>VXAZ01001312.1:0-726078 GCA_013399875.1 Gymnorhina tibicen
GTCTCTTACAGGTGGTGACCTGTGAAAATGCCTCAGTGGAACCATCCAACCGAACCAACAGCAGTCACCAGCAGGACATTTGAAATACATACCAGTGTGGAGGTATTTTCTTGGGTTTCGTGTTTTTAAGGGTATGAGAGCTTATGACAAGAGAAACAAAAGATCAGAGAAAGGAGAAAAGAAACAGGCTAGCAAGGAAGGAAAGGACATGTTTTCAGTAGCTGGATAACAAAATAGAGGAAGGGCTGAAAGGGTTGTTTTTGAAACTGAATGTTACCTACTGTTTGGATGAAAGGGTTAAAACTGGAAGATTTGTCAGAGAAGGGAATAGTGTCACTCAAAGTGACCTTGCAGCTGTGAATGCTAAAAATGTCACTGTGGGAAAACCCCATTTTTTATGCTTAATGGTGTCCAACTTCTCCCTGTTTCGAGAAGTAGAAATCCTGTGGAGAGAGAACACACTCTCACAGCCATGCCTGAAGCTTTTGTTATAGTGAGGTGTAGAGTGCCCCTCATCCACCCCTGCTGCCCTCCAGGATGAGCTGAGCCTAACTGAGCCTGTGTGTCCCTGTGTGTCTCTGCTGCCTGGAGTTGTCAGCGTGGTAGTGAAATAAATCTGCTCTTTGCATTTCAGCTCTGGTTTGATGGTTGCCTTTGGTTACCTGTATGTGTCAACACCTACCACGAGCTGGAGGCACTTAGCAAGGGAACTGCCTTGTCTGATTCCAGTTGAGCTCAAGAAAACTGTGGTATGTGCAATTTGTTGTAGATAGAGAAGATTGAATCAAACATATCCGAACCATCAATATGTTCCTCTAGTTGATTTTCTCTTCCCCAAAGCAGTGTAAAATTAGATTAATTGATCGAGTCAAATAATTTAATAGTACACAGGGGAGTAGAGTAGTTGGCATTGGCTTAAATGCACAGATGAAAACAGTAGTTTCCAGAAAATACTGATTTTTTTGCCTGTTTCTTCTCTCATTTTAGCACTTGAGAGGCCTGTGGGCTCTATTGTCATTCCACTGTCTAACCACTCACTAGCTGCACTGGTGGCAATATATTTTTTGTAGGTCGAAGTGATCCTCCACATGGGTTTTACTGCACTAAACCTGAGGGATTACATTTGTTCATTTTTTTTTCCCTAGCTGCTGTTGCCTTTCTTAGATTACCCCTGTATTTCTTATCAGCCCAAAACTTGGGCATTCTTCCTCATGGTATACCCTGATGAGGGCAATAGAGGCAAACACTTCGAATGTCAAAGTCTTCATTATTGAAGCACTTGAAAAGCCTCATTAGTAAGAAACAAAACAGAAACACCTACATCCATTTCACTTATCTGTGTCATCGGTGACAGTTCAGAAAGACAAACATCTTTCCCCTCTATTACTGGCATCATTCAAATCATAAAGCTTGAAGGAAAACAAATGCAAATAAATACATGAAACTTACTGAAATATTTAATTATGGCTTTAGCCTAACATGCCAGCTGAATATGAGCCAGCAGTGTGCCGAGGAGGCCAAGAATGCCAGTGGCATCCTGGCCTGTATCAGAAATAGCGGGGCCAGCAGGACCAGGGCAGTGATTGTCCCCCTGTACTTGGCACTGGTGAGGCCACACCTTGAGCCCTGTGTTTGGTTTTTGACTCCTCACTACAAGAAAGACAGTGAGGTGCTGGAGCATGTCCAGAGAAGGGCAGTGGAGCTGGGAAAGGGAACACAAGTCCTATGAGGAGCAGCTGAGTGAGCTGAGGCTCTTTAGCCTGGAGGAAAGGGGAAGCCCTATTGCTCTCTACAAATATCTGAAAGGAAGTTGTAGCAAGGTGGGAGTAGGTCTCTTCTCCCAGGTAAAGAGTGAGAGGACAAGAGGAAACGGCCTCAAGCTGCTCCAGAGGAGGTTTAGATTGGACATAAGGAAAAACATTTCTTCACTGAAAGGGATGTCCTGGGACAGGCTGCCCAGGAAATTGGTTATATCAAGAATCCCTGAAGATATTTAAAAGATATGTAGATGTGTCACTTAGGAACATGGTTTAGTGATGGAATTGGCAGTACCAGCTTATGGTTGAAACTGAAGATCTTAAAGGTCTTTTACAGCCTAAAAATTTCTATGATTCTGTGATTCTGTGTATTGCAATATGATTCAGTACTAAATAATGCCAGGAAATACTTGGCAACATCCTATTTTTTTCAATGACATCCAGTGCTCCTTGAAGTCTGAAGCAGAATATCTGTATTATTTCCATAGGAGCTAAGATAAATAACCTTTCAAGAGCATTTCAAAAAGAGAAGAAAGGATTTAATTACTTCCTTTTTGATCCAAACCCAGAAAATAATTTGTCTAAAACTGAGTCATTGAGGAGTACGCATGTGAAACCCTCACAGATCATCTTCTGTGTAGTGTGCGCACAAGAATTGCTTCTACGTTATTAAAACCTTTAATTACTTTGGTTGTCGGTTTGGTTTTGGATTTTTTTAGCAAAGCACTGTCTACAAGCTATTGGGCAAACTGTTGTCTGCAACATGAAAAAATACAACTGCTAAATGTATCGACTGCACAAATATGTGTACTATGAGATGAAAGAAAGTACTGTGAGTGCAGAACTGCTTCCACACTCCCCACAGTCTCATTCTCACTTGTTTCTCTGGTATACATGTGTGGTTGGCTGGCAAGTCACTTGATTACAATGTGGGAAGTGTCTAAGTTCAAAGTTAGACTTGCATCTCTATTTTCCCTTTGGAGATTTTTTCTTCCTTACCAGTCTTTTTCTTGTTTCTACTTTTTATTTTTTGAAACGAAATGTTATAGCTCTTTATTTCAAACAAACTTTTTCATTTCACATTCTGCTGTACATTTCCTCCCCAGAGGATTAGAAGATGGCTGAAATAACTTGAAAAATAATGTCAAATATTAAGCTGAATTTTTGTTGTTGGTTTCTCAGCTGAATTAAAAAAAAACATCCATGGTTCACACAATTCTACTTGAAAGGCTTTTGTAGTGAGTGTAGAGATGCATATGAATAAGCATATAGCACATAACTCATGCAGTAAACATTTAACTTCCCAGATGAAATGCCTATAGCATTTGGGTTAATGTAGCTCGTTGTGCCTGTGCGCTGTCAAGGTCTTCTGAGATCTTGTGTCATGCTTTTCATTTGCTCCACCTGGGCTCATGACTTACTTTCCAGTTATTTTGTTATTTACCTCACTTTTTTTTTCTGCATAGCTGCTAGTCAGTGAAACCACTTGTGCCCATGAGGAGACATATTTATTCTTTTCTTGAAATGTGTCCCATTTTATGTTTCAGCACTAGAAATCTGACATGGTTTCAGTTTATTTTTATGTAAATGTTTTAGGTGGCAGTGTTTTGTTATTTATTTTGTTGCCTCTTGAGCTCCACATGCTAATAGCAAATCAGTTCTTTCTCATAGCTTTCTTTTATTCACATGTTTATGCAGGGTTTCTATTGCAGTCGAGGAGTTAGAGAACGCTTAATTTTATTTTAAACTGCATAGTTTAAGTACAAATTCTTCAAAGTGAATGTTTCTACTACAGTAGCAAAACCTGGATCGTGAGATGTGTTTGGAAAAGTAATTCTTGCACCTGCATGTACTACAGGTAACCCCAGTCTGATGTGTCAGCTGATCTAATGGGGAGCAGACTGGGGAATGTGAAATAGTTGGGCTATAGCTGAAGAAGGTATGGGACAAAATAGCTGGGAAAATGCAGCATTTTGTTATTGTGAGTCTCACTGTACTGAGAGCCAGGGAAATGTGTGTTCTGTCCGTCTGTAAAGCTACACAAGTAAGATGAAACTGCATCAGTTTTGTACAGGAATATTATAATAACAATAGCATCAACAACAATAACAATAACAGTAATAATAACAATAAAGAATGTAATTAAATTCTTTGCAAAGCCTATGCTGGGTAAAAAATATCACAGATTTAAACTGACTAAATTTATTTACAGTATTTTCTTTCACATTCTCCTCTACTTTTAGTATCACAAAACCTCAATTCTTTTAATGGGATGTTGCTGCTTCTGCTTTATTTTGAGCTTTTCAAAGAATTTATTATTGATAATTACTTTTAGATAGGAAATGCAGCTCCTTCCTAGCCATCAAAATTACCCTTATGAAATTAAGCAACAAATAAGAATAAACCTTTGACTAAATATATAACAGAAAAAAAATCTGTTCCTCTTATATTCACATCTTATATTTTTACTTTCAATGTTGTCTGCCTCTCTAACTTGGTTTTAATCTGCTTTCCAGGGTTGATCTCAGCAACATTGCTGTGGTAGAAGTTGTGCAGACAGCTACGACAGAACCCTGGTTACTGGTCTCTTTTCATGCTTAATGACTGGTACTGAGTCCTGATGCATCTTCTACTAAGACAGTAGACTTCATTGACTTTAGCTCAGCTTAGTTAGGCTGAGCTGCTAGTGGCCTGTCATATCGGCCACTGATTTATTGTTACTCTGGGCTTTTTCTTTTCTCAGATGCAGCTTAGACTGGATCATCCAAATGCAACCTAGACTGGATGTCTCAGCTAAAGCCCATTGCAGCACTCACAGAAGCCTTCTGGACGGGAAGGTACTTGCAGGTACATCAGAGGGTTGGTGCCTTTGCACTGTGGAAGGTTTCAATGTTTAATTTGTATAGTTGCTTAGAAGGCTCATAGTGTGTCTGAGAATCCTTAACTATTTATCCCTACAGCATCTCTGAGAGCTAGGGAATTGCTTTTCTCACTGTTTTACAGCTCGAGAGCTGAAATGGGCTGCTAACCGGCTTGCTCAAGGTCACATCAGAAATCTGCAGTGCAGAAGGAAGCTGGCTAGACCCCTAACCTCTACCAGTGTGATCCTCCCTCTACCAGATACAAAGCAAGAACGAACTAAAACCTAAGCCTCAGAGGGTGTTTTTCAGGCTGCTTTGGCAGCATGTTGTATTTCTAACTATTTCCATTAGTTAAAGTTTTTCCTTTACACTTAACCTAGATGTTCTCTGCTGCAGCATAAGCCCATTAGTTCTCGTTCTGTCCTCATTGACTAAGGAGAATAATTTGTCCCTATCCTCTTTATAGCAACTTGATGTATCTGTAGACATGTCATGCCTCCCTTCAGTGTTCTTTTCTTCAGTCTGAACATGCCCAGTTCACTTAACCTTTTCCCACAGATCTTATTTTATCATTTTTGTTGCTCTCTTCTGAACTCTTTCCAATTTGTCTGCCTTTTTGAAAATGTTGTGCCCGAAACTAAATGCAGTAACCCAACAGAGGCTTAATCAGTGTCAGGAAAACTGCAATCCCCAGCAATCCCCAGGAGCAATAAATCAGGTAAGGAAGGCAAGAGACTGGCATGGCTAGGCAGGGAACCGCAGGTCAAACTAAAGGAAAAGAACAAATGCACGGGCAGTGGAAACAAGGACAGGTAACCTGAGAAGAGCATAGAGATTAAATTTGGTTGTGTAGGGATGGGGTGAGGAAGGCTAAGGGGAAGCTGGAACTGAACCTGGCAAGGGAACAAAGAATAACAAGAAGGGCTTCCCCTACTATGTCAGCCAGAAAGGGAAGGTCGAAGGAGGTGTACTCTCCCTGATAAACAATGGTGATGGACAGGTAGGAACAGATGAGGAGAAGGCTGAGAAACTCAACTGCAGTAGCACGGTCCCTCCCACTGTAAGTAAAGATCAGGTTCATGACCACCTGGGGAACCTGAGTAAGTCTATGGAACCCAGTGAAATGCATTCCAAAGTCCTGAGGGAACTGGCTGTTGTGTTTGCCAACCCGCACCCCATGATATTTGAGAAGTCATGGTAGTCAGGTGAAGTCCCAGGTGACTAGAAAAAGGGAAAAATTTGTACCTATTTTTAAAAAGGATTGAAATGAGGACTCTGGGAACTACCAACCTGTCAACCCAGCTTCACCTCTGTGCCTGGGAAGATCATGGGACAGATCCTCCTAGAAGCTTTGCTAAGGCACAGGTGTTGCGGTGCATAATTGTGCCGCAACCCTCCCCAAAGCGTCCCGGCAGGAAGCCGCTTCAGCAGGGCTGTTGCAGACCCAGTCTGCCACCGGAGCANAGCCGCTTCAGCAGGGCTGTTGCAGACCCAGTCTGCCACCGGAGCACTGGGCACACACACACACACACACACACACACACACAGAGGCTGATGACAAAAGAGCCGGGAAGGGTCTCCATGTGAGGTTCCACACAGACGTTTGCCGTCAGGGACGAGAACCATGAAGACCAGAAACAATGGACGGTACAGGGTTTAAGTATGGGGAAGAAGAGGGGTGGAGAGAGCATCAGGGCCAATGGTCTGAGGGCACAGGGACGGTACAGAGGCGGGACTAGGGTAAGGAAACCAATAGAGATACTGCAAGGGAGGGACTAGGGAACAAGGGCCAATGGGAGAGCAAGGAAAAGAGAACATTCTGGGGTACAGACATACGCGGGAGAAAGGGGCAGGGAAGCTTGTGGCTCAATCAGGGAAACAGAACTGGGGTACATTAACATAAAGTAACAGTGCATCCTAGGAGAAGCCTTTCCCTGTCTCTCCAACCTGGGGAGGATTTAACCCTAGGGACGGTCCCTCTAATGGACCTTTCCTGTCCCTTGTAACAACAGGCCCACCGGCCCCCACACACAGGGAAGACAGGGAGGTGATTTAGGACAGCCAGCACAGCTTCACCCAGGCAAAGTCCTGCCTGAGCAACCCAGTGGCCTTCTGTGATGGGGTGACTGCATCAGTGGACAAGGGAAGGACTACAGATGTCATTTATCTGGACTTCTACAAAGCTTTTGATGCAGTCCCTAAGAATATCCTTCTCTCTAAATTGGAGAGAGATGGATTCAATGGGTGGACTGTTAGATGGATAAGAAAGTTGTTACCCAGAGTGGTTAACCAGAGTCACATCATTCATTATGGTTGCATCCAGAGGGTAGCAGCCAACAACTCAGAGCCCCAGCAGACATCAGTGAGAAGTGGTGTCCCTCAGGGACCAGTGTTATTTAATAGCTTCAGTAATGACATAGATGAAGGCACCAAGTACACCCTCAGCAAATTTGCAGATGACACCAAGCAGAGCAGTGTGGTTGACACACCTGAAGGACAAGATGCCATCCAGAGGGATTTGTACAAGCCCAAGAATAGGGCCAAAGAGAATCTCATGAGGTTTAATCACCGGTATCAACACAGGCTGGGGGATGAACAGATCGAGAGCTGCCCTGTCGAGAAGGACCTGGGGGTGTTGCTGGATGAGGGGCTGGACATGACCCAGCAATGTGCGCTCACAACCCAGAAAGCCAAATGTGTCCTGGGCTGCAGCAAAAGCAGGGTGGGCAGCAGGGCAAGGGAGGGGATTCTGCCCCTCTGCTTCCCTCTGGTGAGACCCCACCTGGAGTGCTGCACCCAGCTGTGGGGTCCCCAGCACAGGAATGACGTGGACCTGTTGGAATGAGTCCAATGGAGGGCCACCAAGTTGATCAGAGGGTTGGAGCACCTCTCTTATGAGGAAAGGCTGAGGGAATTGATACTGTTCAACCTGGAGATGAGAAGGCTTCGGGGTGACCTAATTGCAGGCTTCCAATATCTGAAGGGAGTCTACAGGAAAGATGAAGAGAGAATATTTACAAGAGCATGTAGTGACAGGACAGGGGTGGATGGCTTTGGACTGAAACAGAGTAGGTTTAGATGAGATATGAGGAAGAAATTCTTTATTGTGAGGGTGGTAAGACACAGGAAAGGTTGGTCAGAGAAGTTGTGGATGCCTCATCCCTGGAAGTGTACAAGGCCAGGCTGGATGGTGCTATGAGCAGACTGGTCTAGTGAAAAGTGTCCTTGCCCCTGGCAGGGGGGGGTTGGAACTAAATGATCTTTGAGGTTCCTTCCAACCGAAGCCATTCTGTGTTTCTATAATTCTACAAAAACCAAAATAATTACCTTGCTTATTTTACGTATGATATGTCTATTATCACAATTCAATATAATGTTTGTCTTTATGAGAATGTGCTCTTGTGAAATTGTATTTAGTTTTTAATTTACAACAAAGCCAATGATTTTCATGTAGCATTATTCTTGCTAACATCCTATCATTTTCTGTACCCACAGACCTCATAAATATAGTTCCCTTATCCTTCTTATTACTGTTACTGCTTGCTGTCTCTGACTAATCTGAATCAGAGTAAGTCTTGCAAATTACAGGTGGGTAGGGTCCATTCAGATTTGAGTGGACTAGAGGGCATGTGAGAGTGGATGGAAAAGAGAGGTTTGGTGGAATTTGCTGAATTATTGCTGTTTTACTAGCATTTTACTTGAGTTATGATCTCTGCTTTTAAACCCATTATCATGTTCTCCTTTCAAATGTCCCTGCTAAAGAGCTAACGATTCCTTGATTTTTCTTAACAAAACCCATGACTCTAAGAAGCTTTGACAAAAATGTCTTTGTCTTTTTTCCTTCATGGCCAGTAGCAGCCTTTCTGCCAAGAAATGTAGGAATAAGAAAAAAACATCATAACAATGTTGCTTTAGATTGGGGGATTTTTGTTGGGAATCTCTGGGTCACTGATACCATCCTACAGTGGACTTGTCTTTATTGAATCATATTTTATTGACTTTCAACAGAAGTAATCCCTTGAATACATTAGGGTCATCTACTGTAAATATGCCATTCAGTGCCTATTTTTATATATATATATATAATATCTATAAACTCTTTGCCCAGTTTTAATTACTATGTTAGCTGAAATTTTGTCGTATATCTCTGTGCTTTTAACCTGTGATTAGTCATTACACAGCTGCCAGTTCTCTGTCTTCGAAACATTTGTGTATTTCTATGGTGTGCCAGTCCATAATAGTTCAGCCTTGAAAGTTGCTGCATGATTTAATAGTTCCCCCTGGTGACAGCTGGTATACATTTGTCAGCATGTAGCCAGATTTTCATTTACTTACTCAAAATATGGAAGATTAATATTTCAGTTATTAACCTAAATATGAAAGGACAGCCTGCGCAAAGATGAATGTAAATATCTTGAGTCCTGTATCAGCTATTATGAAAATAATTCTTAGTTAGATATTAGAAAACTAAGCTCCCAGAGAGCTGCTGAGTCGATGTAAACCAAACATATTTGAGTGACATATTTGCTTTCATTGTTCACAAAAGGCCACAGCCTCAGCCAGTTTCTAATCACACTGCTCTTCAACACGAGGCACTGTAACTCAGAATAGAGAGAGAAAGCAGTTGGTTAAGAACTATAAATCAAAACACTCTGTATCACACTACAGTTGAATTAGCATCCTTTTGTTCGAGGCTGCTACCTGACGTGCATCTAGCTGGGCACTCATCAAAAGAGAATGTGTAACTGTGCTAATTATATTCTGGTTATTGCATACTGACCTTTAACATTGTAGAGAAAACAGAAAAGTAATGTTTCCTTTGTCTTCAGTTAATGTTTGCTTTGCCATCACATTGTCTCCAGTAATTACCTTATATTTTAGTATTTTGGAAACTGAGCAGACAGTGTGTTTTATTTGTAAAGTTGGATCTGGTGTTAAGGAAGAGCAGCTAGGGCATTTGCAGAGGTCTAGGTGATGAGAACTACACAAGGCTGATTTATATAGCATTTTAAGTAATTTATGATGTAAGAAAAGAAAAGAAAGGCCCATAACAGGGCATTGGCTTGGGGCCCCTCACTGGCATCACAGCAGCTTTGGTCTTAGTCCAGTTTATTCCTTTTTGTCTTTATCACTGGATTCAGTAAAAAGCACAGTAACCTTTAGTTGCCTGGACTGACCAAGGCTATGAAAAGTAGTGTATCACTGTTTAAACTGTAGCCCAAAACCAGGATATAATGTTGCATTATAACACAGTCCAGCATTGCAACACAGTCCAGGATTTAATGGGAGAAAATTCGATGTGAGATGCTGTGTCTTGTTTCTTCTGTGTATAATTTACTGTGCAAGTTAAACTATGGACCAGTTTAACTGTCCTAACAGCAGAGTTTCTAGGCCAACAACTAAATCAGCTGCAGTGCTCTGCATTTGCAGGCAGGCCCTATGATTTACAAAATTTAAAATGTTTTTTTTTCAAAGACATAGCTTTTATAACAGTTGCCAAGGAGGTTGTCAAAGGTACAAAATACCCCTTAGTATAACAAATTTTTTTTTTCCTGAAAGACATATAAACACTTCCAAGTATTGCTAATTCATTAGCAGTGAAAAATTCTAGAGCGCTCCGCTGGCTGGCCGTGGTAATATATTTGTGACTTTCCCAACACTGCTCTGTGGCAGTGATACTTCTTGGGTAGCAGTGCGGTAAGCCACTGGCAGCTGGAGAGCAGGAACAGGGAGGGAGGACTTACACTGTCTCATTTGTAGCCTACTTCTTTTTAAATGAGCGTTGCGTGAAGCAAAGATCCCTGTTTCACCGAGACAGTCATTTTCAATGCTAAGTTCCCATTACATTTTTGAGCAATTTATCTTTTTATCCTAGTATTTTGGTTTCTATTCTAAGTATCATAACAAATTCCATGTCCTTTAATTAAAAAGACATATATACATCAAACATGCAAGATGACTTTTAAAGATGACAGATCTTGTTTATGTAGTCTAGTTAACCATTCTAGTCTATTGAATATTGCTGTTAAGACGAAGGAAAAGAAATATAATTTCTTACTGAAATTTGGACTTTGAAAAGATAATAAGAGAAAATTCTTCAATAACTGCAACATTTTATGCTGCCTGAACTTGAAAAGCTACAGAAAAATACAGTTTGCTTCTCTAGCAGCTCCAAGACATGAAACTCCCCATGGCCATAACCCAGAGGAACTTGTCTTCTGTTGCAGGGTACTCTTCCTGTTGAGGCTGCTTGTATTTTTTTGTCAGTCACTGTTTAAAACTTAATCACTCTTTAAGACAGTAATCCTAGTGCAAAAATAAGCAGTCATTCCAAGTCTTTAAATCAGTTTGTTTCCTGCACTATGTTTCATGTCTTCCATTGTTCCATCCCTTCTCTTTCTGCTTTCCTCATTACATGGATCACTTTCATGTAAATTATCACTACTGTTTTTCACTCAGCCTAACCCTGAGAGAATATTACCCCTATCAGAAATGTACACATTTTACAGGGCTGTTTGGGAAGAATGTGATAAATAAAAGAAAATAGGTATGTTTTTACTACAACCTACCTGCAGAATTCTCTTTCCATTGCAGATGTATGGCAAAACACATTGCAATCAATGGATTTTTTTTCAGTCCAGTTATTCATTGCAAGTGATAAGTGGTATTATTATTATTATTATTATTGTCATTTCTATTAATATTATTAGGAAAAACAGCTTTTAATATTTTTCTATGGCATTTAAGTAACAAAACAAAAATGTTTTGTTTCTATCACAGAAGAACTCCCCTTTTTGTTGTACTCTTTTACAGTTTAACATTATAAATATACGATAAACAGCTTTTAAGTTCTAGCAGAAAGGAAGATTTTCTTTTCCAAACGTTTGTCAGCAACCACACAGAAGAGAAGACAGTACTAGTATAATTTAGCATGCTTTCACTTGGTGAAAAATGTTCCTTGGACACTATGTCATGACATGTACTTTAAGTAAAGCTTTTCCCAAGTACTTTATCTTAACGCTGTATGGCTTTGCTTCTCTTACACTAATATTTTTCATTTTCCTTATTGTTTGAGGCTACAAATACGTCAGAAAAGGATCATAAATATTATCTATTCTTCTGGCATCCAGGCCTCATTGCGATAAGAGTGAGAAGCTGCCGCTCTGCAGATGGCAGGAAAACTGGTTCCAGATTTTAGTGTACCTGGATGTCATTGATGACTGTACTGGAACACAACAAGCCAGTGAGGAAGCATCAGGTTTGGCAGGTAGAGTGTGGTTTGACACGTGTCCTTTTCCATCAGGGGCTGCCACAGGGCAGTAATAACCACATGTATCCAAGGGACTGGAAAATTATTTTCATTTCCCGCCTCCCATCCCCCTCATTTGCACTTAATGTAAACATACAATGAAAATGTTGGTTCTGTTGAGTCAGAAAAAGAAAAAAGTCACTGAAAAATATTAAATCTGAACTGATTCAGTATAAATGCTCTTGGATCCTTCAATGAAATATGCCTAAGCTGTGCTGGAATTATCTCCTTGGGTAGGAAAGACATGCAAATATAAGATATAAAATCATAAAATCCTATTCATTGCAAAACAATGTATCTGAAAGGAAACAAATTGCTGTAAAGAAAGTAGGCTTTAAGCTGAATAGAAAAAAACTGACACTAACCATCACCTGCCTAGTGTGCAGGGTTCAAAGCCATAACCCTGTCACCTAGCCAACACGATGAGGAAGCCAGGAATCCAATGGAAACTGAAAGTATTCTGAAAGTGAAACACTGTCAGATAACATCAAGGTCTGTAAAGTCACAGCACATGTAAAGGGGGACCTCTTTTCAGTCCAGTTTATGCAGTGAAAAACAACATAGGTAGACTTCAGGGCACAAAGTCCACTTACTGGGTTAGACATATGCTTTTTCCAACTTTATTGGAAGATATAAGATATATGGCTTCTTCCAATTACCTTTGTTAAAGAATTCTTTCTTGTCTGATAAGAATTTTATGGTTAAATTACCGTATCTGCATTAGCCTCTGTAAATTGCATTTGTAAAAGTAAACAGCTCCAGAGGGGAATTTGGGAGGCATTTAGGATAAGTCGGAGGAATTACTTCTGGAGGCCTTTTTTAACATTTAACTGGGAAGAAACCTGGCTAAAGACTTAAATGTTTACATTCTGTATGTTACAAGGTATGAATCCCAACCCTTGTGTCTCTTACATGCTGAAACTATCACAGCTGAAATATTGTTGCTTATAATTTTATTGTAAATAAGGCATATGAAAGGATTTAATGGCATCTACAAAAGCCCCTTCTGTTGTCTGCTTACACAGCAGGTTGCATATATAGCAGTGTGGTTACATTGCCAGTGTTTTGCTTACTGAAAAAAAATTATATTATTATATTGCTTCATATTGCTACTTGTCTTCTGAAAGAAAATAGTAGATTGTGGTGCCAAAGGAACCTTCCTACTGATACGAAAATTGTGAGATATTACCACCATACAAAAGGTAGTACTTGCAGAAACTCAAATTAATAAATAAAAAATGGCTTGTGCGGTAAAGAAGGCTTGTATTTTTCTGTCAAGATGTTGGTATACTATCTCTCCATAAGAAATAGGACTTTCCTAGAATTGATCATAACAAATACATTTATTCTATAATAAAAGAAAAAGAAATAATGAGAAAACTACATTTTCAGAGCTGTATGAAAACTCTGTGCAGACAAACTTGCAATAGAAACACACATTATGCACAGCAATTGAGGCACTTGGTTCTGATATTTAACTGACTTTACTGCTCCTAGAGAGTGTCAGCTTTATCCCCTTTTTCCAATCATGGGGCTGCTGGTTATAGCTTTAAAGCAAGGTCTGATTATCTAGAGCAGCTGCATAACTAATGAAGAAAAGAAGTGTCAGGATTTTTTTAAGAATGTATCTTCAATCTAAAGTGATTTCAGAATCTTGATTAACTGTAAATAAAAGCTTGTGTGAATGTAGGTAATTTTGAATTATTTTACGTTTTAAATTTAGATACTATGAGGGGAAATTTGTGTCATGGGAGAGAATTTCCTGAATGGTCTGTAGTTCAGTGCCTGTGGATTTCACTTGAACTGTGGAAGAGTCAGCTGCAGACTAAGTCTGTTGCCAGACTTAGCTTCTCCTGCAAATATTGTTTGTGTGAATAAGGAAGTGTTCAGGGAACCAGACTGGTCCAGATTTCATTTGTTCTTGATTTTAGGCACCTAACCAAAATGTCTGCACCACCAATTTCCTATTTAGTGGTCCTTTTTTTTTTTTTTCATAATTTTTCTATTGTGATGTAAAGACTCACAACAGAACATTCAGTTCTCTAGAAGTTCAAATTTCTTTCTGGAAATCATCTGCTCATTATTGAGTAGACAGATAGGTAGGACGGGTTTGTGCTTACATAAAAATAAGTTGAATATATTTATGAATGTACAACCTGGAAGCAGAAGATTTCATATTCCAGAATCACAGAATCACAGAATCACAGAATCAGTTAGGTTGGAAAAGACATTTGAGATCATTAAATCCAACCTGTGCCCTAACACCACTTTGTCAACTAGACCATGGCACTACCTGCCACATCCAGTCTTTCCTTAAACACCTCCAGGGATGGTGACTCCACCACCTCCCCGGGCAGCCCATTTTAATATCTAATCACTCTTTTTGTGAAAAAATTCTTCCTAATGTCCAGCCTAAACCTCCCCTAGTGCAGCTTGAGGCTATGTGCTCTCCTCCTGTCACTACTTGCCTGGGAGAGGAGACTGACCCCCATGTGGCTAGTCTCCTTTCAGGCCGTTGTGGAGAGTGATAAGGCCTCCCCTGAGCCTCATTTTCTCCAGGCTCCCTCAGCTGCTCCTCACAGGACTCACTCTCTAGACCCTTTACCAGCTTTGTTTCCCTTCTCTGGACTTGGTCCAGCATGTTAATGTCCTTCCTGAATTGAGGGTCCAGAACTGAGCACAGGCCTTGAGGGGCAGCCTCACCAGTGCCAAGTAAAGGGGTCGATCACTTCCCTTGTCCTGCTGGCCACACTATTTATGATACAAATCAGGTTGCCATTGGCCTTTGTGGCCACCTGGGCATACTGCTGGTTCATGTACATGTCCAACTGAGTGTTGACCAGCACCCCCAGGTCCTTTTCTGCTGGGCAGCATTCCAGCCACTTTTCTGTATATTTTGTGAAATTGGTTTTTTTTAAGTTTCAGTTCCTTTTTAAAGCACAGCGAAAAGTAAGTAGTTGAACATCAGCATTTTTCATAAAATCTTATTTTTTAGGCTTGTCAACTGTTTATGTTGAGTTCTGTACTGTTATTTAGTTTCCTAGTCATCTACACAAGATTGGAAGCAATGAAAAGCATAAGTTCTGATACTTTTTTTTATTATGGTATGTAAGAAGTGCTTTTTAAAGAGAACTCATCTTTTATTTATCTCACCAAAAAAATAGCCAGATTTCTGAAGAGTTCAGCAGTGAATATTTTCCCAGCTGAGCTCTGGGAAAAGGTTGAGTGCACTTGCAGCTCTGGACAGAAAGTTACAACGAGAGTCACCCACTTGCTTTGAAATATGGCTTGTAATATGTTGGGGTAGACATTTAAGCAGTTTAGTTAGATCCATATTAATTTAATGTGTTAGTTTTGCCACTGAATTCACCTGGTTGTGGACTGTGCCTTGCTAGGTACTGTTTTACTATACTTGAATTTAAAAAATTCACCTTTAATACTTGATGACACAGAAGTATTCAGTCAATGGGATATAGAGATCTTTCTTCTAGCACACTGCTTACAAATCTTTAGTAGAGGTGGTGGGTAAACGCCCCACAGTCTTTCATGCAGTAGGCACACGTGGTCTTAACTTGTTCTGATGTTGACTTGATGATGACTTGATCTTCCTTGGAGGAGGTTCCTGACAAAACATTGATGCAAAAGATACGTTAAAAAAATCAATGACAAAATGCCACTGAGAATTGAACTCATGTAAAGATCCTCAGAGTGGTGGAATGTAAAATGAAAGAGGTGCTGTCACTCTGCTTTTATCTCTTTGATCCCATGTTCAAGACTAGTATAGGCCTGCAGCAGTGCTTAAACTGTAACACTGTTGCAAGAGCAGCTACTGACTGCATCACTATTGAGAACCTAATACCATTTATTTGAGTTAGATTTTACTTATTTTGAACACTGACAAGATTTCTGTAAAGGCAGATCTAGTAAAAGTTTCATTTGTATTTCTCAGGAAATTCCCCTAATTCTTAAAACAACAACAACAACCCCAAACAAACAAACAAATTAAAATAAAAACCTCACCCACAGCTGTCAAAGAGTATATGTAGGAGTTTGTAATAGACATGAAGAAAAGGGGAAAATATATTCACATTTTCTAATTTATTTCCATAACATGACTGGAAATAGCACAGATGAATAATAGTAATTCACCTTCTGATGTGTAGAGATATTACTAATATCACGCTGCCCACAAATGTGCATTTTTAAAGAAAATATTCTATTTTAAAAATACATGGATTTTATTTTTTGCAAAACTCATTAAAAAGAAAAGAGACTGATTGCAGAATACATAGATTGGTCATTCCAAAGAGCTACTTTGGTCTCTTTTCTGTGGTTATAAATTACGTCTATGGTTTGGTTTCTAGGTCAGCTTCAAGTCAGTGGTAATACTTGAGTGTTAACATGATTCCGTATCTTAAGTGCAGGAGAAACAAGCTGTCAACTTTTCATTTGCATGTTTTATCCCTTAAGTGAAATTAACTTGAAGTGAACACATCATGGTGAAGTGGTCTTGCCAAGGCATAATGAAGCATCAGAATAACACATGCTGGAGCCAAGTTTTGCCTCATACAGTACTGGAATCCCAAGCCATGTGGGAAACCCAGAAAAATGTTGGACTTCTTTTCCTAACCTTGTCCTATTTTGAAATGAAGTTTCCAGCTATAAATTTGTGAGCTGAAAGGAGCGAAGAAGCTTGAATTATTTCCTGCCACATTTTTCTGTGAATTGTCTATGATCAATTTGTGATTTTATGCACCTTGAGTAACACTGAATAAGCAGCAGCAAAGAATAAGCTCCCATTCATAGGTACAGCTTTCCAAATTGTGGTTATATTTCTGCTTGTAGTGCATTGGAGGGGAAAATTAGTGACTTGGTTTTTTATTTATAAAATATCTTTTATGGATAAAATATAAACATACAAATTGAATGACTAAGTGTGTGGTAGCTATGAGACATGGATGATCCTTTAAAAATATATGTTTGACTAATTTTTTGCTCAGTACTGGCTTTACATTTTCTGCTTTCTGTGTTTCCTCTTGTTAGATTATAAAATTCAGTGATACTGATAAAGACTAGAACAGCATGGTCTTGACTGAGGCAATGAAAACTTTTAAAGATTTGTCTTATATCTCAAGTATTTCCTCTTTTTGATCCAATTTAGCATGGGAAAACACACATATCCTGAGCATACTGCACTTTTAAAAATAGATATTTCTCTATATAGCAGCAAAAGAAAAAGTAGCATGAGCTGTGTTCTACACAGAGATGCGTATGTGTTCCAGTCTGCAGTTCATACAAGTGTACTGTAAAAAGCACAACTGAAAATCACTAGTCACTTAAATGTCATAGTCTGGAGTATGCCTGAGTTGTGCTGTCAGTATGGGAAATGAATTCAAATAATAGATGCCATTACTGTAGCATGAAACTATTAGTTAAAGTTCACGGTGCTTGACTAGATCACTTAAACCTTTATTAGGAAAAAAAATGAAATTTTGAATGTTCTTCTTTTCTTCCTTAAATTGAGCAGGGGCTCAAAGTTTAACCAAAAGCATCTGGAAATAAGTTCCAGTGCTGTGCTCCTGGTTCAAGTTCGAAAGAACAGAAGGCAAATCTCCCTGAGCATGGTGCTAACTAGTATCATGGGAGTGTCCAACTTGATTTGAGGTAGATTGACGTGTCATTATTCCTCACATTCCTTCTTCCTTTTTAATGATCTGCACCTGAGCTCTGGTGTGTATTTTGTGACACTTATTAGCAATCTACAGGTCTGAGAGAACTGTTGTTTATCCATCTCTCACCTGTTAAAATGTTAACAAGACGAGACGCGCCACAGTGCCTGGTGCCAACTGAAGGTCATGGCTGGAGTGAAGAAGCCCCTGACATCTGTCTCTCGCAGTGGGCTTTGCACCGTGCTTCACTGAGAACAGCAGGCTGAGTGATTTCTCACCATTAATATCAATGGGACCTGAACGCCTGCTACAGGCACACATTCCTCGGCTCCAGGAGCGGAGTGTGGAGCTATTAACACACCTCATTCACGTCTGAATTAAGAATGTTGAAACAGTTCCACATGGCAGATAAACCAAACAAGTCATTAGGCTTATTCTTGTCCACGTGCACTCCAGTGCCTGATGGCAACTGTCCCCCGCTGTTTTAAATCAAGACTGAGACTCGAGGCTCCTGAGTATCAATCAACCTGGACTAATTTTTTCTTTCTCTTGTTTTTGTTTTGTGAGGGTCTGCTTCAGAACAACTAAGTCTCACTGAGTAAAACAATCTTTTTTATTTCCACCCTGCAATATATTCATAATACAATAGTATTAATGGTATTTGCATTTTGAAAAATTGTCATACCTTTTCAGTTAAGTTTTTTAGGATGGAATAGATGCCTCTCATGTAAAACAGTTTTAAATCATAGAGTCATAGAATGACTTGGGTTGAAAGGAACCTTGAAGATCATGTAGTCTCAAATCAGCTGCCATAGGCAGGCATGCCACTCAATACACACCAGGCTGCTCAGGGTCCCATCCAACCTGGCCTTGATCACGTCCACAGATAGGGCCTCCACAGCTTCTCTGGACAACCTGTTCCAGTGCCTCATCACCCTCTGAGTAAATAATTTCTGCCTAACATTTAATCTAAACCCACTCTCTTGCAGTTTAAAATCATTGACCCTTGTCTTCTCGTTTTCTGCCTGTAGAAAAGGTCCTTCTCCCTCCCTTTCATGAGCCCCTTAAGGGGGCTGGAATGCTGTGGTGAGGTCTCCCTGAAGCCTTCTCTTTTCCAGGCTGAACAACCCCAGCCCTCTCAGCCTGTTCTCACAGGGGAGATGCTCCAACCCCTGCATCACCTTTGTGGCCCAGTAGTAACCTTTCCTTTCCCTCTTTGAGTCTACGAGTGAAGGGCTGTGAGTGAAAATATGCAGCTATTTGTGACTATTTTTCTGTGTGTGAATTACTTATGAAAAGAGAAACAAAACCAGATATGCAAATATCACAGAACATATATCTCTATGTGTACATTAGTGAATAGAAATTGGTCTCTTACTGACATATACATAAAACAGCTTTGCAGAGGTACATACAAAAGTGATCCCTCTCCTCGCCTCACCTCACCTCTTCCCTCTTTTTTCCCTTCTTCCTTTATTTTTGTCTTTTCTGTGTAGTGGCTTGCTTTGTTGTGTTTTTTTTTTTCCTTTGTTTTTTTTTGGTTTGGTTTGGGTTTTTTTTTGTCGTTTTTCTTTGTTTTTTTCTGCTAGTAACATTTTCTTTCTTTTGAAAATCATTCAGACATTTTAGCCCATGCTTGGCTGTCACAGACACTAACAGCTTGTTGAAAAACCCTTCCATTTCTTTTGGAGCACATGAAATGATGCTGTTCAGCAGAGACAGTGGAAACAAGGTGCTCGGTCCTTTCAGGTTTTATTTATGGCAATGGGGAGCATATTGCTGGAGGTACTAAAAACAGGTTTACTTTCTGAAGGAGTCAAATTTGTCTCAATTGTCTCTAGATGGAAACCGATCTATCCCAATAGCCATGGAAACAGCTCTTCTGATCCCCTGATACTTTGTGTTCTGAAATATCAGTATGTTCCATCAATGGTTAAACTACTTCACTCTTAATCTCATTATTATTAAGGCTCTCACACAGGACCTACTGAAAATGGCTGAACGACATTCCCGAATTTGAGTAGATTTTAGTTCTGACACTAACAAATGTCCCACTGGCTTAGCCTTTCAAAAGGCAGACAAATGAAAAATAACTTTAAGCACTTCTATCAAAAATAAATACCAGTTGTTTTCGGAAGTCTTTTTCTCAGCAGTTCCCATTGATGTAGGCTATAGCAGGCTTTGGAATATGACATACTTTTATTGGCTTGTTCCTTTTGAAACAAACTCCAAAGCATTGTTTTGTATTGCTTTGTTTTGTTTTGTTTTGGGGGCTCATGGCTATTTAGAACAAACTCCCAACGTCTTGCAAGTTACAGTTGTACTCCTAAGTACAGTAGTGGGCAATAAATAGGAAAGATTAAGTGTTCTGTAGCTGGGTTAGAGTGGAACAACAACAAGAGACTGCTGCATTCTTTCAAAACAAACAAAAAAGCATAATTGGAAAAATTCATTTATATATTCTCTTACATTAGATGGGGCCACTGAGTGAAACATTCACTGATGAATTACTCCTCTAATCTGTGGAGGAAAACCAGCTACTGGTGAATTAGAGTCCTGGAACAGAGCCATGAGAACTAAATGGCTAAAAATGAAAACAGGCAAACATTTGAAGGGTATTCTACAGAACACAGATCTTTCAACACCTCCCCCTTTCCATGGCTAATTCATTGTCATGGAAACTGAATTTATCAAAATGTTCTTGTTCACTCCTAGTGACCCAGTGAGTCGACTTACAGAGCTGGTGAAAGGTAACTCAGGCTGAAGCAATTTTTACAAATGATATGCAGCAGTTCATAAATTGGCAAATTTTGAATGGCACCATTGTACTTCCCAAGTAGTTTTCCCTAGTCTCAAAAGACTCTTTCTGTCTGCAAGCTAGAGGTGTCTGAAACCCTTACTAATAAGTTAGCATGGGAGGTATGTATGACTATAGCTCCTTTCTTCCCCCTCTGCTTTCCTTTAATTTGTTTTTCTTCTTACCCTGTGAATTTATGCTAAAATCTTTTTGTTTGTGTCATTTTTTTACTTCATGCGTTCTCCACAGCACTTTCTTTTGCTGATCTGTAGCCCAAGGATGCAAAAATCCTTCATCACCTCATCACAAACATCTCTTCTTATCTGTTACTGAAGATAGGTGTTGACTACCAAGTGTAATGCACAATGACTACTGTATGCAGCCAGCCCTGCCAAATCCAAAATAACCCTGGAACTCTGAGTGCTTTCACCATGTTTCAGAAGGTGGGGTTGCTTGTATTTCTTCATCATACATGAAAATTGTCATATAATTATTTGGAAGGTTTTTCAGCTTCCATGTCACTGCCAAATCCCGTCAAGGTTGATTTTTATTTTATTTTCTGTTAGCAATTAGTGGCTTGTTGTCATGGAAACCATACTTCACATGATTCTTGAACTTAAATGGCTGAATGTGATCATACAGTACCCTTCATTCTCTAGCCTCAGTAGTTAAAGACTTCTTTTTGTGTGTGATCTTGATTACAGAATCACATAAAATATCTATAAACACACAAAATAATAGCAGAAGGCTACATCAATTAAAATGGAGTATTCAATAATTCATTCTTTAATTAAAGCTCTTCCTTTTCCTATTGCTGTAACCTTTCAAGTGTTAAAGCAGATATAACAGCTAATCATTTGTATGAAGTATCTTTTTTAATTAGCAGTTTGTGAAACAATAATGAAGGAAAACAAAAAATGGGTACTTAAATACTTTTGCTTTTACTCTTAATGCAATGAATGGAAACAAGAATACTTTAGAGAAATATTTTCTAGGGGATAAGCCTGTATCTGTGTTTGTGGACAATATGCATTTATGTACACAGAAAGGGATACACTCACTTCAGTTTTTTGTTTGTAAATACATTAAATTACTTTGGAAAAAGGAAAGGATATGTCCCAATATAAGCTCAGTAGCAGATACATTTGAATTTGTTTATCCACTAAATATTTTGTATCTGCAAATCAAAGTCTTAAAACTTTATTTTCAGGGGCTGTATTTTGCAGTAGAAACTACACTGAGGGATTAATATATTGCATTTTATTTTCATGTGAGTGATGTCTACACCATTTACAAATATTCCAGAAATATAGCTGCATTATAAAGATCTGTTTTCATTGAAGAATTTTTAGATATGTTGCTCTAATAATAGTGGCAGAGTAAGCTGAAGCAAATCAATATAAAGGCCTGTGTGAAGTCTCCTATTCCAGATCCTAATCCTATTCCAAACTATCTGGAGATTGCTATTTGTATGTGTATGCGTGTGTGTGTGTGTGTGTATGTGTGCATGCATGTGAATAAACACATTTTATTCAGAAAAAACAGTTCTACGTGGAAGAGTTATGCAGACATGACTACAATATTTTAAATTCACAGCTTGCACCGGTTCAATTTCTCTGTCTAGATAAGTGGTTCATGAGGTTGCATGTTCTTATCCCTGTCTGACTCTTGAAAAATGCTGAATGGTCTGTAATCAATAAGAGTTCAAGTTATTTGAACCTTGTAGGAAATTATAAGAATCAGGCCTGGGCATGTGAAATTGTAAATGTCACTAATGGATGCTAACCAGTAGACAGTGATTTTTGAAGATTTTCCTGGTGCTTGATGCATGAGAAGACTCAGTCTTGAAAGGACACTGCACTTATTAAGCTTCTCAAATGCCTCTTTGGAAAACTAGAACAAAACTAAACTACTGGTTAATGTAGCTGTCGGAGAGAAATGTAGTCCAAAGGCATGATAAGACAATTTATTCCCTGTGGTAGCATGTGAATTCAATGTTATTTTCCCCTATATCTCCTCCCATGTACTGGAGACTCATTACTTGGATTCATTAACTTTACACAGTAAAGTTAAGTGGTTGCTTTCAGTGATACAAAACCAAATAAAATATGATTTTAGCATGCACTTGTTGTGTTCAGAGGTTGCTTACAAAGAATCAATTGTGAAGTCTTTTAGTGGAAAAGTGCAATTATTTATACAGGATACTATAATAACATCAAGCCTTTAACTGAACGCATTTTTTTCGTAAAAAAAAAGGGAAGAAAAAAATAGGTAAAACTCTCTATTTCTTATACTTGGGATAGTAAATATATCTGCCATAAGGCAACATGGTTATAAAATTTAACCTGTCTGCTGAATTTTTTTATTAACCTTTAAGAGAATGGGTACATATTTCACTATTTGCTGTCTGTCTCTGTGCCCACTCAAATCCTAGGAAATCAAAGCAATTATTCTGAAAACCATGTAGAAAGCAGTGTGAAACCAGAATTTATCGTATATTAAGGTACTTTGAATTCCATGTTATCACACCAAGTATGGCATTTCCTATTAAATCGTGAATTTGTGCTTTAATCTCTTTTTTAACTGTTCTCCTGTGTTAATGCATCAGATTACTTTTGATTCCTATTTCTCTAGAATTACTCCAAATATATCTTTTCATTGCTAACTTCTCCTAAAATTTTTTAGAAGTACAGTCTATAGTTTAGATTTTTAAAATCACAAAACTAGTAAAATTGTATTAGCCCTGTGGTAGCTACAACACATACTGATTCTTTCTTGAACACCTCCAGTACATATTGGTTTTCTAAAGATTTGTGTTTAACTAACACTTATTACTAGTTGCACCATGTATTTGTTTTCACAAATGTGTGAAATGTTTTATCCTTTTTTTTTCATTAAAAATACACAAGAAAAAAAAGCATCAAATTACTAATTCAAGTTTGTACTGGAGTGAAACATTTGACCTTGCATTTGTACAGGGCCAAAGAGTTCCACAGAACTATTGCTATTATTACAGCAATTTTAAAGAAAATATTATGAAAATAAAAATAATGAACAGGGTTCTTTAATATGTACAATCAGGGAAAAAAAAGTTACTCCTTTAAATCAGATGTAAATGGAATTTAAAAATAAGAAGCTATAAAGCAGCTGATTTTCTTCGTTGCCCAGGATTCCTTTGGGGTATTATTTCAGTCTTGTAATCTTTTTAACTTTTTTATACTTGGAAAGACAATGGAATGTGACAGGTTCTTTGACAGTTTGCTAACACAAATTAACCTCATTTATGGGAAAACTGGCTGTGCGTGAACATCTACTTTTGCAGTGCTTTGTAAGACAGTCTCTAAATTGCTGAATTTCTGGGAGGTCTGCTTCCCAAATTTTAAGCATTCTGCTGAGTAATTACATTTATAATATAACATGTATCTTATGATAAGCTTGCATATTGATGACTCTATAATATTTGTAGAGGAAAAGGAAGAAGTAAAACATGCGTGATATGTTCTTTCAAATGAATGAAAATTCACTGCTGCTTTGCATATGATTTCTTCAGGTAACAGAGTGGGGTATTTGACAATGGTTTATTCTTTAATTCATGAAGAACTGTTCAAACCAATCTTAAGAGATTTTGGGGGGAAATTTGTCACGTGGAAATAATATTAGTCTAAGGGAAATTTGTAAGCTTGTATTTTTTTTCTTTCTAGCCTGAAAAATGAATAAATGATTGTTCCCAGGAACAAGGAGAAGAACACAGGAGAATCTGACCTAAATGAAATCCCCTTACAAAATATCAGTAGTCAAAATAGCTATTAGGCTTTTCTTATTTTGCTAAATTTCATTCTTTGTGGCTGGGACCTATTTTATAATTAGGTAAGAGGTACTATATAAGTTGGGTGATGATATGAAGAATATCTTTCAAATAAAATCCAGCACTAGTGGACTTTAAAAATAAATTTATGAATGAGATGGTCCAAGGGTCCTGTCTATCAACTTTCTAAAATCATGTGTATTTTTCCATTCAGTTTAAGAGATACTGTTGAATAAATACACAGCTATACAGCAGAAAACAATACAAAAGGTTACACAAACTCTTGTGTTTCCTCATCAATCATTTTGGGGTATTTTTTTTGTGTAGAACTTCTGGTGCTGAAGTAAGGACCGGGAAAATTTCACGGAGGGTGGGGGCAAATGCCATATTATAGTCTCTATAGTTTCTCTGCATGAAAAATCAACAACTTTAAAGAGAAATATTAACTCTGTGAGCATAAATAAATAAATAAATAAATAGGCTGACTTCTTCCTGAGTACTCTAAGCCTGGACTGAAAATTTTCACTTCAGGCTACCTTTTCTGAAACTCTTTGCCATCAGTTTTATTTGTTCTGGATGACCTATATTTATGGTGGTAAAACCTTTAATGTATAATCATATCATCATATTTTCTGTACATGCCAGATATGTTGGAAATAAACCATTTTAGGTGCATACCAAAGCATTGAAGTATGTTTATGGATTATCTCTTGTACTGTTAAGGTAAAGTTATATTCCCTGTTTACTGGAGGTCCAATTGTGTGAAGGTTACAGAGGGAGCCTTTGAAATCTCTAAATATAGCTTAAAAGAGTTTCTCTATATCTAAAATGTCATGACATTAACATCCAGTATCTTGGGATGCTCCAAATTTAGAAACTGGGAAACTGATCCTTTCCAGTGGCATAGAGCTCTAATTTCTAGCCTTACAACTATTCAAAGAAATGGACTTACCTTCTGACATTTTATGTATAAAAAAGGTTTTGTGAGTCCAGCTCATCCTGTATATTAGGAAGCCATATTTTCTAAGGAAAAAGTACTGGTTTAAAAAGAATAAGAATGAATGATTTGGTGTTGTATTTAATTAAAAATAGTAATAAGAAAAATCCCTACTGGTTCTTTACAGGTATTCTATAGTTCTGATTTTTAAAAGAGGGTGTCTAGGTCATAAAAATTATATTAATTACTCACAAATATATATAAATTGTATTATAATCAACTTCATATTTATGAAGAATGGACCTACCTTTGTAGTCTTGAGTGAAACTCAGATTTATGAGCAAAGAAAGAAGATTTTATTTGTTACAATTAAAAAGGAAGTTCAATTAAAGACAATAATACAGATGTAGTGTGTGCTCAGTTTTTCTTTGACCCAGTGCTCATCAGTAGTTATTGTCTGTTCTGGGGTTTTTTTGGTGGTGAGACTGAATCTGTATTTAATTGCAAATATGAATTCAAAAAGAAATTTACTTCCTTATTGCTCTTCAGTAAAGCATTACATTGAGCTGGATGACAAATCAGTGTCTGAGGTTGTGTGTCACAGCCAGACTACTTTTCCATTTAGGGCCTATTTCACACTGACTGAAAAATGGTAGAGTGGTTCAGCTCCATTTGCTGAATAACCTGGAGGTCCTTAGGGGAAAAGGGGAAAAATCTGCTGTGTTGCAGAGAGTGTGGGATCTAACTTGAATTCTTGGCATGCAAGTTACCTGTTTCTCTTGCTTGCAATAACTTGTATTAAGCCTGACTTTGACTAGTATGTTGGGAATATCAGACATCTCCCCAGAGTAACATTTTGCAATACAGCAGAAAAAAAATGCAGTTATCTGTATGTTTGCACAGAAAATTATATATACATTTCTGAGCTGGATCAATAACGCTTCTTGATATTGTACATGCCAGTTTACAGAATAGAACTCAAATCCAAAAATTTCAGAATTGCCATTTTTCTGCCTGAATACCTTGGAAAGGCCTTGTTTTTAAAATGTGAATTTTCACAGCATTTTGACGATCATGTCGTGGATGGTATGGAAAATAATGGAGAGAACCAAATTTAGCTTATGTTAATGCAGTCCAACATAACTTCAGAAATTTATCTACCAAAGTCCATTTTCGTTTACACTAACTTTACTATTTCCTACATAACATCTGCAAGAATGAAATAATATATGTAAATATATAGGTATGTTAAAAAATTGCACATAAAAGGTATAGAACTAGACACATCTATTGATTCCTTTAATGTGCAACAGTTTTAAGAAATTCTGTGTTATAGCTATAGTTGATTATGTAGCAAATAGGCCTCAATATTTTGTTTACACGAAATGTAATTTACTAATGATCTATACAAATGATCATCACTAACAGTGATGACTCAGGAAAAGCCAACATTTGCACTGAAGAAAAACTGGAATATTTAGAGCCTGAAATATCAAGAAACATTTGAATTGAAGTGAGTAGGAAATGCTTGCTAGATAGTGAAAACATGCCTGGTTCAATATAAATCAGATGTCAGTTGAACAGTTTTATTTTCCTTTTACATTTTCTCTTCCTTCTTCTATTTTCTTATTTCATATTGTCTTCTTTCTAAATGCAAGGTTCTAAATCAGTTATTCTTAGTCATCTAGCAGTTCCACAAGACTTTTAGAGAGCTAAGAATGAATAAAATTGGATAGATCCTTTTCTCCAGCTTTTGCTTCTTGCTGACAGATGTTGAACATGATCTGAAGTGAATTTTAACCCCAAAGAAGCTTTATAGAGAAATTCTGAGATAACCTTCTTGTAATGAGTTCACTGTTAACAATTGTAAACTGTACTTTCACGTTATCTATCATGGCTTATAGACAAAGAATCCCTGTAATTCTCTCCAGCCAATTCAGTAGATCTGACAGTGTTGTAGCAGTGGTGATGTGCTTTTGCATGTCACTGGGGCATGGAAGCATCCTTCACTGATATTTTCTGCTCCTGGGAGGCCTTGCATAAAAAGAGGATTGATCAAATGGTCTCCTACAGGGGTGCCATTGCTGCAGGCTGGTCATTTAGGGTGGCCAACCAAAAACAAAACTGGGGCAAATAAAATAAAAAAGAACTAATAAAGGTAGCTAGAGGCAGAAAAAACTGTCAGTCCATTCTTTTGTTATAGCTGTGCTTCAAGCATCAGTGCTTGTAAGAAGCTCCAAAGTGGCCCTAGGACGAAGCTCTGTAATTGGAGGCAAACAAGGCACAGATGTTAGCTTTTATTAAATATCAACAGAGTTTAACAGTGCCAGCAGCCCATTGTTGAAGGAGAAAGAAGGATGGGAAGGAAATTCCTTCTTTGAGGTAATTTCATGCTTACTGTCCTTCAGACCTACTCATCAGACCTGTCATTATGCTCTGTGTGTCTCACAGACGCAGGCTAGATACAAATACCTTGATAGCTTTATGCACTTGAGTTCTGTATAAATAATCTCTTGCTCATGAGATCCTGTAGGCTCCCAGCTGTTGTTACTGAAGGTCCCTCATAAGTACAGTGTGGTATCTATCATCCTTACATATACGTCTTTACTTCCTTGGAGTGACTCAAAAGTCATTAGGCATTAACGTTTAGGCAACTGAATCCTTCCCAAAATCCTAAATGGATTCCTTGAGTGGATGAAGGCATTCCTTGAGTGGATGAAGTTATTAGAGATGCTGATAACTGTGCAGCAAAATTTTCCTTTCTCCTGTGTCCTCACACTGAAATGAAGAATGTTTATAGAAAGAGGCAAAAACATTGAGGCAGATCTTTCTTCTCATTAGTGCTTTGTAGATTTGGTTTTTTAATGAAAAACAGGCTGTTAATTTAATTTACAGAGGGACATTACTGGGTTTTGTTATGACATGGCTTCATCCATCTGCGGAAAGGACTTGTTAAGGCAGATTTACTGATGCTCTTGGACTTCTCTATATTTTACTCAGTGGGTACAAGTGAGGTTTAAGAATATCTCTGTTCTGAGATCTTAGTGCCTTCACTACATTCACTGGACCAAACTAGTGATTTAGAAATACCAGTCTTGTTTAGGTTATCCCTCTCTTCAGATTATTTGAATAGCACTTGTTGTTCAGAACTTTGCCTGAGATCATGCAAAAGGAATTCTATATAAAATTATTTTACTCTGTCTAATTCAGAACATTAAAATAGTGAACTGTAAAGCATTGATGACAATTCAGTTGGTTTTAGCTTGTCAATGCACCCACAGTGTTCTTTGTTTTTTCAGACTGACCATATACAAACTGCCTTTATGCTGAAGGATCCCACCCCGAAATGGCTACTCAAGAATCATTACTCAAAGGTAATTGTAGAGTTGAAAGGTATTCAGTGCTAACAACACAATCCCTCCCTCCTTTGCCTCCCTTCCAATCCCCCAAGCTGCTATAGGAAATGCTAGCAATAGAGATGTCCCAGGAGACATTGCTTTGCTTTGCAATGTTCATGCCAAAAGACAGCATTATTTTTGCCTGAAGTTCTCTTTTATGACATGTACAGATCAGCATAAAGTACCCTGCAAAATTAATTGAATTCTCCAATAATTGTTCTAAAGCCAAATACCATACAGAGCCTTAAGATATATATGCATTTTCAAATGTCTTTGTAGCCTGATTTGGGCCATTTACCTCACAAAATCTCAGCTAAAGGCTGAGTGCATTAATGAAACTGCGATTCAATGTACATTTTTTTTCTTTTCTGCTTTTCTTTTTTGATGTGGATGCTTTTGTTTTCTGCTACAGTGAACATGTTTCTGAGGTTTACTTGATTTGTCCACCTGTTGACGACAATATGAGCAAGGATGGGGGTATAACAGTGAATAGATATTAAGAGAAAGAGAATTGTGTTGAAGAAGATTAGGGAGAAGTATACAGACACAGCAAATTCAGCTTGATAGTTGTAGGAGATTTAATAGAGCAAGGAAATCAAAATTTAGTCTTCCAAAGCTGTCTAAACTGGGGAAAATACTCCTCTGCTATGTACTGCACTGGTTGCTACTGCACGGGTTCTCTGATTCCATCCCAGACTGAGGGGGTCTGCTGTCAAGGATGTTGTGTCAAAATTAAGGGATGAATTCAGTTTCATCATTTAGTATAAAAACCGAATATATCTCCTAGAACACACGGAGAGATGAGAGCGGTCAAAACCAGCTTGGACCAATGAATATACATTCAGTTGAACATTGTAGCATTCAGAGGATTGCAAGGAGTTCAGCTCCTGCTGACACAAATAGATCAAGAGATGTGTTTCTTCAGAGATAAATTTGAAAATGGATCTGAGATGCTAAACAGTTGATTTGGGGGCAAAAAAGAAAGGGTAATTTGTGCATAGTAAGAGTTTTAGTGTGGAACAGTCCTTGTTACAGTTATATAAAACTCATCAACGGCAGGAATTTGAATGTAAAGTACCAGAAATTATAGACTAAATTTACATTATTAAATAATTCAATCCAGTAGGGAAGGATCAGCGGATCAAAGCAGGTCATGTTGGCATTTATGTCTGCCATACATGAAGTCTGGAGTTTTAGCTCTACACTGGATTTAGCATGATTTCCTTCACTGAATATCTCTGTGTATGGCTCAAAGCAGTCAAAAGGACCAGTCAGTGTGTCACATCCTTTTGTTGGTCATGACATGAGGATACATTTGATGCATACATCAAGCCACCATTTTTGTTTAGATTTCTGTTAAAGATTTTTGTTAGATTTCTGTTTGCAGTGACTGAAATTACTCTGAGATGAATTACGTTTTGCTCTAGAACAAGTGACAGTAGAATAACTGTTTAATAAATTCATAAACAATGTATCTGTTGTTGATATCAACAGAGTGGATTGTTCATATATCATAAGGTGTGTCTAATTATAACTCCAACTTCAATAAATTTATTCCTAATTATACTTGAACAAATGAAAAGAGAGTCAGGCTCCATTTGAAGACATTGATCATCAAGGCTGATTTACACTATATATTTAAATTTCCCTCATGTGCCTATTCTACCCCAAATGAAATATTAATTATGTAATAGGTATTACACAAATGCAAACATTTATATACTCATAGAATGATTTGGGCTGGAAAGGACCTTAAAATCACCTAGTTCCCACCCCCCTGCTGTGGGCAGAGATGCCACCCTGATACAGAGGCATTTTATAAATGTAAACTTTAACTGAGGTTATGTTAAGCAATTTATATTTCTTTTAATTTCCATATCTTCATCTCTTTATATGTATGCATATAGTGTTTTAATACACTCTTTTAAATTAATAATAATTTTTCATTTGAAAGAAAGACTGTACTATGTGCTGGTAGTACTGTTCAGTCAGAGATGTAGTTGAAGAGTAAGTGGTAATATTATAGGTTCATGCTTTTTATTTATTAATTTAGCAATTTTATTTCTCAGTGCAGTATGTTTCTCTCATATTTTGCATTCTAGATCTTTTATTTTCCCCTTCTTTTTAAAGCACCACTAGTGCACCTCAGTACAGCAATGATCAGTAACTGGGAAGGAGTGTGGAAGGAGAGGGAGGGAAAAAGAGAGCTATTGAAGAAAATGAAGCATTACCCATGACTGCTGCACATGCCAGTGTCTGTTTCTCTACCAGTGTCGTATCCCCTCTTCTGAGCATTTGAATGATAACTCATTTCCCAGAGCATTCCATGCTCAAGGGCAATAGTTACCTTCACCACAGAGAGAATTAGCAGTGGCTGTTATAATTTTGGAAATACATAGCTATTACTTGCAGCAGAAACTTGGATCTCAGAATCCCTTAATGACGAATGACAGAGCTGAGCTCAGAGATGGTGGCCCAGAGTGGCTAGATTTGCTGTTCTACACAATTGGTTCATGGAATGGAATCCCCATGCAGATCATCTTCCCTTTTATTTTTCTTTCTTCCTCCTTTCCACTAGTCTTTATGATCTGATCCACTTAGCATCTCAGCTGTATTACCCTTCTTGTTCTTTGCACTGCATTTCTTTATGATTGCATTAGGCTCATTTTTTGGACTCATCATAAAAAAAGAAAATGCTTAAATGAACTGTGTTTCACAGTTGCTTCTCATCAGCGTGAACTCTTCTTTACTTTTCTTGCATGTTGCCCAGAAAGTTGCCTTTGGTTTGTTATATTTCATAGAATCATATTCGTAGAATAGCCTGGGTTGGAAGGCACCTAAAGATCATCTTGTTCCAATCTCCCTGCTGTGGACAGGGTCACTTTCCAATTGACCAGGTTGCTCAGAGCTCTATATCTGACTCTCTGTATTTCAAAATTAAACTTTATTTTACTTTGAAGGTCTTAAGGATGTATGAAAGCCGTGTGTATGTGTAACTAACCATGTATTTGCACTGTTGGAAGTAGCATAATATATAGTATATAGAACTCTTTTGGGATTATGCCATTTGTGATAAACCAAAAAAAAAGATAAAGTTAAAGCTCACTTCTAAGTACATGAACTCTCCAATGACATTTATTTTCAAACTGAATTACAGAAGATCTAAAGTCTGAGCCTGATGTCTGTCTCTCTGTGTAAGTTTCATTTTCACATACTATTAGAAAGATGTAACTGAAAAAAAAAAGGGCTCGAAGGAATGTCTGAGAAATACCATAGATAAATATCTACATTGTTTTGAATGGATGTTTGCTTGGGACTGGTACTTTTCTTTCTGAAGGAATCTTGGAGACACTTGTATTTAAAACACTTACGATTAGAAGTTATTTTATCTTAAATGCTCCAGTCCCATGCATAACAATTTCATTTAGCTGGGACACACTGCAGAATGGTTTGCAACTGGACTTCATGGCACTGAGCACAGCACTCTGAGCCTACTGGTTCCACAAGTTTTCAGTGCATACTACTTTCCACTTATCCATACTTCCTCATTTTGTCTATGGGGATGATATGGGAGACAGTCTTGAAAGCCTTATGAAAGCTGGAATAAGCAACAGCCACTTCTCTCCCCATCTCCTGCTCCCCCTTTGCCCCCTGAGTTGATCTAGTCCTTTTGTTGTGAAGGGTACAAGGTTGATCAGGCATGACCTCCCCATTGTAAGTCCTTGCTGACCAGTCCAATCACTTTCTTTCCTTTAACATGTTTGGAAAAGGTTTCCAGGGCTATTTGCTCAATTGCATTCTCCAAGTCTTAGGTGCAGCTGACTGAATTGTAGTTCTCTGGACCCTACTTACCTTTCTTGAAGGCAGGGGTGACCTTTGCTTTCTTCCAGCCCCTAAGGAACCTCCACTGATCATCATGACCCTTCAAAAGTAACTGAGATTGGCATCACAATGACATCAAAGAGTTTCCTCAGAATTTGTAGGTGCATCCTACAAAAGCAGGACCTCAGTGGTGGAAAAAAGGAAATATCACACCTGCTGCATCTCGAACGGCCCCGCTTACCTTTTCGCCAGCCGGCGGGACACACCCATTTTTAAAAAGGGTTAAAAAGAGGATTCTGGGTATTACTAGCCTGTCAGTGTCATCTTAATGTCTAAGAAGATAATGGAACAGAACCTCCTGGAAGTTGTGTCAAAACATGTGGAAAATGAAGAAGTGTTTGGAAACAGCCAGTATGGCTTCATCAAGGGCAAACTGTGCCTGATGAATCTAGTGTCTTTCTACAATGAAGTAACTGCTTTTGTATACAAGGGAAGTCATTAATAGATGTTATCTATCTGGACTTTTGATATGATCTCCCACAATATTCTTGCCACTAAATTGGAGATAAGGGTTTAATGGATGACCTGCCATATGCTGGAAGGACTGGCTGGATGGTCACATGCAAAGAGCTGCAGTCATATATTCAATGTCCAAGTGAAAAACAGAAATGAGTGGTGTCCCTCAAGAGTCTGTACTGGGACAAAACTCAATATCTTCATCAGTGACATATATAGTGGAGTCGAGTGCACCCTCAGCAAGTTTACAGATGACAGTAAGATGAGTGGTGCAGTTGATACATAAGGAATGCCACCCAGAGGGACCTTGACAATATTGAGGACTGGGCCCAGGTGAATCTCATGGAACTCAACAAGGCCAAGTGAAGGGTCCTGTATCTGGGTCAGGGCAATCCCCATTACCAGCATGAACTGGGGATGAATGGATTGAGAGCAGTTCTGAGGAGGACTGGTGAACGAAAAATTGGTTATGAATTGGCAATGTGCACTTGCAGCCCAGAGAACCAACCATATCCTGGACTGTATCATTGGTTATGAGTTGGCAATGTGCACTTGCAGCCCAGAGAACCAGCCATATCCTGGACTGTATCAAAAGCAGCATGGCCGGCAGGGCAAGGAAGGGGATTCTGCCCCTCTGTTCTTGTTCTTGTGAAACTCGACCTGGAGTGCTGCATCCAGCTCTGGAGTCCTAACCAGGGTTAGGACTTCCCTCTTAGAGTGGGTCCAGAGGGAAGAGGGTAGATTTAGGTTGGACACAAGGAAGAAATTTTTTTATGAAGAGCGTGGGTCCAGTTCTGCAGAGCTGCATCCATCCTAAGGAGGTTGAGGTCTCCTTTGAGCTGAAATAGTTGATCCAGATTTTCTTGTTCCTCTCTGTACAAAATGTTGTCCCTTTGTGATCCACTCTAGGTCCAGTACTTATGTTGCAGTCTCCACCTCCCACACCTTGAAATGGTGTGTGACCTTCCCCAGTCAGGAGTCAGCTGGAACAAGAGCTCAACACCCTTTGATCAAGTTTCAAGAAGCTGAAAGGTGCTTTCTAAGGAGGGTGTGTAATTACTAAAACTGACTTGAATAAGAAGAAAAGTGACGTATTTTATCATTGACTCACATTATCTTGGTGTAAGACCACTTGTTGTTTACCTACAACAGACTAATAGAGAAATGAAAGAGGCTGATCAGGGCTGATCCACAGGAATTGTAATTGCTTTAAAAGGCTGATTTTATTGCTAATGAAAAGTAATCCCATGGTGCAGAAGCACTAATATTTACAAATTTTGCCACTTAGGTTTGAATTTTGAAAACTTCCTGTCCTTTGTATTATTAGCTGTCTTACATGATATAAATCTTCAAGAAATAATTTTTAAAAATTAGGCTGATTTGAATGCAGTTAAATAATGCTTATTTGGTGTTCCCTCTCTACACTTATGCTCTTCCAGCTTTTTAATGTTTGTGGAGCAAATGAAGAATTTCTAAATAGTGCCAGAGGGACATTGTGCTAATTCTTTGAGAGAGAAAATCCTTACAATTTTAGTATGCCTTAAGCACCAGTGGTTTATGATAAGGTCTTTCTAGAAGTGCAATAAAGATAATGGCTTAGTTAAAATACTATCAGTATACTTGGTTAGGAAATGAAAACCTCAGTTCTTCATGCATTGTATTTAAATGAGTGAATCTTCTTATTCTTCCTTTAAAGAATTGTGATGTACACATGGGTACTCTGTTATGATGGTTTTATTTCTGGTGTAACTGTGTTTGAATATAGAAATATGGCTTGGATTAAGTGCCAACCCTCTCTGAAGGAGGTCTTTTCTGAGAGGAAGGTGAATGTCCATTGGGAACAAATGAACAAATACGATTGCAGATATCTTTTTTTAAATTCAGGTATAAATACAAATGCCTATGATACACAACATGTAAAAGTATATTCTAATAAGTATATTCATTCTTTTTGAATGGAGTTAATATCCAAAACTGAATAGATTATTAAAAATATAATTAGGATAAGTAATTTAAGATTCTTGTTGTAGATTCTATGTTCCATTGCATGTTCTTTGTCTATTGGTTTCAGAAAAGGGTATTAATGGCACTAATATAGAAAAGGGACTACACTGGAAAGTTTACTTTCCAGTGGCTGCTTTTGGCTGCAGTAGACCATTTGAAATGTATTCAGGTAGTAACTGAAAAGGGTTACTACAAGGATTTATTTGACTATCCAGGAAAGAGGAGTTCAATTATCTTCTAGTGGATCTCTCACCACATGTGTAAAATACGGGTGTAAAGTAATTTCATCAAAGCTGAGCAACAGCACTCCAGCAGCACTGTGACATGAGCTTTAGATATAGCAGTATGCTATGAATCATAATTTTTTCTTCCCACTAAAACCTAATGGGATGGTATAGCTTTCGATCTCTGCTGATAAGACCTTGTATGCATCCTGTATGACAATGTGTATTTTGAGTGTGTTGTCCTTCTGGGCTATATAAATACGTATTTTGAAGACAGACATGAGTGTCCTCATTTTAAAAGTTTCCTTTTTCCAACCAGAACATTTTTTCTGGAAGTAGGGTCCAGGGTTTCTGGTGGAGATTATATAGTGAATTGGGATGTTTTTCTTACATCTAATAATTTCAATATAGTAAATTGTAGTTATAAGTGCTTTAAAAAGATCTCGCTCTTGATACATCTAAAATATTACTGTAGGTTGTTATAATTTCTGCCATGCATCCCTACAATATCTTTTTTAAGTCACTTAAATAACCAGTTACAATATGAGTTGCCTGTATCCTGATGTTTTCCACAAATGATGGCTCACAGTAATCCATTTATGAGTCTGTGGAGCCTTCAGCCAGATGTTATGTTGCTAACAGTTCCACTGGCTCCTCCAAATGCTGTTATCATTTTTCTGACCTTTCTGGTGCCATACCTTTGACCTCCTATTGATTTGGTATATTATGATGATTCTACTCTCAACAGTTACTTTACTGCTGTTCTCTGGGTATTTTCAGGTAGAGTGTTTTTCCACATGGCAGTGTGGACAGTATTTTCCTGTGGTGAGATATTTTTTTTCTACTCTTATTCAAGGGCTTTTTGTGAGCCAGAATGACAAAATTAACATCTGAAGGGCTGGTATTTTTTAAAACATCTCATTAATCTTGTGTGATAAATGCTTGGCAGATTCTGAAGACAGAAAATGTTAAAACAGAGACAGTTACAATATGACATTAATATAAAATGTAGTAAGAATTTAATTTTTTTTATATATAACTGTCATACTGAAGAAGGCAAGTACCATTAGGCTTAGAGAATCAGTGCAGAGAAACAGATTGGCTGAGTAGTGGGACTGCCCAATTTTGTGCATAAGATTTTAAGGAGCCCAATTCACTTTCCTAATTTTCCATGAAAAAGATAACTTGATGCGTATCTAACTCTGTCACAGAATCACAGAATTTCTGAGGTGGGAAGGGTCCTCTGGAGTTCAGACAGTCCATCCCTGTGCTCAGACTGGGTCGGCTGCAGCAATTTGCCCAAGAAGTTTAAACTCACTAGCTATTCTTTGAGGCTGACTAGACATTCCTGTCTGGAATTCAGTATTCAAAAGATTAGACTCCACTGTCAGGAATAATTTGTACTATGCCACCTCTTCCTATTGTAGTTAGGTATGGTTAGTTTTAATATTTCTTCTGTGTTTGTTGTCTAGGAAAACTCAATGAGCACAGAGTAGCAATCAATTAAAAGTAAATAGGTATCTCTGACAGTTTAAAAGAGTCCCAAAGAGGATGACAGGAGATTGGTACAAGACAATAAATAATTTATAGTTGGAGAAAATTAATCAAGAACCCCCAATTCCCTCTGTCCCCACACGCAGGTGCTCAATTACAGTACCTCTAAGAAGAGGCAGGAGACCAATAACCAAACATCTGTGACATAAATGAATTTAACTATTAGGGAAGAAAGTCTTGAAGCATATAAACACACTGAAGTAACCAAACCAAATTACAATACAATGTACGTTTGCTTTGTATAATGCCTTTCATTATAGTATTTCCCAGAACTCTTCACATAATTAAGTAATATAAATGTTATAGTGTGTAAATGAAATACAGCAGCAATAGACAGATTTTTCTAATGGAGGCAGAGAATACAATTATAAACTATTTCAGAAAGTGAAAAAAAAATTAGAAAAAGACAGGAATTCAGACAAAGATGACCATGAGACTCAGTTTCAGAAACGTGGTCTACCGGGGACAGATGGGTTCCATTTGTCAGATAACAGCATCTTCGTTCATAAAGTTGTCAAGCTGGTGAAGAGGGCTTTAAACTAGGATTGCTGTGGGATGAGAACATCAGTCTATCCCACTCATACCAGTTTGATGCCAGGGCTAGCAAGAGATGCCCAGAGCCTGGAGAGGGATCACAGGTCAGCAGCAGAGCACATGAAAGACAGCAAATAGTAATTTCAGCCACTCCAGCCAGTGAGTCATCTTCATCAGAACCCAGTTTAAAAGTCTCTAAGCAAGTGCATGTAGCATGGGGAATAAAAAAAAGGAGTCAGGGACATGCACACACCTGCAGGGCTCACACCTGCATGGCTCCTACGACTGGAGTGTTGGAATGGAAGTATAGTCTCTTTAGAAAGGAAGGCAGGAGAGACAAGGAAGAGGTGTTTTCCTCTGTATCAATGACCAGGTGGAGTGCATGGAGCTCCACCTGGGGATGGATGAGGATCTGACTGAGAGCTTATGGATCAGGATTAAAGGGACGGCAGGGACAGGTGATATTATAGTGGGAATCTGCTACAGGCCACCCTATAAGGAAGACTGAGCACGTGAGAGTCTTCATGGACAAATAGGACCAGCCTCAAGTTCACAATTCCTGGTCCTCATGGAGGACTTCAGCCACCCCAATCTCTGTTGAAGGGACATCACAGCCGAGCATAAGAAATCCATGAGGTTAGTGGAATGCACTGATGATAACTTCCTTCTCCAAGTGACAGAGAATCCAGTGAGGAGAGGTGTTATGCTGGACCTTGTTCTCACCAACAAGGAGGGGCTGGTGGGGAATGTGAAGCTCAAAGGCAGCCTGGGCTGCAATGACCATGAAGTGGTGGAGTTTAAGATCTTTCAGGCAGTGACAAGGGTGTGCAGCAAGTTGACTATCCTGGACTTCAGGAGAACAGACTTTGGCCTTTTCAGGGATCTGTTTGATCTACCATGGGATAAAGCCATAGAGGAAAGAGAGGCCCAAGAAAGCTGGTTAATATTGACAGATCACCTACTCCAAGCTCCTGAGAGATGCATCCCAACAATAAGTTGGGCAAAACTACCAGGAGGCCTGCATGAGTGAATATGGACCTGTTAAAGCAGGTCCAGAGGATGGCCACTAAGTTGATCACAGAGTTGGAGCACCTCTCCATGTAGACAGGTTCAAAGAGTCAGGGTTCAGGGACACCTTATAGCAGCCTTTCAGGTAATTAGAGGGATCCTACAAGAAATCTAAAGAGGGACTTTCTACAAAGGTATGTAGTGATAGGATGACGGGTAATGGCTTTAAATTGACAGCTGCTAGGTTTACATGAAGTATTACGAAGAAATTCTTTACTGTGAGGGTGGTGAGGCACTGAAACAGTTGTAGATGCCCCAGCCCTGAAAGGCCAGGCTGGATGGGCATCTGAACAACCTGCTCTAGAGGAAGGTGTGCCTGCTTGTAGTGGGGGGTTGGAACAAGATGGTTTTTATGGACCCCTCTAAACCAAACCAAACCAAACCAAACCAAACCAAACCAAACCAAACCAAACCAAACCAAACCATTCTAAGATTCAATGAAGAGTTAATACCTTAGACCTTGGCACTGGACCATTAAAATGAGTGGAAATAATTCCATTGTCCTCAATGGAAGCAGTATCACTCCAGAAGGTAACAAGGAATTTGCCAAAGGCAGTTGGAAGCATTGACGGAGAAGAGTAAAGCCGAAGACAGTGACAGTGATTGTTCAGTAGAGGGAACAGGAAGAGGAATAAATAGATATGTGACACCTGAAGAATTTTGGAAATAGTTGCCTGCCTCATTACTGGTTTTCTTCATTTTGATGCCTGCACAATGCAGATGAAATAAGTGAATTGAATTAACAGACCTACCCCAGTTTAAAGCACAGAAGGGACTAAACAGTGCAGTTCAAAATGGTTCCTAAAATGACTGTTGATCCCTATACATGTAGGAATAGTCCCTTCTATTCCATTTTTACCTCTTCTGTTTTATAAAGCAGTAGTGCATGAATCCTTCTGGAACATTGCTTGTGAGTTTTGAGACTCCCAGAGCTAATTCAGTGGGTTGCTCATCTGATTGCTTCAACATTAAACACACAGTTTGGCTGCTGCTACTGCTGTAGAAGACCATTTCTGTTTAACTCCTGACAAATGAGGTAGGTAATAGCTTATGTAACATAGTCGGATTTACTCACCTATTTTGATTTTTTTTTCAATTGACTAAGGAATAAGCTAGTCACAGCTATTTTTTTAGATGTATCTTGATTTTGTATAGACATACATATACGTAATTAAAATCAAAGCTTTCCCATTTTCTATAAATGATGCCATTTACGATTTTATTTCAATAATATTTTGGCAGGTTCTTCAAAAGCATTCCATAAGATCCATAAGTGATCTGTCATTTTTCTTTGCGTTGCTATTTCTCTGTCCAAAATACTTTTCCCTACTCTTCCCTTTTTTCATGGAGATGGACAATTCCCTTGTCTGGTGAGATATAATTCTTTTTCATTTCTTTCTAAGGATGCCAGAATGAATAGTCCCTCCTGCTTCTCATTATAGCTTATAAAACTATTATTTTCTTTTTATGCAAAATGGGGCCTTAGTTGTCATCAAACCCTTACTATCGTACTGATGTAGTCAAAAGATTTATTTTTAAATTGTTCAGTTCCTGAATCTAACTAATAGATTCATTTGAATGAAAAAGGGTTATAACCTGTAGCTGAAGATACAAGACCCAATTCCTTATGTTTGACATAAATGATAGTCAAATAAAAAACATACAGAAAAGGGATAAACTGCTATCAGAACAGATTACTTCTGAGGAGTGCAAGAGACCACCCACAATGAGATTCTGCAGACACAGGTCTCCTACATTAATAGATTTCACATCCACAGGCAGATTCTAGATGACTATTAACTGTGTTTCACTGAATGCACTTTCACTATGTTTCTGATTATTTTGCTATGGTATTTGAAAATATATTTTATTTATAATAGGAATTCCAGGGTGTAACTTAACAGCCTCCACATCTCCTTTACTTTTTCAGGATAATTTATTTTTACCTGTTTTAGTAATGTCAACAATATTTCTTTTTCTGAATGATACATACCTTTTATCATTCAGAATGTGGACCTACTTATGCTGCATTTGTTTCATTTAAATTATATTTTAAATTTTTTTAATCCTTCCTGTTGCTCTGTGTAACTTTGCTACATCTTAAAGAGTATGTAATTTCAAAATTTAGCCGTTTTTATCCAGGTAATAATAGATAAATTTTGCTGATTTCACCTAAATATAAGAAAAATAAACTTTTAATTTTATTTGGCTTTTTCAAGCAATGTTTCAATGACATCTGTGTATGAAGTTTAAAAGCTGTGGTGGCTTATACGTAGTTAGAGAGTGTAAAAGGCTGTTTAGCTACAGAATTTTTTTACATGTGAGAACCTTTCAAAATTAGTTCTCAAAATTTAGTTTCAAGGGGTACTAGCCACCAAAAAAAAAAAGACTCAGGAAGTGTAAAAAAAAATTGTGTATAGTTTTAAATGTGGGTCCAGGAACTTTTCCAAATGGCATGGTGCCATTTTTGAGTAATTTTGAAATGCAGTGGAAGGTGATGTCATGGTCCTGAATTTGTCAGTTTCAAGTCTGTCTTATACATGTATTCCAAAAGGTTCTTGGGGTGATGCCATATGGAATATGAAGCAGATAAGTTGGTTTGGGCTATTTTGTAGAGCTGGATACCAGATGCTGCATGTGGCTCTGATACATATGGAACTGATCAATAGGTATTTTAGGACTCATTTTAAGTCATACATAGTGTAATGGACTTAAACTGTATGGAGTACTTGCCAAGGAACATGCATTCTCCTTCCTGGGAACCTGCTCTCTGCTGAGCAGTGCAAATGTACTCGACATCCAGTATTATTACGTAAAGAAATCTTTGCTTAGTGTTCAGTATGTGTAAAAATGTTTAAAATTCAATCTTCATGTCCAGCCTTAAAAGTCCTTATTGTTATAATTTCTTCTTTTGGTGCATATCCGGAACTGCTCAGGCTAAGATCACCCACCTACACCTGCTGAACATGCTTTCTTTTTAAAATCTGACTGAAATATTTTTTTCCTTCCTTCTTTACTTTTCTCTCCTCTGGTAGGAAGGGTAATCACTTGCAGAAACAGAAGATCTTAGCCATTCAGATTTTTTTAGCACAAAGGAGATGAATCCCAGCATTGTCACTTGCCAGGAGTGTCACTTAAAAACTCAATTTACAGTGTGCAACAAAGGGTGAGTCAGGTGGAGTTATGTAGAGACATAGATCCATGTTCCTGTTGATACTGTACCACTGTAACACTGCAGAAGTGTAGGAGATGTGCAGGATCAGGAAGAGCGTTCTAAGGAAGAATAGCTCCGTACAACAGTTGTTGAAGTCGTTCTCTACTACAGCTTCATAATATATTATTTTCTGACAGTTTTTGTTTATGTGTGAATCTGGTTTAACCCCAGCCAGCAGCCAAGCCCCACACAGCCTCTTGCTCACTCCTCCACCAATGGAATGGGGGAGGGAATTGGAATAAAAGGTAGAAAACTTGTGGGTTGAGATAAAGACAGTTTAATAGGGAAAGCAAGAGCTGCACACACAAGTAAAGCAAAACAAGGAAATAAGTCACTGCTTCCCACGGGCAAGCAGGTGTTCAGCCATCTCCAGGAGAGCAGGGACCCATCACACATAACAGTGATTTGGGAAAACCAACACCATCACTCCAAATGTCCTCTATTTCCTCCTTCTACCCCCCTCAGCTTTATATACTGAGCATGATGTCATAAGTCTGGAATATCCCACTGGTCAGCTGGGGTCAGCTGTCACTTCCCAACTTCCCTTGCACCCCCAACTTCCTCACCAGAGTGATAGTATAAAAAGCAGAAAAGGCCTTGGCTCTGTGTAAGCCCTGCTCAACAGCTCTATCCTGGTCAGAAGCTGCACAGTGGAATAGTCATTGGGCAAACATACAAACAATTATGAATGAAGAAAAGAGAATTCCTTGGGGTAGAAGGGTTTAACCCTATTGTTTTTTCACAACAAGCACTGTTCCTTCTTCCAAAGTGTAAATGTACCTTAAGCCCTAACCAGGATATCTCATTCTTTGAAAAAAGCAATAATTGCAGTCTAGGTCCAGGAATGAATTCAGACATGAATGCAAAATGAAGAAGGGTGCCTAGGTTTTTGAGTCTCGAGTTCCAGACACAGCATTTAATTCCAGGCAAGTTTAGTGTTCAACACTTCCTTGGGTCTTGTTTTTGGCTTGTTGTTCATCATATGGGTTTATTTTCATTATCCTTCTGAGATGACCTTCATTTCTTGTACACAGGTTATATGTACTTACTTAGTTCTAAGATTAAAATTTCATTCTGGGAACCAGGCCTGAATTTACTCGTTACAGTGTATGTAGGTTAGTTAGGGACTATTATTGCGTCTGGTCCTCAATAGCATGGCTTATGACACAAAAGAAGCAGTATGGAAAAGGTTGTCCACACAATGTTTTGTGGAGGTGGACAGTGCCCTCCTGTTTTGCAAGGGTGAGTCATAATATCTAGCTTGGGTTTTTGCAGCTATTGAATTGCAGTTTGACTCCTCTGCTCGATAGAATATGTGTTTCTGATTTGATTAGGACATAGGCTCTATTCTGAGACATATTCTGCCACCTCTTCAACATTTCTCATCAGCTAACAAATTTCATTTCTTGATTAAATTTTATGATTAAACAAGACATTTCCATATTTATGATCTCCCTATCAAATTTCTAGAATTAGTACCAGCTACAGTTTGTTCCATTTACTTAGTATCTTTGTGCTGCCTCATATTATCGACTTACACTTTACATCCCCATGAAACAGTACAAATTTTCTTTCTTTGGTGGATGATTTCTGTATTTTTTCTATAATTTTTTTTAGTCTACAATCAGATTGCCTATATTATGCCAAGGTTTCTTTTGTACTTGCTTTAAGTATCTGGACAAAGAGCTTGTGAAAATGATAGTGCTACTCCTGGCAGCCAAGGCCATGGAGTGGAACTGGCCCATTCTTTCTTTACAGCATACTAAACCTAACATAATCAATCCTTATATCTTTCAATTTTTAAAGCTGTGTTTGTCAGAAATATAACAAACTAAAACCACCAAAAAGAAATCACACTAGATAAAAGGGTCTTGCTTTTCAGCCAGCAAAACTTAAATTGAACAGTTTCTATACAGTCTGGATCCTACTTATTTATCTCCACTGTAAATTAGTTCCTTGTTTTTCTTGTAAGTCTCTTGGATCTATTTATATTAAAATGACCAGTTTTCTGTTTTTTTCTGCCTGTTTCACTGTTGTATTGGACTGGCATGGCCTGGACTTGCATGGTTTTGGTAGTGGGGGGAGCTATGGGTGTGTCTTCTGTGAGAAGCTGCCAGAAGCTTCTCCCATGTCCAGCAGAGCCAGTGCCAACCGGCTCTAGGATGGACCCTAGACCAAGGTCAAGCCAATCAGGAATGATGGTACTGTCTCTGTGAAAACGTATCTGAGAAGGGAAATAAAGTTACTGCGCAGATGTAATTGCGGCCAGAGAAGAGTAGGGTGAGAACCTGTGAGATGAACAACTCTGCAGACACCAAGGTCAGTGGAGAAGGAGGGGAAGGAGGTGCTCCATGTGCTGGAGCTGAGATTCACCTGCAGGCCATGGTGAAGACCATGGTGAGTCAGGCTGTGCCCCTGGAGGTCATGGAGGTCAATGGGACAGCAGACATCCACCTGTAGCCCGTGGATGAGACCCATGCTGGAGCAGATGGATGCCTGAAAGGAGGCTCTAACCCTGTGGGAGGCCTGTGGTGGAACAGGCTCTTGGCAGAGGCCTGGGGACCCATGGAGAAAGAAGTCAATGCTGGAGCAGGTTTGCTGGTAGAAAGCCTGCAGGAGGACACATTCTGGAGCACGCTGTGCCTGAAGGACACCACCCTGTGGAAAAATGACCCATGCTGGAGCAGTTTATGGAGAACTATTGTCTGTGAGAGGGGCCCCACACTGGAGTGGGGGAAGGACCCCTCTCCCTGAGCAGTGGCAGGAGTAATCTGTGGTGAACTGACTGTAACCCCCATTCCCTCTCTCCCTGAGCTGCTGGGGGCAAAGAAGTAGACCTGGAAAGGAGGGAGAGGTGAGGGGAAGATGTTTTTAAGATTTATTTTACCTCTCATTATTCTGCTCTGTTTTTGCTGGTAACAAATTCAATTGATATTTCCAAACTGAGTCTGTTTTGCCTGTGACAGTATTTGGTGAGTGATCTCTGTCCTTATCTCACCTCATGAACCTTTGTTATATTTTCTCCCTTGTGTTGAGCTGAGAGGGGAGTGATAGACCAGCTTTGATGGGTGCCTGTCACCCAGCCAGGGTCAACCCAATACAACTGTGTATTTCCCATATTTCTTCCACTGGACCTTGCTCAGTTGCTTTTGAGAAAAGGACAAGTTTTTAGGGGCAGGAATCAATTTGGTACAAAGTAATATAGTGTGGTGGTTTAGGCCAAATTCAGGGAAATTGTCTTGGGGTGATTTTATGCTGTTGTATCCCCTATCACTGCTCTATGCCCAGACATGATTCCTGAGCCTTTCTATGCCTTTAAAACTGGATGCAAGAGACAGAGGAAGGCTCAGGAATCATGTCTGGGCATAGAGCAGTGATAGGGGATACAACAGTATAAAGTCACCCCAAGACATAGAGGCACTACAAGGCATGAAGGAAAACTTCCTCCCTTAGCCCCCCAGCTACTTGAATTTAAAGAAAAATATCATAATGCCTAGATAGTAATTTATAGTAAATTAGTAACATAAGTATTCTTTAGTTATAACACACTTATCTAAAAACCTAGTAAACGTTAATTTAATTTTGATTATTTGTGGAAAATGACTGAACTTAGAGCCTGAATTTGTCCTATGGCACACATAATTTTTTTTTTGCTAGAAAATGATAGTGAAGTTGTCTTACCTTTTCATATGTGAAAGAGGATTGAAAAGATATGATCTGTAAAGAAGGAATTTTTTCCAAAATAAAAAAAAATACTGAAAAAGGAATTTCTATAGATAGAAAGAATTCTGCTCTTGAAAATAATTTTATTTTCATCTGCACAAACCACATTATCTGTATGTAGAAACATTTCCTTTTGTTTGACCAAATATTTGTAATTGTATATTCATGTCTAGTGTAACAGTAGCAAATACATATTTGTATGCAAATACATAGCATATACTGTATGTAAGATCAATGTTCAGTAGTGTGGTCCAGTATTTTCAAAATGGGTAGCTATTTGGATATTTTCTGCTTTCCTACTTAAGAAAATGAAAACTGAATATTTAAAACAGTTTGACTCCAGTGTTCTCAAAAATGGTATTTCTTTAAAATGTATCATCTAAAGAACAATGTCACTTAGCAGAAACTGAAATTTTTGGAAGTCTTAGCCATGTTGACCAAACCATAGATTAATGGACAAATTTAAAAACTGATTTTTTTTGGTCTGCACTAGTTGCAGAAGCAATTTTCTGTTTTTTTCCCCCCTGTGCTTATATTTGCAAATGTATCTTATATCAGCCCAAATGCAACACTAAGAGGGTGTTCTGGATGTGGTTTGGCCACAGACCCAGCCATGACACAATGTTGGTATGAAGCCAGTAGGCATTATCACCTTATATTGAAGAAAAATGGCTGCGTTATAGATTTGTAGTGGAAAGGACTGAGTAGTGTGTTCTACTCTGTGATCTCTCTGGGGAAAGCAGGGTATCTGCTAATCTGAGTGCTGTAGCCCATTTTCTGATGTATACTTACTTACAGACTCTTCCAGCATCAACAAGAAGAGCTGAATAGCATTTATGGACTTCTCACCCTGTTACTTCTCCCAGTGTTCATTTCTTCTTATCACCAATTTCTCTGTGTCCTGGCCTCTCTATAACACAGATAAATAAATTATTATTACCTATGGCAGATTGTAGCTGTTCAAGGAGATATTTTTTCTGCCATCAAGAGAGCATCTTCCTTAGATGTAACTCACACACAGTAATCTTGCAGCATAAAACTACAGCTGGAAACTATTTACAGAAACTATGGAGCTGGATTAATTTTTCCTCTCTCTAAAACAGATAGACATCACCAGGAAAGTTGTTATCTTTGAGAGACTTCTCTAAAACCAAGTTTTATTACCTCATCTTGCTGATTCACTCCATCTCTGCCATGAATATGGTGTATCAGTGATGTTTATCCAGATTTTTTGACTTCTGATGGTATGATTGAAGCTCTCAAAATTTTTTTTGAGGCGCGAAAAAGCGAAGGACAATTTTACTGAGTTTTGGGTAAGGCTAGAATCCAAAATGTTGCAGTTAAAATATACGGATAGGCAAGATGTCAAAATGTGCTCCTGAGCATCCTACTTTTATGCAAATAAAAATATGAGGATCTTGACATGAATTACGAAGTAGGGATTTTAAAATCTGAATACACTTCCAGCTTTGCAGATGGACTCCAAGCTATGAAGGGACTAGCTCAAATCCCCAGAATATCTTGGATGAACTTTGTAAGGGGAACTACGCCCATATCTGGATTTTAGTTTAGCAGGTGGAGCACATCTGCATTTTGAAATCACATTACCATGAGTGTACAGGGTGTGTGTGAGAGTGGAATGCTTGATGAGGGTTGCCCTCACCCTGAAATAAAATATATTTTATAAACCTGTGTGCTCAAAGGAAAACTTGACAGGTGGCACCCTAATAGGAGTTTGAACCTGCACAAATTTGCAACCTCTAGCTTTCACACTGTTTGCAAAAACAAACTGACAGACACGGCTGACTTTTCTTGACATAGCTTTAAAGCAGGACACTGTTTCAGTGTGCATTAGCATACACATGCAATGACAAGACACTCTTGATTTAAGTTTCTTTTTGTTCCTGGATTTTCGGGTTTTGTTTTTGTGATATTTTTTCTCCTTTTATTTTGTCACCAATGGAGCAGAACCTGCTCCTGCTCATCATTCTTTTTTAATCTAGCCCAGCGATGAAACACACAACTGGGGCAAGCTTGGCAGTTGAAGGATCCAGATGCTAAACTCCAGGATTAATTTCTCTAGCAGAGGCAACTGGGAGTCAGATCCTCTCTCTGGCTTTCCTAGCAGCTTGGTTTAACCCCCAGCAATCCAAAAGGCTCATTTTTGTGTTAGACTGGGAGTTCAGTTGTACTGGAAGGTAAAGAACTGCCAGATTGACTTTGTCAAATGAAGGATTTTGTATTTAAATATCAGTGCCTTGATTTTCCCAGCGATGGGAACTCAATCATTGAAGACTTATGCACATGCTAATGATGCTTTCATTTGGCATCTTCCTCAGAATGTGACAAAAGAAGGAAGTTGACATTAGCAAGTGAGAACAATGAAGGGGAGGGGTAAAAATAAGCAGTGATACAGTGACATTAAAACGGGGAATGCAACTGTGATACATGAAGAGAGAAAAATCAAAGTAGCTTAATTCATGTAGAAATGTAAAATCAGTTTAAATGACATCAAATTCACATTGTTTAAACTGCTTTTTTTCATTGGTTGCCTTTTTTTTTTTTGTTTGCTTAGTTAGTTTTGTTTTAAAGTGACCTTCTTTTATGCTTGATGTCAGGGAAATGAATTGAGGCAGAACTGCAGAACGAAGAAATCTTGCATTCTTCCAGTAGATGTTTTCCCCTTGTTGATGAAAAGTAAGCCCTAAATATTAAACTTAATTCAACCTCTAAATTGTGTAAACTGTGGTTGCAGGGGCTATTAGCCATCAGAAGACATAAAGCAGTATAAACACAGTTTGGATTTCAAGCAATGAGTAATGCATTGTGTGTGTTTTTTAAATAACTTAGTTCTGTTTTTATCAAACAATACATGTTGAAGGTGTACTACATACTAAGTGCCAACCATGTCATTTCAGAAAAATATTACTAGGGAAAAAAATTAAGATGAAAGAGAATTAAAGTGTAACTACTACATAAAAATACTTAATACAGTGAATGCTCAGTTTTACATTTGAAAATAGATCTTTTTATATGAACATAAGTAAATTAACAGCATATACTTTTTAATATCATATCAACTACTGGTTAAAAAAAAAACTTCCAATACAGTATGCATCTCAAGACCAGATAGATTTATGTTTAAATAATTTTTCTTCTTCCTGCTACTGGGTCTTTCAAACCCACTTTACGATAGGTATGGATGACTTTAAAAGAGGAAATTTGTCAAGCTCTGTAGAACAGTGGGAAAATTAAACTCCACAATCAACATTTTCAGCACAGAGACAGAAGGTGATCTTAAAGGTTACATTTATTTTAAAGATTTATTCTGCTGCATCTAATAGCAATCTTGACCAAACGAGCACCAGAAGTGCTCTGTGGGAGAGGAGTTAGAATGCAGCTCTGCAGACCAGGGAAAAGGCTACCTTTTGGGATTTCTCCTTTGCTTTCCTGGATGAGCACATTCTACCCAGAGCATAGAAATAAATCCATTATCCTGAAGGCAATAAATGAGTTTATGCTCATGGTTTCCACATTTGTGCTGTATGCACACTTCAGCTAGCACGCAGTCAAGGTCAGATGGATTTTATTTAACAGATGAAAATTAAGTGTATGCAGTGTAAGTAGTGTGTCTGCTTATATGTTGTTCTGAAAAGTAATCTGAGAGTTTTTGGCTGCAATCAAGCTCTAATACGATGCCAAGATTCATGACCTATGGTTCATAGGTGGGAGCACAGGTCTTAGAGTTGTTTGTGAGCAATAAATTACAAGCTCCTGATTAGAGAATTTTGGAGTATGGCTTTGGTCAAGGCCTTGTCAAGTGAAATAGACCCAAGAAATGATGGATCAGCAGAGGGATTAAAGTCTGGTCTAAAGAAATACATTGGGATGTCTCTGGGGATAATCAGACCTTTGCTCCAATAAAGAAAAAGTCAGCAGTATTATATATGTGAAAAAAACATGTATAGTCTCTATAACCTGTGTTCATGTCACCTTGTAAAATTAAAGTTCTCTTGCCTGGAGCAGGATCTTTACAGCAAGTAGGCTGCAAAGTGCTATTAAGTCACCTGATAGCATTTCCTATGCCTCCCCTACCAGCACTATTTATTATGGGTGAGATCCTGACACCATTGAAAACAAAGATAAAATTCCCACTGAGTCTCTTGGGGCCATGATTACAGCATTTTACCTTATAAACAAATTTTATTTGATTTGCAGTAGATCTGAATCTTTTCAGATTGGGATGAGTAGAGGGGCAGGATGACCTCACTCATCCTGCTGGCAATGCTGTTCCTAAAGCAGCCCAGGATTGGCCTTCTTGGCCTTCTTGGCCATGGAGCACTACTGGCTCATGGACAGCTTATTATCCACCAGGACCCCCAGGTCCTTCTTCCCAGAGCTGCTTTCCAGCAGATCATCCCCCAGCCTGTATTGGTGGGTTATTCTTCCTCAGTGCAGGACCCTGCATTTGCCTTTGTTGAGCTTCAGACAGTTCTTCTCTGCCCATCTCTCCAGCCTGTTGAGGTCCTTCTGAAGGGTTGCACAGCTCTCTGGGGTATTGGCCACTCCTCCCAGCTTTACGTCATCAGCAAAATTGCTGAGGAGGCATCTGCTCCTTCACCCAAGCCATTGATGAATGCGTTCAACAATTCTGAGCCCAGTATTGAACTTCGGGAATACCACTAGATACAGGCATCCAACATCCATCCCTGTGCTGCTGATTACAAACCTCTGGGGTCTGCTGTTTAGCCAGTTCTCAATCCACTCACTGTCCTTCCTGAGTTTGCCAACGAGGATATTGTGAGAGACTGTGTTGAAAGTCCTGCTGAAGTTGAGGTAGACAATATCCACTGCTCTCGCCCCTCATTCATCCAGGTAGTTGTTCCATCATACAAGGTTATTTGGTTAGTCAAGAATGATTTGCCTTTAGTGAATCCATGCTGACTACTCCTGATTACCTTCTTGTCATCCATGTGGATAGAGATGGCCTCCAGAGTGAGGTGCTTCATCACTTTTCTGGGGATTGAGGTGAGGCTGACTGGCCAGTAGTTCCCTGGGTCCGCCTTCTTGCTCTTTCTGAAAGACTGGGGTGATATTTGTTTTCCTCCAGTCCTCAGGCCCCTGTCCTGATCACTATAACTTTCAGAGGTGATTGTGAATGGCCTGGCTATGGTGTCTGCCAGCACTCTCAGCACTCATGGATGCATCCCATCAAGGCCCATGGACTTGAGGGTGTCAAGATTGCCTAGGTGTTCTCTGACCCAGTCCATTGCTTAGTTTTGCATAAACTGTAGTTTTAGTAATCCATACCCAGCCTTAGGTATAGGAAAGCAGAGATAAACAGTTACGATGTTTTGGTAGGAACGAAGCACCATGGTTTTTCATTTTTAGGATATTTTTGGCCTTTCTTTCAAAACTATTGCAACTCACATTGATTTTCACTTTACAGCATCCTGTCAATAGTCTCAGAGAACTTGCAGAGGAAATAATATCTCAGAAAGAATACTATTCTTAAGGAGTTCACTTCTGCCAAACAAAACAAGGAAAACCCTTGCCAATTTTAAAGTACCAGTTTTGGAGCTTGTAACAGGAGGCATGAAGGTGATGCCATGATGATTTTTTGCTTTTTCATACACCCCCTCTTATATACCCTTTCATACAGCTTTGCATGTATCCTTAGTGCTTTTTGCCGACATACTTGCAATTCCCTAAGTTTGATAACTAGCTTAGACACAAAGTTCCATTAAGCCAAGAGACCAAACATCTTGGAAGCCTCGCAGCTGGGTCAGAAAGTCCCAGACACCAAGGTCCTCTCCAGAACACATTCTGTAAACCAAGATAGGCCCATCCAGGGGGAAGGTTCCTCAGGACGGGGGCTTCTCTTGAACCTCTCATTGGGGAATCTTTGATAGATGTGCTAATGTGCAAGGTCTATAATTGTATACGCGAATCATTGTGTGGTGTGTGCATTTTTTTGTGTGTGTGTGTGTGTGTGTGCGTGTATTTCGTGCAGTGCATTGTTCGGGGGGTGCACCCTGGTGCATTCTTGGGGTGGGCATCCTGGTGGGCACTTTCGGGGTGCATTTTCAGTGTGCATTCAGGGGTGCTTTCTACCTGGATGTGATGCACCAAAGGATCCTTGAATAAATACAGAGGTAAAACCCTTTTTTCCCCTCTAATCATGTTTGGCTTTTAATTCTAAGCCCAGGGAAAGGCAAAAAAGGCACTCTGAATAGTTCATCATGTCAGAATAGTGCTTTATTCCAGGTATTTGAATCACCAAAATAACTGTTTAGCAGCAAATTTCATAAAAAAAGACATAGGTGGAGCTATCACAAGAGAATTATTTAATTTACTCAGATAATTTTTAATATAAGAATTTGAAGGTATGTTCATTTATCATGTCATTAAGGCATATAATATCATTGTTCAATTTAGAGTTAGGAATAGCATGTTGTCTCTAAACAATGTTGATATTGTGCTTTTATTCATTTATATGGGTACTGCTGATATCCTTGTTTGTCAAATTACTACTGTGAGAGACTCTGTAGATCAATTTAAGTTTCAGTAAACCTTTCTACAAAAAAGAACTAGCATATGATTAATCCATGGAAGCCTATAAAAACTGTAGGAACTCTTCTTGAGAGACATAAATTACTTATTTCATCCAAATACATAAGCAAATTGTTTTGAATAAAGGAACATGCAGAACAGCAGAAGACATACCAGTCATTTTTCATTGAAATACATTCAAATTCTATACCAGACTGATATTTATTGTGTCATATTCATGTCTGTTCCTAAAATATTTGGGGGTGTCAGTATGGTTTTGAATTAGATGGTTGCAAATATGGGGCTGTCTTGCTGGTCAGAAAACAACTGTTCATCTGACAAAGCAGTTATCCTAGGCTGTGTTTACGGAAGAATTGAAAGGTAAGTAGGCCTGATTTTCCTGAAAGGAAACTTCACACATTTCTGTGTTAGTTCAATTGTTTCTTCTAAGGTTTTGTAATAATCTGTACAGAATAGCAAATAAACTTTGCTTTTAAAAGTTTTACCAATATAAGTTATTTCTAGCCACTAAAATGATATATTCAAGTGTGCCTTTGACATCTAGAAACTAGAGGCAACAGCCTAAGAGATGAAAAAATTTGGAAGCTTTATCACTTTTTTTTCAGCTTTGTATTCAGAAACTGAAAGGGGTTTTGGGTATAAGTTTTAACAGAATGCTCCTTATTGAGTTGCACCTGAGAGGAATAGTCAGAGAAAAATGTTAACTTATGAATTATCTCTGAGCAGATAGTTACACTATAACTCCCTCTGAAAAAAAGATTTTATTTGGATTTTGGTATACTGTGTCTTCCTTTTGGTCAGTCAAGAGCTGTTAAGCCCTGTTTTGAATTCTGTAAACTCTAAAAATTAATTTCTTCCCTAATTTTCTTGAAATATGGAATCAGATTTGGAATGTGAAAGTAGAAGTACATAAGATACGTATGGCGTGTTTTGTCTTAGGAAAGAAATATAAGGCCAACAGATGTGATATGAAGTCAGCTTGTTTTCTTTGCCTGTTCACTCTTGACACCATCTCTCTTCACAACACACTTCTGTAAACTTTTTAATTGAATCTTGAGTTGAAAATTTTGCAGCAGAGGTTGTGTCTTCCTGGCTGGATTTTCTTTTATTTTTTGCCAGAAATCCAATCTGAAGTGATGAGGCTAATCAAATTATTATTTATAAGTGTGTTGCTATGTTTCATATTCTATATAAATATTAATCTATGGGAAATAGTGAATAAGATCTACTCAGAAGAGAAACTGACATCAATCCCGAACACATATATGTTCAAACATTGCCAAAATATTATTTTGATTTCTGTGCATATGTTTATGTATTTTATCCTTTTTTGTGGTGTCATTATTACAGTAGTGCCATTTTGGAAGAGTAAATATGTACTTGAAAAATCTGTATTGGTATTCTTATTTTTAACAAAGTGTATCTATTATTCTACTTTTGGTTTTTCATTTGATAAAAAATACATAATTTTATTAAATGTCACTTTAAATTAGTGTATGTTAGGGGTATGTGCCATAAAAATCCAAAGGTAAACCTTTCAACTGACAGAGGCAGCTTTGTCCTAATGAAAGAATTTACATGTGAATCTGTTAAAAAAAGGTTTGCTATGTCTTCCTCTCACTCCTGCATTTTCCTATTGCTATCCCTGATTTGCAACCACTTCACTTCCATGGCCCATAGTTATCCTGCTGTCAAATAAATTCTTTCCTTTTTGTCCTTTCAAAATGATAGAATCCTAGTTGATAGCTAAAAGTATTGGTATCATTCCCAAATTGCAAGACCTTCTGCTCTATACAATTATTTTTTTTAGTATGATTTATGGTAACAAATTCTTCATTGAGGTCTGCATTGGTCATTTTACCCTCATTTAATTTATCTACAATTCATTTAAAATCATATGTGAAGAATATCTAGGCAGCCTATTATCCTGGCCAACACAATTTTTATGGGCTCTTAGGGTTTTTTACCTTATTATGTGTTTACTTTTAAGACTTAGATCATTCTTTCCTTCAAATTGCTTTTAAATCATTAGGTAACAATAGCTGCCCAAATAATACTTTTATTTTCACAACTGCAGTGGTACTATATGGACTAAACCCAGGAACTACACTCATCCGAAAGACAGAATTACCCAAGAGATCATATAGTCTTTATGATAAGGATTATAATTTCCTCCAACCTGAGTACATTGAATATCTACTGAGATTTTTTTCACCCTACTTATATTAATTTACATTTTTAGACCCTGATTTCTAGAAGGCAGCTTGCCTCTTCTAATATGCTTAATGCCATCAACTTTACTAAAAACTGAGGCAAAATGTTAACTCAAGTTTTGGGGCCATATCTAGATTACATTTAATCTTTTTCCTTGATGTACTTTTAATTATGTGGATAAGAAACTTTTCAGTATTTGTTTAATATCCTTTACAAGATTTAATTTATCTTGACTTTTGCAGTTCTCCCTTCTTTTCTAAACATATTGACCTGTAACACATAACTTTCACTACTGAACCTTTTTTTCCTTTTCTTGCAGCTCTTCTGTTTTTCTCACTTTTGAAGACACTATTTTCATCCATTTAGATTTGAGGCCCTTTTCTCCATGTTTCTTCCACTTTGTAATGAAAATCGAAGAAAATTCCCGAGTTTATGGCTTAGGGAGATTCAAAATCTGTGCTACATTCATTTCAACTCCTGCAAGTTTTCTCTTCTGAATTTAAAACCTTCATTATAGAATTACTTTTATTTGGTTCTCCTTAATTTCAGCTGAGTCACCCACAACAACTTGATCCACTTGTTACACCACTAACAAAAACTTGATGAAGAGCTTTTAATAGTAGTGCCTCATATGAGGCTTTAGTCTCATAGAATTCTTATTAGGAAGTAGAATTCTTACAAATTCACATGAATTTATCTGAAATAATTAGTCAGTACTTTTATATATAACAATAACTGATCAGATGCGTTTCTACCCATAATGCAAAACAGATCTATTTCCTGTTTGTAGAACTTACCAGGGAAAAAACCAAACAGCAACCAAGAAAACCCCAAAAGAAACCCACATGAAATAAGCACTGTTAAAGTTTGGGAGAATACAGTAGCTGAAAGAAAACTTCCATGTAATAGTAAAGAGAGTGGATTACTGCCTCTACAGTACCTCAGTTGTCCAGGCAGACTGGCACAAAAAAATAGCATGTATAGTAAAGAGAGTGGATTACTGCCTCTACAGTACCTCAGTTGTCCAGGCAGACTGGCACAAAAAAATAGCATGTATAGTAAAGAGAGTGGATTACTGCCTCTACAGTACCTCAGTTGTCCAGGCAGACTGGCACAAAAAAATAGCATGTATTTTATTGTGGCCCAATGTAATATTTAGAAGAAAATAACACAATTATAAAAACAAAGATGTCCATGAAAGAAGAGACTGAATTACTTAGTATCTAGGACCTGATCTTAGCTTGAATTCTGTGTCTCAAAACTGACAAGTGAGGGGTCATTCTGAGTGTTGCTATAACCCAATGATAATTATTCCATAAAAAAGTGAAGCAGCTTCAACATGAAAGGGAGATACGAAATGTATGCAGGAGATGGATTTACAGGATGTAACTTTCATACATAATGAAAGCTCAAAAAATTGACCTGTTATTAAAAAGGTAGAGGTATTTCCTTCTCCACTGGCTGAATTTTCCAAGGTAAAATGGGCTTGGAAATGTAACAGCGGGATACAGAGTCAGGCTGCTGATTACCTTACTTAGATGTACAATTTTTACTGAAGAAGTTTGTGAAAGCTGCTCTCAGATAGAGGTGAGAGGAGTAGTCTAAAGGTAATCTTCTGGTTTCAAATACAACATATAGAACTCATATAGCCCACCATCTTCCCATCTTAAAAAGGGAGTCAACCTTTTCAAGTCACGTAAAAATACCATTCTCAACCATACAATAGACTGCATCATTAACAAGAAGAATCTCTCATAGTAGTAGAAGTTCAATTAATAAATGATACACATACAATTAATGTATTCCTGACACTGTTTTTCAGTTTGAAAATATAAGCCCTGCAGAGTTTTGCTGGGGAAACTGGTATTCTAGAGGTCCCAGCTGACTGGAAGTTAGAAAATCTACAAGAAGGGACAGAAAGAAGATCCAGGTAACTACAGGGCTGTCAGCCTGACCTTGGTGCTGGGAAAGGTCATAGAGCAGATTGTCTTGAGTGTCATTATGCAACGTGCAGGACAAGCAGGGCATTTTGCCCAGTCAGTGTGAGTTTATGAAAAGCATGTCTTGCTTGAGCAACCCCATGTCCTTTAATGGCAGAGTCATCTGCCCAGTGAATGAGGGAAAGTGGTTGTTTTCTCTGTGGACTGTAGTAAAGCCTTCAGCACTGTTTCCCACAGCATTCTCCTGCCAGCTGGCTGGATGGCCAGACCCAGAGAGTGGAGGTGAGTGGAGTTATATCCAGCTGATGGCCAATCACATGTGGAGGTCCCCAGGACTCAGTACTGGGGTCAGTCCTGTTTAATATCTTCATCAATTATCTGGACAAGGGGATCAAGAGCACCCTCAGTCACTTTGCAGGCAACACCAGGTTGGGTAGGAATGTTGGTCTGCTGGAGAGTGGGAAGGCTATGCAAAGGAATCTGGACAGGTTGGATTAATGGACCAAAGCCAGTAGTATGAAGGTCAACAAGGCCAAGTTGCACCTGGTAGCAACCATCCCCTGCAGTGTAACAGGCTGGGGGAAGAGTGTCTGGAAAGCTGCCCAGCAGAAAAGGACCTGGGGCTGCTGGTTAACAGCTGGCTGAACCCAAAGCAGTGTGCCCAGGTGGTCAAGAAGGCCAATGGCATCCTGGTCTCTGTCAGCAATAGTGTGGCCAGCAGAAACAGGGAAGTGATTGTCGCCCTGTAGTTGGTACTGGTGAGGCCACACCTCTAGTCCTGTGTTTGGTTTTGGGCATTGAGGTGCTGGAGCACTTCCAGAGAAGGATAACAAAGCTGGGGAAGGGTCTGGAACATGAGTCTGATGAGGAGTGGCTGAGGGAGTTGGGCTTGTATATCTTGGAGAAAATCAGGCTCTGGGGAGATCTTATTGCTCTCTACAACTACCTGAAAGGAGATTGTAGCAAAGTGGGGTTTGGCCTCCTCCCAGGTAACAAGCAATAGGGCAAATGGAAATGGGGTCAAGTTGCTCCACATGCTTAGGCTGGATATTAAGAAAAAAATTTTTTCAGTGAAAGGGTGGTTAAGCATTGGAGCAGGCTACCCAGGGAAGAGGTTGAGTAATTACCCCTGGAGGTATTTAAAAGATGTGTAGATGTGATGCTTAGGGACGTGGTTTACCGTGCCCAGTGGTGAACTGGGCAGTGTTAGGTTTATGGTTGGACTTGATGATCTTAGAATTCTTTTTCAACCTAAACAATTCTATGATTCTATGATTGTACTTAATCAAATATGTAAATAGGAAGTCAAGAAAAGAATCTCTTGCCAGGCTCCTATTATGTGATACCAGATGCATGTGAGACTCTTGTCCCCATCTGCCTGTTTCATCTTAGATATGAAAACATCATATTAATTTTGCCTATCATATTAATTACATCTGATTGTTTAGGACATGAGTTACTGAATGCATCTCTCTTGGTGCAGGTGGCATAGTTTTCAATGTGATGAACTATAGCAATCATGGAAAACTAGAGAATTTATTTATAATTTACACTGAAAAAATGAAATTTAGTTTTTAGGCAAAATATGTAGATTTTTCGGTCATTAAGGAAATTACAGTCACTTTTGTTGTAGTAATTTCTCTTTTCTAAAAATGTTGCTTAAGGAAGAAAAATTACTTAACTGTAATTGATTTCTACTATATTTTATTCTTTTATGCTACACCTGTCATCTTATCTGCATGTCTCTCAGATTTAAGACTACAGAAATGACTGTAGCTGAAGGTAGTATTTGTGATGTGCTGTGGATTGTATTGAAATCTTTTGAACTCATTTAGGCTATGACATTCTAATGCAGATTAATTAAAATAATTCACAGTTACTTCAGCCTTGGACAGAGAAAGGGAAGCAAGCCCCAGATGTGAAATGCACTTGTCAGGTTCCCTCACTGCTTGATTACTTTTTTATCTATCACGTTTGTTCTGAAGTGAGTCATCGATATTTTGGCCTTGAGAAAAAATGGGAGATGAACATTCCTGTGGTAAAAAGGAGAGTCTTTTCCCTCCGGAGACACAAATAATCTTTCTGTGTGCCTCCAGAAGTGATGTGAACAATAGAAAATATTTCCCTGCTTCAAATACTTTATCAAAAGCTCTGTGTGATTCACCTCCACGACCTATCCGAGCCTCTCTTCAGCGGGAAAGCCAAAAGCTTGAGTCTGACTCTCTGTCTTTGCCCCACACTCTCAGGGCACATGCTTCAGCCCATCTACAAGGCTGACCACAAACTGCTTGAGGTGATGACAGAGTTTTATTTTTCTGGGTGTTTAAAATTCACCACAGGAGGTAAAAAGTGATTCAGCTCTCTTACTTTGCTTAATTGTGTCTTTCATAAAATGCCCAAATTAAAAAAGTTTTTCCCACTTACCAACAGTTAGCAATCTTTTTAGCTTAGCCTGCCAACAGTCTCAGGGTTTTTTGATTGGGTTTAGGGTTTTTTTAGGGAGGGGCATTCTTATGTGAATAATGAAAAATTAAAGGCTCATCTAGTGAAGCTGATTTTGACTGCCTTGATATTAGGAAATAAGGTGTCATATGGCTCAGCTGGGACTTGAATTGATCTTTGTGCTCATTTTCTCATTTTCCAGCTGAAATCTTGGGCTGGGACATGTTGTTACTGTGTTTACCTTCAATGCCTCCTGCTGTTCTTCCAGGGATCTGTGATGACACCTCTTCATCTTTTCTTTCCTAGTCTGTCATATAGCCAGAATTAAAATGTGTGTTATGTGCATTTCAGATCCTTGATTGTGATAACAGCCTTCAGGTTTTAAAAGAGTACTGAAATGTCAGAACCAAGATGTGATGCCTTACATCTGCCATCTGATTCGTGGGAATATATGGGAAAATATCTTACAGAGCAGAAAAAATTAAAAAATTAAAATTAAATTAAAATTTGCAAACACAAATAAGTCATCTGAGCATGTCAAACTCGTGAATCTAGGATAGGTCCAACTGAAGGCAGCAGAGAAAGATGCTACATTGTGGCATCTATTTGCCCTAACTGGTTGCTTGTGCAATTTCTGTGAAGTAGTGAGCCCAGGAGCTGAATTGGGTTCAGGGGCTACAGTGAACCTCATAGCTCCTTGAAAAAGTATTTTCTCTGCTTTACATTTTGATTCTATTTCTTTTAGTAAGTCTAATTCATGTTTTACATATCCATAGTACTGTTAAAATGTGAATCATTCTAAGGAACTCTTTATGACAGCCTGGCTATGGAGTCTGAAAAAGGGGTGAGGGAAGACACTGTAGCAAAAAAAAGCCATAAAAGAACAGTGTGCTAGAAATTATAGTACGGCTCAGCTGTTCTCAGATACTTGCTGAAGATGTGAGCCCACATCTATGTTTTGAGAAAAAGAAGCTAATAGGGTTTTTGTATCCTAGCCCAGAGTACTCCAAAGTCCTTCAAAAGCATTATGGCCTTTTCCAATTTTTTACTGGTATTTTAATTCTCCATTTTAAAATTAAGATGAAAGAGAAAGAAAAAAATATTTTTTACGGTGACAGCACCTGAAGTCTGTAGTCAAAATCATAGCTCTATTAGGTAATTCAGTGCAAATATACAACCAGGTAGTGATTTCATTTGACACTCTGAACTCTAATATAGCAGAGGTAGGGACAACAATTGGGTATTTATGCCTTTTGGCACTAATGTGGTGTTATGTGATTCCAACACATAAAAAACCCCCATGTTCAGGATGATATGGGGTCTTCCCATTAGGAGAAGAAGTTCCTGATAGACAGGTATTTATTTTTTGCCACCCTGCTTATTTACAAAAAAACTCCTTTCTCAATGAGAACAGTCAGGCTAAAACAGGCGATTTCTTTGCTCAGTTGCTGGCAAATCTTTCCCAGCCCTGTGCTGTCTCTCCAAACAATGTTTACCACAGAACTGCTGAGATACTTGGTTCCTTCACCAGGTACGTGTAAAAGAAATTTGACATGATGAGGACTTCTGCCTTCAGTGTCCATTAGCTGTGGTGTTTTTTGAGAACTATTGCTCAGCCATTAAAATCCGGAATGGACTTGGGTGCTCCTTACTTGTCTCCTCAGTGACACAAAGCAGTTTGTTCAAGCCGTGCAATTAGCTAAGCTGTGTTACTAGGTGAATGTATTAGTGAAGGTATACATTGCTTACCCTGGGCGTGGAAACAGTTTAAAGTTTCAACTCTTAAATATTTTTAAGCTTAAAAATGACCTTTTTCTTCTTAATCACATTATGGATATTTTACACACTGTGATATTTTTGTCCCAGAGTGTGACTGGATTGCTCTTTTAGGCCCTGATTCAGCAAAGCGCTAGGGTATTTCCTGCTTTAAAAATCAGCAAAACACTAATATATTTCCTACTTTAAAAAAAGATTAAAGGTCTTAAAGTAATCCTTGGAAATTCTGCCCCAGTTTATTTGAAATTTTATTTAAAAATTCAAAGAGAGACTGTTATTCTTCAAAATGCATCATATCTTAGACACTTCTAATGAAGGAATATGAAACTTTTCTTCTCACTAACTTTCTTTTGTTTTCTATGGAAAGGTTCAAAAGGCTGTGATGGCTTATTTATTTTAATTGTACTGTTTATTTCTAAGAGACAGTAAGACCTTAACATCACAAGATGTTCTCCAGTAAGTTCAATACACAAAAGCACGTGGATGATGTTGAAGAAATTATTAATAATACTTGCTTGTCCCTGTTAATTATTTTATTTCTCTGAATAACAAAATAAAGATACTGGAAATACAAATCTCAAAAAAGAATCTAATTGTCTAATGCTTTTTCAGAAACTGTAGCTTTTGAGATATATGTTTTCCTAAGATATTAATCATTGGAAAAGTTCTGTTCTGTAAAACAGGTGTCCTATAGAATTGATGCCACCCTTGATCACAGTGCTCCCTATTGAAAAGTACATAACAGTATTTAATAAAGCAAGTTATTGTATCGTGAGTTTTAACACTGGCACAATAAAGTGGTTGCCAAACCAGCTGTACAAGTCCCTGCAGAAAATATTCCACTTCAGGGCAATATTCAATTGATGTGCATCTGGCACTGTAGATGCAAAAAATGCATGTGGACAGAAGTAAGCTTAAGGGATTGTCCTTTGCTGTTCCCAGCATGCTCTTTCTATCAAAGGGCTACTGCAGTAACTGGTCAGATTTGAATAGCAAAACTCCACTTGGGTGTTTAATGGAAAAGCATCATGTTCAGGCACTGGAACAGCATCACAACTGTTACAGCAACACAACAGGCATCAAGAGCTGTATAATAAGGAGGTTTCACACAGCCAAAGTGGCACACATGACAGAGAAATGCAGCTAGGTAAAGTGGATCAGTGTTCTTCTTTCAGCCAAAATCTTGCCCTTCAGTAGAATTAGTTCACATTTAACACTGCTTTAAATGAGAATCCTCCAGCTCTGTTTAACAAATCAATGTATAAAATGATTCTATGATTCTTTTTTATTTTGGATTATATGCTCCTGGCATAACAGCAAAGTGAACAGACCTGAGACTTCTGAAGACAAAATAAGCACTGAAACAATGCTGTCATGATTCCTTCCTTTGCAAAGCCACAAATGAGACATTTGGGAATGGAAAACTGTTTTGAGGGAACATTAAATTGGCCAAGAACAAATTGCTGCAGAAAATGACATCCTTTTCTGAACATCCATTAGTTTCTGATAATCAGGAATTCTCGGATGCTTGAACACTCCATTAGTATGAAACAGCAAGTTAATTGTAATAATTATCAGCAGTTTTAATTGTTTTGTTATAATGTATTTTGCAGTTTGTTTGACAGTGTGAAATCAATATGCACTTCTAGGAAAATTATCTAGTATAATAAAATTAGGCTCCATTATGCCTCCCAACCTTGGAATTAAACTTTGCACATAAATATGTACTTCTGTTTGTGTACGTAGAAGAATTATACTGAATGACTAGAGACATAAATAAATTGGACTTTGTTGTTAAAGTGTAAGGTGGCGTCTCCTCTTAAGAATCATTTCTGACTTTCAAGCCTTTAGTTTTCAGGCATGCAATCAGAAAACCACTGTTATGTCTCTTCAACTTTACTGATTATTCTTTATGTTGCAGAGAAGAACTTTATAGAGATTTTAGCAGTGATTTCTAGACTACCTGTATTTGTGTCATGGTAACAAAAATGTGGTGATGTATGTGAAAGTTAATTGTAATGATGATTTCTAGATGGGGATCTCAAAGCACATAGAACCAATAAAGAATTAAATGATATAACATCCAAGAGAAGATCCTACTTGCAGTTATTACATCTGGTCTAACAAAATCTGAAAATTCTGAAAAATAGTTATTCGAATTTACATAACAGTCTTCAATACAGTGGAAACTAAACCCCAGACATTTGAATTCCTATATTGCACTTTACCAGCCAAATAACATTGACTCTTTCCTTACACTCTTGAAGTCATTACCTACAATTCCTCAGTGTCCTATAGGCTTTATACTATTCCACAATATTGTAGTAGGGTGTCTAAAACTGGAGAAGGATTCAGTTTATTGTATTTTGAAGAAGATGTTAAAAAATTGGAGTGGAGCAGAAAGAAAACACAGGAAAAATCTGAGGAGTGTGGAGAGGTGTACTTCATTAGGATCTTCTCACAGTTTTATCTGTGAAAAGTAAGATCTACATGCAGTTTGATTACAGTGTTTATTGTTTTGTGAGAACACCCTGTATACTTAAGGGCTTTTAAATTTCATTTAGAAAAAAAAAACAAACTGTAGTTGTAACGAGAACCAACGGCAAGATGCTGTAGTTAGAAAAAAAAAAAAACAACCCTGGAAATAAACCTTTGGGTTTAGTAGTGATTTTAATGAGTGATTAACTGGTGGAACAAACTACCAAAAGAAATGAGAAATTCTACATTTCTATATTTCTTCCAGATGCCTTTTGAAGATATTTGTTTTAATCAAATGCAAGCTACAGAGTTTTGTAAAGACATAAATAAGATGAAGTGTAATCATCTAAGTTGCAATGTTTTATGATACATGAGATGTCAGAAAAATAATCCAATGATTCCTTCTGGTCTTATGCTGTGATTATTACCTACACAATTTGCATCCTCCACACTGAAGTCTCTTGACAAGAGATATAAGTTCTGTCACTGTCTTGCAAGAGTTAAAAACTTCATTATTGTTTATTCTTTCTTTATTTGCCTGTGGAAAAAGACAGAAGACACTGTGAGTCCTGGAGAGACTTGAGAGGGTCAGAAGCTTAGCTGGATTCCAAAGGAAAGCTAGGAAGTCTTCATTCATTCCTCTATGAAGACAGAAGTTGGGTCAGAGAAGAAATTAGTGAGGGGAAAAGATGACAGATGCGATGGGGGTGGGAAGCAGTGATACCAACCTGGAAAGATTTGTGATCACTACACTAGGCAATAGATGAAATTTTGGGGCTAATTTCCTTCAGTCTCATTTACATGCTGAAACCTGAGTTAAGGGTCGGTGCATAGTCCAGCAAGGAACAATATGAAAATGCTTTCTGATAACCTGAACCAGCTCTCTATAAAGACCATCTTCAGAATAAATTTGTTATATAGTTACCTTATTCTGATTGAAGAGATTGTTTTGGGGGGGTTTGGGTGAATTTGGTTTTTTTGTTGTTGGGTTTTTGTGTGTGTGTACTTTTTTTTGTTGTTGGGGTTTTTTTGTTTGTTTTTTTATTTTGTTGGTGGTGTTTTGCTTGCTTTATTTTTGCCTCCTGTAAGCAAGTCTGTTCCTGCTTTTGTAGCTATATAGGATTGCTCCTGAGCTGAAGGGAATGATCCTCTCTCTGCTCTCAATGGAGCAGAGCAGCTGAGAATGTGTTCAGCACACCTTTATAGAGTTGCCACAGTGGCTGCATAGTTACAACATCCTTGGCTAAATGCCTGTTTCACAGTTCAGTTTTTAGGGGCACAATTTCAAGAAACGGATGTGAATACTGCCTCTCGCTGCTTCTCTGGTTTTGTGATCTATAAATAAAAAGAACTTTAACCTTTTGTAAGCTCAATGATAAGTTATTTGTTGGAGCAGCAACGTGCCAGCCCCTAGCTGATTTGGAAATGACAACTAAGGAGCAAGCAGACTATGCTTCATGTAAAATCCAATTGTAGTGCCATCATTATAAGGGAGGCTTGAGAGCTCTGTTGTCTTTTCAGTAGCTGTCACTGCCTCCATCAAGGGCTTCATCTGAATTCAGAACATATCACTTTATTTCCTTTTAATGACTAATGATGATTCATGGTTTTTTGCTTTCCCCTGTCTTGGATTTCAACAATGCATGTTTTTATACCTGCTTTCTTAAATCCCTCTATTCACTGTTCAGGAAAACTTCTAAAGCAAGCACACTCAGCCTTCCGAAGAGTATTCAATAGCTCCTGAGGATTCTTCCTTTTTTTAATACTGCCCCATGCTGTTTCAGGTATTCTGCCATCTTCGAGATTATAATTACTACTGTCATTGCTGGAGCTAGACATCTACTTGGGGAGTGCTTCCAGACAGAAGTGAGCTGCACCTCTTCCCTCCCCTGAGTCCAGAAGGACAGATCCTTCTCATCTCTGCTGGTCCCAAAGGCGGGAGGCTTCTGGCTGTTCTTTAACCCTGACCTCTTGCTTTGCAGCAGATAAAGCTGAAGTCAAATCACTGAGCTGACAGTTTATAGAATGTATTACCTTCTATTACCAAATTTTAAAAGCCTGGAGCAACTTTTTGAATTTTAGCACTGATGTTAGTTTTTGTTGTAACTTTTTTTTTTAACTGTAGCTACTGATGGTTATTTCAAGTGACTTAACACATTTATTTTTATAAAGGCAACTGGTACTATCTGCTTTCTCTGTCTCTCTCTTCCAGAGAACTGAGTTAGTGCTTACTTTTAACTGTGTTGGCTTTTACTGAAATTATTTAAGACCCTCTCCCCTATTCAATTTTTGAAACTACTGGGATGACACATCTAATATACTCTCTTTACATTTCTGAAAACAAGTTTTTTTATTCTAAGGCTGTGGCTTTGATTTTATTTCAAGGTGTTGCTGCTTTCCTCTAATAGGGAAAACCCACACTGAGATGCCACATTGTTTGGAGAAAATGGCAAAAATGCCTACAGAAGGATGCTCAGAAGAAGGAGAGCTATGTAAATGACACATAAGCAGTTGTACTCAGAGACTGGCTATGCCTCCTGCACACAAGGTACGCACTGATGGCTAAGAAGGAAAAAAGGGAGGATATGCTTTGGAGGAAAAGCATTGTTTTTCACTGAATGATTTTTGTTCCATTGATTTGTAGGAATGAATTGATTATAGATTCCCTCACAACCCAGGTCTTTGCAGGCATCTCCTGTGCTGGCACCATGCAATGGCAGAACTGCTGCAGACTTGAAAGGACCTTCAGTGCGTTTTATTGCATGGTTAACAAGAACAGACAAGTTTCCTCCCCATTCCCAATAAATAGGCTGCTACTTCAAAACCTTTCTCTACAACTACATGGGAGCAGGGCGGAACTTCTTTGGTCTAGACCCGATGAACTAGTGTAGCTCACCGAGGAGCAAGAATGAGCACCACAGGAGTTTAACTGTCTCACCAGGTTGCAGCATATCCATTTATTTTTAGACTTCCGTGGCACAGCTGGAGCTGACAACTCCAGGAGTAGTAGTTCTGTCCAAGGAAAGTAGTGAGAGTTGTGCTCACAACCCATGCTCTGAAAGCCATTAATAATAAAAAATAGAGCACTGTATGAAAGATATTATTTAAAGGATTCTTTCAAGATGGCTTTTGTACTGTCAGACTGGATGCAGAGTAAAATGTATAAGCAAGTTTCACTAACAAGTTATAAAGTGTTCAGAATGTCATGTCGATAATATCCAACCCACCATTTCCAAGGGTGGCTTAAGTAAGAGAAAAACACAATGCAGATGTGCCTTTCCAATTTCTTTTTGCTGTATTAAGAGTCCCTGTGGTATTTTTAAGTGCATTTTCTGCATATTTTTGCATTAAAAATATTAGGTTATCACATCCTCGTGTATGCTTAAAGATGAACAATTTAGGAGACTTCACAGGAGACTGAAACCTTTGTACTCATAATAAATCATCTGGGAGGGAAAAAGAATTCTTTTTGTGTGAAAGAAAAAGATCTTTATACTTTCATAAAAGAGAGAGGCGGTTCTCAGTCTGCTTACCTAGGAGATCCTAAATAAAACTGAGACTGCCATATCTCAAAGTTAAAAAAGATCACTCAAACCACTTCATCTTAATTGGGAAAGCTACAGCTTTTTGCTGCATCTCCCCAATCAGGCACAACATTCCTTTCCCTGATTTTATCTTTTTAGCAATTTTCCTTTTTTACCTTTCTCCCTTACACTACTATCAAGCGTTCTACCCAATACACTATAGAACAGAATTTGAAAATTGCCATAAACACTATTTACACGTGAATAAACAATAACAGAGGTGTTCTAATTCAAACCACAGGCTAATTTCCCCTGTCATGACTCTGAGCCTGCTCTGTAAGATCTGCTTCAGTAATGTTGTTAGAAAGTTAAAAGGCTTTTCTACAAGTTTTGCCTGTTGGGTGCAGTTCTATCCTATACAGAATTGAAGATGTGACCAATGTGATAATGAATTTAAAAAATTGTCAGAATTGTAGTTTTCAAAGGACCTGTTGTGGAATAAAAGAAATGTGTGAAATTGAAGATTGAGGGTACTGATTTCATAATTTCTGACTAGTTTGCTGAGCCATACAAAACACTGAAATATCATTCATTGCACATGTGAAATTGATATTATTTATTCCTATTCTCTGATAAGAAGTTATTAGAAGGTATAAGATTAAAAAGTTAGTTTTATTTATTTATTTATAAAGGAACATACTGAGACAGCTTAGAAATTAACTTAATGCTTGCCTACATCATATTTTTCAAGATAATTTTGACTCAACAACTAAAATAACTAAAATCCCCTATTCTTTCAAACTATATCTACATCTTTAAACACTTCAAACTTTACAAACTATAAAGTGTCATCATAATATAATTACATTGTAAAAGCACTGTATTTCTAAAGTCCCTAAAATCTGTGTAATTTGTGGTTTGCTGTTCCTCCTTTTCTTGTTTTGAAACCAAGAAAGGAGGATTATAGGAGGATAAAAGAAAAGTGGAAGTATATGGAAGAAGATTTTGTTATGGAGAAGTAATCTCAAGAATTATATTTTTCAGATACACTAATTAGGTATGAAGTTCTTGCTAAAAGGTTAAGAATATGTTAGTATTCCTGATGTTTCATGTTTGTAATGAGCTGCAGCTGTTGTCCCACTGTAGCTTGTGCATTCTGTACTCATGTAAAATGAAGAGAAATGTAATGTATTTTAATGCACGTCTCTAATTGTTTTTCTTTTATAGAGATTTTTCTAGCTCATTGCTGTTACTTTGATGTTTTATCACCACTCAAGATTAAAAAAAAAGTCTACTGCAGCATTTTCTATCAGTATAGCTTCTTCTTCCAGTTTCCCAGGAGAGAATGTGCTAAATACTAGTCTTTATGTGTCTGTTTTCCACAAGTGCTGAATTTATGTCCTTGAAACAAAAGTAAAAAAAAAAAACGTGGAGTTTGCCTCTGAACCTCACATCTGTAGGTTCTGTGATTTTTCTTGGCTTTTCTAGAAATTAATTCCAAAGGCAATATTATCTTGCTGAGTAAGCACAGCAGTTACCCTTGAGGTAGATTAGCTTCTACATCCACAGGAAGCAAGCAAGAAAAAATAAGATTCTCAAGAAAACCAGTGAGACGATCAAAAGAAAACTACTTACATGGTGAGCTTAAACAAAAGCTAACAAATCAAGTGTCAGCATCAGTATAAAGTAATGAAACCAGCACACTGGTAGCACAGTAGTGTTTTAATCAAAGTGTGCGCAGAAGCAGGTATTTCATCCCAACAACAACCACCGAGGTTTTTGGATGCATAGAAGAGAAAAAATAGATTTAGAGAGAAAGACGGGGGAGGAAAGGAGAGAGAAGGAGAGAGAGATCCCTGTTGTTAGCAGGTTGCTAACTTCTTCCAGATCAGCCATGTGATGTGTGATGCTTCATTGCTGCTTTAAATCTGCAATAGTTATTGTTGTTGTAAAATGAGCAGCTTCTTAGAGTTGAATCTTTCTATGCTCAGTCTAAACTTGGTAAGATTGTAGCTTCCTTGGACAAACCATGGTTCAAAAAGTTTGCAAACAGTTTGAAGCCAGGAGAGAGAACAGAGCCAAATTGCAGGACTTTGAGTAACAGGACCATTGAAGGACCAAAAGCAATAAGTAAATGGAGCCAGGGAGAGGTTTTTTAATATTCTTTAGAATTGTGTCTCCCATGTACTAGCTAAAGTGCAAACTGACCTATATGGTGTTACTGCTGCAGGTATGATGATCTCTGAGAAAAAGAATGCTTAAGCTATATAAGAATCTACAGAAAGTGACCACTGGATGGGCTGAAGAGAGATGGGACAATAGGAGAGGTCCTTATATCCCACTTTTGTGAAGAAGAATGGAGAGAGAGAGATATGTTGAAGAAGCGTGACAGAAAATACGGAAAAAAATGAGAAGAAAAAAGAAAGACTTAAAGGTTTTTGAATTCAATACAATAGAATCCAAAGGTAACAGCAGCCTGTTGAAAATTCAGCTTGGGGATATTATCTGGTCTGTGTAACAGAACATGTGTATTAATAATCAGTGATGGGAGATTCAAATGAAATGATCTAATAAGGTATCAGTGATATGAAATATCCCTATTAAATGAAAGTAAATTCAAGCTTAATCATTCCTCTCTACAAGATTCAAAAGTAATTTTTTATCTGACTGTAAGCACGACTATTTAAAACGGGGTTGTATGGAAAACTGATTCTATGTTTTACAGAGAATATAGAACTAAGTCTGTGAAAAGAGCTTTCTTTGTGTTTTTCAGTATGCTCGCTTAATCTTCGTTACAGCTAGCAGTAGTAGAGAAAGACAAGGTGGTGCTGGGTTTGGAGCAGATAAAGAAAAAAGTGCACTATCTCTTTCCAATAATTTGATTACCATTTCAAAGCTGTTATTTTGCATATGCCTGAACTTCCAGAATAGGCATAAATATGATTTGTTGAAGCCGGTGATGTCTACTTTTCTCAATAGGGTACTTGACTGGAAAAACTGTCTCTGAAAAGATGACACTACTTTTTCCCCTACAGAAGAAAAACACCAGTCAGATCAATTTCTCTTTATTTCCATTTGGTACATGACATATTTGTTGGCCAGAATTAGTCAAAATTATAATTTCAGTGCATAAGTCCATTAACATGTAGAAGTAAGGAACCCAGACTGTAGATGGAACTGACTAATGTGTATAAAAATTCCCATGATCTCTTCAGCTTTTGAGATCGTACCCATACCTCAGGTGTTTTGATAGCAAACACATTGCTGAGATTTCTTTTTTCCTGTTTTTGGGTGGTCGGCATATTGACAGTCAGGGCTTCCATGTCAGCCACCTTGGGAAGGAAGCAGCAGTAGCAGATACACTGAAAAAGCATTTCTTTCCTGGTAAGAAAACTTCAGTACTACTAGTACTCCCAGCCTTAAATTTTCTCTCTGTCTCTGAAACTAGAGAGGATGCTTGAGGACCAACAGCAATTTTCAAATTGTGACTACTGGAGAAAACCATCAACTGCTGGCTCTTCAAAGCCAGCACAGCTAAAATAAAAAAGGTATGCAGTTGTGTTTGTGGCAACACTTCAGAAAGCATAGCCAGTAACAGTGAAATAAATAAATGAGTAAAAAAACATTGAAAAAAGCGCCCTTAGCAGAAGAGAAATACAAACAGAGTTTTAAAACTGTCATTAGAAGACACCAGATATATCTGATAAAATAAGAGTCTGTGTTAACAACCACTCTTGGAGACCGGATACTAGGAATAGATGGATCACTGTCTCACCCAGTGTAACACTTCCTTTGTTCCTTTTTTAAATGCTATTTTTAAAACTGAGATAAACTGTGTTTAAATACAGGAAGTAGACCACAGAGAAACAGTCTGTTGTAAGTGATTAACAAATTTCCTTTTTTTTTTGATGAATATGCCTTTTCCTGTTCAAGAGGAGTCCTTTTGGTAACAAAAATGCATTTAACCCCTTTCAAGTTGAGTCTTGACTCTGGTCTAGTAAGCTTGAAAAACTGAAGTTTATTATAAAGTGCTGATGTCATCAGGACATTTTCCATAGAAAAAGAATTATTTTGCCAAAAAAATTAAACAAAAAATATGTTTTCCCTCAAGGTGTACTGTACTTCCACTTACTTCAGATAGGCTGTGTTTTCTATTTCAGTCTAAAGGTGCTTTCACCACCACAATGGCTGCACAGGTCTTTGAACAGGCCTAGAAATCAAATTTCTTTTAGCTCCTCTTCAGCAATGTCTGAAAAAAAATACTGGGCACTGAGGGTGCTATAATTTGTTTGCATTTTGACTATGTTGAGACACTTGTAATTGAATCATGGGTGACATTGACTATTATGCATCATGATTTAGGATTCAGGGTATGGGTCAAATTACTATTCTTTGAAAGGGGTGCTCTGTAATGAAGTCACAATTAAAATCCAAATTCTTTTGTAAGTCAGTGGGAATTGCATACCCAAATGTCTTCAGTGCCTTTGAAAATCTCTGCATAAGTTTATAAATTTGATCACAACAGTCCCTTCTGGCCCTCTAATCTATGAATCTCTTAAACTTCCTACCATGGGAATTAAACTAATTTTCAGCTCATAGACTGGTTATGCTGAGATCCACTTCATTTACTTACTGATGGGATTTATTTTTCCCTGTTTTATGCTGAAGGAAATATAAAACCCTCTTATAATTCATGGTAGCTGTTGTTGAATTTGTTTGTTTGCCAGAAGTTCATTTTGGGAGGTAGATGACCAATTCTGTATATGTTGTTTAAAGCAAACAACAGGGTTTAAATTAAATAGTTAAAGTTTTTATTATGTGCTTTTAATATTATTTCAACAGTAAAGAGAGCATGTAATCAGCAAAAAGAGAAAGTAAGCACACTGCAGGGCTGGAAGAGAAAGCTTACTTTGATTTTTCCTTCCCCAGTGATGCATGGATGAGAAGACATTATGGATTCATACATGATTTCTATATCCCAGGAGGACTGCAAAGTGACTTTCTTCTTTCTCTGTAAGACTTTCTCATGAAACAACAATGTGAGACAAAGAACGGGTAACTAAAAATTTTTATGTGCATCTCTTCCTTTGTCCTTTAAAAGAACCTTGAAAAATATTAGTTTTTTTTCCTAAAAGCTTAGGGTCCCCATGAAGAATGAGTCTTACTTCTTAATGTAAAATAGAAAACTGCTTTCCAACAGTATAGGTTGGACTAAGAATACTAATCCCTCAAAACCCTGCACTGCACGTATGTTCGGCTCACACCATTGTAGCAATATTGCAAGACATGGTGATGAAAAAAAGTTGGATGTATCTGAAATATAAGCAGTTGCTTATTTGTTTTTAATTCCTCACTGCTTCCTTCTAACTCCTCTTGCTTTGAACATTTGTACATCATGAGAATAATATATTCTGAGATGCTTGTCAGTTCACTCATTTAGTGAGATTACCATCCTCTTATTAACAATCACCTCTTGCTCCAAATGAATCTTCACAAATGCAAGAATCTTTATAATTCACAAGAATATCTTTTTACTGATGAAAGGAAAAGCTTTACTGTGTTTTGGAAACCTGCTTCCCTGTAAATATAAACATCAGTAAGTCCATTAGAAGGCATTTCACTGTTTTCAGAATTTCACTGTTTTCGGAATTTCACTGTTATAAAAATTTCACTGTAAACTCCTGTGCATATTTTTTGTCAATTGCATACTTTTTTAATATATTGAGAGCCAGCTGGATGGACAAAAGGTAGTTTTCTTCAGCATCAACCATAATAATCATGGAACAAAAATCTAGACTAGCCTTTATTCTGCTCTGCCTAGAAAGATCTGGCAACATTCTTAGTCCCAGTTTCTAAGAAAGGTGCTGTGGGCCCAATTCAGTTGCCTGAACGCAGCCATCTAGGGCCAGCTGAGACAGCCCATAGTGCCTTACCTGCCCTTCAGCAGGCACAGACTTTGAGCGTCATGTTTGCTGCCTTTGTATGAACTCTCAGATATTCTGGTTGTTTCAGTGGACCCAAATACCTGTGTGTCAGCAGCTGAAGGAAGGATTCTGTGCCAGGCTGTGTCTAAGACTGCTCAGCCTGCCTAATAGCTGGATGTTAATCTCCCATTGTGGAAATTGTTCAGTAGAGTCAGTGGAGAACAAGTCATCTCATGCTAAAGTAGTTACCTACAATTCCACTCATCGTGTTAAAGTCTGAGGAGGCAGGAAAATAGAGAAAGATGATTTAGAGGCAGGAGAAACAAATTAAATTTTTTCTTTTAGCAATCAAAGTTAGAAAAAATGCTATAAATTAATTCCCATGAAAATTAAAACTGAGACCTGCTAGTATCTCCTCCTTCAGATCTTCAATTTTCTGGGTTTTTTACCTAAGGCATTGCTACTTAAAAGCAGGCTTGGTTGAATGACAAGTTCACAGAATCATAGAATGCTTAAGTCATGTTAAAAAAGAAAATATGTATATAAAAATTGAATTGTTTTCCGTCTTCCCCATCACTTATATATAACTCCCAAGTTAAGAAATGCTTTGGGTAAAATTCAGTGGCCTAAACACAGGCATTTGGTGCTATTTCAGGTTTTCTGTATCTCATACATTCACGTGAGGCTGACAGATCTGACACAGTGGGTTTCAGTACCCTTCCTCTGGAATGACAGATGATCTGGTGCATTACGAAAGCATGCCAAAAGTTATATTGTTTAACTCCAGTTAGGCAACCAAATCACACCTTTTTAAGATTTGAGATTATGTGTGAAGTCAGGAGCAAAAGCTTTCACTGATTTCCATGAAACAGGATTTATACCCCGTGGTCATGATAGCTGCAAAATATTAATCACAACCTCCTGTCAGTGTCAGTGTCTGCAAGGGTCTCACTGATATGGACCTTTTCCTCCTCCAAAAATTAGCAATACAAGATATTTTCCTGACTTTTAAGGAAGTTGAAGAAGGACATACATGTCAGTCTTAAGAATATCTGTTACCTGTGGAAGACATAACTGAGATTTATTAAGATCCTTGTGTTCTCCCCAGAGATGTGCTGTAAACTCTGCTTGCATGAGTAAAGCTGTCAAATTTACCCGCAGAAAAATATAGTGGCATCTGCATTAATTCAAGTTTGATTAGTTGTCTTAGGAAGTTTTCTGTTTCAATAATTTTCATGGTGGTAAAACAGTTGCTAGTAAAATCACATCATTATTTAAGCAGAACTATCTTTTTGATCATTTAAACACTAATTAAAGTCACTACTTGAATTATTCATAAAACTTTCTTAAGAAATGACACACTTAAGAATGACTGCCTACGATCGTAATTGTTTTTGTGAATTGTTCAATGTTTTTTACCTGACAGCTTGGCAAAAGGAATTCATACTACCACACCACAATTTATTTTGCTTTGATGTGATAGGAATTTGAGCATGAGTTTTGCTTATATGAAGTGACATTTGATTCAGTCTGCCCTGGCATGGTCCAGTAGCACTGTAGTTAAAAGTTAATATATAAGACAATTTGAAGTGGATTGCTAGATACTAGTAGGTATTTTGTAGTATTAGAACTTATCCTGATGGAAAAGATGGGATATGTGGCATGATATGAACAATGCTGAAGTAGATTGTTTGCTTCCTTAAAAGGTAAAGACAGAGGCACGGCACAGCTGGCTGCCAATCAACCACGGATTTCTGTTAAGGCGTTACTCTGCTAATAAAATGGCAATCAGTTCTGAGAATTAATTTCAACATAAGCATTAGGAAGTCCTGAAAACCTTTTAAAGTTCCTTAGAAAACATCACTGAGGCAAGTACCAAAGAAGTATACTGCAGTGGTTAGGATGGCATCAAATAAAACAGAAGGGTGAAAAGAGGAAACACATGAATTTTCAATACGGAATTGTGATGCTGAGAACAAAATTAATCAAGACACCAAAGGACGAGGAAAGAAGAAATTCTTTAATCTTTAATTGCCTATACACCAATGATAGGAGCTTGGGTAATAAACAAGCATAATTGGAATTGCTTATTTATGAGCATAAACACAACCTCGTTGGTATAACGGAAACCTGAGGGGATGATTCACATGACTGGAATTTTAAAATCACCATTTATGCATCTTTTAGGAAATAACATTTAGGCAAAATAGTAAGGGGAGGGGAACTTTTTCTTATAAAAACCCAAAAGACAGTTCTATCTTTTCTTGAGTTAGAAATAACTTTGGGAGGGAAAAAAAAGGAAGTGTGGTAACCAGTATTTATATTAATAAACTTGGGAAAGAATAGCATCTACGACTACATGCTCCTCAGCAGTTATGCAGAGAGAGCAAATTTACAAACACCAAATCTTCAAATCACACTGTAAATTGGATAGCTGATTCCTTAACTACTTATAAAATTCAGGAAAAACATCTCTTTAGTTTCTTGTTATTATGTAAGTCAATTCTCAAATGTCCTCTCAAAAAAGCCATGATGATAAACAGGAGAGGAGTCAGAGAAGTGCCACAGGACTGAATAAACACAGTTAAAGGCCACTGCAAAGTGAAAAACTCCTTATATTAAAGTTATTTATCTTACCAAATGGAAGATTAAGAATGATGGTTTATTAAGAAAAACAAAACAAGACATTAAAAGATAGTTTATCAACACGTGAGGAGAGTTTATGTTCCAGTGTTCAACACTTGTTTTGGTTGCCTGAAATATATATTATCCATAGTGTGTGTAAGTAGTTCCTGGTAGACTATAGCACAGATCCCTCTGCTACCAGCTGAGTAGTTGTGAATCTAGATTTTGTCAATGGAAGGAAGACTGTGACCCCGGAAGTGGAGTAGCTTGGAAACCACTGGGTTACCTTTTCATGCACTTCGTCACGGTGCTGTGACGACACCGGTCATTTCTCTCTCTCTGACTTGTAAATTTTTTCTGTCTTTGTCAGAAGTGTTTGTCTTAGAAAAGCAAATCACACAAAATGCTATTGAGTACCGGCTGTGTAATGAATATAATCTCTGGATAGTTTTAACTATGGTATAAAGCAATGGGTGTGCTGCAGTTTGATAAGGAAGATAGTAAAGTCCTCCTCCAACTGCTTGAATATTAGGTTATTACAGTTTCTATTAATCAGCATTATGTATGCTATATAGATTTCATACTTCTTGTATATGAGGCAACTTCTTTGTCACTTGCTGTAAATTTTAGAGTGACAGAAGGGTAATAAGACAAACTGCCAAACTATTTGAAAATCAAATTGCTGTACCTTGTGTAAAGAGCCTGTAAACTGTTACTGCTCAAAGATTTTCATCAGTTTAAACCAATTATGTCCTTAAGCTGTAATATTTAAATACCAGAGCCTCTGTGCAAGGTGAGTAAGCACATCTGGGCTGTACATCCATTAACACAAAAATTTTCTTCTAAGTTATATTATGATTAGGAAAAAAGTTTTTGCAGTCTTTTCTTTAAAAAGAAAACTCTCAAGATATTTCTCATGATTTAAACTTTTTTTTCTCCTTCTCCTGTGATCATAAAGGGCTACTGGGTATATAAAATGGTAATGGTAGTGCAGTAAAAAGGATTATAACACCTGAAAACTACTCATATACATTGGAAACAATATGAAATGTAGTAAAGAATAATTAGCAACTAGACATGAAGGTTCTGTCTGGCCGATCTGATAACCTAGTTGCAGACACAAGGATATGTGACCCAGTATCTGAATATATGAGGGAGGCAGAAAACTTTCTAAACCTAATAAAGTTTAATTCTAAATTATTTTTAAATCTGGTACATAACACAAATATATAAAATCTTAATCATACAGCCTTTTTAGCAAAACATTCATTCTAGATCCTCAAGTATTCATGTGACTCTTAAATTTGGCCGGTATAAAATTCCTTTACTTTCCCAAATTGTTTCATTGTGTCTAACTGAGGTTCCTTCACAGGTGTGATGTCAGACTACGGATTACAGGAAAGCTGGTGCATCAGGCAATGAGTACCTTGTTCTGGATTCCAAGTGACCTGTGTGGCATAGACACAAAATAAATTAAATCATTTAAGTGAGGATTGTTCCCGTTACTCTTGTTATTTGGGAAATTCAGTGCACAAAAAACATTTTAGTTGCTTAAAATAAACTGCATGTCGCCTTTAACTCACATCTCTGTTTCATTTGTAAAGAAATAGACTGTTTTTCGCATGTAATGCACTAAAAGGCACAGAATGATACCTACAAAATTTGATCACTGCTCCCAGAACAAATACAAACATAATGCAGGCTTTGTCACATAAAATGAATGTAGCCTGTCTAATCACAGCTGTATATCAAAAGGACAAAAAATATGATGACTTGTTCTCCTTGGAATAGTGTCTCTAAGTATTTGTTGTGTGCTCTACATCTGTTACATGACAGGTTGTTAATGCCGTGTGTGTTCATTAAAGGTAAAGTGCCTCCTGTGTGTTATAGTCCTTAAATCTGTCTCTGAAATCCCTGCTTGAGCACCCATGATACATTTTACCAGATTACGTCCTCTGGGAGGTCCAAAGAATGATTAGTAGTTGTTCTGTCCTCAGTTTTTCTATCAATGGTAACCATCGTTCATTTAAGTCGCATGAAAATATTAATTGTAGAGTTATTTAAGCAAAAGACAGTAGAACAACTGGACCTGATATCAGTAATTAAACATTTTCAGATACAGCCTCATGGATTTCTGTCATCATCTTTGCTTTAACAGACCTTAGGCGTATTCATAATGTAAAAGTATATTCTTTATTTTATTTCCCATGGTATTGTTCTATCTGCCTACAGATGGAATTGCATTATCATGGGAAATTAGTTGTGTGCAAAACATGAATAATCTAGCCTCCTCCTTCAACTGTTTTCTTCATTTTTTCCAAATGAATTGCACCTTCATGCATTTCATTGACTGAAGTCACCGGTAGCCTACTTTTTATCTTGGTCAAGGAAGTGCTCAAAACTTTTTTTCCTTCTTCCTTTTGATCTTGATGATTTTTATCATCTATGCTTTTGCACTTCTCTGTGCTCATCAGCCCTTTTCTCAAGGCTTATTGTTTTTGGTCTCCAAGGTGTCCAGTACTCCTGCCATGAATCTACCTCCTTACTTGGGAATCACTGTTGCTTAGTTCGAACTTCTGCTAAAACTGTGGAATGTCAAAATCAAAAAAGCCAAGTAAAGTCTAGAGTAATGGGCATCCTTGAAATATAAAGGATGTACTTAGCTAGAAAACAAAATATTTTGCACAAAATTTCTCAAAAGATGCACAGTTAGCTGTGATATAATAGGATTCTAACAAAGAATCAGAATTACATTTCATTAAATCTTAAACTCAGATTGATAGAAAAGATTTGTTGTAAGCTGAGGAAAAAGGAATTATAAACAAGAGATAGTAAGGATGAACAGTTCAAGGATTTCCATTCTTTCAGTCACAGTTACAAGTACAGAAACAATGAGTGCATTGGTAAAACAGACGGGAAGTTTACAAGAAAGGAAGTTTCTAAGTCCCCCCTTTGTATGGGAACTTTAAAAGTGCTAAACAAGTTTGTTTTGACTAAGCAAAACCAAATGCTATGGATAAAACTAGTACTGAAGGTTTGTCGTGGGTATTAGTGGGGTTAAGATATGACACCAAGGAGAGGAAAGCTTTTTTATAGTCCTGTAAGGCGTGTGGTTGTACTCAGAGCAGGTGCCCAAGCAGTGGACGTGGGGGCTGCAGGGTGCCATTCATGGATGGTGGCTGGAGCTGCCCTGTACTGGACACAGCCAGTTCCAGATGTCCCCAGATGACCAACCACAGGGCCTGCCTGGCCCTGAAGCCAAGGGGCGGTGCGTCTCAAAAATGGACTCTGTGGAACAAGGCTGGATCAACTTATAAAAATAGTGGTTAGAGGATTTCTTGATCTTTTTCACATCTAACTTTGATGATTCATAAGAACTGTTGTATGGGCTGCCTTTTGCTTTGTCACTGGCAGAGAGCAGTGGGAATGCAATTGGGACAGAGTGTTCATGGTACTATCTGCTCTACACAGCCCAAACCAAGCATTCAGTTTTTATCTGCTGCAGTGGAAACAAAATGGAGCTGTCACCTTGTAAGAAATTTATTTCCAACACTGGGGTCTCTTTCATGGTGATTGCTGAGGTGCAGTTGTTACTGCTGCAGTGCTGTCAATATTCATTAATTGTCTCAATCTCATGTAGAGCATGAAATAAACAAAAGTGGAAATCATCTAAAACCAGAATTACTTGGATTTTTTCTTTTATTGAACTTACCAAGTAAATCTTGTGTGGTTGAAGCTGAAATTTCTCTTTAAATCCCTTTGATTATGGAAAAGTCACAAAGTAATTATTCACAGCACAAGAAAAACTTGTTAAAAAGTTTTTTTTCCTCCCAAAAATCAAAGTTTGCTTATGTGTAGATATACAACATTATTATAAAATTATTATAAACTATTGTAAATCTTGTATATTAATATTATTTTATTTATTGTTTATCACTGATATCTGGGGTCAAAACAATAGAAATACTTGATATTTCAGAATATAAAAATGTATATGTAGAACTAAGCCAAGACAACCGCTACAGATACCAATATTTGAGCGCATGCTTTATATCAGCTTGCATCTGAGTTATGGAGAAATAGTCCACCCTTGGGGGTGTAAATGTGAAGACTATCCATGTCCTGGGTTGCTAATCTCCCCAAGTTCAAGGTGTTCAATAGGGAGAGATAGGTTCTTCTGGATGGCAAGGCAGAATCTAAAATTAGATTCAGTATTATTCCTCTTCTGAGGATTATAGAATCCTCTTCTGAATTGCCTGTAAAGATACTTCTGTCTCTCCATTAGCTGTGGAAGGAGACTTGGGAGATTAGTTCCCTGTGCTAAAGTTCAGTTCGTGAAACATTGCTCTTCTGTGATTTGTTCAAGTCATCTCAACAGGAGCTGCAAGACTTCTGCCCATTGCTATGGACACTGGATACATGCATTTGTCATCATAGAAAGAAGGAATTCATCTAGAAATTGGGATGTTTCCATTTATTCTAGGAGAAAATTGTCCTAATATTTTAAAACTGCAAAACAGGATATGAAAGAAATTATATGCCATAGTGGACAGTACTGCATTATGCCCCTCTTGACCTATAACAGAATAATGTTCAGACAAAAAAAAAGTGAACAGAAATAAAGAAAATAAAATGCAATTTTTCCCTACATAAAAGGTTCCAAATTCATGTATAAATTCATATTTCAGAAGAAATGCCAAATATTTTATCAGTTTTGTGAATGAAATGTTGAAAAGGTATTTCCAAAAATATTGCAATAGAAATCTCTCCCGAAGCCAAGATAATCACATTCGGCTTTTAACAAGAAAAAAGTTTAGGCTGCTCAGCTGTAGCTGTCCAATTCTTCAAAAGACCTCTGGTGGATCTCTAAGATTTTATGACTATTTCTATATTGCTAAATACATGGCTGCTAGGGAGTTAAATTTAGCTCTGGGACTAGATGCGAATATACTCAATCCATGTTATTAAGAGTAACTCTGTTACTGTATAAAAGCATCCACCCTAGGTAGCACTTGGCTGTAAGTCTCTTCCCTGGGTATGTGGTTGTCCTCTACAATTTTTATTTAATAATATGATATTTACATGTAGCCTGCCAAGTTTCTGCTATGTCCTCCACTGGTCAGTTTGTTGAGAGCAGACTTATATGGGAAAAGATTATGGAAGATGTTTACAAAAACCTGGAGATATGCATAACAGAAGACAGGTGACATTGTGGTTGGTGTAAGGAACTTAAGCTGCCTGAAGCTTAGACATACCATGGCCTCAGCCCTACTCCTGCAGCATTCATGAAACTATTATACCTTTGTTTCTATAAAGCCAGGTTTTATGATGACGTGAACAGGTATGAAGCAGCTAATAGCAAAAGTCAGATCTGTTAGAAATGAGAAATTAAAATATAAATTGCAAACAAATGTCCCTTCTGATGCTTGTCCTTGCATGGTAGATTCTTTACTTAAGGTTTATTTTTAATCCAGTTTCTGGTTTGCAGCAAAGTGTACAGAATGCCTAATATTACTTTGTTTCTATCACCCCTAAATCTGGCTGCACATCCACTCCCAGGTCATTCTGGTCCTTAATCCTACTGGTGGCTTGTGAGATCTCTTGCTACCCCTCCACCTCCTCTGCAAAAGGGTGCTGCGTCCCTCTCAGAGTGGTCCTGTTGATGCAGAATGTGGAAGTCAATAAAAGATAAACTGGCAGCTTCACTCAACTGTTTTTGAAGAACAGGAAATACAACAGATGTTGAGCAGACAAAACAGGTATTTATACAAATTGTCACCCAAGGATATGCAAAATTTTTTGTGTGCAAAAGCTTTTAAATATTATTTGAAGGTTGCCTCATAGGGTAGAAAATTATATTGTACCTCACAGAAAGCATTAAGTTTAGACAGGCTGTGCTGAATTGGAGCAGACAGGACCATCCCCAGAACCAGGGAGAAAGCACATCGCCTCACTGAAAGGTGTGTGCATGTGTGAGGCAATAAGCAGGTGTGTTAATAACTTAAGGATATAAACCTTGATGAAAGGAAGGGAGAAGAGCAGTGAGAAGTGTAAATTCACATCTGAAAGGAATACTAGAAGGATGATGAAGAATGGGCTGAGCATAAAAACTTTTCCCAGACATTTTTTTCCTTGAATTCAAACTCTAGATATAATGATCTCACAAACTTTTGTTCACACAATTGCATATCATTCTGATTTTTATCCAGAGGCTGTTAAAGCTCCCACCAAACTGTAAGGATTGGAACTTTCACGTTCAGCTTGCTGTGGTCTGTTAAGAAGAAAAGGCTACTTTCATGATCTGATGAACAGGACTGTCTTGGAAACCTCCCTGACATTTAGGAAAATACCATGAAGAGTAATTGAATCCAAAAGACGTCTATAGCACATAGTACTTTAAGTACTATTTTTCATACTTAAAACCAGACATTACATTATATATATATATTTTAAGAGCCAAAATCCTGTAAGAACACTACTTATAAAAATAAAATAATTTTGTTTAATTGTTGTTAGCAAATAAGTTGCAGAATAAATTTGAAAAAGTATTTTTAGTTGCTTAGACCTGGACAACACATCATTGAGAACCCACACATGTACATTGTTTCATCATGGCATTATCAGATATCCTGAGCTCTGCACATCGTTTCATTACAATATTATCAGACACCGTGGGCTCTGTTCTTCCTGTAGTCCTGAAATTAATGTTAATTTTGTAGACTTGAATTCAGTGATTCCATCTGTAGGCAATAGGAACAAAGAGTTAAATTCAAATTACTCACATCCCCTTTTGGAAAACTGATTCTGAAAAATACCTTTCAACACAAAAACTGAATCCCTCTTTAAAAAGCACGGCAAAAGAAAAAAATCTGTGAAGCAAGGTAAAATCTTTTTCTTTGCTGAGGTCGAATAATACTAGCTTGAGAATAACTATTATTTCACACAGTTTTTTTGTCAGGATGTTAAAAAAAGGAAAGTGGTATCATTATAAGCAAAATCTGTGATAAATAATTGAATCTTACTGAGATATTCATTTTAATAACATTTGTTCTGACTGCCCATGAAAAGCATAATGACTTCCAGTGATCTAACTCCTTTAAAACTTTCCTCAAGACCTGGAGTATAATTCAAACAGAATAAGTCTAGAATATTCTTTGGTACTTAAAACTTATATAGTTACTTTTATCGTAAGTCTGCTTGAAGTCAAAATTAGCTCTTAAATGGTTTAGAGAACAGTAGTGAATAATGCCTGCTTTTTCAAATTTGGTTATAAAACCCAAACATTCCTGGCACATTTTAAAAATAATACCAGACTGGGGGCAGACAATGTATATTTGATCATACTAGGAAATAATGTAGTTAACATAAAAACGTGATAAAATCTCAACTCAACTAGTACATGATAATGTTAAAAGCGAGCGCTGTTTTCCTTTTATTTAAGGAAAATTATAATTTCACAGTTTTTGAAAGAAAGGAGACAGTCACATAATCAGTACAATATGAATATGGAACTGTCCACTTTCCCAGTTTTTACTGATTATAAACAAAACAAATAATAAAAATTTAAGTATCGCCAGGCATTTTCACTTATTGGATTCATTTTATTAAGACATGCTGAAAAAAGAGTGACAATTTTGAAAGAGGTTTTTAATCTTGCCAGAAAGCCCAAAGAAATAATGCTAGAATCCAAATATATAGAACTATATAATGCAAGCATAAACTTGCATTTATCTCTGCTATTAACAGATGTAGTGCCAGATCACTTGCCAAAATGTCTTATTATTTAATTAACTAATATGAGTAGTTATCACTGAAAGAAGTGTATCTGAGGGAAGTCCTTTAGTGTTACATTGGTTTATAGTTATGCATTGGTTTAATTGTAGGTAGTCACACTCAGTGAGTCTTGAAGAAAGGATATTCCAAGAAGTAGTCACTTGAACATTTGATATACTGGTGAAACAATACTGATGAAAAAATTTGATGTTTCAATAGCTGCTTTGCTGAATGTGCTTCTACACTGGCAAACAAGGCGCATATCAGCCTCGTTTTCCCTGCTGTAGCATTCTGGTTTAATTAATTTTTTCTGTTAGTTCTCTTCAAGAAGATTATTTCATTTCTCTGTCAACTGTTATTTTTTTTTTAAATATAATTAGACCTAAACTTTTCTGAGATCATTTTATCAAATTTGATAGCTTAAATGAGAGACATTGTCCTTTGCAAATTCATATGTTTTCATTAGATTAAAGGCCTCCCATTAGAACTTTTCATTTAAATTTATATGAGATTTCTGATGTGTAATTCCATGCTTCACAATATTCGATTTCTTCTGCATTATTATCCAAACACTGTTGCTTTATTATTACATTTAGTGTTACATTTCCCTCCTTTGGTGCTCTTATGCTAGAGGAGATGATAATTAAAACTACACAACTTTAGTTGTTTTTTTTCACTGAAAAAGATATTTTTATGGGCACCAGAAAAGTAATCACTAATAGCTTCACTAAACCTTTAAATGCAGTTCTAATGAGACAAATTTCTGTACCAAATTAGATGCTTGTTAGCATGATACAATTTTTTTTTCTTTAGCCTATGCAAGTTAGGGTACAGAATAAAACTATTAACCCTTATGGAAATGACAGTAGCAATTGGTTTTGTTTGTTAGTTTGGTTGGTTGGTTTTTTGTTTTGTTTTGTTTTTTTTTTTTTGATCAAAGGAAAGAAAAGATTCAGATTTGAATATGAATTTGAATATATGAACAAATGATTTGCTGTCCGCAGTGCTGTTCTGTTGAGACTGGTTATGGGAGAGACACACAGAAAGGGTTTGCTACTCAGAGAAACCCACCCTTGGGCAAGGAATTGTCAGTCTTGAAACACTGTCTTTGTCTCTATTCCATGGAAATCAAACACCTGCATTGTACACCTAACTGGATATCCTATTAAGTTTATCCTCGTGGTTGAAGTGTTCTGCTTGTTCTTTAAACTCGAAGTGAGGCAGTTGGCCATGGCCTCCGTGCTGTGCCTTTGGGAGAGGCAAGTCCCTCTTCTGCAACAGATTACTGACTTCTGCCAAGTGTTAAAGTACATTTCACTGATAACACTGAAACATGGCCTTGTGCTTTGGGGCAAAATTGTCAATCAGAAGTAATAAAATGGGAGCTCTTTCGATTATTTGAATTTATTTCTGAAAATAAATATTTATGATAGTTAAGTCCACAATTTCTATAGGTTCTTTCAAAAAATATGTTTCATCCTCCCCATTCCTGCACATCCCCAAGCATTTTCTGCCTACGATGACAAGAGACAATCTTAAGAAAAAATAGATAAGCAGGATTCAGCTGCTTGAGCAGGTTAGTTGCTTCAAGAATCTGAAAATAGAGAGGGGGCCCCAACCCCCAAGAGCTGAACATGGTCAGACATCATATTCTAGAACACAGGGAGGCAGAGATTTCCCACAGGAAATCCCTCTGATATCAGATTGTCAGCTACGAACTTTCTAGAATTAAGTACTTATGGCCAACTCTTTCTCCTGGGAGGCAGGCAAAGACTTCCTTGACATCTATGGATAGTCAATGCAGCAGTCACTGGGACAAGGCTGTGCCTCATCTTGCAGTCCCAGTGGCATAGCTTAGAAGAGAAACATAAATCCAGGCTTCCTACAGCCCAGGTTAAAAAAACCAAAACACCAGAAAGCAACAGTCTGAGGGAATGAAAAATTTCATTATTCCATCTCCAAGATATTATGTATTTTAAATAAATAATTGCATATACAAAGAACACCACCCCAAACCACCAAACCCCACAACCCACAAAAGAATCTGATTTCCTGTATCCCATGCAAGAGTTTGACCCACCAAGTGAAAAATCAATAATTTCTTTTTCTCTTTTCTGCCCAACTGATTCATTAGATTCAATGCACTATTTGTGGCAGGACGTCTACCCCCTCTCTCTACCACAGATGGCTGTGCTTATGCAGGAGATAACTCGGGCGGGTCACAGGCCCAGCATGGGATATCTCTGGTGCCAAAAGGGCTCAGGCCCTCAGCTAAGAATCAACATCTTAGTCTGGAAAGCCAGTGTGGGAAGGGATGAAAGAATTATTCTTGACCAAAAGACATGGTTCTTATGTCTATAAAAGCCCACACAATTATCACAGAGGCAGAAGTCTCTTACAAACTCCATGGAGATGTGTGAGAAGATTTCTCCCTGGAACTGGACGCAAATCCAGGTCCCTTTGCCCGGGAATCGAGAGAGAGGATTTTCGATGTGTACTCCATCAAAGAATTGGATGGTAAGAAACATTGAATCCTAAGTTAAACTATTTCTTAGCTAGCTGTTAATTTAATGGTACCTTTAACTCTGCGTGTATGAATACTACTATGGCTTTTTATCTTTTCTGTGTGTAGTAATAGTCTGTTTTAAGTCTGTTAGTTTTGTGTCTATTAATAAATAATTCATTTTATAATAGACCAAATCAGCCATTATTAAAGAACTTGTGAATGGTAGTGGATTTTGGGGTGCTGGCCACCTCAGTAACGCGACTGCCTGCTGCCAGAGGCCTGGGCAACAGACAGGAGCTGATTTAAACCCACATCATCCATTCATAACACTATTTCCCCAGGGAATTGATGAGAAATCTTCCCAAGTGTAGGAGACACCAAAGGCTCTGAACCACTCAGCAAGATCTGTGTCTGGTTAAATACATATCACAATTTATGGATGTCCACGTAGGTGTCCCTGTGACTGTATCATAAATGTAGATACTATAGGGATATGAGGCATTTCCAACAGAAGGGAGTATCCAAGTGTGGAATCTGTAGCTCAGTAACTCTAGGCACTCTGATTAGACACATTAAGTCACAATCAGACACTCAAATTTCTGTATGAATTTATCTAGGAGGGTTGGGAGTTTCAAATATGTCTAGGTGGAAAAGAAACATAGGTTTAATTTGTATTCAATGGTATTGTTGCTCTGAAGTCACTTTTTGAAAACTTCATGTGATCGAATTGGCCAACTGTCTGGAAAGGGAAAGGTAGCCCCAGTTTTTCCTAAAGTGCTTGTGTACCTTACAAATGGGAAGCACACTCATTTCCTACTTGGGCTACTGCTTTGCAGCATAGTCAGATTACAAATAGACTTAAGGGATGCACGTCCCATCAGGATTCACTGAAGGTAGCTAATCTTCTCAGGGACTCTGAGATGATTGTACTTGCCTGCTATCTTTTCCATATAGATAGTGACAGTGAAGGAAAAAAGTGTGTCTTGTCAGGACAATCTGGGGGTATTTTTGGCATGTGCAGCATTCAGTTTGTAGAGATGTAAATGATGGTACAAGTTGCAAGGTTTTATAGAGATATAGACTGTGTCTGAAAACCAAAGCCAGTATTAATGTGGCAGGACGCAGTGAGGAGTGGTACCTGCTCAGTGGGACAATCTGAGGACCTGAAATAATGAAATAGTTCTGATAATGTCTGACACAGTCATTACAGTCCTATACAGTAAAATCACTGTCAGTACTAGCTGTTCAGCTGCAGGTAAGGCTGAAATGTTCTGCGTTTGTCATCTTCTCCTTGTTCCAAGAGAAATGTTTATGAAGATAGTGTTTTCTCTTCAAACCCATAGAATGAAAATTCTTGTCTCAAAGGCCTTTTATTCATCTCACTATTGTATTACTCCAGGATCCTCTTCAGAGCATTTCTTTCTTCCCTTTAAGAAATTTTTATGATGTGCTTGCAGAGCAGAATCAGGTGCCAGGAAGCAAACTCTTTTATGTCACGATCATGAACAGCAACAGCACACAACTGGAGCTCTCCTGTGTCTTTTTGGCCACTGCAGCAGGAGTGGAGGCAAGGAGGAACAGGACATGACATGAATTCTATATGCACTAACTAGGACCGGTATGCTGGCACGACATCTTAGGTGAATGCCTGTGCCCCATAAAATTGCAGTGCTCTCTTGTGTGTACACAGTAGGCAGTTCTGGTCTGCCTGGAAGTGTATCTACAAAGTGATCTATTGCTTTGCCTTTTTTTCATTTTTACCCACCCCTCCCTCTTAAGAAAATGCCTATCAATTACTATCTGTTATTATCAAAACACATTTTCTATCTATATTTTACCTTATAAATTTACCTTTGTTATATCCATTACTTCCAATTAACTGAACAAGATTTACACTTATCTCTTATAGTTGTCCTTAGGAAATTATGTCACTGGTGAATTTGGGGCATTCTTAATTTGCATTAAATTTTCCAAGTTAGAAGCTATTGAAAAACCAATTGAATTTTTCCTTTACATTAAAATTCCTTGGATTCTCTAGTTTCTCCATTTTCCTTTCTCATTCTTTTTCAGTGTGCCTCCAGGATTTCTGTATTTTTTTTCTCATGCTTATTCTCTTTTTTTTTTGGCAGCATTTTGTCTTCAGCTTTATTTTATGGTCTGCATAAAATTTCAACACACCAAAAAACTTAGTTGCTTTCTTGTATCTGCTTTGTTTTTTGGACCTCACGGAACTAGCAGGCCCTCCACAAAATGCCCATAAAATGCTAAAGAAAACAAAGTAATTTCAACATTTGAAACTGTAGAAAGTCAGTTGACATTATCGGGAGAACATAATTTTGAAACATGGAGCACTGCATACTTACTGAAATCCAGTATCCAGGACAACTGTTGCAGTATTTCAAGCTCTGGACGGTATTACTTTAAATAAGAAGTAATAAATATTTTGACAAACATTGTAAAATCTCTGTCACATGCAAGAAGTGATTTACTATTATCAGGTTCTCTGGAACTTCCAGGTGCCAACTCAGACTAAAACAAGAAAGAATGTGGAGACAGATAAGCATTCATCTTATTGGGATTGAAGAGAAATGGAAACTTTTTGTGGGAGGACTGTTCTGTGTATTGTCTAAACTATGTTGGCAGAAATTCAGAGAAGGCGGTTTACAATGCCACATGCTCTTGGGCAAGTGAATGAGGCAGTTTTGATGAGATGACCAGATGATTAGAAGCATGGTATGGTAGCAACTGAAGAACAGCAGCCACAGAAGCCAGAAAATATCCAGAAAATGTGGTTTCAGAAGTCAATAAAGTTTCTGAAAAACACTTGGAAGATTCTGGCATGACAAATTACTACCCTGCTTGTCAAATAACTAAAGGTTTACCAAAGGGATTGAGATAGATTTAGAAGTAGGATTCAAATTGAGTTAGGCATTTAAGCTCTGAAAGTCTAATCTCTTGTCCCCACTAGCAAGCAAAATACTCTAACAAGTTGCCTATTGATCTAAACGGTTCTGAAGAGTAGGTTTGTGCACGAGGGCAAACCTCTTGTGCACGAGGGCACCACACACACTCCAAGAGACTTTAACTTGATTTGAACAGGTTGTCTATATCCAAACTGGTATCTACCTGCAGTGAAACATTTGCAGAATTTGGGCTGGTCCAGTAGGTATACTGGGAGTGACTTTAGGCTGTCCAGGTGACTCAGGAGTACAGGCACCAGCAAGCTTCTAAGTTTCTTGACACTTCTAGAAATTCCTGCAATGCACTGCATTTTCTGGGACTCAGGTGTATTGATTTAATTAGCCCTTCTGAAGTGTTAAAGCCTGTTTTCCAGTTTGTCTTTGCCCTGATTGCAACACAGCCTTCTGTGGTCAAAGTAGAAAAGCAGTCTGTTAGTGCTGTGAGAAGCACTCACACACACTCATTGTGTGTGCTCATCTTTTGATCTCTTCCTTAAAACCCAGCATGACTCATGAGAATGTGTTTATAGCTGAATAGCCCTGAAATGTTATGTCGCTGATGCAGATTGACCTCCATAAATAGCATATCCTCTATACCAAGATCCATTTTCTCCACTCTCTACTGCTCCTTTGAGATGATTTTTACTGTTGTTCCTAGCTCTGGGGATTTTTGCTGAGAGCCTGTTTGCAGAACACATACCACACATACCTTTCAAGGCTCTCTGACTCTTATTACCGATATTACTTTTAAAAATGATTTAGTGAAGGCTGCAGATGTGCTAAATGGTTTGGCAAAAAAGCATGGAATGCCTCTGGAGAGGGGCACCCACCTGCTGACTCATGAGTCAGTGCTCCTTTGGTTTTACAGTGCTGAATGTAAAACAAATAGCAGGTGATGAGAAATTTTGTACACTACAATAAAACACAGAGAATGCACAGTTCATGACAGAAAAGTAAATCACTGCTGCACATTTTGTTACAAAATGTAACTCTACTGTTCTGTTTCTCAAAATGCTTCAAGTGAAAATGCAAAAATCTCCTTTTGCACAGCATTTTAATTTCAGATCACTCTGCAATCCTCCAGCGTGTTTGTTGTCTTCCCCAGGAAGTAGCACCTTTTTTAAGTACTAAGTCACAAATGGCAAATGCCTAACCTGAAATATTTGGCTGCTATTAAGTTTCTTCAAAAACAAGAGAGAGGGAGAGAGAGAGAGATTAAATATCACCATCATAAGCTGCTGTTTAGAAGGAAAGTGGCTAAACAAAATGCATTTAGCGCAGACACAGTTCAGTGCCACAAACTGCACTAATGTGATGAGGTAAAGAAGGAAAAATAAAGGAGTGTTGTTTCATCCTCCACTGGATTGTGGTTGTGCCCAGTAGTGGGTTTCTTAATGTTTCCATCACATCCCCCTATTTTTAGAAGTTAATAGCTCAACTATAACAATTTGCTTCAGGCTGAAGCTTGGAGTACAAGGTCTCAGTCAGGGAGCACATTTAGTGAAATAGAAGATTACCCACTTTAAAGCCGTATTTTTTTTCTGTCATAAAATCTAAAAATATTCTCTTCAGAAATTACATTTGGCATCTGATTTATTTATAATCTGATATATTTTCTCATTGTGTTTAACCAATGAAAATCTCCATCAGAAAAAAAGAAATATCTTCCTCTTCCGCCTGATTTTGTGTATCAATGTGAGCCTGGTGACCACTGTATTCACAATTTTCAGACTTTAAAAAAATCTGTAGCTATTTGAAATTCAAGGAGATATAGAAGGAATAGATTGCATGACATTTCCTGTCTGTGTGATTTTTTTGCTTTGGTGCAAGCCAGAAGAAAAGATATAGGACTAGTTGAACTCTGAGTTTAATATAATACTGAAGTTCTTATTTTTTTATCTGTTTCAGAGACCTTGATTGCTTAGGTACTTCAGCAACACCAATCTGAAAAGATATTTGCTAGAAAGACAAGGTGATTTGTCTGAACAAAACATGAAACTTACAGCATGATGCCTGTTAGCCTCCTGTAAATTTATTTTTCTGTATTTGGAATTAAACTAAGTATAACAGAATACATGGATGAAAGGGCAGTTTTGGAGAAGAGTCAAACACTCAATCTTTTAGAGGAATTAAGATTATTGTAGAAGTGATGCAGTGGTAGTTTCAAAAGCAGCATACTCACATTTTAATGATATAAAATACTGCAAATAACATTAGATATTTTGTGTTGGTTTAGAAGTTATTTCTACTTTTTGGAGGTGCATTTGTTTTTGTTTGTGTTGTGGCTAAGTGAAAATTAATTTCCCGAGTTATATTATTGCCTTGTTTTACAATGCTTCTGGGACTTTTATGGACTGAAAAGGTGTAGTAAATCTCCCTTCCCCCCACATCTCAGTTAATTTTACTCACATAAAATTGAAATACTTTAATTTTTTTTGTTAAAGCACAGATGACAGTGAAATACATGTAACTTCCATGGAAATAATGAAAAATAAAAGATATCCTGTCTCTCAGCCTTTCAGTGGTGACTCTGCAGCCCAGTGTTCTGGTCACTGACCTGCTCTGAAGTGGGACTATGACTCTGTTGAGCAGTCTGTCCGTTTGACACACCATCATGATAATGTGACTTTTCACTGTAGCATCTACACCGATTCTTCTTATAACCCAGTTAAAAAACATGGTATCAGGCAGTGTTACACTCGGTACTTTAAAAATTACCTTGTGCTTTTTCCATGCAATGGAATGCACTTTGTTGTCAAGGGCTTCTCTATCATCTCACTCCCTTATGTGGGAGATTTCACTTTAGCATCTTTATCCTTTTTTTGTATTATTTTCCATTTTAGATGTGAATGACTCAGCAATAGAAACAGCCTTTGTAGGAAGCTGAGTCACCTTCAGGGTACAGGTTTTTTTATATTGACAGGTACAGCAGTACATTATAGGGTACTTAGAAATCAACCAATTTGTAGTAATGCTTGTTTGAGTGACTTCTTTCATACTCTCTCTCTCCAAAGCAGGGAACCCTGGCTGATCTTCTCTCCTACTCTCAGACTCCTAACAAACAGGGAGAGCCTCCTGCTCAGCCCTTCAAAGCAGATCCACCAGGCTACTGACATGTAAGCTTGTCACAAGTGAAGTGTGCTGGACAGGTGCTCTAGATGTTTCTGACAGCCCTCCAGAAAGTTGTAATTATTGGTCCTTTGTTCAGTGTGGATTGGGAAGTGTCTATGCATTCCTTACACATTACCACCTCGAGAATAACTACAACATTTTTGGCAATTTTTTCAAAATACAACTATCTTCAGTTTCATCAGGCAGTGGAAAATCCGTGTTTGAACAACAGATGTCTTCTGTGAAATACTGAGGAAAGGAGGGAAAAAAGCCTCAGGCAGTCTTTGTTATGGGAATGTTTATTGAACAGCTTTTAACAGACTGATCAGTAATTTCAGTTGGGTTTTTGTTTTTCATCCTTCTGTCTACAGCATATATAGTGTAGAATCAGCCTTGGTAAGCTGAAATTTAATTTTAATTCTGTATTTCCAAACTTTGTGAATGTCCATGTTATGCAAACTAGATTTGCTGAAGAATGGTAGATGGTAGATTTCCTTCCTGCCTTCCTTCCTGCCTTCCTTCTCTGCCTTCCCTTTCTTTCCTTTTACATCTCTAAACATCAACATTTATCCTTTGAACTTGTAAGTTATTACATATTACATCCAGTTTAAAGTAACCTTCACTTTAAATTCCATGGGTTTTGTTGGCTAAGTCAGTATTTCGATGGCATTATTACAGCTTTCTTTGTGTGAGTATTGTCAGGCAGACACTTAGCACAGGTAAGTATATTGCAGTTCTACTTGGGGCTTAGTTGTGAATGTCACCTATTAGGTCTTTGCAAAATCCTCACAACTGCTCTGAAATTCTACTGTATGGAAAAATTGTCTATTGTTAAGCAGAGCTTTAATTAAAGCCGTACTTTGTTTTCAATCCAATTTAAGAACAAATACAAAAAAAGGAAGATGTAAATTTTACAATGCCTGGCAATGTATCCAATTCTGAGCTGAACAAAGAAGCTTATATGCTGAAAATCTTGTAGGAATAAAGCAAGTAAGATAAATAAAAAGCTTCCAGTGCTTAATTCCAATCGTCTCCACAACAACTGGAGCTGCTGATAAGACACCTACTCAGAGTAATGATGCATAATGTGAAGAAGCAATAACCCAGACTGAATAAGTATGAAGGAACGCCATTCTTTTAAAGAAAAGTGTGGCAAATGTGAAGCTCTGTTAATGTTCTGAGCCATTTTCAAAGATATTTTTGTGAAGATGGCAAATTGCAAAGGTTTATTTTTTTTCCAATTGTGATAGAGAGAACAAGAAACATAACTAATATGAGGGTATCAAGCATTTGTCCATGTACTATCATGTAAATATTTATGTTCTGTCAGTTCATTATTAGTGGAGTTTCTAATAGGAATATAAATATTATAAAGTGTGTTTACAACAGATAAATCATAGGGGTGCTGAAGTAATTTGCAACATTAAAGCTCATTTTGGATAATTACAGAGCCCCAGAAGATTGTATTTATGTATTACAAAGGAAGGGGATGTTCAGAGGAAAACTGTTCTGGGCTGCTGACATTCTGAGGAGGCTGATCCTGCCTAGAACTGACTTAGGAACATATGCAAATACTAATGAAGGATTTTGTGAATAGAAGGGTAAGAATCGGCATAGTTTCAATTTCAAGGCTAACCTTATTCATTAAAATTTCATGCAGATGAATTACTGTAACTATTGAAGTAATGTAAGAAAAGATTAGTTAAGATTATGCTGGCTGTGAATATACTAATGTTTTATTACACACAGAGTTCTATTTTGCATTTTGTGTGGGGGTAAATTAGATCGCAGTGTTGTTTATCCTTGTTTTATGAAGGCTATTTTCATATCCTTATTAAAGCTTATTATTGCTCTTGCCTTCCCTCCCCTCCCAATCCCCACACCCATTTTACCTAGGCAAACTAAATACAAAGTGTATCTTCTTCTGCATGCCTTAAATACAGATAAGAAAAAAAGAAAGCAACCAATTCTCTCCTCCATCCTAAAAAGGACTAAACAGCAGAGACTTTGGAAGGTCATATTGTAATGAGATTAAAATGTAGTTCTCTGAGTTTAGCACGAAATAAATGTAGTTCAGCTCTTTTCTTTGAATGTTTTATTAATAAGATTAATTTAAAGTGAAACATATATTATTCCGTTCTATGACAGGGTAGTCAATGTCTATCTGGTAAATGATCGCTCAAGTAAAGCTCTATGAGAGGGAACAAAATTATTTTCTGAACGACAATAAAAGAGCTAAAAATTAGAATGAAATCTATCTAGCTAGCTCATGCTTTTTTCTTCATGGTAGTAAAAGCTATCAAAGCCTTTGTTGCTTGTAGGATGTTCTTTTCTTTCCCCAGACTGGTTATTGGACCTTGATTATCATTAGAGGACAATGTTTCACCTAGAGAACTGGATATGATACCTTTTGGCCTTTATTTATTTTCCCAAATTGTGGTCAGAATGGTGTGTTTTGTGGGTTTTTTAAATTTTATCTTTTCAAAATAGGTAAATGAATACATAAATAAAGCATACTAAGTACAATAATAGGCAGCTAATTGGTTCTGTCAAGGCAAGGGATCAGGGTAACAGCTCCCTGAAGTAGGAGTTACATAACTTATGGATTTCTTCACGCTGAGCACTCCTTTAGACAGAGACCGCACATCCATAGCAGCATCTGTCCTAAAGCCCAGTATGTTAGAAAAAGTCAAAATAGCTGTCTTCACGTAATTAAAACTCATTGCGCTACCCAGTCTGGCTCTCTCCCTACAAAGCACCCAGTCTTCCTCTTGACAGAAGTGAGAACTTCACCTGCCAAGGCTTGTATCTGTGTCTTGCTCAGTGTGTTAAAGAACAAAGTTGTGACGCAAAACAAAACCGCGAGTTGCTGCTGGGAGGCCCACAGTCCACTAGGCTGCATCCAGTGAACTCTCACTTGCTCCCTTCCCAAATACAGTCTCATTTTCTTCATGTGCTCCTTTTTGACTTGCCAATGCCAATGTTCGTTATTTCCCTCATGACAGTATGATGTGCTAAATATCCTGCTATGGGATAGGCCTGGAGAAAGAACTTCAAATACTGAGAAATGGAATAGGAGTTGACTTGTTAACTAGATTCAAGAATATTATAAGTACTTTCTATTTCTAGTACTCTATCTCCTGTGTGATTCAAAGAATTAATTTAGAAAGCATTTACCCAGATGGAAGTTGAAATTTATTTCTGAGAATAGAGTAGGTTTAATAGATTTTTCCATTGTTATTTTTGTATAACCTTTTTATCAGTCTCTTTCATTTCAGCTGTCATCTCCTTTCCTGTGTTCTGTCTTCACCTTCAGGATTTCAGTGGACTTTACCATCATCCCAGTTTCAAAATTTAACCCTTTAATCCTTATAATTGTTTAGCCATTGTGATATTTTTATACTAACATTTTGCCTACAATACTTATATAGATATTTTTGTATGCTCAACTAATGAATGAAATTTATTAGAATATAATCAAAGTGATTGCACTGAAAATCCGTTACAAAAAATGGAGAAAGAAGGAAATTCAGCTTCTTCCCTTATACCACTTTCATTGTACTGAGAGCTGTTAGACGCCTAATCTTCTCAAGTAGTGGTTCTATGCTTTTAAGAGGATTACATTATTAATAGTTTAATTATTCATTATGCATTCTTTTTGCAAATGTTACAAAGGTTTTTGTCACTTGGTTTTAAAAAATATAATATTTTAATTTTTTAATCATCATGACTCGCTCTGGTTTCACCGGTACTTTCATGAAAAGTTGCTTCAAGAAGGGCACAAGGACACGTCTGTAGGAGAAGCAGATAGATCTCCTGCCAGTGCAGTGATTCAAGCCACTGGGAGAGTAGCACAAACTAGCTGTACTCCAGAGTCTATGGTTTGATTACTGTCACTACCAGTCAGATCATTAATCACAACAGTGGTAGTGACAGCAGATTTCTTGACCTCATCATGAAAGGCAGGGAGGACATCCACTGGGGCAATTCATTCTCCAGGCATAAGAAAACTGTAGGGAGGATGTCTTTTTTTATATAGTGTCCTTTCTTTTCTCCATTAATTCTGTCTATAATCTTGGCAAAAATATGATAGCTACAGGAAGGCAAGATCTTGCATTTCATCTCTTCTTGGAGAAGCATCTTTTGTTTCTGATGACATGAAGTACATGTTCGTTTTCTCACCATTCTGCATCCCTGAGGATGTAGTAGCTTGGCACTGGAAGCCAGGAATGAGAGTAAGTTTCTGCAGCTGTCTATAACAACAGTGCATGAGACTCTCTTTTGTTATATGGAGGTTGGCTGCATGGAAAATTGCTATGGGTCCCCTTCTGAACAGCAAAGCATATATTCCTTACAGAATAGTTATTCTCTAGTGGCTGAGGAGTATTTACAGTCTCTTCCTGCCAAAATATTTAACCCTGAAAACCCAGAGATACTTATTCTAAAAACTGAAGACTACAAGACAGAAAATGTCCGGTTGCTGATGAAACAGACATCATTTTAACCCACCTTTCAGTCCATGAAACCTGTGGTACTTTTTCTTGGTCTTCAATATCCATACCATTTTGCTGACAGCATCTGCTATTTATTGTGCTTTTTCATTTTCTCGTGGAAACTTCCCTCATTTTCCCAGTTTTTTGAATACAAGCAGTCTTCAGAGAAATGATCTTGATCAACCTTGACAATTAAAGCCCATTTGATACTCATTTTCCAATAAGATTATTTGCAAAAACTATTAATTTTGTCAACAGAAGATCGTAAAAGTGTGTTTTATATATTTTTTCAATATAAGCAAAGCAAAATTGCAAGGAATTTCTGTTCTGAGACTGGGAAAATGATTAGGAATATCTTCAATGAAAAGCTTCAAAGACATTATCAAATATAGTACAGTAGTACTTGCAAGTCATATGGAGAATTGCAAAGTATCAATGCAAATAAATACTCAGAAGGGAGGGTAGTTAACATGGGTGTGTCAAGGAGGTCTCTTTATGGCTTCATTTTTTCTCTTCTTCACCTGCCACACAAAGCAGACAATGCAATATCACTGGATGATTAACTAGAAACACACACTTTCTAAGACCATAGAGAACCTTTCATTGGGCTGAGTGTTTTCTGCAATTATCTAATTTATATACTGCACTGAGAGCTAATGGGTACTTAAATGGGTTTAAAAGCAGTTTTCAAAATGAAACCTTATCAGAAATAGCCATAATAAAACTCTAGTCATGAAACCTCTCTTTGCACACAGAAGTGCGCCTCATTTGGATGGCAATATGTGAAGTGAAAAGCAGCTCTGATTCATACACACGTAACTGGGGAGCAGGCACTGCTCATGACTTCCAGTCATAGCAGAGATCTTGAGAATATTAGTCAAAGGCAATGTATATAATAATACTCCAATTTTAGTTATACAATTGGTGCTAAATTGTGACTAAAAGTAATTAATCATATGCTCATCGAGGTGTACCAACTCCATTATTTGGTATTTCAAATAAAGTATTTCAAATACAGCATTTCAAATGCCAACTCCAGGCAGTGCCATGAAAATGGGCATGAAGCTGTGGGACCTAATTTTCACTGTGTTTACTTAAAACATCAACTTTGCACTTCATAGCTTACAATTCAAGCTTCCATGTTTCCTCTCTGTGTAGGAAAAATGCCAAAAATATTGTTTTACCTCTTGTTTCATCTATATAATTCCTACTTATATCTCCAATTGTTCAAATTTCCCCTGGAAAAGCTAAACTTCATGTTAGATTTGTTTGGACCCTTGCTTAAAACCTAAATCCTATCCTTTTGTTTTACAGCTGTTGAGACCCAGACATCTTAAATGCTGGGTTACCTTGATCAGCAGGATTCTCACTTCTCCAGTTCTGTAAAATTCCAATTTGGATCATCATATTTCAGGAAATTAGAATTTTCTGCAATAATTGGGCCTTTTTAGTCTTTTACTTGCAATTGAATATTCAGTTAATGCTTTATGTATCACTTTTCTTTCTTATTCTTCACTTTCACTTTCTCTCTCTTTTTTTTTAGCATGTATTTTCACACACGCAGTTCACAACATTAATGTATGATCATGTAAAGTTATTTGGCAAATACCAGTACTAATACAAGTAGGTCACAGTTAAATCTCAGCTAGTGCCAAGTGCTAGCACTGTGCAAACTTCCCATATAATTCACTAAAACACCTCAGTCTTAACCTCTGTCTCATCCACTTAAGTGATGTGGGCTTCATATTACAGAGAGTATGTAAAGTGCACAGAAGTGACAAGCAATTATTTATTTTGCTCTCTCTCTCTTAATATACAGAGAAGCCAACATGTCAGACTTTGAAATCAAGCCCAACAAAAAAATTTCAACTACAATAATAGTAGTAGTAGTAGTAGTAGTAGTAGTAATAGTAATAGTAATAATAATAATAACAACAACAACAACAATAATAATAATAATAATAATAAAAATCTTAGAAAGAAGCATACACCCTATTTATCAGTCTGGAGGAGTCATAGATGAATTCCTATTTTAGGGTCAATAATTGACCATACTCACCTATAGGTTGGGAGTTTTGTTAGCAGTTTGAATTAATATTTTGGGAAAATTAAAAAAAAAAAAAATCTGTCTACAAACCTTCATAAATTTTATGTACAAAAGTAAAAAGAATTTAAAAAAAACTCCAGTGAATATAAATCCCTGAGATTTTCACAAACTTAGCATCTGCTCCAATGAAATTTACTGGTGAACTAATTTCATGCACTAATACAAAATTAACGAAAATGTAAATGTTTTTCAGGCTGGAAAACAAAAGTTCTTGTTTCTAGTTTCCAGTATGTTTTCAGGTACATGTAGAGATATGAGGGATTCTGGAGAAGGCATAATACTGTTGAGCGTTAAAAAGGAAAAAAAGGGGACACTAAATGTAACTGGGGAAAAAACCCAGTAAATTGAATTATGACTCTTACCTACTAGGGCAGAAATCTTGCTTTTATGCATTCAACAATTTTGTGATGCTAACGTGGGGTTTGTGCTCCATGCTAAGTGGACTAACTGAACAATCATGTTCCATAATGTATCACTTTGTTTTGTATGTAAAATCCTCCAGTGCAACCTACTTTAAACATGGAACTTCCTCGCAATTATCCTCCAACACTTTAGGAATAGGTAACTAGATTGACATTTTGTTTAATTATCCCTATTAAAATGCAGGCTTGTGGTATATTATTGTAATAAATTCTAGCAATAAATGAAATGTGCTAGCGTTCCCACAAAGAAAAATCTTTCTTTTTGACTGAAAATTTACATCATAAACATTAAAAGCCTACGTCATTTGGCCCTGTAATAATAATAATAATAATAATGGCAATATAAATTATATGATTATCATCTTCTTATTAAAAATTTTACTAGATCATACCTGAAAAGGGTATGAATTAGCATAGCTTAAAGTGTTTATTTGTATCCTTGTTTCCACTGAGCACTATCTTAGAATACAAAGTTAAAGCTCTGTCATTTTTCAAGGTAAGCCACTCCTAGCTGCCAGAAGTAGATTGTTCTACTTTTTTCTATGCATCCTATTGGGCTTCCATCTGATCTGAAGTTTGCCGATACAGATTGTGTTTTGCAACATGGTTATAGTAGCCTTTTCCAAACACCTTAAAAACTGCAAGAGACTCATCAGCTCCTGTATTCATTTTATCATCTCAGTCCAGTATTTTGCTTGGTTTTGCATGTGTTTTGTTATAGGTAAAGTACTGCAAGATGAAATCTAGAAGCAGCATAATTTGTGAAAGTTCTAAGTGCTATTTGGAAATGAATCTCATAAAACTGAAACTATTCCCGAAGACTTGCTTTCTAAACTTATTTTTTACAAAGGGCTGTGTCTAAAATTATGAATTTCTCATGGACATAACTTTTTTATTTTGACCCAAAGTGTCTTTGTTCTGGAAGAATGCACCTGGAATTTCTTTTTAAATAGTGCTGTAAAAAGAGCAATTGCTTCTCCCTTTTATCCAGCAGCCCCACAGGTATCCAAGACACTCTTCTAAATGGAGCTGAATCAAGTTCTGGCCCTTCCCTGGCAAGGAACACCTCCGGATATCTCTTTTGCCTACTCTTATCACTGAGTCCATGAGGGTGTTTTTTGGCCTCTTCTTCTGATGAAGGTTCTTCTGATGTCCTGCTTTTAAAGTTGTTCCACTTTGCGAAGAGTAATTAAGGATTCACAGGGCTAGAGCAAGCAAGGGGGAGCAACTGTATGACACTACAGGTATGATTAGTGTGCTTAGAAAGGTGAAACTATACTTTCTCCTCCAAATAATAGTTTGTCATGTGGTTAGGTCTTTTGGAGATTTTTGATCTTCAGGTTCCATAATAAATTACATGCTCCCAAAAGCTTTAGTTTTTGTGTAATATCTATTGCTTTAGATTAAAAGAGCAAAAAAGGCAGGATTTAAGGTATCAACATTAGATAGGTAAACATACAAGCTGACTGACTTAAGAGGGTTTCTAATGGATGTTTTTACTTATACTTCAGAAAATGCACAGATTTAGCAAAAAAATTACCTTGCCTGAGTTTCAGTGCATAACTTATTTGCCAGTCATCAGTGTTGGTTGGATTGGGGTCATAAGTTTTAGACTGAAAATCTTGATATCATGCACTTTTAGTAACCCAGAGAAATCCTCATTCTCTGCACACTTCCTTTAACCTACATTGATTTTAAAACTAAATTAGATATGACCCTTTCCCTCACACCTGGGCACACAAAATCTCATGGTCTGTTTCCTTCTACTTGTCAGGCAACTTTGGTATTCTTTTCAAGCAGCTTCTCATCCTTCTTACCTTATCTCATCCCATCACATCATGTCCTGTCTCATCCCATAAGTTTTTTTCAGAGAAGCACAAAAGCGTCTTTCACTTTTACTCAATTTTCAAAATATATTCCATGTTCACTAATTAATATTTTTCTACAGTCTCTAATTTGGATGGATGATTACTGGGAGCGTTTTCAGCAAAGGCAAATATACCCAGGTATTTAATGATATAGTCTAAACCAGAAAATCCACCATGGGCATATTCCCAAACTCTTTCATTTTCCTCAGTCTTAATTCCAGTATAGGCAGTTGTAAATCCTACTTTCCTTAGTGCAGATGAGTGATGCTTTTAGGATCAAAAACTCTTTATGAATAAATAAGAAAATTTCTTTTTTAAAGAATCTCTATTTGTTTTGTCCTGCTAATGAGCAATCACATATTAAAATTTAATAATTTACAAGAGGTAGATGTATCTTTTTAAATAAATGCTTGAGTTTTTATATAGCCTGTATGAAAACTGCAGTAAAGTAAAAAGTTTTCCTTTTCCCTTTTTGCTTGAGTATACTTTTTTGTATCCTTTATTTTGAGGGATCAGCAAAATTAAAGTGTTGCTAAAACAAATCAGCATACTTCTCCATCTCTATTTCTATATCTTTTCAACTTTAAAGATGAGGCCTAGGGAGGTTGGTAGTGTCACTCTGCTATCTTCTTTGCAAAATCTGTATGGTGATATATGACATGCAAGGAAGTAGGCAGCCAAAGATACAGAAAAAGATTGGGAAATTACTTTCTATATTGAACTACGCTATGCAGTGAACACTGATTTTCTCTTATATCCTGCAGCTATCTTGTCATAATAATTTTTTTTTGTAAGTCCTTTTCTTTTGTTTCTAGATTTTTGAAGACTTAGCAGCCTGCCTGAAAGAAATAAACGGAAAGTCTGAAAATTTTTCAGTACAGTATGAATACCGATTAATTTTCTGATGTATTTTTAGTCATGTTCCATTAAATATGTAAAATGATGAGTCGCTAGTATTGGTGAGAGTGGGAAGTGGAATATAATTAATAGATGAAAGAATGCCCCTTCAAAATGTAGTTGCTATAAGTACACTTCGCTGATCACGAAATTTCTAATTCCAGCCCTCATATCTATATTTTAGATTGACTATGCCCTGGGGCCTCAGAAGTGAGCTCCATTTACTGAAAAGTCATGGGAAGTCATGTTTATTGTCTCAGCAGGTAGCTACGTTTTAGACTTAATACTGAAAAACAAGAGAAAATGAAGGCCGGTTTATGTTATTTCGTGCATGCTGAAGCTTCCTGACTGATGTGCATGGCAGAAAATAAAAAAGAAAAAAAAAGGTAAAAGAAAAAATAATAGCACATGCATCAGGTTCTATCAAGCTTTAAGTATCTCTGTTTTAAATGTGTCAAACTAAGTTCTTCCGTGTTCGCAAATACATTTGCAAGTGAGAATGGTGTAAGCAATTTCTTCTGTGGAAGGAAATGTGACCAATTTAACACACAAGAAACTGAGCTTTTGTGCAGGCTGTAAGCATTTCAGCAATATCCTTTAGACTCCTATCAGTTTTCTAACCATACAAGTGGAAGGATTTGTGTGTTAAAATTGACTACAGTAATGAAATATTTGTTTATTCAATTTCAGACAGGATACTTATCTCTCCAAGGTTGCAAAGCAAAACATTATGCTAACATATTTCATGTATGTAGGCAGCAGTGAGGCAGCCCCAGACAGTCTGCTCTCTTTTTGTCACATAGTGTTCTTAGTGCCTAATAACATTGTGATGAAGGGGCTGTTCTGTATCTGTGTAGCCATGTTTATTGCCATATGGTGGTTCCCAAATTACATTGCACTCCGATGTGTCGGGATCAGCCAGAATGGTCTGGCTGGCTCCCAGCATCGAGCACTTGCTGACAGGGCTGGTGCAACTCATGGTGCAATACAGTTGGTGATACTGCATTTTCATCGAGTTACCTTTCCTGCCAGCTATTATTTTCTACAGTTACAGAAGGACTTCTCTAGTTTACGTTTATTATTAATTATTATATATCCCTAAAACACATCACTCATGCTTCTGCTAATAATACCTTCTCTGGGGTATAATATTAGCTAATTAATTCATTAACTAATTAATCCAAATCCTTGAAAAAGTTCATTTGAGGTGTCCCATTAAGAGTGTCAGTCATACTAGTTACTCTAACCCTTTGACTCCCAGGCTTGTTGCTAGTATTTCTGGAAGAAGTAGCATATTTAATTTTTTGAACATGAGCCTCACAATACTGAGTGGGCTGAACCAGGAAAACCTGCTAAGCTTGGACCAGCACTCCAAATGATGTATGTGTTTGTTATGATTCTTAACCTCCTGACCTAAAATAAACAATGAGCTGCAACACAGTTTTCCTGATAATTTCATAGACTTTACTGAATCTTTTTTGACATAACTAAATTGCTGTATCTTTCTCTAAATAGACATAATCCAGTCCTGAGGTGATCTAACAATTTTTATCAGCCCAGCCAAAGAGTCCCATTTGGTCAATATGTTCATATTGCAGATTTAAGTGTGACATAGCAGTATCTAAGCAAGCTCTAATAAATTATCTTATATACTAGAAGTAGTTTTCTCACAAAGTTGAAAGTTTCTTTGTAGGCTAACCTGATTTCTTGGAAAATTAACGAGTTTACATTAATTCTTTGATATGTAGGTAGTTAAAGTATAGTGCCATCAGTGATGTTGACATATCCTCTGTTATGGCCCATTTCTGTGCTTGTAATAAACACTAAATCTATGGGAGTGAGGAATGTCTAGGTCTGTAAAAAGAAGCACTTGCATTTTGGAATTATTTAATTGTACACAGAAAACCATAATTGCATCTCTTCATATTCTATTATATCCTGTTATCCCACAGTGGATTAGCACTAATATAATTCAAAAAGTGTTTCCAGAACTGAAACATACTAGAAAAGTCAGAAAGCTTATATTAGGTCTTGAATTCACAAGGGAATCTTAGTCTCCTATAATACCTAGCACTTCATAAGCTTTTGTTTCTTAAGACTAGAACTGCAAATCATTTTGTGAAACAGAAAGATGTTAAGATGTTATAGATGTTGAAAGTTATTTAATAGTGTTCATGAAATATCTTTATGTCTTAACTAGAGCTTTATGAATAACTGATTTTTAGCTGAACATAAAAGTCCGGACAAAAGCATGAGACAGTCCTCTCTGCTCTTTGTAGTGTTAAAAACCTGGAAAAAAAAAAGTCACTCTGAACCAGGGATTTCTGTTGGTTTAAGTCAATTTTATCTTTTCTGAGAATTGTCTTTTTATTTAAAAAGATATATTTAGCAACATTCCTGGATGAATAATTATAAGAAAATATAGGAAAAAATGTGATGGAATTTAATGATTTTTCTTTGCAAAAGGTTTTCTTACATTTTCAAGAGGAAAAGTATTAGTCAAATGCTATTTAAATTCATTAAAGATTTCTAAGTTCTTCCTGGAATACATGTCCGTTCACACAAAACATTCCCACAATTCCATGTTTTTATAAAATACTTATGATTACAACCAAATCTACTTAATAAATAAGTCCTATTCATGAAATTAAGCCCTTAGCTTCAGGAAGGTTTTCTCTAGGTGAAATGCACAACTTCTTTTCAGTAGAATCAATGAAAAACCATGAAAAGTCTGGTTTTGTCTGCAGTGATTTTTTTTCAACAATGATGTGTCATGAACATTGCTCTCCAAATCCTCGGCTTTGTTTTTGTATTCTCTAGCTCTGTGCATCCTCTTGAGACTTACTTTGACACAAAGACCTGTTTCCACCCTTAGGATCCCTTATAACCTTCATGTGGTCTCTTATATTACATGTAAGTGTTAGAGACAATGGGTATTTTTCTAAAAGATATTTAAAAGGAAGGCTCCTAGCCAGTCGTGATGTGATGCAGCTCTGACTATGAGTCAGACTGTTGGGAAAAGAGCTGAGTCCTGCCTTCTCTTTGCTCGGGTGGGGTGTTAAACCTCAGTCTTTGCATGAGTTGTTGTGCCTGCCAAGCACATCACGGATCCTAGCCCTGACCTGATGACTTGAACTCCTGCCCTCGCCCTGAATTCATCTCATCACTGTCTTGATGGACTTGCCTGGCTCCTAGATGTTGGCTAAACTGGCTTGCTGTCATGGGACTTGCTCTGCTCACCTAATTCAGGGTCCCTGTCCTTTGCCAGCCGTGTCCCTGCCCTGCCATCCTTGCTGCAGCTCCTGGCCCTCCCTCTGTGACAGAGCACAGCCCCACTCCTGTGTCTCCCTGACAGTGGGTCTCACTTTACAAGACCCTACTTCTGTACTGCTGCTCTGTATCAATTAACATGACTGTATCAGAGGACATATACTTTGCAGAAATAAGTAGCAATAAAGAAAATTACAAAGACATTTCTGTTTAGGAGCGGAGCAGCAAAGAAAGCTCCAGACAGCTACTTTCGTATGTTCAAATGGCTAACCCTCCTGTGGTCAAGCTGTCCTTTGCAAAAGTGAGAGATGGTTGCTGCAAAGAGCCTATAGGTTACAACCCTCGCAGATACATGTTGCTAAGGGGAATTGAAATACTGGCAGAAAATTACTTGGCATAATGGAAACATCACTTGATTATCATTCATTCAGTAATATTATTTTCATTAAGTAAATGGAGATTTCAAGAGCTTTCATGCCTCAGTCTCTCAGAAAAGAACACTGAAAAGCTGACCCTCAGCATGACTGTGAGCTAATAAAAGCTTTCCCAAATTGAAGGTAGGCAATGGCGCCTACCAAGGTGATGTTTGTCACTGTTTGAATCGACCTTTCTGTGAAGCTTGAAAACCAATTCACATGTAATTGCAAAAGCTGCCTTTTGGTAATATCCTATTTTATTGACAAAAGGGGATGAGGTCAACTCATTTTCATAACAATCTGCTTGAAGAAATCCTTAAGCACTCTATCATTTATAGTTGTTTTGCAATACAGCCTATAAAAGTATTACTGAGCTTAGAACAGGCAATAAGAAAGGGGAAAATGACAAGTTTTGTGTTAGTTTTGCTGGGATTTTTTTAATAACTGTTTTAAGAAGCAGCCTAAAAGCCTACATTAATGAGTGAAAAAAAGATAAGCAACATAATTTTTTTCTCTGTTCATTAATCTATTCTAGCTTTGAAATATTGCTTCCTTTAAAATCAAATAGTTCTTCTTGAATCCTTTCACAAATGCAACAAATGGAAAAAGAAAAAAAATACAATGCAAAGGAAGGAAGTGGTTTTCAAAATCGGACACATTTGAAAGGTTCCTTTTTTTTGTAGCAATAGCTACAAACGTCAGCAGTGGCTAGTGACAATAGGTGATAAGTGGTTGTCAGGAGACCTGGTTCTGGTTTTGGTTCACTACTTACGATTATGGTTTCAGTGAATTTATTCTTTTATCTGATTTTGGATTATCCTAGTTCAAGTTATAGTTTTCACTGATTAGTTATTACTTGTGAATGAATCATTTTCTTGGACAAATTGCTACTTATCAATTGTTCCTGAAGAGTTCACTACAAGTTATTTGTAATTTTCTCCCTCAGTTGCGTGGATGATTACCTATGTCAGATAGCAATGTTTTTGGTCCTTGCTGGGATGAAACAGGCTTTCTGAACTAATGTGCCTGAACACAAAACCCCACAGTTTTGATTCTTGTTATTAAGGCTGATTACAGTAGATTGTTCTTTGAGCATAGGGAATGACAGATAAAGGTAATATAAAGACACAGGGTACTTTAGGATATTTGAAATATTTTGGTGACTTCCCTTAGCCTAACACAGGACATACTTTTTTATGGATCCCATATTTAGAAAATATCTGATGAAATTCATAAACAGATTTATGAGTGGCTGTAAAATAATTAATTCTATTTTCTTCTATCATATTTAAATTCACAGCAAGACTATTTCTAATATGAAAGCTGAAGCTAGATGTGTGTTTCCTTCACCTGCTTTATTCTATAGCTGAACTGAAACACTACACTCTTTAGGAAGCTGTTGTGTCATTTCTCTCTTTTATAAACAGTAGATGACTTTTGTATAGCAGCTGAAGAAGGGCATAGATTGAATATTCTGCTCTTTACTTAGTGCCATGTTGTCACCAGTTACTCTCTATTCTTAGCAGCATAAATGTGTACAGTGGCCTTTTTCTCTTATCAAATCTGTTAGTGCCAGGTCTGTTCTTTAGGCCTTTAGAGAACATCTCACTGCTCTGTTAAGTATTCCAAGTTAAATAAAACCGAAATGTCCCCTGTTCTGCCCGTACTTAGTTGTGTTTAGGCAATCAGCAGAACTACCAGATGCATCCTTGGTCCTTAGGGTTTTCCAGGATATGGGGCCCTCTTGAAATCTTGTGGTGGAACCACTTCAATCCATGACTTGTGTCTTCCGCTACTGCTGTTCATTGTTTATTTTGGCCTCCTTTGTTTAGATAGGAGCCTTTCCCTTTCCTTTCCCTTTCCTCAGTTTTTGAAAGCACAGCACCTATTTTCATATGCTCACTTGCACATTCGCGCCTGCGCAAATCTTGTCTACTTTTTTGGGTTTTGAATTTTGAATAAAATCTTACCCTCTTCAGTGCTTGCAAGAACAAGCCCAGCAACTGCAAGCAAAATCAACTGTCAAAGCGTTGTTATTTGCAAACATGATTTGCAAGTTTTGTTGTGCTGTATATCCCTGGTCCAGGGTAACTCCCTCAATAAACGGGTCATGAGGACTCCAGGGACAGTGCTGCAGAAAAGGAAACTGGCTCTTTTTCAAAGCTGAAAAGTGCTCTACTCCTGCTGAGGATCTAGGCATCTATTTTTAATTACCAGTTTTGTGATTACTGCTTCAATAATGCTACTACCAAAGAGAGTTATTTCATTAAAAGAGTGTTAGCCAATTCAGCTATTTAAAAAATAACCAAAACCCCCAAAAATGTTTGTTTTAATTAATTATAAAGGGCAAAACTGAGAAAATAAGTAAATATTAATAAAAGATGGCAGTCTTGAAAAGGGCAAAAGGGAGATGAATACATGTATGTGCTATTGTATAGAAAGAAGCACTTTAAACAGAACTGTGTGCAGAGTCAGACACAATAGAATATCCATTCTTGCAAATTGTTCTTAGTAAATCTATCTAATCTATTTATTTATCCTCAGATCATGCACATTTAGATCAGAGTTCTGCCAGCTGAGTTAATAATTCTTATCTGAAAGTAATTACGTTGGTCCATAAGTTTTCACCACTGTGTTTTTCCACATCATCTCAAACTGCGTGACATCTCATCACATTAGCATAAAATGCATTGTGGTGGTGCACAGCATGGTGCAGTGGCAGACTAGAAATGATGCAAGCATTCCTAGTGACAGTGAACGAGGAAGTGTCACTGGTATTTAGAAACTTGTGCCTACTGCAGTTTGATTACTCGCTAGAGGATTTGGGTTTTTCTTCTTTCCTTTATATTTAAAGGGCTTGAACTGGATATTAACTTTTATGACCCAGATTTGCTGCTCTGGAAAAGCACTGTTAGAACCCCAAAAGACTTCAAACCTACCTTTTAGTTACAAAAATGTGTCAGTCCTGAATTTATTGACCATCTGTCAGACTTCACTCACTACGAGCTAGCTGTCATTGTTTGTTATTTGATGCACTTCTATAATGACTCACTGCAGGGAGCTACCAGTATCTCCATCACAGCAATTAATGAGGTCACTGTCTATCTGCAAACATCTCAGCCTATAATTATTTTTAGTTACTATTAGCTAGTCTGCCAGATCAGATGAAAGTAATGTGTCTATATATAATATTTGGCACTATTAATAATATTTACCTGTTGTTGTGGTATTTGGCTGATTGTCTCTATTAGTATTTTTCTTTAATTTTATTTGAGATGTCTCTTAAACTAGCCCCATTCAATTCAATTCCATTATTACTACTGCTACTGTTTTAGTTTTAAGACAGTGGTCCTAGCCACAGTTCAGAACGGGCATACAGCAAACCAGCACAGAGTGGTAGGTTTTCCTGTCTTGAAAAGTACTACAAAATTTTCCTAATACTGTTTTTAGAACAGTAGTTCCCCCCGAACTCCATGAATATTTTTACTCCATTGCACAAAGGATTTACTAGTGTACGAAAAAATATAATTCCCATCCTGAGGAGTTTAAAATCAAAAGAGGCAAACTTTACTGTGTATGGGGCCAAAAAAAAGGATAAAATGTTTCAGTGCAGTTAAAGAAGAAGGATTTTCCTGTCATTCAAGTATCATAGTAAGAGAAACATCAGGGCTTATCTCCAGCAAATTACTTCAGACTGTGCAAAACGTCCCTTCTGAACTGATAGATTTATGTTGGGTCCTTTTTTTGGAATTAAGACAAAAATGGTCCATATTCCAAAAGGAGAAGCAACAGTATGGATTCCTGGATTTTTCCCTACCTAGTGCACTTTTCCTGTGGTGACAAAGCAAAGAGGGGAGGTATCCAACACACAGGAACTGTCAGGTTCAAATCTTTTCTACTCCAAAGTGATTTAACACAAGCTTACAAAAGTAGAGTGACAAAAAGGATTTGTAAGATGTATCAGAACACCTTTTTGTCACTATAGATTTGTGTAAATTATTGGAAAAATTTGAATAAAACTGCAAATAATTTTGTCTGCCCTAATTTCCACACTTGTTAGGCTCACACATGATTTGCCAATTTACACTTTTAATTAGATCATTGAGCCTCTAGTCAGTATTCAGAAAATAATTTCTGAGGATGAATGTAGCAACGTTGTGACTCTGTAAAATACTACAACGGCAGAGATGATGTACATAAAAGGAGGCAATAATGATCTTATAGATGTCATGCAACAATGTTTTAATGTTTTGTGTCAAACTGACGGTTTTTTTAATGAATATTCTGATCACTCATTAGTCAGTGGAAAATGCTATCAAACAGAAGTAAATGTATGCAAAATATATGTTTTATCACATTTTTTTAAGGTCCTGAAAATGAAGTTATTCTTCAACTGTTTCCTTTTTTGATGAGCATTATCTTCTGCTCTAATTTATTCTTTTTACCAGAATACCTTGCTGTAACTATTATTCATTATTAAACTAATTGGCTTTTCTATTAAAATACGGTAATCAAATTCCTTTCTTTTCTAAAGCCCAATCACAGGTCCACACTAAAACCTGGGCCATTTTACTGAGGTTATAATTTCTTTTCTCACCACCAGTTCTGTTAATTTGTCCTTTCTGCAGTGAAAAATCTTCACTGCACTGAATAAACTGTTTGCCCAAGGAGCCCAATGAGGCCTGGAGTGAAATCCCTGGTAAGATACAGGATACAGCAAGATTTCTGGGCAGAACTGAAAACAGGAGCAGAGGTGTTTGCCTATAGACAATTCAGAGATAAAGATGGTGAAAGCTGGGCAAACAGCACACTTCCCCTGATATATGGTAGGAGCTTAGGGATAGGAAAAGAGCTAGGGGTAGGGAAGCAGCAGAAACCTTTTTCAGGGCTTAACCAGAAGAAAAGAAGGAGTGAAAGCTAAGACAAGTCTTATGTGCTGATTACTCAGTGCTGAAGAGGCAAGGATGGAGACCCCAAAAGATATGGCAAAGTTTTTCAAGTGACAAGAAACTGAGTGGGTACTGGCAGCTAGGAAGCCTGATGAGAGGAGGAGATGATGATTGTGGAAAGCATCTGAAGAATCCTTGCTCAAAAATCTCCAGAGAAAGGCCTGAGAAGTTAGCTTAGTTAATCAAAGGTCAAATATACTGTTTGTGTAAGGTTGTACCTGGGACTTCTAAAGTCTGATTCCTCATCTGACAAAAAGTTTTTATGACGCTCTTTTGAAGGTTATTCAAAATTCTCTATTCTATATGGAGGAAATTCTCCATATAGAAATCGCTCTAAGGTTGCAAACAGCAGTTTATTGTCAAGATTCACTATTTTTAGGCAAGTACAGTACTTCTTGGTGGCTTCCACACCTTGATGGGAAGAGTAGTCAAGATTTTCCTTTCTTCCTTAGTTTTTGAGATGTAACTTTGGAAAATGGAAGGGAGAGACAAATTGCTTTTCCCTCAAGAAGGAAAAAAAGGGAACAGAGAATACCTGATGGAGAGAATGTGTTCTCTCTCTCCTCTTTCTCTGAAATCCTACTTTGGGAGAGATGGATGAATAACTTCCAGAGGAAAAGTTAAAAAAGAAAGAAGTTAAAATGGAGAAATTGAATGTACATATTTAATTGTTCAGGTGGGTAGAACTGACGATTTGGATGGATATTGGTGCTTCAGGTTTATAATTCATATAGGTAGGCTGGGCAGAATATAATCTTGTAGTTCCTTTTGATGGCTTGGGTGATGCTTCACAATATGATGCAATGAAGCACACCTTGTTCAGTGAATATTTAACTCAACATATACATTTGGGAGAGTGAGGAAGACTGGTTTCCAGATGATTTGAAGGTGGCCCAGGTTTATTTTGAAAAAGCTAGTCAGGGAAAGGTGTACTTAAGAAAAGCCTTAAGAAAAACCTATTAACTGGGAGGGTGGCAGTACATTTCACTCCACCTTTTTGTACTTAGAAAATCTGCAAACAGCTCTAGTAGATTGTACATTCTCACTTAGCTAAAATAATTTTAGAAGGTAGTATATGTAATACTGAATCAGTCAAACACAAAGGCAAATTCCAATCTCAAGTGCTACTGCTTTTCTTAATTCTTTTTATTTAACAGTCTATTTGCTAGTTAAATGCCATTTATTTAGGTTATAATACCATAGAATTAGCATTTTTGTTGTAAAGAATAAAATTCTTGTTTCATCAAAAGTTTTACTGTGTAGAGCTCTAGGAAAATTGTACAGTATTTTTCTAACATTAGCTATTTTTATTTTCCTTTCAGTTTGGTATTGTTTTCCACCGCACAGCTTTGTCTCCTGCAGATTGTCAAATTTGTCAGGATTCCTTATTTGTTGGAAACTTTTCAAGCATAAGGGTTATTCTTTTACTAGCAGTTCTAAAAATATATCCCCAGAAGGTATGACTTGTATGATGATAACCTAGGCTGCGAGAAGGGACATAACTGAATAACAGAATACTAAATAAATAAAACTGACTTTTCTTTCATCTGCACAATTCAGCTGGGAGTACTTCCTTTACATGAGCTGTTGAATTTGAGTGGATCCAGTTATTTATTATGACAGGTTGTAATTAGTCAGCATGCTGCTTATGTTTGCTTAAGATTCTTCTGCTTGCTGGAACACTGAAAATGTTTGAACAAAAGAAAGCCATAGGACCTTTGACTGACTTAACCACTGGTCTGTCTGGAGATATTAGTTGGTTCAATGTTTACATGAACAACAGGTTTCAGGGAAAATGCTGTAAAACACAGCATTGTTCTGACTACTGTCCCTTTCACTGCTTTGTTTATGTAATTTATTGAAATCCAATTTTACAAGATTATTTGGGGTGGGATTTTTTTTTTTAGTTTTTATGCAGCCTGCAATTTCTAGCACAAGGGGAACCTGAAATGGAGACTTGTATCTCTACTATTACACAAATATCAACAACATTTAGCAGCCTTTTGTCTCTGAGGCATTAAGACTGCAAATTGAGCTGCGTTAATGACTAATTAGTGTTTTCAGCATCTTCCCTGTGCATGAGTCAAGAAAAAGGTAATTTTCTTGACTTTAAAAATTTATCCCCCCTAAATATGAATATTTTCTTAAATTGAATATCTTTATATTCTTAATGGGAAAATGTAAAATTTCATTTTAAAATTTGAGAACAGATCACATTTAATTTGAGAAATTTCCAGCTATGGGAAGTTGTGATTTCTTTTCCCTGTATTGTGGAAACTCTGTTGTTATGACAAATTATGTTAATGTAAAGCCTAAAATGAAGAAAAGAGGATAAACATTTTATATGACAATGTCCATAGATGGAAACAGAAGGAGATGTTGCATTACCTATATCTAGTCATTATAGGGTCCATGCAGATTTAAACACGTAGTTTTTCAAGTGAAATGTTCTGAATTCCAGCAGACTAGCTTTTGAGGTTTGTAGCAAGTAGAAAAAAGTGAAAGAAAAGTTTGATTCAATTTGGTGAAGAAAATACTACAGCAGAAAGGGGTCTGGAGGATATAATGAAACCATCTGAATTGTTTGGAAGAGGTACGTGAATAAATTCCAGAGTAAAAAAATCCCCATCCCACCATGGGTATTTTTACATGCTTGAATGTTTTAAAAATCATTTAAGTCCACTGTTTTCTTGACCATAATATGAAGGTTTTTCCCCCAGATTTGAATCATATTAATGAGCTTAGAATTAACAAAATACAGAATGCTCTTAATAGTACTTTTTAATTATTAGAACAAAAGGGTTATTATGAAGTGAAAGAACCCTTTTTCTTCCTCAGATTCATTGCAGGTTTCTACCTCAATCCTGCCTGCTCTGGAAATTTGTTCTCAAAGCTTTTTTGCTCATCTTAACAGCTATGGATCACATACAGTCACCTAGAGTTTTTAATGATCAAATTTAGATTAAATTTCTCTCAAAAGTAAAGAGGCACCTAGGAAAAGTATGGAGTTTATTTAAGCAGATGGATAGCTCTTACTGACAGATCAGAAATCTTCTGAAGGACAACAATATTTTTAATGAGGTTTCCAGTGAAAGAATATACTGCTTTTACTTTCCTGTATTCCAGATAAACACAAGTCATTCATGTACTGCAAACAAATGCATAACAAAATATTTTTATATTTAAACACTAATTTTTACTTAAATCTTGAACTCCTGACAGGAGAAAATGGAACTCTTTCCAGGCTGCAGGTCTGCTGTCATTTTAAAAGAACAACATATATTTTGCCAATTATTTCCTATATGTCTTTTTAAATCTTGTATAAAGTCTGCATTTTCCTATCTTCCGAAGGGCTTTCTATCACTGTTCCTCAAATAAATACATATGATAGTTTAAATTATTTTTTAAAAACATTCAGTGCTCCATCAAATATCAGTGGTCAAAGTCTCCTCAATTTCAGTGTATAGGGATTCAAACAAACTTCATTATAAATATGAACCTCTGCTTTTTATTTTTTTATTATATAATTTTTTTTTCTGAGTTCCACAGGTTCTTCTGTTCTTGCTCTGGGGAGACCATAAATTATTAGAGTTTAAATTAATAACATAATTCTGATGTGCCTATCTGTAACATGGCTTCGAGGAGAATGTGAGATAATACATCTGGTAAAGCTTTCATTCTATCAGGATGATCAGGACACTTTGTATAGATCCTGGTTACATCCAGTTTGAACTGCCTAATGCTGAGCAGGATGATAAACCTGAATTTTCCACCTACTACAGTGTTCCATCTACTAAGCTATAACAGTATTTGTGGATACAACTCGATCTTTCTCTCTAAATAAGATTGGCAACATTTCATGAGCTGTCTGTTTCTCCAAATATTTGTGTGTTATGGGAATACAGATTGGGTTTGTTCTCTATTAGGAATGAAGCATTTTTAATGGGACTGAAGGGCAGAAAGGGGCAGTTCTGAGATGAGCAGAAGCAAAAGCAGGAGTTCAGATAGCTTTTCATTCAAACTGAAGTACATTTAATTTAATATTCTGCAATAGCAGAATAGTGGTGTTAGACTGAAGTATTATCTTTACCAGAGTCTTGCTTATGTTCCACCTTGTGATATTCTCTCTCTTCTTTTTCTATGCTTCCAAATCCACTGAGATAATAGTGATTTACTGCTGCTCTGACTCATAAAGATGCACTAAGAATCTAATCCAGGAAGTCAGTAGGATTTTTGCCACAATGAATCAGTATAACCCATGTTGCATAAAATGAGCAGATATAAAGTGCATTTCAGGACATGATACGGCCTTGTACTGTCTCCTGTGATGGTGCATGGAATTCCTCTGAAGAAAGCAGCTACAGTCTTGTTTTTACACTATGGGGCAGAAACATTCCATCTGGAATCTGTAATTTCTCCAATTTCTATTGTTGATTCTCCATATCTATTGGTCTCTGTGAGGTCAGTATAAGCCACATCACTGCCAGAGTTATTCTTTTTGAAGTCATACCAACTAAGCCTGTGAATCTGTCTGCCTTTTGAATGCCTGTCTTTAAGAACTATTAAATCCCACACAGCTTGCAGATTTTTAGATTGCTCATTTCTCAGGTGTATCATCCTATATAAACTGCACCCCAAAAGACATACAGAAAGGAAAAAGGAAGAGACAATTCAGTACAATATAAGGACAGATAATCAGTCAGAACTTGCAAAATCAGGAGCAGATGTAGCCCAATTAAACTCAACAGTTTCACAGGTGTTTATAGGAATGACTTAAACATAAAACACACTTCTTTTCAGTGCTCCTTCATTTTTTTTCCTAAAGCTCTTTAAATTTTATATACTTCACCAAACTAAACTAGAAAATGTATACGGAAAAGGCAATTGGAGCTTAGTTGGATATAATTGACTTAAAATTCAACATGCTGTTTGATTTTGGAATCATGGTGAGCCATAGCTATTGAGGGGATGAGGGTTAAGTAATATCACATAATCATTTGGTTTTGAACTCCTGGTAAAAGGCATCCACAATTAGAATTGGTATATGTAAGATCTGAAGGTTGCTAGAAAATGCTGGAACTCTAGCCTTAGTTGGCTTCAACGTGTATAATTCTTTCTCAGCAGCATGTGCTGGAATTTGTCATTGTCTCACTACCTGAACACTGTGCTATCAGCTAGAAACACAGCATATATGCCATTCATTCTTTTCAAGTTGGTGCTTTCTTGACTGCAGTTTTAGGAGTTTATTGAAGGGAATGGACAGAGTGATAATGCACACATTTTTCATGCATATCTATTGTTATGGTATTAGCATTAATCCTTTGACTTCCTATCATATTGCAGAATGAAAAGGTTTTCCTGTGCTCAGGTGCTGTAACATCTGGAAGACAGAATCCATCTAGTTTTTGTATTTTATATAATATTGGGATTAATTTTTTTCCCTGGAAATTATATAACACATATTCTTCTGCAGCATAGCTCCTTAGATGATGTGTACTTTCTTGGTAAGTTAGACCTTACTAAAGTGCTTCCTTGCATTCAGGGGGAGCTGTACCTGCAAGTTCAAAGAACAGACTGGAAATTATGCATGACATTGCCATCTTGAACTACCTTTACCATGCAGTTTGTCTTATTTGGCTTTATTTAACCTACTCGTCGGTGCTGCACTTTTTTCTTTTACCAGTGCACAATTTACTTCTTAAGCAAATGAGCTCTACCTGGGAGAATTTGTCAAAATCTTCAGGAGAATTTGGTGGCTTGACCTTGGCCAGCAGCCACACACCTGCCCAGTTGCCTTCTCACTCCCCTTCTTCAACAAGGCAGGGGAGAAAATAGGATGAAAGAGCTCATAGGTGTGGTGTGGGCTCCTCCATGGGCTGCAGGTCGATATCTGCTCACCTGTGGACCTCCATGGGCTGCAGAGGGACATCTGCTTCACCAAAGTCTGCACCACGGGCTGCAGGGGAATCTCTGCTCCCGTGTCTGGAACACCTTCTCCTTCTTCACCAGCGTGGGTGTCTGCAGGACTGAAGCTCTTGCATATTCTCACTTCAAAGTCTCACTGAATCAATTAGGTTGGAAAAGACCTCTGAGATCACCGAATCCAACCTATGACCCAACACCACCCTGTCAACTAGACCATGGCACCATCTGCCATGTTAAGTCTTTTCTTAAACACCTCCAAGGACTCCACCACCTCCCTGGGCAGCCCATTCCAGTGTCTAATCACACTTTCTGTGAAGAAATTCCTCTTAATGTCCAACCTAAACCTTCCTTGATATAGCTTAAGACTGTGTCTATTTGTCCTGTTACTTGTTGTCAGGGAGAAGAGACTGACTCTTACTGTGCTACAACTTCCTTTGAGGTCCCTTCTCCCTTTGAGCCTCCTTCTCTCCCTGCTAAAGAACCCCAGCTCCCTCAGCTGTTACTCATAGGACTTACTCTCTAACTTCTCTCTCTCACAGCTGCTCTGCAGCAGTTTTCACCATTTTATGTTTAAGCCAAGGCTCCAGCCCTTGGCTGTGGGACCCTGGTGTGGGTCAGTTGGAGACAGTTGGAACCAGCCATGCCCAGCATGGGACAGCCCAAACTGCTTCTCACAGAGGTCTCTGCAGCTCCCCCCACCCCTGCAGTATTCACATCCTCCATGACATCCATGATTGTATCCCTCATTAGCATTTTATCCCTCTTAATTCATTCCTCTCCCAAGATGGACAAACCTAATTGCCTCATTTTGGCCCAAGAAGAAAGAGGATTATATTGATGATCCTTGTTTCCTTTCACTGTATGTTTCCCAGGACCCTGCCTTTGCAATGGGAGCTTGGCAGTGTGCATGGAGAGGGTGGCTGAATGTGGGCTGAGGCAGAAATGTTCTCCAAATGACATTCAAGGCACCAAGCTTTCCCATGGAAAGAAGATAAAGTTTCTAGCTTTTTGCCTTGTTCTTGCTTGTAGGCACCCTTCAGTCCTGCGTGTTCTTAGGGCTGATGCTCTCACATATTCTCACTTCAAAAAATCATGGAATCAGTTAACTTGGAAAAGACCTCTGAGATCACTGGGTTCAACGTATAAAGAGTTGGGCTGAATGCAGAGTCAAGAGTTCCACTCTCTGTTTTTCCAAGGTAAGGATATTACTTGACATCTCCATGTTAGTTTTCACCATCTGTAGTAAAAAAACCTGTAACTTAAATATTAGGATATTATATAAAATAATATTTGATACTTGAACAATGATTAAAATTTGAGGTTTATGGAGTAATATGTATTTTTATGTATATTTTATCACTCTGCTTTGAGGAGTTTATGACAGCTGACTTTAACATTTAAGATTTAAACATTTCTGAACCACAGGTGGTTTTTTAAAAAGTTAAAGGCTATTTCACAGCATGAAACAACTGTTTCTTATACTTTTTGAAATGTAAAGTAAAACAATTACTCAGTTAAGGAATTAAATTATTTAAGTAGCAAGTTGAATTTGTTACTCTTTCAAGTAATTTTTTAAAATTAATAAAACATTACCTAAGTAAATTTAGTGCTTATATCTCAAATACAATGTAATAAATTTCACATAAATGAATAAGTCATTATTTAATTTAAGTGTTAATGCTAGATCTTCTGAGAATGAGATAATTTTTGCCCCGAGAGTCTGTGGCTTCTCGTGCAGTAGACATTGAGTATAGGATGAAACCAGCCTTATCAGTCGGCTTCCTGAACTAGTCTAGGTGACAAGAGCAGGGGCTGGTACCATTAATACCTGTAGGGCTTAGAGAAGAAGGAAGAGTTGATGGAACTGATGGATCTCATCAGTCTGCTTCAGTGCACTTCCTATTTTAGGTACAGCACCATCCTTGCCAGAGTTACATCTTGCAGAATTTTCTGCGGGCTATGTTGTTTAAAATGAGTTCTGTTAGAACAGTGGTCACACTGCAGAGTAGAAACACGCTGCAGATCACATCAGGAAATCATTATGCTGTTTGGCCCCTGCAATCCATCCACACCCCAGCTGAAAATTTGGCAGATTCCAGAAACCTGACCTTGGGCCAACCTGGGAGGACGTAGGTGAGATTCCAGAACTTAAAAGGGATATGCTTCTGAGATTAGCAGCCTCCCTAGTGTGAGCCGTCTGATGCAAGCCTGGAGAGCTCTGCAAGCCAAAAGAGCATTGTGATACATCATGGACTCCAATGCAGAATTTTAACTACATGCTTTTTTAAAAATTCCCTTTTATGCAGCTTTTGATACATCAACTTCCAAGTAGGTGATTTTCCAAATTGCTTTCTACCCCATTGTCCCTCTGTGTTCTTCTCCCATAAAGTACTGTCTTGATGCATGGTTACAAATACTTTGTGCTTTCTTCCTACTCTGTAGCCCTAGATGTTTCCTCTGGAAGCCCCATCTTGAGCTGTCAATCTTCGCTCTTCAGGCATTTCAGAGCAGGCAAGGATTCTAATCATCATAGGATTTTTTAAATTCAAAGGCTTCTGTACATGGAGACTGAAGAACAACTAACTTCATTCTAAATACTCTTAATCAAAGTACTGCAATTAATGTAAAAACCTTTCTTTTTTCTTTTTTTCCTAGTGCCCAGTGTGTAGTCAGTTAATAGCTGAGTTTTACAGGCGATGCTTAAATTATATTTAATACAGTAGGTTTTTAAATTACATTAATAAATACTATGTAGTAGGGTATGATGTGCTAATAATTTCTATGAAAAGCAATTGAGAATTTCCAAAAATTGGTAATTAAACTCAACTTAAATTCATTCTGTCTGCTGACATACAAACTGCCTATCACAAACCATAGGCACCTCCACTCTGGTTTTGTGTTCCTGTCTACATTTAATTACATAAATGATTGCATTTTATTTCACCTTTCAAAACTCCATATGTAACAAGGCTACGGTGTATTATGCATGACAAGTGATACAGGGTATTTTCATCTAATCCAACAATACTCGTTCATAATTACTTTTTAATCGTGTAAATGACTTAATAGCATTAGATGACAGTAACTTTATATCTTCCTGCTGAAAAATACATTATGGGTAAGAAACTATTCAAGTGAGTGAGAACTTGAGGAGCTCTTGACTCCTGCTTCTCCTAGAGCTGGGAGTTTTGCAATTCTGGTAAAGGAGTAGTGTCAAAGCTCATCAGTTCCTTGGAGACAGAAAGCCAGAAGGAAATTAAATTATTAATCTGTGACTAGTACACTAGGTCTAACAAAACCCTTCAGCTGTGCTGCTTGCTCATTTCCATCTATCTCTAAGTGAGCCAAGTCATGACTGAGTCTCACCTTCAGGTGGTTAATTGGCAGGGTTTGGTGAGCTAGCCAGCAGTCTTTCCTTTATAGGGATTTTTTATTAGGACTGGGCAGTCCACCAAATCTGGAATATTTACTAAAACTCTTTTATTTTACCTTTCACCACCAAAATAGTCACATTTCCATTGGAAGCTTTAACTCGGGGCTTCTTCGGAGACCTCAGGTCATGAATGATCTCTTGCTGCAGGGCAGTGTTGCTGTGCAGTGTGCCCTACAGTATAGAAGCTGCAGAACCTGGGGAGCTACAGCTTGACACATCTCTTCGTATTTTTATTTTCAAGCTCCTTTGATAGGGAACTTTTCTTGACTTTTATGGACTCCTAGGTGCATAAGGAGACCTTCCTCCAGACCTCAGGCGGAGTTCTATTGTTATATTAGGGAAATGGAATAACTATTTCATCTTACTAAGTTTTTTGCAGAAATATCATATTTTTCCTTGCATGTGTTTAATCGTGTTTTATCTGTGCAAGATGCTGATGTTTGTAATTAACCTTTCAAGTCAAGAAATCCTCTTCCCAATTTTTCAATTTCATCCAGCAAAAATGTTTGCAATTTTTATTATTTATGATCACAGGGTTGGAGCGTCTCTTCTATGAGGACAGGCCGGGAGAACTGGGGTTGTTCAGCCTTGAGGAGACAAGGCTTCCAGGAGACCTTGCAGCACCTTCCAGTACCTAAAGAGATTACAAGAGAGCTGGGGAGGGACTTTTGGCAAAGGTACATAGTGGTAAGACAAGGGAAAATGCTTTAAACTGAAAGAGGGTGGGTTTTAGATTAGAAACTAGGAAGAAATTCTTTAATGTGAGGGTGATGAGGCACTGGAACATGTTGCCCAGAGAAGCTGTGATGCGCCATCCCTGTGTTCAAGGAGAGGTTGGATGGGGCTTTGAGTAGCCTAGTCTAGTAGAGGGTGTCCCTGACTGTTGGAACTACACGATCTTTAAAATTCCTTCCAACACAAGCCATTCTATGATTCCATGATTACCCGCAGCTGTCTTTGCCCAAGGAAGAATACAAGTCAGAGGTCTTGACCCAGTGTATTACTTAATTGAAAAAAATCAACAATTCATGTGAACACATTCTGATTTTTGAAAGAATTTCATTAAGGTGTCAAAGTTCTTTATTTCAATTAAATTAAGAATTATATTTCAAAGAGACAAAGAACTATTTTTCTAAAACTGACTTCATTTTGATTTCATTTTCTTTTCTGGCTATGTCATATATCAGTAAGTCTCACCTTGAGAACATTATGAATTTTGACTGGGAAAATGACCCCAAAAAATAAACACTTCTGAGTTTGCAACCTCTAGAGCCAGTGAGTGTTCTTGCATTGAATTTTCTGAAGCAGAAGAACTGAGAAGAGTACGAAAAAAGGGAGCAGCTATGGGCTGGTAATAAAACAGTGCAATATTGCTGGAAATTCCAGCAGAGCTCATGGACAAAAGGGGTCACTTTGAAGGTCAATTGTTGGACAAGGGATGATGTCAGCTTTTACTTTTTCATAATGCAGAGACTTCACTTTACTGAAAGACAATTAAGGATAGAATTGAAATGAAAGTTTTTAAAAATAAATATATTTGACCCACTAACTCTGAAGATATTTCAATGTTTTCCTCATTTTGTCTATGACTTTATTTCAGCATATCAGCATTTTTTACTGAATAGAAGTTCCATTTTTCAAGAGGAAGTTCTTATTTCTGACTCCTTTTCCTAGTCTGCTGTGTCTTAGATCTGTGACTTGAATGTCCTTTAAATCAGCACAGCATATTGTGGCCAAACACTCACTGTTTTATCATGATTGTATAGCAATCACTTAGACAAGTGATTGTGTAAAGACATACAGATAAAAATATATATGCAATATTTTTCTACTCTCTTACTTCCTGAATATGAAAAAAAAGTATGAAATCTGAATACTCAACACTCCTTCCCTGAAAACAGCTACGTAATTTTCAGGAAGATAAAGCTTTGTTAAGAAATCCTACCTAGAAGATCCAAAAATCATAGATTCTCTTCTGCCTTACAGGGAATCATAATAAATACTCATTATCCCATGGGGAAAAAAAAAATATTAAACAATGGGGTGGGTTCATATTATTGATAAAACTGAGTCTGGATGGAAAACAGCTAGAAGAAAATGGAAGAACACATTATCCTGGGTTACAGTGTATTCTATTACCATGAGCTGTTGAAACCAGGTGNGCACAAGGAGCCTCACCTACTGGGATCCCAGAGGACAAGAGCCACACAACCACCACTGGACTTTTCCGAGGGGGACCAGACCTTTTTCTACAAGATCACCACTTCAACAGAACCACTTCAAAGAGAACTGCAGCTACCACTGCATTGGACTGCTACCAACACCCTGCTCGGCAGGGTGCCAGGTTGTACCCCTGACTCTGTCAGGTTAAACCAGTGTCTTTGTACTATTGCTTTGTTATATATATATACATATATATATATGGAAAAAAACCCCTGTTATTCCTATTCCTCATATCTTTGCCTGAAAGCCCCTTAATTTCAAATTTATAATAATTCAGAGGGAAGGGGGTTGCATTTTCCATTCCAAGGGGGACTCCTGCCTTCCTTAGCAGACACCTGTCTTTCAAACCAAGACCCACATGAAGAAAAAATCAGGAAGAGAGAAGAGAATGGACAGAGGTGAAGTGGAAGTAATCTTACAATGAGTTGCTGTGAACAATTGTACTTCTTACTGCTGCACTCATAGAATCATATAACGGCTTGGTTTGGAGGGGACCTTGAAGACCATCAGGTTCTATCCCCCTCCGACCTGACAGCAATATCTCAGGCCAGAATAAAAGACTGACACATTTTGCTTGTCACCAGCTAAGCAGTATAGCACAGGACATTATACCCAGTCTCATTCTTTTAATGTTGGCTCAGGAGATGAAGGAAGTAGGTTAGTATCAAACATGTAAAGGGGTATTTGGAGACTGGAATTCTTTCATGGTTTTGAGAGAGTACCTCTAAGTAAAGTCCTAAAGTAACTTCTTTTCCTGGATAGTAATTTGTGTTAAATCTGTTCTATCAGAAAGCCAGTGTCATGTGGAAAGCATTATTAACCTTTGTAAAACAAGCCAGAAGAGCTACTAAAACTCGAGGTATCATGATTATTTTTGCAGTGACTTGCAAAATCAAGGTTAGCACAGTCGTAGGAGAAGTCACAGATCCCATGGTTTTACTTATGTCAAGTGTGTGCTTATTTTTGTCCCTGTGAAAAGTTACCATGGACATACTTGCTATGACATTTTGTCCACTTCTCTGGATAATGTAAGGATTTTCTCTACTGTTCTTTGTCATGAGGAGAAACTCTAAAAGCTTAGCTGTATGGGACACATCGAATCATCTTTTTTTTTTTGTACCACTTACTGAGATCCTTTCCAGAATGAGTGGAATCTCTTTCTGGCTTTATTTTCCTTACGTTTTCTTTCTGGGTTTAGGAATGCTGTGCTTACTCAAAAACACTCATGCTCTGCTATCATTTGGTTTGGGTCCAATGCCTGAGGCACAAAGTTGCCCATTTCCGAGGCTTGGAAGATACTTGAGGTTAGTACCTTTGGCAATACATCTTTTTTTAGGAATAACCTGTATTTCACTACTAAAATAAATTTCCAATTTATTTTTAGCACACTGATTTTGCAGCTACCAATTCCTTCTCTGGATAGACAAGAGATTACTTATTACGTAATGAATTGTGGATAAATTTTATCCTCTTCTCTTCTGTGGTAGTGGGATAAATACCAACACCATTTTTGACTGAAATTTTGAAGGACATTTACTCTTTTCCAAATCGGCCATGGAACCAGAGCCATCACAGAAGATTAGCCAGGGTTCCACCACTGATTCTGTCTCCAGGCAGCTTGACACAACATGTCAGTGTTAAAACTGTAGAAAATATTTGTGAGTAGTAATGTATTACAAAAGGGTCTTGCCTTTTTCTTTGCTGAAGATCTATACCTACTGGGAAGTTTCAGAAGATTCTCGGAAGAGCAATGGGATTTCTTTTTTTCCTCACTAGTGAATAATTATTTATGGTTGATGGAACCCAAAATTCATGAGCTATTGTATTCTTTGCCCTGCTTCTATGTTTAAATATCAAATGCAAAAACTATTTTCAAGAAGAAAATGCATGTTCAAAACATGGGTTAGAACTACAAAACACCATGAAGGAGTATGATATACATGTTAGTGAGACCTATTTTACACTCCTGTGCTCCAGATGTGGCATGGAATATGGACTTTGTTGCATAATCAGCTAATAATGTCAAGTATTCTGTGACATAGAAAAAGTCATTTTATAACTTGTTTTTTGCCATATTACATTCATGGCATGCAAGTAAAATATGCACTCATAATAGGTAAGACAATAGTCTGGCATAAAACTTTCTGAACTGTAGTGTGATTTGGAAGTCTTATTTTATATTTTGGTTTAAAAACATTCATTAGTATAATGTTCCTTTAAAAATGATCTAAAAGCAAGAGTCACAAATTTAATGCTACATTTTTGAAGATCTTTAGTCTGACAGAAAAAATGTGAAATAAAAATCAGCTCAAATATTTGGCTTAATTTTTTTTTTGTTTCACCTCTAAGGCTGAAATCTTCTTCTCATGCATGTGTGCATTTTTTCCTTTTGATTCCTGCTTTTATAAAAATTAATTGAATCATTAACTGCACTCTACATAATTTTGATTAAATATTGGTCATTGGTCCTACAATAAGTGCTCACATTTTCCTTTTAAAAATACTTTGATTTAATAGATTCCGATAGCACTATAGCCATTACCTAAAAATGAACTTCTTTCATAAGTGTACCAGTTTATATTTTAGGGCAAAACATGTTGGCATGAAAAAATCATGCAGATGTTAGTTTTATTGTGTAAATCACCTTTAAAATATACGTTCCTTGATTTGAAATGCAAGGTATTTCAAAAGTATTGTGAAGTTGGAGAAATAATACATCAGCTCAACTCTGGAGGCTTAAGATTTGTTCTTCTTTACCCCACTGAGTTTTGTGTAATACGTAATGGAAAATGCCTTTTCATTTGTGCAGTTGATAAAGTTAAAACTTCTTGATTAATACTCTTTTGCAGAAATCAGGTACTGCTACGGATATTTCTTGGTGTTTGTAATTTCTTTTGCAATACAGATGCAGCTAATAAGGATTTTATTTAATAAGGGTAATTGTAGTTCAAGGGTTTGGGTGTTTAATATTCCTTAGTTATCTGTACTGACAAATCTAAAAAATGTGAGAATCTTTGATACTTGACGATGACCTTCAGCGATATTAAAAGAATTTATGCAAGTCTTATTCAGGTAAATGGTGCAAGGAATATGGTTATTCATTGTTCTCCTGTTGATATTCTCAAGGCCTGTAGGTGGTGTGTACAGTGGGCAACTGTATGAATTTAAGTTTTCTTTTTGACTCTGCTAATGATTAACACAGTTTTGAAATGGCACCTTTTAAAATCCATATAAATCTTACTCCAAAGTATTATGGAAGCATTTCAATATTCTGATTATATCCCAAGTAAATTTGGAATAATCAGTTAATTGTCCTACCAGTTAAAATTAATGTAACAGAAACAAGCACTGTGCATGCATCAGCTGCAGGATGTACTGACCATATCCATACAAGCTAAACATGACTGAGAACTTTCTGGGGCACTAAGACCAGCTGGTAAGAAATGGCACCTGCTGATGCCAGTCTTAGCTTGCAGAAGGGAGAATGAATGCAACCTGTCTGCTGGGAATGGTTCTCAGAACATGTTAAATGTCAATTCATGTTCAGGATTTATTTGGCAGAGTGATAGCAGGATCCCAGCCTAGAATTGTGCCAGGGTGTTATTAAAAAAAAAAAAAATTGATAAGTGATAGTCTCCCAGTACCAGGAGGTGTTCTGCAACACTGTCTATAATTTTTCAAACTATGTGGCCTTTCTTTGCCAATTATTCCTGGACAGATTGCTGGTTGCAGCAGGATGTCTATGATTATTAGTGAGAGAGGAACACATGCAAGGTTCTCTAAAAAGGAAAAGAAAACATGTATGAGGTGGGAGTTGGTCTGTTCTCCCAGGTAACAAGCCATAGGACAAGAGAAAATGGCCACAAGTGGCTCCAGGGGAGATTTAGATTTTATCAGGAAAAATTTCTTTACCAGAAGGGTTGTCAAGCACTGGAACAGGCTACCCAGCGAAGTGGTGGAGTTGCTATCACTGAAGGTATTTATTTAAAAGACATGTAGATTTAGGGGACACAGCTTTGTGGTAGACTTGACAGTGTTATGTTTAAGGTTGGACTGGATGATGCTAGAGGTCTTTTCCAACTTAACAATTCTGTTCTTCTGTGATTCATGAAATTCAAGAACTCAGGAGGAGAGACTAGAGTGACAAAGGAGAAAAAGGTCAGTCAGAGGATATATATCTGGCCTTACACAAGTATATAAATATTTGTATATGCTAACACACTGTTTCTGAGTACTGGAGGGCAAAAGTTCTGATGATGCAAAGGAAGATTCAAGTCAGTAACTTCCTTGTCTTTATGCATTTTAGTAGCTTCATTAGCTTTAGAATGTGGGACCTGAAGACCAGCTCTGTTCTCTGTTGGTGATTGACTCCTTCGCTGCTGGTGACAAATTATTCACAAGTGCAGGGAATATTTAAAATATGTGAAGACATTTTCATGCTCACAGAAACCCTATGCATTCAGTTGAGTTTACATACTACATAAAAAGCCAGCTGTGTTTTGTGTACTGGCTTCCTCAAACAAGGCAGGAAGAAGGAATCCTTGTACATGAACCATCAATGTCAAAAGTAATGGAAAACACACATTTTCTCTGAAAATTTTACTTTGCTATTTTCTCAAATGGACATGAAAGATTCACTGGGGATGGTTGCCTGGCTACTGTAAGGTGTTGAAAGACAATTGAAATCAATGGGAGATTTAAAGCGTAAAGAACTTGCTGAAAATCTCTGTGCTGCTATTTCCACTAGTATTTTGTAGCAAGTGTAAGACACTTACAGGACTTTAAAGGTTGGCACTTAGCAGCTATACATATTCATCATATTGTTTGTTCCTCTGCCCTCCCTCCACCCTCTTCATTGTCTTTCTCATGGGTATCTGAACTCTTCAGGTACTGTTTTGTATTCAAGAACATTAATTCCACAGTGGTCATGTCCTCCACTAGGTCTATGTTTAGATTTTTCTCTCCAGGTGTCATTTCACTGGTGAGTAAAATTTGGTTAATGGTAGTGGTGAGATGCATTAGCTGATTCAGGGACATATTTATATTTTTTAAACGATTTTATTTTTTTTTTTTAGTAATTTCTTTGTAGTATTTCAGACAGAGTAATCCATTGTGGGCTGATCAGAACTTTGATCCTGCTCTCATCCCTGATCACTTTGGCATTGATTTAACATTATTTTTGCCTTACCAGGCTGACTAGGATAAAACCTGTCATGTGCATTCATCTTTGTTAAAAGATGAATGAATAAGACAGGCTTTAAAAGCATTTAAAAGAGCAAGGTGCTGGAACTGCATTCTTAATCTGCATTCCTTCCTGCTGTCTTATGGGATGTTCTGAAACTGTGCTTTTTAGAGGTCAGATCGCTCTTCTTCAGGTTTGTAAAAAGGATGAAAGCCATAAATTAAATGGCGTATGGGATAAGTTCAAGAACTAGTCCATTTCAGCTACAAACACCCTATTCCCTTGAAAATTATGACTCATCAAAAACAATAATTATATCTCATTTCTAGAACTCCAGCTAGTTTAACTCTTATCCATTTGTGGACTAGACTTTGCCATTTATAATTAAAAAAATCCCCAACAACAAACCCCAACAGAAAACTTCAACCCTCCCCTTCACAACCCTTTTTTGTTCCATTAGTTCAGGATAGAGAAGTACAACCTGCTGAAATAGAAAATTCTTAAAGGAGGTCTTGATTGTGTTATCTACAAGGCCTTCGTGATACACCGTCATCTTTTATTCTACTCTAAATTAGGAGTCAAAGGATCATTGACATAGTGTGACATATTGTAATTAGCTGTCCAGAGTCATCTCTAAGTGAGAAAAAAAGAGGAAAGTAATGAATTCCTTTGAAATGTTGTGAAAAATACACAATAACAGGAGAGAATTATCAACTTGGTCAAGCAATCTTATCCAGTGTGATAAAAAATGAAGTGCTCATTGACATACTAGGTCTGAAAATTTCCTGGCTTTGTGGAGAAACTACCTCTTTGCCAGTATTCTTGTTCTCAGGTGAAGAAAAGAGATCCAAGGATATGTGCTTCACACTCCATCTTCTTTATAAGTGGCAGTCTCAGTATATATTTTTAAATGCATTAAAAATGATCCTGAGCTTTCGTTGTTAAAATTAAATTAACAGAAACAGATAGGCTAGGTTTAAAATCGCTTCTTTGTGGACATTAAGTAATGCTAGAGAAACAGTGAGATTATGCTAAATAACATTGTCTAAGTAGCCTGTCACTACCTTTTCCTTCTGCTACACAAGCTGTTTTTCCAGCAGACAGTCTTGTACAATATATATAGAATGGGGATTTGAATTACAGTGTAATGTAAGATTACATTTGGCACTTGCATTAGGGCCCTTACTTCCAATTCTCCTCTGGTTTGCTGTAAAAAACTAATAAGTATGTGTCAGATCCTTTTCTCTTTTACAGAGGCTTGTGACAGGGATAAACCATAGTCTCCTGTTATTCTTGTTAGCTGAAGGCTCAGCAATCAGGTGCTGTACTGTTTCGCTCATTTATTCAGCACTGCTTTGCCTTCAGTTGTGAGTTGATTGATTTGAAGTTACTTTAACATTTGTACTCCACAGAGAAGATTAGAACATTTCTATCCTTTGAAGACTTTCTCTTAGGATTTTGAGTATGGCAGGACAGTCATGGCATTCCAGATCTGGAAGAAAAGTCAGAGACTGACTCATTAAATAAAACTTCGGCAGAAAATAGAACCCAGAAACCAGAATCAGGAAACTCGCGGTCACTTATGGCCTGGGACTTGTGACACGCAAATTTTATATATACATGGTTTTATTATCTTTGACACTGAGCAGACACTGAGTTAGCCTTTGCATGTGCCTAACAGTACACAGTACAGAAAACATAAAGAAGTTTAGGTTCAATTAACTTTAGTTATCCCTAGTGCAGAGTCAGCTTCTGAACTAACCATGGTAGATTCTCTAGATGATCAATAGAATAACGTAGACGTTTCTAAGTTCATCTCATGCTTCATCTCATCCTAACCTAAACTGAACCAAAATAGAACACATGAATCATGCCATAGAAGTGTTTCTTTCTCTTCATTAACTGTAGAGGGAATCAAAACAAATATGTCAGATGATGACACCAAAAGCTGTTCTTCCTTCTAGCTCTCTGGGAGACTAAACATTGGGTGCCTTCTCAAAGCATGTCCAACAGATTGAAAAGATTGGCCGTTGCATAAATGTAACTAAGGCTGCCTCTTTCTTTAGAAGAAAAGTCTTGTTAGTGTCTTTGTGTCACATTTCATAACACCCTAATAGCCACAGTAACCAACAGTGGACAGTCAGTTGGTTGAGATGACCACAGTGATGCCTGGATGGTCAGTGACGCCAGCATGACTCCTCCTAATGTGCTTCTGTGCAGCATCATGAAGCAAAGAAGAAATGGACAGGGAAGAAAGCAAGACTGTCTCATACCAGTGAAACAGAGGGATACCTGCAGCCCTTCTGTGGTATAAGATCTCTCTTTCCCTCTGCTGACAACTGATATATCATATACTCAGTGGTGAATGACTTAAGATTTTCATGACTGATGGATTTAATTTGAAATCCATCACTGATTATTTTAAGGAATGTTTGCCGTTCATCAGCTCCAGCTGATGCTGAAACAATTCTTTTGCACTACTGAAAACTGTAATTGTTCCATTCCTATTATTTCTATTAAGCTTAAAAAGGTGTTCTGAACTACTAATGGCATAGGGTGAATCACATTTTCTCTTTGTTGTATTATGAAAAATAATTATTTCCTACAAGAAGCTAAAGCAGGTGACATTTTTAGTGTAAAAATGTGAATAATTAAGGTTTGAATGACATGATCCTAACTGCTTTGGGCTGTCCCACTTGCAGTTCAGAAAAAACTGTTGAGTGAGTTTAACTTCATGGTTTGTGGTATCATCACACATCTCTGCTCTTCTGCTACTATAGGTCAGTGGAACATTGTTCTGTTCTCTTTTCCCTGAGTAACAACATACTGAAAGTGGGATAGCATATAATAGTTAGTTTCATGATGCCGGTACAGCCTCTTGAAGTATTTTTATCTTTTATTTTTAGAGAAGTTAACAATTTTGGCAAAGAAGTCCCTTATGATATTATCCTTTCCATACCCAGTTTTTAAATCGACAGATTTTCAGAGACAGTGGAGGCTTGTTGATCCATGGTTTTACCTGGAGAAAGCACATGCAAAATAAAGGAAGAAGCATCAGAGATGTTTTTAGGAAAAAAACAAAGGACAGAAACCCCTTTCATCCATCAGTTTTGATTTGCTGGATTGGGTGTTGTTAGCAGTTTGATTCTACAAGTAGCAGCAGTTTGCAGTGACATACTCAGGAGTGTAAGGCATCTATGGGGAGGTCAGCACTGATGGGTATGAACTGGTGTCATTCTTTACACCTACCGCATTACAAAGTGACATCTCCTGCTTTATTGCCTCTCTCTGAATATTCTGTTGCTGGTAATGTTTTCTGCTTTTTTGACCTAATTCTGGGTTTGGCTAAACTCAGCTGTGGTGACAAGTGGATGGATATCACAAAGTGTTACTCATTCTCAGCAGTAATATTAATTTAAGACTTATCTTGCTTAATTTTAGATATCTAAATCAGAGACACCTACTGAGCCTATCACTAGTTGATGACAAGCTCTGTTGTGGGGTCAACACAGGCTTGAGAGATGGGCCTGTGTGAACCTTATAAAGTTCAAGGAGTCCAAGTGCAGAGTCCTGCACCTGGGTCAGGGAAATCCCAATTACAAGTATAGGCAGGGTGGAGAATGGATAGAGAGCAGCCCTGAGAAGGACTTCTGGGTGTTGGCTGAAAGGAAGATCAACATGAGATGGCAATGGGCACTTGCAACCCTGAAAGCCAACTGTATCCTGGGTTGCATCAAAAAGAAGTGTGGCCAACAGGCCATGCTATGATTCTATGATTCTGAAGCTTTCTGGAAATTTAACTCCAACTTTTCTGTACCATAGAAGCATTCTGTATTCACTGAAATTAGAATGATTTGATTATTATTCTTATTTGTCTGTCCTTCGGCTGTTACCCAAACTGCTAATAGTTTATCCTGTGCACATTGAGGAGAAAAACAAGTACGTATCAAAGTTAACACTGATTTGTAGTGAATACACTGTTTGCTGATAGGAAAAGCTGCATGAACAGAAAGCAGTTGTGTTGCTTTGGATACATGGGGTTTCTTACATGTTGTAGCATAAGCTACTGTTTCTCCTACTCCCTGTCATTCTTTTGCACAGGTTGATTTCTGAGCCCCTCACGCCTTAGAGTCTCCCTTTAACCAAAAAGGAATCTGAGTCCTTTGCATTCACAAATCTGTCAAAATTCATTACCACTGAACCTATGAAAATGCAGTCTCTGGGACATTATTTAAAAAAAAATTAGAAAGAAGTTTCATAACAGTTGGCAATATCCAATCACAAATAAGATTCAATTTCATGCTGCATGTTTATGTAACATAGAAATCTCTCAGGTAACACTCATTTGTGAGAGGTAGGGCTTCTATGAGCCTTCTATTGGTGACCCTTTCTTGAATACACCAATCAAATTAGCCTTTCTCAGGACAAAAGAAGTGCAGTTGTTTAAGATTAAAAAGAAAAAGAAAGTAGTCTCAGAATAGAAAACCATAATGAGTGTCAGTAGTTCTTCCAGTGGGAATTATTCATGATTATGTCTACATTTCTTAGACAAATTCTAGTTCTAAGAGAAAAATGAGACCCACAAAACTAGGATTCTAATTCTGATTCTAATTCTAATTCTGTGTGAGAGAGAGAGAATGAGAGCCACAGGACTAGGAGCAGAAATTTTCCAGTCCATTTCTTAAAAATAAATGTACTGTATTGGTCTGACAATAAAGTTTCAAGATTTGACCTAGGAGTCGTAGACAGTTCTTTCTAATGTCTAATTATATCCAATTACATATCTGCCAGAACAAAACCCCAAAGGAGGTGGGTGAAGCATTAAACATCTAGTATTGAAAATGATGACCCCATTAGCTCTCTGAAATACATTGTTTTTATTCTGCTTCAGAATTTAGTGGATGCTTATAGTTTTTACACTCTTTGTTTGTTTGTCTTCACCCAGTTAAATGGCACAGTAAGGAGTACAGAACTTAATCCTTGTTGGAGTCTCCCTGTAATTCAGAAGCCTTCTTATAATTAAGGATGTTTCTTTAGAGATTTCATACTCTCAGTGTGAATGCTACAAATCCCAGCACTGGCTGCAGTTGTACCTTGTACATTAAATACACATAGGTTAAAATACAGACCCAGTTCAGGGAGCAAGGATTAGAACCCATCACTCTCCTCCCATCTTAGTACACTAATAATAGGCTGAAGTCTGTTACTCCCTCTTTGTAGAACAGCTTCAATAATCAGAGCATAAAATTAATTTCCTCACTGCAAGCAATCTGTGAACTTGTGGAAAGGCAAAAGATACCAGTGTGTACTCTACCAAGCCAAAAAGGGTACATAACTGGTCTCACATTTTTTTGACTTTTCTGTAGAAAAGAGGAGTTACTGTAACTGCTTCTTTCATCTGTGTTTTGTTTGTCTTTTGCTTCCATCTACTTGGTTTTAAATAGCATGACCAAAGCAAGTATTCCAAAATGCAAATTATGAGTAGACAGGGGTGTTCTCCATATCCTTTCTTGTCCAGTGACACTCCAGAAAATGGATTTGATTTGAATATGAACTTCTCATGTTGTTTAAAAACAGTAAGTTTTCTAAGGCTGTGTTCACAGCTCATGGCTTTTTATAGATTCGTAGAATGGTTTGGGTAGGAAGGGATCTTAAAGGTCATCTGTTCTGACTCCCCTGCCATGGGGGCAGGGATGCCTTCCTCTAGAGCAGGTTGCTCATAGCTCCATCCAGTCTGTCCCTAAACACTTTCAGGGATGGGCCATCCATAACTTCTCTGGGTAACCTGTTCCAGTGACTCATCACCCTCACAGTAAAGAATTTCTTCCTAACATCTAAATCTTTCCTCTAAGTTTAAAACTTTTTTACCTTGTTATACCACTTCATGCTCTTGTAAAAAGATGCCCTTCTTCCTTGCTATAAACTCCCTTTAAGTACCAAAAGATCTCAATGAGGTATCCCCCAAGGCTTCTCCAGGCTGAACAACCCCAGCTCTCTCAGCATCTCTTCACAAGAGACATCCTCTGATTGTCTTTGTGGCCCTCTTCCGAACACAATTTAATAGGTCCACATCTTTCTTGTGCTGAGGATGCCAGATCTAAAAGCAGTACTCCAGGTGGGATCTCATCAGGGTCTACTCTCTCAGAGTAGAGAGGTAGAATCCCCTCTCTCACCCTGCTGCTGGCCATGCTAATTTGGATGTTCTCTGGGCTGCAAATGCACACTGTTGGCTCATGTCTTACTTTTCATCCACGAGAATACCTTCCCTGCAGGACTGCTCTCAATGACTTCTCTCAGTCTGTACTCATGTCTGGGGTTTCCCTGACCCAGGTGCACTTGTTGAACCTCATGAGATTCTTGTGGGCATCCTTCTCATCCAGTCCCCCTGGATGGCATCCCTTCCTTCTGTTGTGTCAACTGCACTACTCAGCTTGGCGCCATCTGCAAACCTGCTGGGGGTGCACTCAATCCCACTGTCTGTGTCATTGATGAAGGTATTGAAGAGCACCAATCTGAAGACAGAGCCCTGAGAGACACCACTCATCATCTGCCTCCACCTGGACATACAGGCATTGACCACATCTGTCTGGATGCATCCATCCAGCCAATTTCTTATCCACTTATTAGTCCACCCCTGTTTGTGACTGTGTCAAAGGCCTTAAAGAAGTCTAGGTGGATGACATCTGTTGATTTTCCCTTGTCACTCCATCATAGAAGGCCACCTGCTTGGTCAGACACAGTTTTCCCTTAGCAAAGCCACACTGGCTTTCTTGGATCGTCTTCTTGTCTTGCATATATGTGCCTTAACCTTGCTTCCATAAGGATCTGTTTCATGATCTTCCTTTCTCCCCCTTTTTGAAAAAGAGAGATGTTTCAATTTTTCAAGTTAGTGACTTTACCTGACCACTATGACTTCTCAAATATGATAGAGTGTGGCTTGGCAACTATATCAGCCAGTTCCCTCCAGGACCCTGGGATGTGTGTCATCAGGACCCATAGACCTGTACTTGTTCAGTTTAATCAGATTGTCTCAAATCTGCTCTTTGCTTACAGTGGGTGGAAATTTGCTCTCCCAGAGCCCACCTGGAGTTTTTGGAACTTGAGAGATGTGGGAAGCCTGACTGTTAGTGAAGACTGAGGCAAAGAACTTGATGAGTACCTCAGCAGTCTACATATATGTCACCACTTCTCCCTTCTTGTTTATTAGAGGGCTATGCCCTTCTTTGCCTTTCTTCTTCTTTCTTTCTTTTCTTTCTATGTATTAATAGAATAACTTCTTGTTACTGTTTTGTGTATTTCAGTATGAGGTGTCTAATTTGTCGTTTGAATTTTGTTAGAAGGCAACGTGTAGCACTGTTCATTATCATGTTGCCTGCCACTTGCTTTCTATCACTATGAACCATTTTTCTTTAATAAGAACAACCCTAGAGGTAGCAGACTCAGAGTACTGATGTTTCAGTATGATTCTATGTTTGTTTTTAACACTAAAAATACTGGCTTCATTTTGATTATATTTATTTAATTTCACGTGAATTTAATTTTTCTTTAACTGAAGTTGTAAGAATGTTGAGGTTTTTTACATTAATCATCATAATTTTGACCCTTTTTCTGTTAGCAAAAATTGAATGGTGTGAGCTATAATCCCTCCTTCCTGCTATTTCTGTAGGCAAGGTAGGACTTGTACTTAGAAGAGAACCAGTGTAACAGTTCTATCTTAGTCTCAGTATGGAGTCACTGCTGAGATGATGAAGATAATAAGATTACAGGATGTGATCAGTAGTGTGACAGCAACTCATACAGACAGGATCAGCCTTTTTGCAGCCTAGCTCTCACCCATGCTGCCAGTGGGATAACTGTGATAATACAGAACTCATAAAAGGGATGCAGAACACAGATGGTGCATGGGACAAGTGGCTGGGTGTCCCTTGACCTGTCTGGCCACGCTTAGACATTAATACCGAATGTAGAAATTGTAAACACAAATTGAATGCATCTATGTAATGCACAGCCACATTTATACTTGTAGACAGTTTCTGTTGAGAATATGAATACTTATTGCAGTATGTTCACTTCTCAGTCTTAACACCTAACACTATAATATGACTACCTACCGCTGTCATTAGTTTTTCGAAGTTTACAGCAACCTCACTGCCCTCAGCCTGGTCCCCAGTCTTAAAGAAATAAAATAACATGGTGATGTTGATTAGGATCATTCAAGAAAGAGAGGGAAGAAATGTGTGTTTGTCACGAACTTGAAGCACCGAGAAAACGGTTCTGTTCTGTGCCTTACCTCTCTGCCTCTCTAGGTCTGCAATAGTACTTCACAGAGATGATGTGTGATATAGTTTGATAATGCCTTTAGTGTTTAATATAGTGCACCCAGGGAGATAAAGGAAGAGTCATACAAACAGACATGAGGGCAAGACAGGTGCCATAATACTTAATGTGAACTTTGTCAAAGTGTCTAGATAAAACAACTACTTTTTTGTGTGTGTCTTAATGATATTTATTATTTTTTCCACATGTATTCTTGACTATTTTATCAGAAGTGCTAAAAGTGATTTTTGGTTTGCAAGTAGTTTAGCACTGTATGAATTGTATTGTTTTTGTCCCTCTCTTCTTGCTCTTCACTTGTCTCAGTTCTTTTAATCTCAGTTTTCCAAAATTGGCTACAAGGACCTACATCTGTTAATGGAGTCTGAAGGGACTGTCCAAGGGACTAAGCACTTGGTTGGACAAATTTAGTTAACAGACTTGAAGTGCATTATTATGGTCTGAAAGCAAAGGGATTCCTTCCTCTCAGTTTGCTGATATTTCTTTTTCTCTTTGTGGGCAGGACCAAATACCTCTGAATGATGTGTCAGTTAAAAAAAACCCAACCTAAACAAAGGTCACAGACACCCAGTTCCCCATCAGTTCAAGTAAAGCCTGTCCCTTGTTCCAACCCGTTTCTCAGGAGAACTGAACAGATGGATATCTCCCAAAACAGAGACAAGTAGAGAAATCTCCTTTGCAAAGAAAATGATGCAAAACACATTCTAAGAATTTAAAATTTCTGATAGTGCTGAGAATGGACAATGAAGGGTACAAAGCTATGCAGAGAAGAAATCACAAACTTAATACAGAAAGATAAAATATAGACAATTCACCAATGAAGAGGGTGGAAAGGCATGTAAAAAGGAAGGAAAAGAAAAGCAAAACCACTGAGGGACAGCAGCCCTTCTTGATCTGAAAGAAAATGTTTGTCTGGAGATTCATAAATTCTCTGAAAGGCAGAAATCACATAGGTGATGCACAGAGCAAGCAATGTGAATGGGGGAGTGCAAAGCATTCTTGTCTGCAATGAGTTGGGGCAATGGACACAAGGCAAGTAAGGCTTGTTGATGTGTATCACAGAGGTGCACGGGATTTCACAGCCTTGAAGAAGACTGCTCACCAGTGGGACTGGTTATAGCACCGAGACCATCGAGTGATTACCTTCATTCATTTTTATGCTAGTTTAATTATAATTAAGAGTTTGTTTATTCATTGTTTTAACTTCTGTTCTAGGACAGATTTTAGAAAACAACTCATGGATGTAAAGAACAGTGACTGGCCTATAAGATGAAATCAGGTAGGATACAGATCAGAAGGTATTGGCTGTGGGTCTCTGCTAATCCATTTTAGAATTTCAGCTGAAGCACTTCACTGAGGTTGCTTTAATCATCTGCAGGCTTCCTTCCACCACAATAGCTGATCTTTCCCAAAGTTATGTTTTCATCTTCAAGTTTCTCTCTGAACAGGGGAACTGAATAGAGAACTTTCAAGTATCTGGATTCTCATGTTCATGTCTGAGTATCCAATCATGTTTGTAGTATCCCTTAAGATATTTAAACTGTGCTTATGTATATACATATATATAGATAGATAGATAGATAGATTACACATACCTACAAACACATTTCGTGTTCTTACAAAAGGCTGGATAAATACTTTTATATTATCTTGGATACCTTACCTGCATATCACGGTTAAGACATTTACTATTTTATGAAGTGTCTAACACAAAGAGTCTATAAATGCTATCCGTACTTCTTTTTTCTTGAAAATCTTAAGCACACTCTCTTGGATTCATGAGACAGAGAAGACTGAGAAGAATTTTCTTTTCTGTATTTCCCAACTGAACCTTGTGGGATCAAGACTTTTATATGCGTGAAGGGGGATGAATGAAAAGACAGGACAAGAGGATAATATCCATTTTGTCCTAAAAACTTACGAGTCTCTTAGCCTGTTTTGAACAGATTTTAGAAGAAAAAAACCATTTTTTCACAAACAACTGAACTGAGGAAAGAGTCTCTAATTAGGCTGTTCCTGAGGGAAACAATACAAGATTTCATCTCCCCTTAAAACATATTTAGCCCAAGGAGAGAGCCACTGTAACTGTCCTAACCTATGGGAAACTAGTTAATCAAAGATTGTGCATTAATAAGCATCAAAAATTCTACTTTTTGATCAAAGTTTCTCTAGTGAAGAAGTCTGATAAGACTAAGAAAACTTCAGTTTAAGCCCTATAACTATAGTAGAAACTAAAAATTCAAAAGGAAATCAAGACACAAATTCATTAAAGGCCAGGGTTCCTTAGTTCTTCTGTTTAGGAAACTACTTGTTGTCTCAATAAAGCAGCTGGTGATGGATTAGATCATATCATATCACATTCTGCTCTATATTAGGAAAGCTGTGAGAAGTTCAATTCTCAGAACTTTCATAATGGGTCATAATCTTCCTGACAGTATTTTAAAAATATCCAACACTCATCTAACTCTCTGCTTACTGAAAAAGAAAAAAATCAGTTTCATGAACTTGTTTATCCTTAGTGCTTATCACTTAGCAATTCATGGTAGGACCGTGGTTTGAATTTGGACTAGTAGTGAATTAGACTAACTTCCATCTGACACACAATTTTTAGATTGATTTGATTCCTTGCCCACTGTGACAGCAGGAAGCCCAAGAGGGGCCTACAACTACAATATTAAAGCCATTAGTCTCAAGGAGTGATTCCCTACTCCTCTACCAAATGATGCTCAGAGATGCATCCACTCTGCTCACATCTCACCTTTTCTTGAGCAGACTGTTTTGCCCTTTCTATGAAGCACTTGGTCCTTGGCTTCCTTGAACCTCAGATAAAAATTTCCTGTGTGTGTGTGTGTGTGTGTGCGCGTGCACAGGTGAGTAGGAGGCATAGTGGCAATGCTTCAGCTTGCAGAATATGTTTTTATGTCATGAAACTGATGCAAGTTATGCATACCCTATCATATGGCACAAGAAAGATGAGATTATTTGGGTAGGGTATAAACCTTCCAGCACAGTGACAGATGACTCTTTGGTGGGGAAGATTTTTCCACTGTACTTTCAGGAAAATGTTCCTGGAAGTCTCTCAGATCCCCATCCCAGTCCTGCTCCAAAGAGAACAAGATGATTTGGTAAGTGGTGACTGGATGAATTAACATTCATGTAGTGAAGATGACAAGAGAGTAGGGGACCAGTATCTGCTTTTGGCAGTGCAGGAATATTTATTGCCTCCTAGTAAGTAAAACAGGGACTGGATAACAGGGCTTTATTTATGCTACTTAGATCCACAAGGCAAAACAGAGATCCTATCCAGATCCACAAAGAAAACCACTATGGGCATGAGCTGTTCCCTTTTCTTTGCCTGAATGTTGACTGGGAGAATCAGCATAGCCAGGAGGATGCTTAGAGTTAAAGAATAAAAAGATCTGAAGGCCACTGTTTGAACTAATGTACTGACACAGTTTTTCTTACTAAAATGGACACAATCAAAAATCCCATGTTTTTACAGCTGCTTATTCAGCATTTCTAGTAAGGGAAGGGCTTTGTTGTTTGGTTTCTTTAAGGAATAAATATTTAGGAAAGACATAATTCTAATCTAAATAAATAGGTGTATTCAAATCAATTACATGGGTATACTTACCTCTTCTCCTAAGTGCTTTAAACTGTAGTTATCGAACATTTATTTTTGGCAACCATTTCAAAATTAAAATAATTTCAATTCCCTTTCAAATGCCTTTCCATTTAATTCTCCTCTTTAAAAAGAGTAAGTAGACTCCCCCTACCAACTCATTTTTTGGGATTAAAAAGTATAAAGCTGTACTTCAAAGGCCAAGAGTAGGATGCAGAGAACAGTTACAAGAGTATGGTTTAAAACACATTTAAATTTAGTTTAATTGAAATAAAGAAAAGGGAATAAGGAAAAGAATGAAGAGGAAGGTCTCTCACATTCAATTCATCACAAAGATTCTGGATACACAGTTTCTGGATATATGAATATTTTCTATTAAATGAATAAAAGCCACTTTTCTTGTGGTTATGTCCAGCAGGTTTGTATGTATCCAGGTACTTAAGGAGTTAATCTCTTTCAGCATGTCAACTTGTTGCTTCCACATTTACTGTTTGAACAGCAGAATTCCTAGTCTCTGATGAGACTCTGGGCTTAGTAATGCTAGATGCACTCTGAACAAAGAGCAGTGTCTTTAGTCTCACTGGTATAGGATATGGCAGGAATTAATGCTGCCTGGAATAAAAGCTGCTAGTTTCATATGTCAAGACAGTTGTTCTAAAAAAAAAAATGTATATCAGAAAGGGGATGTTATGGGACAATCCCAACTCTTATGTCAAGTCATAGCCTCGTTCAAAAACACAGGACCAACAAGTTGCCTCAGGAGAAATATCCAGCTGAGTGGAATCTAATAAATCTTTAGATTTGATTTATTATTTTTCTCCCTGAAGTTACTATTAGTACTTCAGAGAGAATTAAAAAAAAAAAAAATAAAAGGAGACGAAGAAAAAAATGCCTGTATTTTTCAGCCTTGTTGTTAGCCTGCTGATTTTCCGTACTCTGCTGTGTTCCCTGGGTTATCTTCTATACTATTTCAGCAGTTTTGACAGGTGTATGTGGAACATAGGGTTGACTGCTTTCCATGTGTTTTGGTCCTGCTTAAGAAGCTTCTGTGCTATCTACAACATTTTGTTTTCTACTGCAGAAATAGAATTGTATTTTCCACTAAAAATGTTTGGCTTTAGGAAGATTCACCTAGAAAGCAACATCAAAAGAACTCTACTGGCTGGCCTCAAATTACCAAAGTACGAAAATCTGCTGTTAGGGTAAAAGCTGTGAAATCTCAGTTCATCGGTACTCTCTGTGGGTAGTCTTAAGGCAATGACAAAGCCTAAGTAGGCAACAGGGCTTTGATTTTTAGCTGTGCTGTCTAGTTTGTTTCAGTCAGCAAAGTAATATTCTTTTCATTAAATATTTAATTTGAATTTTCCATGTTTAACTCAATTTTTTTTCAACTTGATAAAGAAATCTTATCTGCTTGAGGCCATTATGGTTGCACTATCATTTTGTGCTAAGTCTGCCTGTTCTCCCTTTCTTTTTCTCCTTTCTCTCTCTCTCTCTTTTTTCTTCTTCTTTGTTAATTTCTATGTCTTCCTTTCTTTGTGTTTCTTTTCTTTTCCCTCCCTCCTTTCTTTCCTTTCTTTCTTATCTTCTTCGACTCAGCACTCCTTCTCTCTTTCTCATTCTCTCCCTTGTCCTTCATTTGCTGCCCACGGCTCTTAAGAAGCCACTGTATGTCCAAACACTGCTTGAAATAAAGTAGTAAAGAAATGCATTTCTTAGGAAGGCATGTTCCCCTTTTTGTTCTCCTCTATTTTATTTTCTTCTTACCTCCAATGAAGTTACTTGACACCTGGCTCAGACCTTATTGATAAAGACTGTTTGAAGGGAAGAAAGGTAAGGAGAAAATACTCAAGAAAACACTTGATGTCAAGTCTGTTGATGCCAACAGTTCTTTGTTACACTAGAAAAATAGACAAGACTAGAGCCCATCAGGATATTAGGACTAACCTAATTTATTTTTCAGAGCTTGACTTTCTTTCCTCATAACCTGCTAATTTGTTCTGTCTCCAGCAACATCAGTATTTCACAGAAGAAAGCAGATACAAAGGTGATTTTTATTAGTCATCTGGTAAATCTGTGAATGACTGTGCCTGTCAAAGGCTCCTTTTCATTCAGACTAGCAATAATTTCTTCTGCATTAAGTAGTCCATTTATATAAGTGGAGATCATTAAAGCTCCTATGAGAGCCTCATAGAGTAGATTTCAATGAGTTTCACTTGGATATGTTGCTATTCCCCATGTCAGACGTGTAATATTATTTCTGAAAAATGTTTACAGCACTGAAGATAAGGGAAGAAGGATGGTATTGTCATACTTTCTCCAAGGTTTTACATAACTCTGATAAGGATTTACTTTATACACTGTATTTCATATTAATAAAAAAAATCCCCCTATATTTATCTTCACACAATTTTCAGATAAAATTCAGTGCAATGCTTGTACGAAGTTCCTTAAAATACTCAGGCTAAGTCTGAAAGAAGAAACAAAGATATTTGAGGTTATTGTTATTTTTTTGTACTTTAGGGCTAAAAAGATCTCCAGTACCATTTATGTAGCTTTGAAGTACCTAACTTATCACAAATTCTTCAGTTTTTGAGGGATGATATCTGAGATTCTGTAACTTGGATATCCTTCCCAGATGGATATCGAGAATTCTGCATGGTGAAAAATATCCTAGATACCTGTCCTGGCATAATGAGGGTTTGAAGCAACACCAGCTATGATCATCCTTTTTTTGGGTGTAAATGACAGTAAATTTAACTGATATGTAACTGGGAACTAAAAAAATTATTTTTTTCATGTGTCTGAAAGCTTCCCAGCTAATTAAGGATGAGAGTTCTAGAATAAATACATGTATTCATATTACTTTAAACAGTGTCTTCTGTCTTTAATATTTAATCATACTAACGTCATTTCATTGTCCAGAAAAGGTCATGTATGAAAACATTGTTATTCATGGTCCTTATAGTTTTGCCTAAAGACAAGGTCAGTTCCAAAGAGCTTACCAACTAAGTAAATAAGAGAGATACACAGGATAGGGAATAATAAATACTAGCCCAGCCACCTCATACTCCTATAAAACTGTGCTTTATGGGCTGCTGCAGATGACTTGCTAATTAAGGCTCTCTACACTTCACAGATAGACTCTAGCATAATACTGAGCCTTCTAATGTCATAGTTTTATTCATCTTCATCTATATCCACTGATTTCTCCTTCCTTTTTCTACATTCTCTTTCTCAAAGAGGTGTGGGGATAAAATCCACTTTTATCTGTTCTATTACCAAATTGAATGACTTAGCAGTCTAAGAACGATTGACTTTCCGTGTGTCTTAAACTCATAAACATATTTTAACAAGTCCTTCCTGGCTATTCTTCAGTCTCATTCTGCCTGCTAAGTGTGCCTTAATATCCCCTTTAGGGCTGAGTCAAACAATTTCAGAAATCTAAGTTTACTGGTGAAACCTGAAGATTTTATTCAAATTATGAAAGAAACAGTTTGCTGTCCAGGAAAGTGATTCAAACAGCCCACTTTTAAATGCAAAAAGAACAGCTCGTAAAATTGCTTTTAGGAACAACCCAATTACACAAAAGCCTATGTTTCTTCATTTTACAACAAAAATTTCCTTTCGGTTGTGTTGATAATAACATCTGAGTACAATATATTTATTTAAATTACTTAGTAATATTTAATTATTATTGTTTAAAAGAAATGGTACCTCAACTATATTAAATTATCACTCTCCCATACAACTCCCAGGCTTGTTTAAGAGTTAAGAAAGGCTAGGTATCTCTCACAAAAGTAAGGCTGGAGTCAAGCATCCTCTTTCAGGGTGGTAAGGATATTGCCTACTTGCTTGTTGGACCCAGTGTCAGAGAACAGTTCTGGCCTCATTTAGTTGGCTAATATAGGTATGACCCATGTGAACTAACCTGTGGTTTCCATGCCTACAGAGGTGCATTGTTAGGTGGAACTACATGTTTAGCTTCCGTCTGAGATCTACTGTTATACATTCTTTTTGTTGAAGAAGATACCTAAACTTGCTAAGTTCCAGCAGCGGGTCTGGTGGACAAACAAGCCTTGCATACAAAGACATCACAGTTGCCCAGTTTCTCAAAACAAAGCTGGCAGTAGAGCAACTTCTTACTTCTGCCTAATTTCTGCATATCAGACAAATATCTGGGGCAGTTACCACTGAATAAGAAACATGAGTTCTAGACCTCCTCAAGCTTGTATTTCCACTCCATTAAGTATTTTCAATTGTGTATATGGGAAATCTCTGAATGAGTCTGTTGAGGATGAGCTATTGTGAATGTAGAAATGTTTTTTAGAGTCCAGAAAAAAATCCTAAAGTCTATAGCTTGAAGGAAAGTATAATCCAAGTCTAATAAAGATTATTAGAATGAGGTTTTTGTATCCCTCAAAAGGGCAGGTGTTCAAATATGACTTGTTAGTAAATGATTGTTTCTGGACATTGTTCTGATCAGCATAACTGTGAGATCTATCTTTCTCTTAGCATGCACTACAAGCCTAAGTACCTAATTCTAACATTTCTTATGGTCCTGTGGAGATGAAGCTTTTAGTTTTCATGTCATTGTGGTACTCACCTCACCTTGGCCAGTCAGCTTAGGATCTCTGCAGAGTCAATGGAGAGACTTAGTTTCAAGGTGCATTTATCTTAGCTTGTCTGCATTTGGTCAGAAGATTCACACCTCAGAAATTACAATTCTCTTTACTACTTCTGAGGAAAATCTAACTTAGATTTAACCATTTGAATTTTGCATATTCTTAGTAGTGCCAGTCCCTTTTTCTGAATATGGCTACAGATATCTAAAATGTGACCTTAAAATGTAAAGAATAAAATCTATTTCCTGAATCTTCTATGGCTCTTTGGAAGATATATGCTCTGAACATGCTGGATAAGCTGACACATTCATTTTCTGCAACTATGGGTATTCCTTCAGCCTTCAAGAATGGTTCAGATTCTTTATTTGCTCAGAATCAAGCAACTAAAAAAGTAGGAATTCCTGTTAGATTTAGTTGCTAAAATTTAGAAGATCTAAGGTTGTTTTGTGATATGAAAGTTGACTTCCTAAGACTGTACAACACTGTACATTAACTCAGTAATAGCTTGTTGGCAAACACCTGTGATTCTATAATTTTCATCACATTCATTAATAGAGCTTCTGTTGCTTAAATGCACCCTTAATTCACAAAAACCAGCTTCTTGTATTTTTTTAACTACCAGATGAGAGAGAAAAAATTTCTAACCTCCCCATTCCTATTGCCATGAACTTTCATGACATTAGAAGCTGCAGATAATGGCAAGAGAATAACTTTTAAGGGAAAAAAAAGGCAGTAACAGTTTACTTGCACGGGAGGCTCTTCAAAGTCATCAGTTTCATATATCAGAGCTTAGGACCATAAACACAAATGTCCTGGTTCTGGGCAGGACAGGGTTAATTTCTGCAGCAGTGAGACTGGGGCAAGGCTGGGGCCCAGATGTTATTCTATACCATCACATGTCATTGCTGGGGATGAGGAAAAGGGACTCCCTTCCGGGAAAAAGGGGTTCCTTCTGGTTGAGTAAGCATGGCACTGGTCCCGAGCCAGAGGAAGTGGTCGGGGATGGTGTGGCTGGAGCCATGGGCTCTTCAGTGAGCATTTCTGCATGTGAATCACTCTCTCTTTTGTACAATCCCGTTATTAATATAATTGCTGTTACTGCTTGTTTTCTTCTCTCCAGTAAATTGTTCTTATCTCCACCTGTGATCTTTGCCTTTTGTGCCTGCAATTCTCCTGCCACCCACAATGGAGCGAGGGGAGGGGGAGTGAGGGAGCGGAAGTGTGGTTTTAGTGGGAGCACCAAACTGGAGAATACCATTCCTAAACCAGGACAACAATGCCTACTTCAAAAGACTGTAATATGAATATTTGCCACGGTGCTGTCCTCTGGCTAGCAAAGACCACCCAGCACCGGGCTCTCGCCCGCACCGGAAGGGGCGATGGAGGCTGCACGCTGCGCAGGAGGGCTGGTGAAGCCCCAGCTCAGGTTTGCCTAGCCCACCGATGGTGAAGGTGCACAGAGGAGAAAGGACGAGGCAGAGGGAGTTCTTTGTGAAGAGGAGAAAGTTTATTGAGGGCGAGGATCCCACACAAATCTGGGAGAGGGCACAAAGAACCTAAAGAAATGGCTGTGACAAGGGGTTTTATACCCCAACGGAAGGGGCGGGGAAAGCATATAACATCCAATAACATTAAGGTGAAGGGGTGTTACAAAGGCAGGGAATAGGGTACAGAGCCAATGATAACTGGGGTAGGTGGGGAGAATTAACATGGGCCAATGAGGGACTGAGGAAGGGAGAACTTTCTGGAAGGGATACCAAATATAGGGGGGAAGGGGAGGAGATGGTGGTGGCCATTTATGGGGGCCAGATTTGCATGCTCTGCACAGCCCTCTGGGAAATCACCCTAACCTTAGGGTTCTTGGGCTGTGTGGGCATCAAACCATTGGAGCCTTTGGTTCCCTTGATCTTGATGGTCAGGGCACCAGCCATGGCACACCACAACAAATATTCAGTATAATAACCAACAGAGGACAACAATAGCAATAATTAAATGATTAGCTGAAATTTCTTTTCATTGGTTTTGCCTTCTACTTGTTGAGCTACAGAAAATTGCCTGCAGAAGTATGGAGAAGTGACAGAAGCACAGCAGTATTCCCAAAGGTGGAAGCTTTTCCTCTCATTACCACTTTGCCCCATTCTTTACAATTACACTTTTTCCAAGGAGTTGGCATGTAAGCCTATCTGTTTCGATAGCCTTATTTCAAACTTGAGTTACTGGTGGTTTTACTAGCCAATTCTCTCAAGCCATACAGAGCGGTAAGACTAATAGGAGAGAATGATGAATGAGTGTAGAGGCAAGACTCTAGACTAATTATAATTTTTAAAAAAAGACTGTGAAAGGAAAGTAGTTCTTTGCCATCAGAGGAGGAAAGAAATATGAACATCTTTGGATTATGCAGTTCAGATGACTTCAGGCAATTCATAACCAACTACTAAAATAGAATATACTGTCAGCAAACAGAAGAAGTACAAGGTATGGTAACTGAAAACAGGTTTGTCAATGTATCATCCACAATTTAGTAGAGTAATAAAATGAATGTGTTAAACTGTATAGTATTCAGAAATATGGGTAAAGCAAAGTTGAGAGCATGCTACTACTGTAAAGTAATCCTGCATAGAAATGTAGGTCTTTCAAGTGAAGCTGTGTTTCCCAGATTAAGTCCCTGCCCTTTTGTTTTTTAAAGAGAGAGATCCAAGAACAAATGCATCTGGGCTTGACACTGAAAGCCACAAATGAAGGGCCTGACATGTCTTGGTGTTTTATCTTTATGGAATCACAGCATTTTCACTGCCTAGTGTTCCTCCAGTCCTGTCATAATGTTCAATCATCAAATGTCCGTGAATCAAGTCATCCCTTCTGAACTAGTTTGTTTTGGTGTAGATTTCCCACAGCTATGCTTGTTTGTACAGTGAGGGACTTCATAAGTTTGACTGTATTGGTGGTTTTTCAAAGGTTGTCCCAAAAATAAACTGACCAAAAAGAAACCATATTCCAATTCGGTTTTGGTTAAAACTCTTGGTGCCAAGAAACACTGTGTAGTCAGTTGTCTTCTAAATGCAATGAAGCATAAATGAGATCTGGTGTTGAACCAAGTGCAAAGACATAAAATATAGGGAGATGCAAGGTCAAATTACCCCTTATAAGAGAAGAGGTATTACATTTAAAGAGTTGTCTTGTTTCTAGCACTAAAAGTAATATTTATCCACTTAAAGATGCTTCACAATGTTGCTTGGGCACAGTACTTAATTCCTCTTCCAAATCTGAGTTTGCAGCATTGCTGTGAGCTTGGAAAGTTTTCCTTTTTTTTTTCCAATCCAAAAATCACTCACCAGCAGAAGAGATTTGTTCTATGTAGCTTTTTCAAAACACCTGGAACATGAAATAATTAGTCCTGCCTTGGTGATAGATTTAAAAACAACTGATTTAAGGCTAACAGATTTACAGCTACAACACCTCAGGATAGAAAAGGGTTGTGTATATGTGGGATGCACACATACTAGGTAAGCATCTTTCTTGAATACAGTGTCACTGTAGGTTTTAAATATTAATACTCTGATGTAGACGTCAGCAGCTTGGACTTAGTCTATATTTGATATTGGCCCTTCATGGTCTGTGTTCAGAGAAAGGAATAGTCCTCGGTAAGTTGCCATGGTAATAGGTAGAGTACACATGTCTCAGGTAGAGAAATGAAAGCAGAGCCAGGGTGTGATTCACCTGACTCACTATAATAATCTAGAGCCATCCTAGATATACAGGATACTCCTCCTAATCTCCAGCTATTGCATCAGAAAGGCATGGGATCCTCATGTCGTTCTGGCTCTCAGATCCACATTTAGACCTCAGGTACATTAGAGTAACTCAGATAATACGAAATAACCTATATTTAGGCAAATTAATCATTCTATCAGACTCCTTCACTACTTTTGTCTTACAGATTTAGGTGTGCCTGTTTCTGTACAGCTCATTGTGTTTTCTCCAGCATGTCCCACTGCTTTTCAGTTGAAATACTTGCATTTCTGTGCAGACTGAAGATTCTGAACTCTTTTGCACCCACCCTAATATGCTGTGGATATTACTACCAGACAATGTCTCAGAGCTCTGCTATCTTTGCAGAAATCAGTTCATCAGTTTGGTGCCATCAGGGTAAATCTAGAACATAAACTAGTATTCCAAATAAATATGGCATAACTTAATGCTTTTGTACAGCTGGTCAACTTCAAACACATTTCATATACGCTTTCTTGGTGATCTTACTTTGGATTTAAGTGTGTAACACACATGCATTCCTTTTCTCCTCTTTTCAATTCTTGCTACCACTCCTCCTAGTCTATCAGCTGTCAGTGTAATTTGTAGGATGTTTCACTGGTTAAGCACACTAACGTGAATCCCACACATTTTCATGTCTTTGATGGGAGGAAAGTAAAACATGAGTATTACTATTCTGAAGAGACTATAGGTGAGAAGAAACCCCCACAACACTTTTATAATTGCGAATCAAAAAGCACAAACAGTTATGGTTTCTTCTTTAATTGAACGTGTTATTTTATTGAGTTTTGCTCATGATTTACAGATGAAATTCAGGCTCTGATGTAGTTGCTTAACACATGAGATCTCAGGGAGCTGCTCTAACTGTTTTGATAATGCATGAATGACAGGATTCTATCACTGGCAGCTGTTCTATATGGCTCTTGTTATACATGGATGTGGCATTACATCCATGTCTAACAATTTGTCCTGACAGTCAAAAGTCTTGTCAGATATTGATCTGACATCAGATTCATGTATAACAAGATTTTTGATTGACAGATGAGCAACTGTCCAGAATGAAACCAAAACCCCACTGTTTTTAAAAGCTAACACTGCCAGTCAGTAATCTGGCTTTTCTGTAGTATTTACCTACATCTACAGTGTCTTGTATCTTTAATTTTATATATAAAACCCCCTTCAAATTGGTAATATTACAAAGATTGGATTTAGCTTCCTAATGAAATTTTAAAGATAAGAACTGGTACAACCATGTTAACAAATGCTATAGAAAACCATGCTTGGCAGCTTCAATTTCAGTGCAGACATATGCGATATCAAAACAGCAGGGAGCAAGTGAAAAGGCTGAGGGGAATTAAGGTGATGTGTGTGAGAGAAACACATTAGACGTGAGATTTTAGAGCCTGGGTATTATCATTAAAAATCCCCAGCAGAAACCACCACTGGGATTTTTGAAGTTTATGGAAACTTGACCAGAATAAGTGTCTCGTAATTTCTGCTTGCTTATCTCTTATAATATTTATGCTATTCTGAAAAAGCTTTCTGGATTCTAGTGATTAGTAAGGGGAAAAGGAGAGAAGAGCAGTGTCAGCTTCACTAAGGTTTTGGCAGGCCTGTGCAAAGGACGTTGTTGCAGCCACGAGACAGAGAGGGAATAAGAAAGAACATAAACTAGAGTGAAGAGATTAGGCATTCATCATTGAAACTACCTCAACACCCAAACCATTCAAGGTGTATCATCAGTAATAGAGAATTACTCAGGCATTGAAAGCAACCAAAAATATGGCTCAGAATTTTATTGCAGCAATGCTATCTACAGCACAACTATAGTTTTGTATTTACCTTTAAAAATCACTGAACCTAATGCTGTGTGTTTTAAGCCACACTGAAGTCCCTGGTTGTTATTTAGAAAAAAGGGCTAACAAACAAGTTTTTCAGGTGAACATTAAGAGTGCAGAGGAAATGGCTGATGCAATCCATTAAGTTAGACTGATTATGATCAGCAGTTTAAGACATACGGGAATCTTACTACTGATGTCAATTGTCTGGGGATCAAGCGCTAAGGGATCTCACCTACTTCAAAGGTTGCCGTCCCTCCTTTACTCCAACTGCTTTGAATTAATCTGATGACCCAAGGCATCCACTACAAGGATACAAAGTACCCGCTAATGTAGCTTAACTGGCTGGTTAAGTCAGTTTTATGGCTCCTTTGTGTTACTCAACTTGTGCAACGCATCCAGAACATATAAAGCCTAAAAGCTATAGAGACCGATTTTAAACACATATAAACACATATGCACCATTTCTCCTGTGCTTATCTTCATTTTATTCAGTATCCTAAGCCACTTAAAAACCATTAATTGAACCTTACAATAGCTCTGCACACATTTTAGTTGGAAGGGCTTTATGTCTGCTTTATGCCTGCTTTATGCTTCACTGAACAGTAGTACAAGGACAAGACGGCTTGATTGGTTAATTCTCTATTTGCAGTTATATTTCTATAATGTTGGTTTCCAATTACTGTCACTACTCAAATAAACAGCTAAGTAGAGAGAACGACTGGTAAAGAGAGATGTCCAAAAACACAGACAAATAGAAATGGATATGTTTATGTATGTACACAATTCCGTTTCAAAATATCAGATTCAGTGTTGGAATCTGAGGAAGTCCAAAATCAGAAGATTATAGAACTGCAGAGCTTGGAGCAAAATCCAGTTTAAACTACTGAAAGCCAGCTTTCAGCTTTACTAACGAGGTTTGATGGTGTTATGAAACACTAATTCATTGGTGGTAATATGCATTACATTTGTCTGCCTTAGCCCCATGTGTCCCAGGATAGGGAAAAAATGGGAAAGAACTCTTTGTCAGTGTGAGGATTTTTATGTGCTGTTTGTGTTTTATTCAGTGCAATCCATTATTAATTCCTATATTCCTAAAACCCCCAGCAATGTTGAAACCAACACTTTCAACTGCAGCCTGAGCCGTGGTATCTATTAAGTGAGATCTTTGAAATTGCTACATTTGAAACCACTCTCAAATCAGAGAATCTGGTAAATCTCTCCAACCTGTGCATATATATGTGAAAAGGATTATTTTCAAAGAAATGCTTTTTTTTTTCTACTAGGTTGTGGGTGGCTTCAGCCTGAGAGCTGATAGTTCAGAAGATTCCAACTACAGTCTGATGTGACTGAGGCTGAATTTCAGATCATAGTTTCAACAAAGAATGAAGCTTTCAGTGTCTGAGAACTTCAGTTATTTGAAATTATTAATTTTAATTAACTATCAGTTGTTAATTTATATCACAATGTGTTCTCAATACAACGTGTGGAAAAAGATACCTTTTTTTTTTGGATGTTGAGTGTAACTAAAATACACATTAAGCTATTTCGAAAATCAAAATCAGGCTTAAAAAAAAAAACCCCAAAACTAAAATGTAAGGTATATTAATATGAACAGATTTATACAGACGTGATGCATCACAAATAGAAAGAAACTTGTATTGCACATCCCAAACAAGTGTTTTGGGATCCTTCTGCTGCTCCTTGAAGTACCCTGATCTAGCGAGGACAGCAATTGCAGTAACCTTTTTTTATATACCTTTTATGCTTTCCAAATCCTGGAATACAAGTAGGTGTATTCCAGAAGGTTGTCACAGTCTTACTTTATTTAGAATTTCTTTAGTTCTTCTGTATTGTGGGTTTTTCTCTTTCATTTTCTTGGGTTATAACATCTGTCAGTTCTGTTTTATGGGTTTGTTTGTCTACAGAAAATGGAAAAAGTAATGATTGTGCCAAGAGACCTCTGTATCATTTTATATGACCATGAAGAATGGCCATTCATGACTTGCTTACAATGGAGACAGTGGGTCTGATGCTGATATCAGTTACACTGATGTAAACCAAAAGAAGTTCCTCTGTATTTCACCAGCGTAAAATTAAAATAAGATTTGAGGAAAAACTTTTCAAAATTAGACAGGATATAAAAGAAAAGTTTGTAAAAGGTCAAACATTCCTTTCAATAAATAATTTTGAATTAGTTCTAAATCTCTGTTTTCTAATCTTAAAATGTTCTAGTTGGCCATAAGGGGAATAACACACACTAGGCCTTTCACTTTCTTTGGCAAGACCAGATTTCTCATGCCTTTCTATCTATCCAAGCTGTGTAGTTCTCTCACAACAGCTGCACATGCTGTCTCGAGTTATTAACCCCAGTAGGAAGCCTGAGGAGCTGCTGAGTAGCTTCCTCTCCTACAGGGTTTCTACACTGGTTTGTGGGGCTCCTGCATGGAAAGTGGACGGTTTAGAAGAAGCCATCCTCTTAATAAGGACTATTGAGAAGCTTGGCTCAGATACCGAAAAATGACTATGCTTCTCATCCTGTTCCAGGCTGTGTTTCAGGAACAGAAAGAAAATAAAGTTGAGGGCAAAAAAAAAGTTCACCAAAACATCTTCTGTTTTGGCCACTCTGGCACGGAGTGGGTTTTCTGTGAAATTTCACTCTGTGTACTGTATGTCAGTGTAACAGTGACAGTGTTACTTCTATAGATCAGGTTGATAACTTCAGAGAATAAATAATTACTTTTGGGGTATTTAGATACTACAGTGATACTACATGAACTGATATGCGTGTTCAGCATGTAAAATTTGCTAACTGAGCTGTACATCTGGCCAGCAAGTTGTGCAGTGTATTACCTGTTTTTCAGTAGCTTTAAGCAGAGTACAATGAAAACATTGGAGTGATAAATTGTCTTATGAGACAATGGTAAATCTTTAAATTGATAAAGAAGCCATTGAAGTAACCTGTAAGGTAGCTTAGTTTCCTCACTACCTCTGCATGAGAAAATTTACATTCAGTCAGTTTTGTAAAGGATCTGGGTTCTTTGCAATTGATGGAAAAGAAAAAATACAAGAGATATAATGGCTTCCTTGAGTATTTTGCAAGCAGCTGGTGGATGCCAAATTGCTGAAATGTTATATGTCTATTGCCAAGGTGTTTTATTTTTAACATTTTAGTCTAGATACAGGCCAAAGGGGCACACAATCATGCCCATAACCAGGTATGCTGCCAAAACCATAGGTATTTTCCAACATGAATTATATCCCACATTCCAGTGGGATGCACAGCTAACGTCTTCCTCCAAAGTGTGTGAATCGTGTATTTTGCAAATACCTATTTTCCTTAGTGAAAGAACCTTTTTTTTTTGTATTCCAAAATGCCCTTCCCTCTCCTTCACTTACTATTGCTCATGCAAGGTGCTCAGTTCATGGAATTTACGGGCTCAATTAAAAAAATAACTTTCCTTCTCAATCCTCTTTTGCCTTTTTATGTCAAATAGCTTCCAGCATATGGATCTTTTTGGGGATGTAAACAAAGTGGTTGAGTGAACGCTTTTGGCCATTATCTTCATCCAGATGTAAAGAACCCCAACACCTTTTCCCAAAAATATTTGTGCTGGAATTAATGCTCTCAGTAATATAAGTCTAAAAGATAAATGTAAGGGTCCTGGAATAAAATATATGCAGATATACACCTGAGTGTTAAAATGAGATGTGATAACTTAAGAAAAAAAGATAATAATCAAATCTCTGAAGAAACTTGACCTGCATATTTAATGGATTTTCATTAATCCTTTGCTGTTAAACTGATGGCAAAATGTAATTGACAAAAATCTGGTCTCATGAAATTCAATAACAGGGCCATCACTGATTTCAGTGAGTTAAAATTTTCAAACTGCATGTGTATAGTGACTCTGTCTATTCTTCATTTGAATTTAGAAATTGTTTGTTGACTGCTTAGTGTTAGAATATCTAAATTGCGGATTTCCTTTATTAAAAAATTGGAAGCAAAATTATCTGCTCTATTTTGTTCTTCTGCAAAGCAATGGAGAGAGTCTGGCTTTATTGACTTTTTGATTCTATTTTATGATTGGTAAGAAGAACAGAAAGGGTCTCTACCTGTCTATTCAGCACTAAAAACTCTTTATTTACTGCCTTGGTTTGGGACATATGAAGAGAGCCCATAGAAACAACTGGAACTCAAAGATGAAAAACTGCAAAAGTCAGCAACTACTACAGATGCTGATGAATCTACCTTTAGCTCCTGAGAAGGGAAGATTCTTTCATCTATGCAATCATCACAAATTAGTTTTATGTAGCCATCCCTATACTGTTTGGTTGTTCATTGTCTAATTCTTTCAACAAAAGAAAGTATGTATAGGAGTGAAATTTTGCTATATAACACAGGTGCTATACTAATGAAATCTAGGTAAGCAATTGGTAAAAACTGTAATGGCTGAAAGTGATGAGGAATGTCTGATGCTCAGTAAATGCAATGAATTTTTGATAGAATATATGCATCTAAATGCCAGTTATATATTATGTAATGTCCTGGGCAATCCTTTTCAGGCTTTTAAGAGACTTATAACTCACTGCTGAGATATAAATGTTGCTGACATTAATACATCAGTCAAGCTCTGTACAAAATGGAATGATGTCACTTAAAAAAATTATGTCAATTATTATAACTTCCACTCTTTTGTGTAAAGCCTCTTTAAAAACTGTAGAGAAAGGTCAGCAATAACAGAGGCAGAACGTAGCATTAATTCTATCAGATTTCTAAAGTAGTCACTTCTTTAGAAAGTTTTGTTGGTATACTTTAAGGATTATTACGAATCAATTATTCCTTTGCCTGGAAGGAAATAATGCCTGTAATGTGATTGTTATGTCAATACTAGTCATGAATTAGGTTTGGAAGCAGGGAGAAATGCAAATTACTACTACATGCTGAGTATTCATCCTGTAACTAATGAATATTCACTTGACTCTTGTAACCTAACCTAATTACCCATAAAGCCACAGAGAGATTTCACTTGACCCTAAACTTTAAACTGTTAGCTGCACCTCTGCCTGATAACAAAGTGATAATGCAATTATTTGTGTACCAAAGGAGAAAGAGGCTGACCCCCAGTAACATGTCTGTGAGGTACACAACATGGAAAAAAAGCAAGAGTTTTGGAAAAAATCTATTGCATTTTTAAATTGTCTGCCTGAGAATTGTTGCAGTCTTTTAAAAATGATGCAAAAGTATCAGTTCTAATGTTCAGGAGGAAAAAAATAGATAAAATAACCATAAGGGAAAAAGAATAAAAGAGCACATTTACTTAGGCTTAAACCAAGATATTATAGTTTTACTTTCATTCTCTGCATAAAACAAAATCCTCAAATCAGTGGATATGGGCTGGCATAATGAAGGAGTCAAAGATGATGAAAGGCAGTCTCTTAATTTGATTTTCTGTTTTAACAGTGAGGCAAAGGTCTGACAAGTAAAATGACCGAATGCTGCCAGCTCTAGCTAAGAGATACATGTGATAGAGCCTGTATCATAGGAACCCATAGGAGAACTGGGAATTGCTCCTCTACTTTTTGTATTTTCATATCACTTCTGTATTTTCTAGTGAAGGATGTTTTTCATCTCACTTGAAAAACTAGAATTTATTTTGATATTAATACAAGTTCTCTATCTGGCCACATTCCCAATGACAACACATTCCCAGTAGACAACAATAGAGTTGCTTCAGCCTAGTGTTCTCTAAGTTGGCCTTGCATATATACAAATAGACACCTATTTTTTCCTTTGTGGACTTGATTGGAAGAAGTTTTGGGGTTTTTTAAGTTGCAACTTCATGTTCTTCAGTAGGAATGTTTGTGGAAGTTTTTCCCATCCCCTGCTTCAGTCTTTCCCTGCTTGATCTTTTTGTAGGGTTATTTTTCTATGCAGGTAAGTTTCTATGACCTGGCCCAAGTCCTAGACTGACTGGGAAGAAAGGTTTCTTACAGCACAGGGAACAAATGAAAGAGTCTGTAAACTCCTTTATGAGGAGATTATGTAACTCCTCTCCTCCTGTAACACAAAAATCTGGGAGAGATTCAGACAGACTTACCTTTCTTTTACTTGTGTATTAAACATTCTGAGAACTGAAAAAAGTGCACTTTGACACCATGGTAAAAAATTAAAAGATCTGTCTTTTTATCCATATACTGTAAATCTTCATCTTGTTTTTATAAGTCTTCCTTGTTTCTGTTTGATCTAATGACAGTGACATGTAATGCAAAGAGTACAAGGCACCTGAAATACTTCTGTATTCTTACTCCAGTGAATTCTTACTCAGTGAACAAACCTGCTATTTTGTGAGGGATGTGAGAGTAAAAAATCCTTTTCTGGCTATTTGCACTACGAGGAGTAGAAACAGTAAATCTGGGGCTTGATAAAAACTAGGATGACACTGCCAACCTGTCTGTCATGATCAATATTGCTGGAGCAGGGGGCTGTTCACTTGTTCCCTAGAGGAAAGCTAAGGATTGCTGTCTTTCCCACTTTTCAAATTTGGAGATGGAGACAAGTTTACAAAGCAAGTATTTATGCTTTCCCTTTATAGCTGTGGCTCACAAATGCCATGATTCCAGACACTGTAGTGAAACTACAGTACAGACCGCATGCAGCATCAGAAAGTAAAACCTAGTAAAACTTCTGGATTTGTACCAGAAGCTTCACATGAATAGCAAGAGGAAGAGATTGATAAAAAATCCCCATCCTTGTGTCACAGACTGAAATATTATAGTTTATGACTTAAACATTTGCATGACGGACTTTTAAAACTGAATTACAAAAGCTGCAGAGAAGACTACCACACCCTGAATGGGGCTCTGAGAGGCCCTGGACCCGCTCGCTGATGAAGATAAGATAAAGTAACAACTCAGGGCTGGGGACATTCACAAAGCACAAGCTTAACACCTCCAGGGTGGAGACCCCAGCCCCAGGGCTATCAGCTGCCAGCTGGCACAGACCCTCGCACCAAAGGGTGGCGGGAGAGGCTTTGGGTGTGCTGGAAAGAGAGAGGCAGTGACCGCCCATCCTCCGATGTGCAGAGGAGTCCAGCTGAGGAGCCCTGCACCCGGGGAAAAGCTCATCCACAGCAGAGGGGTGATATGGCCCATCAAGGGCCCCCCAAAGGGGTCCCCAGACCCTGCACCGGAGCACCGGAGATGGTGCAGCAGACCCTCGGTGCTGCAAGGGACAGGGTCACACCGGCCCCTGCAAGGGAGGCACCCGGGCGTTCCCACCTGCCCAAAGCGTGCATTAATCCACGGGATCCTTAACTCCTCGGCGTGTGGGGTGTGGCCGTGGCCACGGCCGCGACGGGGGACCCTCACCACCAGAAGACCAGATGGCGGGGAGCAACGAGACGTCACTGGGACCCCTGGATGGGCGATATGCTTCCACCTAACCCTGGCACCTCTCCCTGTCCCCCCTCCCTCCCCACGCACCCTTCTTTCTCTATGTCTTTTTTTCTTTCTTTTCTCTTCCTTTCTCTTTGCCTCTTTTACTATTAAATAAAATACATCAATTTTTTGGCACCAACATCTAACCTCGTTTGGTTTTTATCTTGTTTTTTGGGTGCATTTTGAACCTTCTAAGTTCTTTCTGGTTTATGCACAGAGACGTAGTTTTCTTTGCTCTTCTGGGTTTAAACCGGATTGTAACACCTTGTCAAAGCACAGACAGTGTTCATCCATACTGGGGAGGCATGTATCAGTTCTTACCTCATAGAAAGATTGGCTTGTCTAGAAAATCTTTGATTTCTCAACAGCTCTGTAGAAACCTTGCCTATAGACCAGGGTTAATTAGAACTGACAGGAGATGACTTCGTTACTAAATAAAGTATTCCCCTTTCTGCCCAATTTAAGACCTCTTCTACGGGTGAAAAAGAGGCTTAATTTTGACAAACTTTTGCTGAAAGCACATGTGAATGGTCATGTTGAAAAACATTCAAACATGAGAGACTTTGCTTAAACCAGTAAATTTAAATAATACTGCATCTTTTGCTTTAAAAAAAGCAAATATAGAAATATAAGAGTCATGATTTGAGGATCTTTGGTTGCTGATGAGAATATTTTAAGAAACAATGGTACTAAATACTATGGGTCACATTCAACATCCAGTGCCTTCAAGGGAAATTGCACTAATGTAAAAGTAATTGTTACCATATATGTCACTTTCTTTTAAAACTGAGTATCTGGGAAATTATTTTAAAAGCAGAAAAGTTTTCAGATTACCTGCTGCTGATGTTGAAGAGATGCATATATTCTTGTCGGTAATTTATGGAGAAGTATTTTTGTGTTTAGTAGATTAGGGGTTTCAAAAAAGACACTCTGACCTGCAGCTAAAACATCCGTGAATCCTTCTTCTTGTAGATGACAAGATGACTCCTGAAATTATTTCTTTTGTAGTGTCTTCACAAAGTCATACTATTCTCTCTGCAGACAAACAAGAAAAAGGAAAGAAAAAAAGGAAAAAACTGAGTAATGTTTCAAGGCCAAAGAATTCACCTTTTTCCCAAAGTAGCAAAATCCTCTCTGCTTAGTCTATATAGATTTATGAGCTTAAAGACAGAATTTGTAGGGAAGGATACTAGGAGGACTTATTTTTTCTTATTCCAGAGAAATTAAGGCTCCAAATAGAGGAGAAAAGATACCTTTTTTCACAATTGATGATGTCAACAGGCTGTTTGATATTCAGTTTGGAGCACATAACCTATCAGAGATGACAGAGGACTCTCTGTCTCTCCAGGATGTTTTGCACACCATGTGAATAAATCCCACTGGTTACTTCTGGACTCTATCATAAGGCAGAGGAAAGATAAAGATTCTACTGTTTCATCAGCCTCTCTTTAATCAGAATTCTATAGGGTTACTCTAATAAAACCCACAACATGATGAGTTATGAATTAAGATAGAAATTAGCTAATATAACCTGCTATCATGGTGCAGTAATTTCCTAGGATGTGTGACCTCAGTCTGGATGGGACATTATAAAAAAAGAAAAATGGTGAGACGGGGAATAAAAATGATTTACATTGACTCTTTTCCATTCTCATGCAAGTCTGCTTAGAATTATTTCAGGATTGGGGAGCATTCGGATAGGCCAACATACTTCATGGCCAATTTGTATGGGTAGGAAATACTGAAAGCAGCATATATTGTGCCGTTTTGTACCCTTTTGCACATTTCCAAAGCATTAGAGTTACTAATGCCTGTAATTTTCTTCTTTTTATGAAAATCAAAGTAACCTAAATATATCAAATTAAAATAGCAGATAAATAGTAAAATCAGAAGGTCTCATTTTGGCCAAGAACATTTTCTAGGTGTAGTATAAAAGCTTTCTTCCCTTAGTTGATCTATTGTGTTGTTAGGTGGAATTCATATGCCTGCTATGATGATCCATCACTGTTTCATTAACACACAAATTTTCCCCAAAATATCGTAAATATTATGTCACATATAAATCATATGTAGCTCAAGAATTTTTGCTGAACTAGTAGAAAAAGGAAAAATTTGCTGAAAATATTGTGATATAATTTCTTTTCCTGTTTGAAAAAATTAAAATGAAACATTTAATTTCAAGTTGTAGTCATACAATTTAGTTTGTGTCTAAGATCATAGGGACAGTGCTTTGTTCCCAATAGGCTTTAAATTACTCCATGGCATGTACTCCCAGCCTGGCCTGCAATTCTCAAAATGCATTCTAGAGAGTTCTCCTACCACATCACCGAGTGCTTTAAGGAAGCACTGTGATGTGCACTAATGGTAAGGTGAAAAGAAATAAAGGAAATAGATATACAAGGTGCCACTGTGTTTTAGATAGATGAAACTTACTTTACTTTTGGGTTGAGTGTTCAATGAAATTCATCTACTTGAAATGTACGAAGCACAAGGTGCTTTGTGTTTCATTTCCCTGTCTTTCCATTCCATCCTAAATCTCATGGTCTGCCAGAAGTCAGTTTTAAATGTTTTTCTTTGGTTTTCATCTGTTCTCATTATGAAGAATTCTTGCCATCTTATTAAATATTTGGCAGAAGTTCCTGGATTAAATGACTGTTGATTTTTTGGGGGAGTGGGGGGGCATAGCAACTGCTATTAGTAAAGCATAAATTCTTTTTTTTAAGTTCAAGTGAGGACACAGATTTAGCAGTGAAGATCTTCTAGGTAGGTTTCTTTTTATTTCTGTAAACACATTAAATGTTTAAATATTGACCGTATTATTTTTTTTAAATACCTATGAGAAAGGTTAGATCTAAATGTGTCTTCTGTAGGTACAGGAATGCATCCAGAGAGACCTTTGCAGGTTGACAAGTGGGTCTAGGTTAAGCTCATGAAATTTGACAAGGCCAACTGCAAGGTCCTGCACCTGGGCTGGGGCAATCCCCAGTACCTATAAAGAGGGGGGGAGATGCATGTATGAAGAGCATCCCTGCAAAAAAGGACGTGGGGATACTGGTGGACGAAAGGCTGGCCATGAGCTGGCCATGTGTGCTTGCAGCCCAGAAAGTAAACGTGTCTTGGTTTGCATCAAAAGAGTTACCAGCAGGTGATTCTGCCCCTTTAACTCCATGTTCATGAGACCCTACCTGGACCACTGCATCCAGCTCAGCGGTCCTCAGCACAGGAAAGGTATGGATCTATTGGAACCATTCCAGAGACGGATATGAAAATAATCAGTGAGCTTGAGCACCTCTTCTGTGAAGACATGCTGAGAGAGTTGGGGTTGTTCAGTCTGGAGAGGGGCAGGCTCCAGGGAGACCTTCCAGCACCTTCCAGTACTTAAACGGCCCTACAATAAAGCTTGAGAGAGACCTTTTGATCAGGGCCTGTAGTGACAGGACAGTAGTCAATGGTTTCAACTGAAAGAGAGTAGATTCAGAGTAGATGTAAGAAAGGAATATTTTAACATGAAGACGGTGAGATACTGGAACATGTCTCTCAGAGAAGCTGTGGATATCCAATCCCTGGAAGTGTTCAAGGTCAGGTTGATATTAGAGAAATTTCACGAAAATTGTTGCTGCCGTTATTTTTACTCCCTATACGGTATGGATATATCTGTGATGCTCTATTGCGCATCCCCCTGGAATTCAGGATCTAGCTCCTGATCTTTAATTTCTGAGGCCACCACTTATTAAATACCCCATAACATTGTTACCTCAACTCAAATGGCTACTCTTTTCTTTCCAGAGTTTCTTTGAGGTAAAAAAGCAGTTTTATTCAGTTAATGCAAATATACTTCTGTCTGGAGTACCTCTTCCTTTACCTGTAGCAGTTTCCTCAAGAGTAGTACTTTCTGCATTTTATCTGTACTATACAGTTTCATTGTTTTTTTACTTCTTCAGCCTTTTACATCTTTTACCAAAAATCTAAAGAAAAAGTCTATTCTCCTGATCTGCTTCTAACTGCTATATTTTGGCCCAGCTATCTGACTTTGGCTAGTGCACTAAAAATAGTTGATAACATTTGACAGTTCTAAAACCCCATACTCCATCTTACTTCTAATAAAGTCTTCAATGGACATTCACTGTATTATCCAATTTTAGGAAGACATGACTAAACAGGAATAGAGGCAGTTTCTGACTGGATTGCCAAATCAGCCGGATATTCTTACGTGATGAAACTAAGTGTTTACGTGGCTCAGCCACTGTTGCCAATGATTATCTTCTGTTGAGGCTGTTGGAGGGAATAATTTACAGTGTATTGAGCCACAGAAAGAAAAAGAATGAGCTACATCAAAAATAAGGATTTGATAAATTTCCACTTTTAACCTGTCTTTGGGACAAAGTGGGATTCAGAGTTTAGAGTTATATATATGTTTTCTTCCTGCATAGGTTCTAGAGTGAGCTGAGCCATTCAGAATTGAATCCAGGAAACTTCTGGGCTGCCGGAGGAGCTACCTTGATATAAGCATAGGAATCAGTGATGACAGGTGTATATCTAACAGCCTGACCATCTCTGAAGTTTGCTGGTTGACTGAAAGCTCATTGGAAGATGCCTCCAGCCACTTATGATCCCTGACACTGTACCCTGCCTAGAAGGTAAGTTGCTTACTTACAGCTCCTCTTCAAAGAATGAAACAAGATTCTCCCTGGCGGTAATGAAAAAGGTGCTACAATTAATTGCCTCATTTGGTGGGATTGCCTAACGGACATTTATAAATTGGGAATTCTCTAGGTACAGGAAGGGTTTTTTTGAGCCGGAAGGAGACAGACTCACATCTCTTCTCCTTCCCTAAAGACTCTATATATAGAGTTACTGTAACAAGATCCCTTCTCTGTCATATCAAACTGGTTTCAAGATATATGGAGGTAGAAATAGAAACATATGAGGAAAAATGCCAACCTGCTGGGTTCTTGTCCGGCAGGTTAAAATGTTTGCCAGTTGTGTCATGTAAATATACACAGAGGGACTACATTTGGGGGGGCCAACACCAAGAACAAGTTATTACAAAGTCCTACAATCTTCAGTGAACAAAATACTCTTAGCCTAGTCATGTCTGTTTCACCTAACCATTAGCCTGATGCTGAGAAAATTATGGGCAAATTGCATGCTGCTGTACTACTTGGGAAAAGGGTGACTATTCTGGGGGTGTCTGTCTTACAGTTAATGGCTGTTTTGCTTTGAAGACACTGCTTGAGGAATGCCTGGCAGTGAAATTCATCCGATTACATGCAGAAATGTGCAATATACAGTGAATCATCCAGGAGAAATAAGTGCTTCTAAGAAGTTCAAAGCGCTCGAGTTAGATGTCTAAACCAGGTCTGCTAAACCACTGTTTCTCTCTCATCAGCTATAAAAGGAAATAGGTATAGATACCTAAACTGTAGCATGCCTAAAGTAATAGGAAAATCCAGGTCATCATATTTACTCAAACAGCTACCAGTTTATCATATTGCTGTTCAGTCAAGTTATCTATATTTCCCTGGATTACTAACTTTAATTACAATATACTATTCACGTTACATGACTGGTTACTTGAAATTCAAATCTGTTCATTGAGGGGATGAAATGTACATTTCAAATTGAAAAAGAAAATTTAAATAGTAAAAAATAATAAAAGTAAGAGATATTCAGTAGAAAATCATGTTAAAATTCACAACATTGCTAGAATTTGCAAAGATATTTACTAAGTACTGTTAACCATGTACTTAAGCAAGGGATAATGTGCACTGAGAGAAAAAGTAAAAATAATTTTATACTTTTCTCTTCCTATTCCAATATAACTTTTTGATAGTACAAGATATGCTTGTTGACTTTGACATAAACTTTGAAACTCCTAAGTAATTGCAACCTCAGTAGCAGATTAGTGAAAATTCCAAAACCAGTCTTTTTTTTTTTTTTTTTCTGTTTATCTATATTTACATCCAGCATCAACTGAGAAAGCAACCTTATCTAACAGGAAACAAACCACAACAAGGACAGAAGCTGTTCCTAGGAGAACAGTATCTCCTCTTTTTACTATAGCTTAAATATTCTCCTCAATATATCGCAGAGAAAATATGGTTCCCGAATTTGTACATTCCGAGTGCGGCAATCTGAATTTGACACAACTAAGGAGAAGATCTGAAGGCGAATGTCAGCAATACTGAAATGCTCTTTGCTCCTGGGGCTTCTAAGTTAGTTTTGGGTAATAGCAAAGAGACCAATGTTTCACAAGTGACAGCTTGGTTGTAGCCTCAGTTGGGTTTAATCAGCAGGGTTGGCTACAATGCAAGGACACTACTGCTAATCTGAACCCAGTAACTGGAGTGCCTTGGGATGCAAGGCAATGGGTTACTTAGGCTCCACATTATGCACCTGTTCAGATATTGCCACAGCTCCCACTTCTCCACTTGCTTATTTTTCATGTCCTGTGAAAAGTAGAACTTGAAGTTCTCAGGCCATTGAAGGGTAGTATATTGGAGGTGGGATCTGCAGGGTTTTCAAGCCATCAGAGTACTGGGAACAGCTCAGGTGAACATCCAGACCTGGGAATTCAGAACTGTCAGGTCCCCAAGTGTACACATATACTGCACCTTAGCCTGAGCCTGATCATAAGCGTGGTTTATGGTCTGTTTCACTCACAAGTCAAAACCTAGGCATCCTAAGTCTAGAGTGTAGATTTCTCCAGACAGGTTTTCAAAGCCTTGGTTGCATAGGTTGACTTGGACCTTCATTACTTATTTGATGTTATGGAGGAAGGCAGTAGAAGAGAAACTTCTACAGCTTGGTCAAGCCTGTGACTCGTGAGGCTGCAAGTCCAGGTCCTACAGGCACTAACTCAGTTGAGGGTGCTGCTGCTTATAGACCAGACTCATAAACAAGGCTCAGTAGGGTCCCCAAGTCAAAACCCATGGCTTATTTGGACAAGCGGCACCCGCACGGTATAGTCCCAATGCACATTGTATAGCCATTCTTTCAGCCTTTCCATTGAAAGATCCCAGTGTATCACTACATAGATCAGATGTCGGAATACATAAAATATTCTATAAAATATGCCTTTATCTCCTTGTAATAAATTTAATTGACATCAGCAGCACTGCATTGTGTAAAACACAGTAGCTGTGGAAATAAAAGCACATTTTTGAAACTCTCTAGTACAATTACCTTTGCACAATAGTTTTTTCAGGGAAGTACAGTAATTACCAAACAGAAATACGTGCTCATTATTCTAATCCAATTACCTTTCAACAGCTAGAACAATGATTTTTTCTGTCACTGATTTTCAGATTTTAACTTTACTTTAAATTCAGTAAAAGCCAAAAGACTTCCTTAATCACAGGTGCTTTTGGCTCTGGGACAGATGATAACCAAAAATTATAACCCAAGTTTTTGAAAGTCTTACAGGATATGTAACAGGGTTGGGTGGGTCACTGGTTAAATAGTGAGATATGCTTTCTTCTTCTAAAGCAGCAAAATGCCTCTAACCTATATCAATGTTACAAAAATTACCTGCAGCAGGCTAGCTTTTCCTAAAAAGAATAGATAACCCTTTTCCATTTTGAATACTCTTTTTAATGTTATATACTTACCTCGGGAGGAACTAATATAAGTGGTTGTATAAATGCACATATGTTTAAATAAAACATCGCAATAAAAAGTCACATCATTACTGTAATAGAAAAATAATTCAGATATGTAATACTACAATAGCATTACTCAGTTATAAAACAGAAAGCAAACAAATATATATGCATATATAAAAAATATAACACTATCTATTATAATGCAAGCTATAGATATATACTGTAATGGTTTCTATCAAATACCACTTCAGAGTTATGAATCTCAAAACTGTTGAGAATTTCAAATTTTAATGAATATTACTTCTACTGAATTCTTCATAGAAAACAGAAGACCCTGATTAATTAATTTATTTATGTATCTTACTTTCTAATATCTCTCAATGCATTTTGTGAAATGAGACATATTTTGGAATAGCTACATTTCTTGACTTAACAACACTTCCTCTTCTAGCATTTTTTACTTCAGCCATAACTAGAAAGTCATCAGCCAAATATGATAAACCTCTACGCTGTCACAAACAGCTTCAGCAATTCTGCTCCACTTTGAGTAGGAGAAAATGTTTGTTATCTCAGCACATGGAGATGGAACTATTCAGTATATATCACATTGAATTAAAGCCTACAATCTGTGAAATGAAGGTGCAACACTTAAGAGGGTTTTTTTTTCCTGGGAGGACTGTATCCCTGGCTGAATCAGTTCTACATTTATCATAAATATAATAAATCAATAATTTTCTCAATATCTCAAACTGCCTGCCTATCAGTATGATGCTGTCACTGAGTTTATTTCTTGAATTTTCTTCTCTCTTTATACAGTCGTTGTTTCATTCCACGATATTTTTCTTCTGAAAGTGCAAAAGAAAAGGTTTCTTTAAACAAAGCAAACATCCTTCTCCACTAAAAAACAATCCTCAACATAGAAACTAGAAAGAAAAGGATTTTTTTCCGTATTACCCAAAAGTTTAGTCAAGTATAAACATTACAAGCTTTGCAAATGAAAGTGGAATGTTTCCTTTACATTGTGTGCTAATTTAACTGTGCAGTAGACAAAAGAAAATATCGCTAATTACAGCAGTGATTTATAAAGTTATTCTATTGTGTAGAAATATTTTGCAGATAATGACATAAGTTTAGGTCCAAGACTAATGTATTGATACTTTTGTTTTATTTTGAGGAAACAGTGCAAAGAATCTCTTATTTTAATTTGGCACTTCTGGGGTGAAGTTCAGGACAAAGCTACTCTGCTTGAAGCCAAAGTGCTAATAAAGTGCTTGAAGTATAGGGTTTTTGTAGGCTTGTGCAGGTCATCAGTAGAAAAGGAGATTTTTAGCCCAAATGTTATTTATCTAGAGAGCCACAGTCTAAAAACACCACTAAATGATGTAGCTGGTTGCTGTTATGGGAAAATCTTTGGTACTATGAATTCATTGGAGAGCTACAATTCACAAACAGCTTCAGTTTTTCATGTTCATTAATTGTTAGTTATTGCTTATTAAACAAGTAATTGCCAAAAAGTACAATGGTACCCTCATTCAAAACACATTCCAGAAGATCCTTGCAGGATATAGTCCCTATATTTCATTCGTTCTTTACTTTGAAAAATGTGTTCCTGTGTTCTCCAGACATTTTAGCAGACTTTTATATGTAATTTCTTCTCTAGTCTGGACAGGTCTACTGCTTTTATTACCAGTTACAATTTACAGCAACGGGTCTGCAATATTTTTCTACTTGAACTCAGCGGACCACATCATGTCCTGGTTACATTCTTCTGACCCTGAGAATGTTGTTTCTTTAACTCAGTGGGAGATGTGTTGTGAAAATCTGCAGAGCTACATGCAATTTTATTATATTTGTTATGACTTATAGCATCATCCTTATTATAATGAAAGCTTGGCTTCTTCAATCAAGAAGCACAATTTTCTTCATTGACTTCATGTCCCTCATTCAAATTTGTATCTGTTCTGTCTTTCTTCTGGTTGCCTGCATGTGATTCAGCCAGTTGAAAATTCTACTTGGTTTGTTTTATACCAATGCCTACTGTTAGATTCATTCAAAGATTCTGCAGAGCATTAGTCAGCTTTTGGTTTTTACACAAGAAAAATCCTTATATTGAAAGAATCCATAAATCAGGAGACATTTGAGAAAGAAGGCAAGGCAGTACACTGGGAGAAGTTCATTTGAAAAAACATGGTTTTTTAAGGCTCAGGTGTTTTGGAGAGAGTGAATAGCCTAGAAATATTCACTTTAAAATAATGTTTCTGATTGTTGTTCATTATTAACTTCTTAACTTTAACCACTGTCTTTTCAGATCTTGAATTGGCCATAAACGATTCACTGTAAGCCATTGCTGACTTCCAACTCTGGTGTTCTGTAAACAATCACTCTTGTGATCATTATTATGCTACTTAGGATCTAGAAGGCATTCAGGGGCTTTGTATACATAGTACTTCAAATGCACGTGGAAATATGTAAGCAGACATACTGTGCTTAGTAATTTTAAGAGGATTTTCATTATATTGTATATGGATTTGGGGCATTTTTCTTCTTGAGTGACATGCTATTCTAGCTCTCTGTTGTGTGCTCAGTTTCTGTCTGTGACCAGAGGATAATGCTTGCTGTGTTCTACACACAGTTCAGTAGATTGTTCTCAGAAATAATTATGCACGTATGTACAGAGCTTTATTAAGAGAACGGCTCACATAAAGTTACTCACATGTAAGTGTTTGCAGGAATAATTTATAGGAGAGACTGAGACAGTGTAAAAATGGTCTTTCTATAATGAAAACAAAACTAGAAGAAACTATAAACTGGCTTCAGCATTGTGTATTCAACTGTCTAAAAATTCATCCTGGAGAAGACTGCTTCTTAGCATTTGACATGTTCTGTCTGCTCTACTGAGATAGCTAGTAAGTGTTATTCTGCGTCTTTGGGCTAGCTGACAAATCTAACTGCTGATGATTCTTTTTCTATTATGTAGTGTTAACTATATTTCTATACAGTTTTCACAGGTACCAAAAGTGTTGTTGTATACCTTTTGCCATTTACACCATGCTAGAAAACAAGTGTTCACTTGGAGGCAGAAGGAGATGTTGTGTTGTAACTTTGCCATATATTTTCCCCCTTTCTTAATTTTTTCTTTCTCTTTTTTTTTTAATTAAAATTCAGATGAAAGTCTTTTCAACTAAAAATATAACCTTTTAAAGTCATTCACTATTCCCTAGCAAAGTAGGAAAGTGTGCATATGATAAAAGCTCTCCAAAATGAAAGACAAAAAAGTATTCAGTTTGAAATTATAGAGCAGATTGTCTCTTTTGCATAGAGAATGTAGTTTCCTTATACACTGTGTATTTGATATGTATAACCATGATGATATATTTACTTTTCATATATGGTCTAGTCTGGTAATGGCTTTCTCTTTTGTAGAAGAGAGTGAGCATCAAGGTTAAGCAGTCATATTTTTCAAATGCTGCTCCTTTCTCAAAATATTACTGTGAAAGAATAGGCTTGAAAAATGAATTTGGGATCATGGCATGTAACATTAAATTTATATCAAAGTATACCAATAATAGCAGAGAGAAACAAATTGACTGTGTGAGTTTATACAGCTTAAGAATGTTTATAATGCTGTGTGTGTCTCCTATAGGCCTTTATACTGGATCTGTTTTAACTTCTCATTTGAGAATGCCTCATTTGCTACATGATAGTCTTCCTCGTATCATATAAATTTTGACAGACCTCAAGCTTCAAGAAAACATACACACTTGAAGGAAAGTCTTTAAAACTTTTAAGTTTACTTAGGTACCTATTTCATTTCAAAGATACTTTCTGATGATGTCTTTTAAAGTTTACTTAGAGAACTGAGTTGTGGAAAAAAAAAGAAAATGCATGCACTGAAGATACAGCCTTTTCAACCATCAAAGATACCCTTCACCAAATTACTTCTTAAGAAAAGTATTCTTCTTTTGAAATGAGGAATGGACGCAGTCCTCCTGGACTATCTAAAGGAATTTTTGCCAGTGCGCGTGTTGCCTGTTCTTTCACAACTTATCCGGTGTCTGTCTGGCTCTTTTGCAGATCAAAGTACCCCTTAACTGTCTGATGCTGATATCTGTGAGAATGACACACTCAGTCTGTAGCTCTCTTATCTCTTGGTGTGTGCTTATGTTCCACCTTTCTTCACAGACCTTAGCTTAACCAAAAAGTACAGGTCCCAGAAACAAGTGAAGATGTCTGGAACAATATCTTAAAGACAGATTGTGAGTACTAGTTTAGTCTAGTAATCTATTAATTAACTAGACAGGGCCAGTATGTGGGTCGAACATTACCTCACTTGAGATCTAGGCAGTTAAAACTGGATCTGTCAGTGTGTAAACTGTAACTGCTTAACCTTTTGTACATTTAGATTATATTTACATCTAGTTTTAAATAGCTTGTATCAGGGTTACTTCAAGACATGTTCTCCTCTTTCCTTTGTTTCTGGCTGAACTTAACAGCAGTAGCTCAGTAGTTAACATATAATGTAGCATAATGCAAAATTTAAAATCTGTATGACCCAGTTGCTAATTACAACTAAGTAGGAATATGTGATTTAATCTTAGATATGCCCTGCATGCAGTCCTAGGACAATGCAGGAGTGGCGACAGTGTTTCCTGTGAGAAATAAGGATGACTACTGTCAGAGAGCAGTAAGTCTATTAGCTCTAGTTTTGCCATATCCTGGGGCTCAGTTGTTTCAGCTGACTCCAGCTGTTTACCACAGCATGTGGAACATCATGTTCTGGCTTCAATAGATTCATACTTTGACCTCTGAATGCATTTCTGCCTCAGGTGCTCTTTCTTGCAGTATTCTGGATTCTCTATCATATCTGCAAGTCTCAGAGGACTGTCTGCAGACCATGACTTTGTCTGGTCTGTGTAGCTCTCTTTGCTAGACAAATTCTGATAACTGATCAAGAGTTAAATCTGAGTCTTACATTAATTTCTCCTTTAGGCTGTTTTGTTCCAGATTCCAATCATGATCTGATATTATCAAGGATTCAGTTTATCCCTGGATTGCTACATTAGCTCTTCACACATGAGCACTTCTATATTTTCAGGTTTTTTGTGCTCTCTGCTTATAAATGTACTGCTGATGGGTTTCATTTTTATGTAATGAGCAGCACTTCTCAAATCTCTGTATTAAATCTCTGCAGTTAGTCTACTCTGCCTGAGCCTCATCTACCTGAATTAACTGCAAAATACTACGAACATTAAGTGATTCAAGACCAGCTGTTACCAGCAGTTTCCTCTGTCTCCTTTTCTGAGGGTAACCATGGCTTGCAGAAACAAAATTATTCATTACCTTTTAAACCTTTCTGTTTTCATTTCCCTTTTCAGGAATGTCAGTTTTAACCCAGCTTTCAACTGCTCCATCAGAGACCAAGTGATCTCGCAGAGCTCTGTTTCTCTGCCACATGTAAATTGATCTTTGTAGCACTAGTGTCTTATCATTGCAGGGTCCTGGTCCCCTAACAATCCAAACCTGAAACTCTGTGCAACTGCAGTGCTTCACAAACACAACCCCTTTTTTTCTGAACACCTACATTTATGTTGTATGAAAAATGGATGGGGAGAGAGGTGGATGTGTTAGGATATTTCAATGGCTCCCAGCCGAATGCGCTCTCAGGGCAGGATTGGATGACACCATTAGTCCTGGGCATTACCAATACCCAAGGTCTTGCTGTGAGCCTCTGTGAAACATAACGACAGCCACTTTCTAATGGTTTTGGTTATGTCATGACTTTTAACATCAGAAATACTCTATTAAAAAGCAAGAATGATGCTTCTTTTATAATACTGTATCTGTGACAAACCTATAACTTCTACAACCCTCAGCTCCCTGCATTCTGTATAATTTCCTTCTTTTCATATGAGGTTTAATTTTCGTAAGATTTTTTTCTCTGGGGATGCTTTCCTGACTGACTAATTTGGGCAGGGTCATGCTGCAGCAACCCTTCAGCAATCCTTTTAACAGTTGGCAGTGATTCACTTTGTTCTTTTGTATCCCATGAGGTAAATACCTGTTTCATTTGAGTTTCTCCTTTCTTAGAATAATGACAGATTCGTGTATCTTTCATCTCCTAATTTTGTAATTCTGCTTTATATAACTCTTTTCTTTCTCTGGACATGAGACTTGCCTAGTATGAAGCAAAATATTATTTGACCCGAGTTTTATTTTTCTCCATTCTCAAACCATCCCACGCTGTCAGTGAACTGCCGATGGAAGAGGTCATCCTTTCAAGCTCGAGTTTGTATTCTGTGTGTTATGAAGCTGTCTGCCACACAATGAAGTTCTTTTTCCCTCCTCTATTGCACGTTACCTAAGTAATTAAACTTATCCGTTACTCTAACATTCAACAGTCTCAAGAGTTCTTCTGGTAATGGCATGTACTTGTCAAATTCTGCTTAAAGTGGCAGATAGCCCTTTCTGTTCCAGGATTAGATGATCTTGTGAAAGTTTTTCTTCCTCAATTACTTTGGAATTTAAAAGTTTTCAGAAGTTTCGAGTAATAGGCTTTTAGGTGACAAAGATTATAACTATTCTGTTGGGATATGTGGGCTAGGGAATAAGGTAAAAGCTGAATAATTTCCTACTCTGACTCCATTTCTAATGTCCATAAGATGCTGGATCCTGCTGGCTCAACCATGTTGTTCACTGGGAACTATATACAAAGGAAAAATGAAAACAGACTTTCCTTTCCATTAGGAATTTCTTTCCAATGGAAAAATCCACTACCTTTAAAAAAAAATCTTGATTATTTTTTCTTCTGGGAAGACAGAAAAAAATAAATATATTTTGTCTACATTTTGCATGCATCTGTTGTCACTGTCCCATTGTAAGATAAGGTTGTATCCTTTTATTTTTACTATTCAGGAATTCCTATGAATAAACCAGTCTCAAAGAATACTTACTGAATTGTGCTGTGGAGATAGGAGAGGTAGCAAAATGCCTGATCTGTGCACAGGTACTAGTGTTGCTATCTGAAAAAAAACCCATTTCACACATGGTGCTGTATCTAGAACAGTATTAAACCCCTTATTTTCTATTTTTGAGGTCTCTGGAATCCATTTTTGTTAGATGGTTTAAAGGTGACCAAGGGATGAGTAACTAACAGAGATTTGACCACTGGTGGGCCTGCACACTACTGCTGAGTCTCATGCTTTATTGTGGGATGTTTTGAATTGAGATTTTGGACATAGATTCCTAAAATGGTTCTGGACATTATTATCAACATCATAAATGAGGAGAACACAAAGGTTTTTAAAAGACAACCAGCCAATTTTTATCTCCAGCAACACCTACAAATGTTAGGCAATTCTGATACTTCTCTTATTGTGTTGCTTTTTGTTATGTTGAACTTGATAATCTTATTTTAGATTGAAAAATAACATGTAGGTCTAAAGATCAGAAAACCTACTTGATGTAGCTGTGTCACTGAAGTGATGATTATTGGATAATAAGATAAGCAATAGACAAAGAAATATTCCTGTTCATTGGGTTAATAAAATTCACACAGCCTGTGTTACTGTAGGAAGATGACATGGAAGTAATTGCATCTAACATTTGATAACATGGGACATGAGCAGCTCTGTGTCATTCATATAGTGATAGTAACTTAAATGATGTTAAGTACATAAATAAGATAATCAGCTGAGTAAAAATGCATGATAGATGCATGAAAATGAATTGTTAAGTAATTGGAAACCATTATTTTGATTTAAGCCACTGCAGAAATGACTGTATTGTGTGAGGCTTGTCACTACCGTAAAGAGTTATGTATGTGATGCACCATGCCATGGACCTAATAGTAAATGAAGTTTATAGTTAAAAGTTTTTGAATGTGTTGGGATATTTTTTCTTAGAGGAGGTAGTATTTAAAACAGTCAACATAAATAATGTCTGAGCACTCTACCTGAAACACTAAAGAGAAGGTTTGGGTCCCAGAAGCAAGAGCCAATAAACAGATCTTGCCTGAAATAGTTAGCCACTTCCTATGAATATTAGGCTGATAGATTTGTTACTGACTTTGCAATCTGCTAACTGTGAACATGAGATCCACCTGTAAACTCTATTTCTGTCCTAGATACCGTAACTAGACTGTTTCTGTAGCATATGTAAAGAAATATTCAATTTATCTCATTCTAATGTAGAGGTTTAAATTAGTTGTGACGAACTGCCTCCTAAAAGCATTATTTTTCACAATAGCCCAAGGAAGAGTGTAAATAGGTAAGTGTCCTGTGCAGGGAGAAACCATTCTGCCTCACTCGTGATTAATAAACAAAGACAAGATATTTGTCATCATTTTCCAGTAGCTGGAAATTATTTCAGAAATAACCAAAGAGAGCAGTCATCCCCGTTCCTGTAAGCCAGTGCAGGATAGGCAGAGCTATGATTTCCTTCATTGAAGAAGCCAGCTGGCATGCCATGAAGAAGGGCAGAAGAAAAGAAGAAATGGTCCTGTGATTAAATCACTGAAAACATCCTCAGTAAATATCTGCTTGGCTCTAAAATATATCCTGCGTGTCTTTAAGAAACACTCAGACACATTTTCCCATTTGTAGATTTTACTTTCCTTTTTTTCTCATAAGTTTTGTCTGTCTTCTCTCCTGTGACTTTTAATTTATTAAGGATGGGAGGGGTCATCCCAAGGGTGTGTGTTCAGACGGAGTCTTGCACCTCAGAGCCTCAAGCTGCAGGTGTAATGCAAATGTATATTAATAACTACTGGTACAGAAATACCTCTTGTGAACACGGACATCCAGGAAGCACAGGCTCAGCTGTGGGGCTGTGCATAAACTGCATAACTGAGAACTTAATTAATAAAAATAATAAGGGACAACTCATGCCGTGTTTTGTACATCATCATGCTATTTTCAAAACTAACTGGTGAAGCTGGGGAGAAGCTTCAATCTAGGTCTGGAAAAGTTGTTTTGCAGTATTGAAATGCATTGTGAAAAAAGTTAAGAGAACTGTGCAACTGAATTATTAGGTAATACAGATGAAGGAAAAATACATTTTGATGAGAATGCTAGAAAAATGGCCATTTGGGGTGTTCAGAACGTTGATCCTCACACTTCATGGAAGCTTCATAGAATATTTTAGGTTGGAGGGACCTTTGTAGAGTCTCCAGTCTAACTTCCTCTTCAAGATGGTACTGGTTTTGTAATTATATCAGGTTGCTCAGGACCTGGAAATCTAGAGAGAAATTAAAAAGCATCCCACAGCAACTTGTTTCATCCCTGAGCTTAAGCATTCTCAAAATGAAATCTGTTTTTCTTCTATTTAGTGAGAATTATTTTGCTTCAACTTAGGATTATGGTCTCTTTTTCTTCATGATACATCTCTGCCAAGGGTCTGCCACAGCCTCTTCTGTAGCTAAACACGATGTAAAGAGAGCAATTAGATCTTCCCTAAGCCTTTTCTGTCTGAGTCTAGACAAAGTCAGGTTTCTCAGCTTTTGCTGACCTATCATGTGCTCCAGTTCCCTACGCATTCCAGTGCTGCTTTGTTGTATTATCATTTGATCAATACCTCTTTTAAATCAAAGGGCTCAACAATAGATAAAGCCAGATGTCGACTATAGGTGCTAAGTAGATGGCAATAATCACTTCCCTTGACCTTCCGACAACTCAACCCACTATTAGGTGATGTTTCATCACTATAAAGAAGTTTTTCACCACTTGTTTAATGCTAAATAATGTCTTCATTAATTTAAATTATTACTAAACATAAATAGTCATGATATTGAAAAATACAACAAGACGAAGAATATGTATAACAAAAGTCCTTTAGCTGAGGTTTCAGAAATCACAGTATTCTCTGATGGTTAGAGTATAACTCTCATGAAGGTGAAGAGTGGGACATTCTTGCTGGCGTAGACCAAATCTTTTGTTCCTTCTTGCCTTCCAGGAGAGAAGGGGCTCCTGATTTCTTACTGTAATGTTCCTTGATAATTATAATTTCCTGAGAAATTCATAGTGATTCATGGAAAGGTCAAACTAGAGAATTCCCTTTCCCTGCAAAGGTCTAAAATATTACTGAGCCACATGGTAGACTTTGCCCTGAAAGAAAAGTAGTATATAGGAAAGATTCATGCCTTCCAGCAAAAGAGGTTATAAATATCCCATAATTATTTGCAAAATAATAAAAAACCTGGGGTCTGAGGCCACTATAAATAACCAATTAGACATTACTTTAGACCTTCTTTTTCTTTCTCCTTAGTACTGTGTAGAGGGACACAGATCATGCCCTCCAAAATAACCATAATTCTTCAAAGAATGTATGTTTGATCTATGACTTTTTTTCCCTCATATTTTACCTTAATACATAAGTTATGTAGTTTGGTACTTATGGCTGGCACAATTTCTTACAAAAATATATAAAAGTGAGAAATCTTATGTGTTGCAAAACAGTACTTGAAAAAATAAAATGAAGACCTGAATATCCAGTGAGAACACCTTACTGTGGAGGATTTCTCTGGAAATCTCTTGATGATACAAATGATCAGGTATAGGAAGGATTCTTACTGGCTCTGATCCCTGCCTCTTCCTCTGGGATCTTTTGTATGTGTCGCCTGCTTAGTTATGTTTTTCTCAGTTCTTCTTGATGCAGTGCTCTCTTCTTTTTCTGTTGGAAACTTGTAAGACACAGATGCAAAAAAGAGCTTGCAGAGCAGGAAAGACATGGCTGGCAAGGGTTCAAAGCCAACATAAAACAATAAAAAGAGGGTTGAGGAAGAATTGCTTCATAGACCTAGGCGAAAGTCATAATTGATTTTCATCCTGTATGGTTGGATTTGAAAGGACTTGTAAAAAAGATATAATTGTAGGGAAACATGCTCATTTTCAGCAGAAATGGAAATGCTGTGATAAAAGTTTCTGATCTATAGTTCAAAAGTACAGCTTGTTTTGTAATCCTGGTCATTGTGGTCCTTTTAAATAGGCTTTTGGGGAAATAATTCCTTGGTTATTTTCAAAGAAGTTCAAGATGATATTTTTGGTCAAATACAGATTAGAGAAGAACAAAGCTGAACTATTTAAATATTATCCACATTTAATTTTTTTATTTGTTACAAAGAGAGAAGTAAGTACACATTATGCATTTAAGAGAATTACAATAACATGCAAAACTACCATGGGATTAATAGATTTACTACATAATGAGTATGCATCACAGAGAACATGATTAGTCAATAGAATGTGATTACATTTCACGTAACTAAGAAAAAGAGTTACAGACAGGATTAGATGAGGTTTGATATCATGAGAAGACCCTTTTAATCCAACAAATGGCTCAGAGTTAAGTGACAATTGAGTGTTGAGGAAAACACAAAGGGCCAAATTCATCCCAGGTGTAACTCTGTGGAAATCAGCATAATTGCTCCTGGAGTTATTGTCATCTAAAATATCACATAAAGGATAAAAAGATGATGAAAAAATATCAACAGTACATGTAACTGTAAAGAGACATTTTATAACGGATGTCCCTTTGGGTCCATCACCTACATTCAGATATTACTCATTTTTCTTTTTGCTGCACACAGAGCTGATGACAGAAAAAAAATTATCAAAATTTAAAAAAAAATATCCTTTGCCAAATGAGATCAGAGCAGAGAATTAGTGAAGTAACACGATAAATTTAGCCTGGTATGCTATATAAATTGGGCTATTAATGTAAATGGTACTTCATTAATTACTCCATTTTCATCGTGACATCTCTATTTGTCTGGGTAGTGCGAGGCTGGATTTTTCATGATATTCAGTAGACTTCACCTGATATAATGACTTGTCTGAATAGAACATAGCAGAATATAAATTAAATTGTCTTTTAAATTTTGGGTTATCCGTCTAAGACTGGTGTCAGTTAGCAAATCCTGAACATACCTGCAGACCTGTGGATAAAGAAGCATAATGCAGCCATATGTCATAGAAAACAGAAACATGATTGCTATATAAATGGTGCACAGTTGGGCAGATTGCACTATAATTCTGATCCCTAAGATTCCATAACAGAAAAAGGTTGTGGAAGTAAAATATATATTTGGAAAACTAGCCTTTTTTTGCCCAGTGTTGTTAATAAAATCATAATCCTTTGTCTGTTAGAGAGTAGACATCAGCACTATGGTTATGAGAAAAGTGTAGTGGATATCTTCTTTTCTTCAGCCTTCCAATGAATATTACTATTTTAGAACATTCTTGGAAATCTCATCTGTAAGAATTTTAGTAACAGCATTGAGCAAACCTGAGCACTTCTCATAAGTAAGATCATCAAAAAGAATATTCTTTTCCACTTAAAACATCACCCTCCTGAACTGGGTTGTTTCTTCTAAATTGGATTATGAAAGCACTGTGATGGGTATTGTTACCATATTTCATACTGCATCAATAAATGAACCTATTCATTTAGGGGTATGTACCTTTCTCCAAGGCAACCAGCATTGTAGAATACCACAGTGAGAAGATTCTCATCTTCTCTGCCTTTTAGTAGGAAAATGTTGTCCTTTGTATGCTCAGGTGTTGAAGGTTTTTTGGACTCTCTTTCCTTCCTTCAGATTTAGTCTTAAATCCCGATTACATGATAATTCATATTTTTCTCCTATGCCTCCAAACTCACACAAAATTAGCATCCGTGACCATAATTTCATCACCTTTTATATGCCAAGGCTGTGAGATATGATTAAACCCTTGATAAATTTTTAAATTAAAAGAACGAAAAATAGAAATAGGTGAGAACATTGATACAAGTCAAACAATATTATTTGCCCTGCCAGACTCCTGTCTAACAGGTTTTAACCAAAGATTTACAATTGGAACACTAGGAACTGTTGGCTACACACTGTTTCTTTGTGAAATAGATGAAACCTTGGGGATTTACAGACATTTTTGTAGGTAGCTACCATTTGTCTGAATAATTACTACGATCCTACAAATCACAGTGAACAAAGCATAGTACTTCTTTAAATCATGTTCTGTCATTATTGTCCTTGATTTACCTTTTCTATTCCTTTTAGTGGTAGATGTACGCAATGCAAAATGGACTGTGTAGTCTTTGTTTTTCAGAAATAATAAATAATGTGAAGCAGACGGTTATACATTCATGGTATTTGGGTTTTTTATTTGGACTTTCTTTTTATCTCTGTGGTTTTTTATTTGGATTTTATTTTAAAAGAAAATTGTAGTCCTGAAATAAGATTTCAATTCACATATTGTTGTTAATGAAGTGAAATACAGCAGGTTAGTCCTTTCTATGATTTTCCTCAGAAATTTTGTACAAGAAAATATTCACAAGTAAACATAAGACAAAGCAGGTCTTTGCCACAAGGAAATGAGTTCACTGGGAAAATGGTAAGTCTGTGTGCTGGGATCTTGTACATCATCCCCTTTCTTACATTTTTCCCTACGTACTAAACAGGCATTCAACAAGCAACAGACCTATCTCAATGACAAGATACCGGGCAAGATGAATTTTTGGCCTGACCTAAACTGACTGCTTTTATTTTCCTTACATTTTGGTATATCATAAATTTTGAATATGACCACCATAACAACTTCTGGAAGTATAGTGTATGGGTGAAGTGCCACAGAGAAGCTTGTTCGATTGGGAAACAAACTCTTTAATCTCTTATACATGATATAATTTTGGTCATTTCAAGTTTATCAACACTTTTAAGAATCTTACCACTGAAGTTTGCCATGTGACTCACACTTTCTGCTGACAAAATCTATCAGCGTCAGCAGTATTGAAGTGCTGTTATTGTCTTGGAAGGCCAGTGTGCCATGTTGTACAAATGAATGGATGAACACAGCCTCTCCCTTGCTCCTGAGGCAAGAACTAATTCTTGATTTTTTTTTCCAGAATGATTAAGAGCTTCATTTATGTTTCATAACTACCTATTGCATGTCTAGATGTCATTTACAGTCTGTGATGTTTGCTGCAACACTCACGTCACATTCTGACATTGCTTTTGAAGGAGTACAGCTGGCTTGAAGTAGTTCTTGAGAAATGAAAGCCTCATGGCTGAAATGTGTTAGGTTTAGGTGGAAAATGTCATCCTTTTGCGATCTCTGTAATCAGTTGAGATTGCTGAAGTCTTTGAAATATTTTGGTGGATTCATATCTTAAATAGTCTGAATTGTTTCCTGGAGGTGTCAGTGTCTTCACTGACTGATGAGGAGGGCAGGGTAAGTACACTGTGTACCTACAGCACACAAAAATTTTGATTTTCTAGCTGGAAATTAACAAGATGTTTGTACCTGAAGTCTAGAGGGAAACGCCTACTGCCTTCTAGTTAATTGGTTATTCTTATGTAATAACTTCTTAATGAACAAGCATTAAAAAACATCTACAGCATTGGTCAAGACCAGGTTGGATGGGGCTCTTAACAACCCCAGTCTAGTGGAAGGTGCCCCTTCCCATGGCAGGGGGGTTGGAACTAGATGATCTTTAAGGTTCCTCCTATCCGAAACCGTTCTATGATTCTATGATGGAAATAACAATCCTTCTTTGATTCAGTTCAAAACACTTGTACAAGCATAGATTTCTCCTTGTCTGGGTGAACTTCAATTCTGTTGAAGTCTTCATTTAAATCTATTTTATTTGAACCCTATAATCAATACAAAATATGTACATTACTCCTAAATCAGCTGTATTTTCCTGAGAAGTAGGACATCCTGGGGCAACTGTGGCAAGCATAAAAGCATATTTCAGACAGGAAAAAAAGGAGGAACATCCATTTCTGATACACTCATGCCAAATCATTGTTTGGAATACCTTGGTAAAATATAGCTTTGAGTATGTGTATATGTGTATCTTCTGGTTAGACTTGTATTTTCCAATGTGAAGAAAATATCCCTCTGTCTCTGTATCTAATTTTCTCAAATTTCAAATTAAGGACTAGGCGTCATTAAATCTGGAATTCAATGGAGTCATACTTACAAACAAATATTCCTTCTTCATAGAGGTTACAATTCAGACAGAAGATGGCAGCTCTCCCTTTTCAGTCTTTTATGCCTGGGGATTTCTTCCAGAAACAAATCTGACTTCCTGGCTGTGTTTCTTGTTTACAAAGTGCTGTATACATTGACATTTAAGAATTTCTGTGTACTTTATGACTGACTATCATATATCACGTCATAAAATTAAAGGCATTTTGTTCTGCACAGTCCTGGACAAGATCTAAATTGTTGTGCACTCTACTGGATGTTGTACAGTACTTCAAAATATGCATCCTCTAAAAATTACCTTTCTGATCCCCTCACTGCTTTGTTACCTGTACTTCTGGTAATAATGATGGACTTTCTTGACTTTTGGAGCAGGAATCCTGATTAAAATACAATTTAGCCATTTTACTCTTACATTTTTTTATGTTCTGTAACTAAAAGTACAGGGTGATCTAATATGCTTTGAAGGTGAACTCTATATTCTATAGATTAGATATCTTTTGGGAGATACCTTCTAAAATCCTGTTTAACAATATTAAAAAAATTAAATAACCAACAACGAAGAATTAAAAAAAAAAGATAAGGAAATAAAAAACGACTTTGAAACCAGAAGTACTGAATTTATAAGAGATGAAATCTTTGAAGATAAGCTGAAAGAAGATATGATTAACACTGATGAAGCAGAATAGTGCCAAGTATATGTCATTTCTGAGCCAAATACATTATACAAGGTGGAAATTGAACTTTCAAGAGTCATGTTAACATTTTACTCTTACGCTTTATCAAGGTAAGTGAGAAAATAAAAAAAAACCCCAAAACTGCATATTGGTAAGTGTATTTTAAATATGGTCATGTCAACACTGATGAATGACATCTTCAGGTAAAGTGATTACAGGATTACATAATGACTCATTTCTAAAGGCTAGCAAATACTAATGTGAGACACCTTTTGTGGGTTTTATATTTTTAACCTCCATTTTTTTGGAGGTTTTAATCTCCATTTTATGGAGATCTGCACTCTACATTTGTAGAGATATTTTGTGCTCTCGCACAATGCAAATCCTTTTCATTATGCACTGCTAACCGAAAAAATTCTCCACGGAACCGTCCTTGATCTTACTTCAAAATGATAAATCTGTTTTCTTGTCATTGTTCTTTGTTGCAAGAGTAACAAATTTCCGTTCAGTCCATATGGTATAACCTCTTCACAGAATTTCTACAGTTATTTCTGCTGAAGACTATTGTTCTTGCTTGAGATATAAGCTATCATAAGATAAAGATTTGACTATTTTTGTTTATGTTCTGTCCAGCACATAATAAAACAAAGGCTCAGTGGTCATGTACTAAAACCAGAAAAAATCAGCAATGTAAATTGCGTAGATAAATGGTCAATAAAGAAGTAATACTATCAAACAGATGCAATTCTCACTGACCTTTGAAAATTTATACAAAAGTCGCTGATCAGATCAACTTAGATTATGCATATGTATAATAATTAAAAGTCTGACTATTTTAAGTGCTGTATAAATGTTTCCCACTCTCATGAGTTCACGACTCATACAATTGAATAAGAGGGAACAGGTTTAATGTTCAAACTTGTTGAAGTGCTTTAAGTCTTCTGAGTTTGCACACTTGAAATACTCACCCTAACCTCAATGGCATACGTTTGTTGTTGGTTGATGAAATATAAATACTCTGTTAAAATATCCATAACTTGTCCAACATATACCTGTAATCAATTATTATAAATCAGGGATATATCTGATAATAAAAGTAGTAATATTAGTCATGTGCTTGACAAAGTGTAAATTACAGCATTAACTAAAGAGCTAAGTCTTTCCCTAAGAAAGAAAAAAGTCAGTAGCTGACAATGGGGCTTATGACAAGTTTCTAAGCCACTTTAGGTGTTTAACCTAGGTCACATACAGTGTAGAACAGACAGAATACTGAAGAAGAAATGTCTGTATCTCCTAAGAATCTGGAATTTCTTCTTTACCTTTCTTTTCTAGAATAACTTAAATTTAATGGCCATCCAAAAATATTACAAGATCTATTTGTCTAATTGTTTCTTGGGAAAAGGATGAAATTTTGTGCATCAGTGACATGGTTGACAAGTGGAAACCTTCTTTGAACAATTCCTTTTTTTTTCTGTTTGATAAGATGAGGAAAATGGTTGTCTGCATTTGAGCATTACTATTGGTTGGCAAGGTTACTGTATTTTGAACAGTAATGTGTGTGTACTGTTACTAGTAAGAGCATAATTTTTGTCAAACACTCAAAAATGTATATGGGTGCTCTTTAGTGCTAACTCTGAAGAAAAATACAATTAAAATATTTCAGCTTTATAAATATATATGTACATATGGCTCTTGCTCTTTTGTTTGTTTGTTTATTTTTGTTTTGGTTGTATTTAATGCGATTACATGATCACTATTTCCAAAACAGAATAACTATGGTACTGATATATATGTGATTTATAAGTCAGAGATTTATTGGAGATATATGGTTTATTAATTTAAAGGATGAGAATTTTGCTCAGGAGAAGAGAAGGATTTTTCTCCCTTAGAAGAGCATGTAGGCAAAAAACTATAGCCACTAGCTCCCCTGTTCTGTTCCCTTACTCCCCCTGTCTGCTGCAATGCCCAAAAAAGGAGAAAAGAAAATCATTTGCTGAAGATAGTCAGATATACAGACTTCTTTGCTGCGTCTGGAAGGTGGCTCCACTGCCAAATATCTTCAGCAGAGACTGCTTTGTTGCCTAAATTCTGTCACTGATATTTTTCTGGAGAGATTTGATTGCTTGATTGTTTATCTTTTTCCTATACAAAATCTAAACATTCACTGGCGCAGAGACTGAAACCTAAATGCCTCATTACCCCATGTCTTACCAACTATCTTACTAAGTGGGTTGCAAGTACCATATCTATCATCCTTGAGAACTGAAAATATTTATATTTTCCTCTTACTCTTTAATTAGAAAATATGTAAAGAATGTGAGCAATAAAATATTAAAAAATATCCCTACATTTCTCAAATATAAATGTGTTAAATTATTTAAACATTCCTTGTTGAATGCCTTACCTTTTGGCCTATAGGATATTTAAAGCAATATCTATTATATCTATTATCTGATAATAGCAAAAACTATTATCAGCTCAGTGCTTGGAGTTCTCATTCCTCATTTAAAGTCGCTCAGAGCTCTTTGAGATATTAAGCGACAGAACCAGTCTTTATGCAAGTAGCTAAGATGTTCACATAAATTTTGGCCCCTTCTCTCTCGACTTTGCTTATCAGAATTGAACTGTGTCAGGAAGACACACTGAAAGCTTGTTTCAACCTTCCCAATTATTCCATACTTGCTGGTTCTGACTCTGATCTTAGAGGTGGCTGTCAGGTATTCAAATACTTATTTAAGAAAAGTGGAAACCAAGTCTTGATCTCCTATCGCTTGTGTAAGTCTGTAGTACCAAAGATAAGGAACCAAAGACAGATTAGTGAAAGTTTTTTGCTCAATTTCTCATTTACAGAACATACTCTATTCTCTATTTGAAATGATGAATGAACTTGTGTAAAAATATTATCTCATCACATAATTATGAACTGCACCATAAAGTACAGTGTGAAGAAAGATGAATGAAGATTCCAACACTAGCTAACTTCTGAATGCCTCATTCTGCTGCTTGACCAATGTGTTTCTTTGCTAGTTTTTATGTTTGCAACATTGCAAATACAGGGATAGGTGGTGATAATTGATTGCTGGGCCACATCTTACTTCTCCAGGTACAGTGTTAGATACACTGCATGTTAGGGAGTTACGGCATGTCAAGAATTCCCCACTTTTTAGGTAAATCATATCACTGAACTGAAAACCAGAGAGTTTTCATTTGTGATAACCAGTATCAGACTGTGATGGGGAAAATTCCCAAGCATTACCTCCTATCGATTGCTGTTGTGGTATTTTAAATCCCTAATAAACCAAAGCTAAAAAGGAATAGTTATTTTTCTAGTTTCTTGTGGAAAAGGCTCTCTTGCCATCTCTTTCTATAGACATATTTCAGTAGACCATCATGGTTTCCAAAAAGATTCTGGGGGTATATCTTTGTATACCCAGCTGACTTGTGAATTTTTAACTATAAAGACCATTCCATCCCCAACTTTACTTACGCATTGTTATTAGGAATATACCACAGTACCTGAAAAATCAGACATTATTTGATGTAATAATTGCCTCAGTAACTGACATTACTAAGATGAACACTTAATAGCTTATAACAAATCAAGTTAAAATCAACAATTTTGTTTATTGCAAGATGAAAAGCATCATCAGCTTTTGAAAATCTCAGGTAAATCTTCAGGCTCAGAAGTCTTGAAACTACTTTCTAATTGTAGTATTTTTAAATTTTATTATTATTTTTTCCTTTCCTTATTTTATTTTAGATTTTAACTAACAAGCCCTTGATAAGACGTAAAGGCAAAACTGCCACTATAGCTTAATGAGTATGAATCCAGAAAAAATTTTAGAAATCAGATTGATAGTATGGACAGAAGACAAGCACAATCATAAAGACTTGAGATTTATGTTTACAGGCCCATGACAGTCCATCACTATAAAAAATGCAGATTATCCTTTTTATTTTATTCATAAAACAACAGTGATATAATAAATTATTATGTTTAACAAGTATTTAATTAACTGCTCTAAAAAGCTACAAGTCACATTTTGTTAAAAGTTCTTTCATATTCTTAAATGCAATTATCTAAAAACTATCAATCATTTTTATTAGTTAATGCTTGAAACTGCATGCATATCCAATATAATTATTAACGCCAATCCATTTACTGGTTCATTTGAGTCTGGCTATGCACAATTATGTGTGACATTTTGAAAGGAAGCACCATTTTCATAATGATACAATCATTATATTTTTTTCTGAAGATCAACAAAAGATTTAGTCATTTTAATTCTATTGCTTATCTGTCTGCTATATAATTTATTAGAATAAGAGAATCCAGAGGGTAATAGAAAATATAGCTGTTGCTATCTAAGAAATTGCCACTCATAAATTGTTTTTCCTTTTGTACTTTTGCTACAGTACAAAATTAGGACAAAATAAAACCACCTAAAAAGATATGAAAGAGAACTACTTCTCAGAGGTGAGAAAGTTGATTTCCTGTGGCCTAGAGAGAGTAGACTAGGTTTTGCAATGTATCTGTTGATCAAAGAACAATGTTGGTTATTCTTTTTCAAAAAATCCTGTTGCCAAACAGAAGTTCATTAAAGAAATAGTTCCACAAATATTTGGAACTTGGAAGAGGGTTTGGTGACTCGATTGCTTACCCAGAATTTTGGGTAGAAGAATTTTTTTCCCTATTTAGCCTCAGATTTAGTTTAGATATTGAAAGGTCACTTAGGCCAGATTTAAAAACCTAATTGTAATTAAGTTCCTAGTGTGCTGTAGAAGTTCTCAGATGGCTTAGATGCATTAGGAGATATAGACATCAAAATAGTCCACATAAAAGTCCAAATTTATCTTCTGTCTAGTGCTAGTGAGATGTATATTTGTCCTAAGGTGCTGTAGATGTTGTTAGATACATCCAACATGCTTTATAATCCAACATGCAGAGACAGACATTACAGCCTCTATTCTGCTTCAATAATTATTTACGACATGTGGTAAAAAGGCATCTAGCTTATTATGTTCTCTATTTGTCACTTTGTCACTGCTCAATATATTGGACATCTTTACTTCTCTTTATTAATGCAAGTGAACAGGACTGGAAAAGGAACAAGAACTGAAGAAAGGATTAGGCTAATATATGAGCATGAGGGGTGAACTTTTAGGAAGAAACTTATGAGTTAGAACTTTTATTTATCCTACACTCTCCTCATGGTCAATAGAAAGCAAGATGGTTTCTTCTTTTGAAGTGTACTTTTAGAATAGAGCACACATACTTTGAAGGTTGCTTTTAATGTTTTTCATAGAATCATGGAATGGTTTGGCGTTGCAAGGCACCTTAAAGATCATGTAATACCAACCCCTCTGCCATGGGAAGGGAGGCAAGTCAGTAGATGAGCTTACCCAGGGCCCAGTCCAACCTGGTCTTGAACACTCCCACAGATGGGGCATTCAAAGCTTCTCTGGGCAACCTGTTCTAGTGCCTCACCACGCTCACAGTAATGAATGTCTCTCTACCATCTAGTCTAAATTTCTCCTCTTTTAGTTTAAAACCACTGCCCTTGTACTATCACTATCTGCTGACTTGTCATCATTTTTATAAGCTCCATTTAAGTGCTGAAAGGCTGCAATGAGGTCTCCCCAAAGCCTCTTCTCTAGACTGAACAACCCCAGCTGTCTCAGCCTGATGTCATAGATGTGCTCCAGCTGTCTGATCATCTTGGTGGCCCTCCTCTGAACCCAAGCCAACAGGTCATTGTCTTTCTTGTGCTGAGGACCCCAGAACTGGATGCAGCACTCTGGGTAGGGCCTATCGAGGGCAGAACCACTTCTCTCGAGCTGCTGGCCATGTGCCATTAATGCAGCCCAGATGTTGGCAGAGAAGGCCAACCTTCTGGGCTGTGAGTGCATACTGTTGGCTCAGGTCCACTTTTTCATCCTCCAGAACCTCCAAGTCCTTCTCTGCAGGACTGGTCTCAGTGAATTCTTTCTTCTCCCATTTTCCGCTCATGCCCTGACCCAGATGCAGCACTTTGCACTTGGACTTGTTAAACTTTATGAGATTCTTGTGGGCCTACTTCTTAAGCTTGTCCCGGTCCCACTGGATGGCATCCCTTCCTTCTGTCAACCGCACTGCTCAGCTATGTGTCATCTGCAAATCTGCTGAGGGTTCACTCAATCCCATTGTCTCTGTGATTGATTAGGATATTAAAGAGCACTAGTCCCAAGACAGAGCTCTGGGGGACACCACATGTGGCCACCATGGACATAGAGGCATTGACCAAAAATCTCTCTGCGTCCATCCAGCCAATTTCTTATCCACCAAATAGCCCACCCATCAAGTCCATGTCTCTCCAGTTTAAAGATAAGGATATTATGTGGACTTATGTCAACACTATTACAAAACTCTAGGAAGATGAGAACATCCAGCCTTCCATTGTCAACCATTGCAGCCACTCCATCATAGAAGCCCCAGTTTGGTCAGGCACGATATGTTCTTGGTGAAGCCATGCTGGTGGTTGTGGATCACCTCCTTGTATGTTCCTTAATATTGCTTTTGTGAGGGTCTTCCCAACCAAGCATGTAGGCAAAGCTTACCAGTCTGTAGTTCCCTGCATTTTCCTTTCTCCTCTTAAAAATAAGAGTGATATTTCCAGACAATGGTGACTTTGCCTGAACACCATGACTTTTCAAATCTGACAGAGAGTAGTTTGGCAACAATATCAGCCAGTTCTCTCAGGACCCTGGGATGCATTTCGTCACGCCCCATAGATCTGTGCCAGTTCAGTTTCATCGGCCGGTTGTGAACCAGCTCTTTGCTTACAGTGGGAGGGCTATGCTCCTCAACTGGAGTTTCAGGGACTTGAGAGATGTGGGAAGTCTGACTGCCAGTAACGACTGAGGTGAAGAACTTGTTTAGTACCTCAGCCTTCTACACAACCATTGTCACCAGTTTTCCCTTCTTGTTTACTGGGGGTGCATTCACCTTGTTCTTTTTTTTCTGACCAATGTATTTACAGAATCCTTTCTTCTTACTCTTTATGTCTTTTATTTCTTTTTGGTTGCTTTTTATTTTCAGTTGAGTTAAAGACAGATTCGGGCTAGTAGTTCAGACACTGATGCCAAACTTAGTTCCCTTAAGGGAAGTGAGATCAGTACTACCTTTGGGATCTGAAGGAGTCTTCACTGGATACAAGTCTATTTGCTTCCGGGGGTCGTCTATATGGAGTTAGGTGGGATGGTGCATTTACAGCACTTCTTTAGATGTTATGCTAAAACCAACCATGTTTCTCTTATATAGATTTCTCTTTGTAGAAATGAAATTTAAATATAAGCTTGATATAGTTATCAAGATTTGTGGAATAAATAATTTCCCTATAAATTTCTGTGGTTTCTAAGTGCCATCTGTATTAAACTTTTCTTTATAAAATACCTGCATGACTTTTCCCAAAAGCATTACGTCTCATTGTATCAAATTTAGTTGCTATTTGTTTATTTAAAATTAGTCATATCACATCTTTTCTGCCTTTCAAAATAACTGTTGTCTGTGTTCGACTACACAATCCACAGGTGACAGTAATTGAGAAAAAAGACATTTTGAGTAGGTTCTTTGGCTCTTTTTAATTTCAGATTTTAGCAAGATTTTTGTTTATTTGTTTGTTTGTTTGCTTTTTTGGTATTTTTTAGTATAATCTCCTGTTAAGGATTTTAAACAAGTAATACAAATTTGCAGTGAATGTATTATGAAGAGAAACATCAGAGTGCTGTGAGCTCCATAATGTCAGCTCAGAGACTTGGACAGATGACTTCTATTTTATATTGCTAACTGCAGGAACAGTAATAAATCTTACTGTACCTATGAACAGTTATGCTTTTTCAAAAATTGTTTTATTATTTAATCACAAATTAGTAAAACACTGTGTGTGTATTTAGTTAGAATGCTTCAGAAATTAACTAAGTCATTCTAATTTTCCACACCCGTAAAAAGGATAAATAAGTACTATTTCGGGTCTAAGCCAGAGAAGAAATTCCTATTTCAGGTCTAAGACGGAGAAGAAAAGTTAAAGAGAGATCCTAAGGACATCTGTTTTTTACTTCTGAGTTCAATCCCTTTGTAACAGAAATGCAGAGATTTCAGTGCCTGTGTTTGACAGCAGCTAGAAATTTTTCCTTGTCTTCTCTCCTCCCACTAGTCATGCATTAGCCTTTGGAATAAAGGTTTGTTCTTGCTCATTTTGAGGGCAAACTAGTGTTGTACCAGACATGTCCATAAGGACTGCACTGCTCCTGTTTTGCCTTGGGGTTCAGTGCTTGCCTTCCTCTTGTGTTTTAATGTTTCATTCTGAATTTAATGCTTTTGTGCTGCACCAGATGGACAGCTCTGCAGATGGAAGTTCACTTTTTAAATTATAGAAGTAACACAGGTAGAGAATGAGCAATAGCCAACAAGCTTCTCTCATGCAGCCTTTCCTACACGCTGGTACAAAGGAACATTTTCGCAAGGTGATGGTTCTGTATCCATATTTCTTCCATCCTTGGCTTTTGTGGTAAACGTGCCAAAATAACAAGAAATTAGCTTGTTCTGGGAATGTCAGTCCTGCGGGGACTGGTTTGAGAACTGCAACTAGAGACAAGAACTTAAAGTAACTCTAATAGTTTCCCATTTATTCTTCTTGGAATTAATTTTTTTTCTCTTTCTTTTTTCTTTTTTCTTCCCCATACTCTGATATCACATTTGCATTTGACGTTCACTTGGAAACTTACTCTTAGTAGTATGATATGATGATTACTTAAATATATCATCATATGACAAATTTCTGAACTGATAACTGCTCTGTTCTGCATCATGTTCAAATTTGGACACTGAAAATATTACGTAGCAATGTCACTGGGAGCTTATTAGAGGCTAATGAGTCTTTTATCAAAATTATCTTGAATTTTCTGGCCTTGCAATGACATATTCAGTTTTCTGTTCCCAAACACCACAGACATCCAACCCCAATTTACCAAGATATTAACTAAACATCTGCCTTAATTTTAACTGACCAGTTATTGCCTTGCAAGGGATCCTGACCAGGTTACCCTCCTACTTAATGAGGAAATTATTCTAAAGCTGTTAACAACCAAACAGGGCTCCTCTTGGGAGAAGGCATGAATTTCTTCCTTAAGAAGAGATTGAGCAACCAGATGGACACCTTTAAGGCACACAGAGCTTCAAGGGAGACGCTTCAAGCACCTCAGCTTGCCAGCAGCAGTCGTACTTGTTTACCATGAAAGGATTTTCTATGTTAGCTTGTTTAAATTTTTAATTTGGGAATCATCAAATAGCAGGATAAAAGCTTGTTAATTTAGGTGAAATTTGTTAAACTCTTCAGAGCATATACACATGAATATTTGACTGAAAAGAAATCAGTGGAAAAAGTCAAAACAAATTCAGGGCTGTGGGTCTCCTTTTGCCTGTTTCTGTAGCATTTGTTTCTTAAAAAAACCAAATGAAAAACCAGCCATGTTCCAGCAGTAGTTGTGTATAAAAGATAAATTTTTTCACTGCCATTGTTGTATTAAACTGCTGGATTAACTCCAAAACATGTATTTTTAATATTGGAATTTTCTAATATTAAAGAACAGGGTATCTGTGACTAATGAAGACATTAGATTTCTAATCATAATGCAAATAGGAGAAGATAATCCTCTTCTTAAAAAATTTTATTTTTTAATATTTGACTGTCAGCACTATCTAAGAATTATTCAGCTTTGATATTGCTGCATCAGTCATGTAAAATTCTGTCCTATTTTAGAGTCAGTACCCAGGAAACTAATATTCACACTGCTTTAATATGTTGATATTTTAATTATAAGTCTCAGAACATTAACTACTTTTGTGTGTGTATATGCCTTAGGATAGTGCTGCATAACCTGCACTTTACCTCCTCACAGATAGTAAGTCAATCTCTTCCCTAAGCAGCCCGTTCCTATAATAACCCTTTCAGGGATAACCCTTTCAGGGAGGAAATTTTTTTCTCATATCCTATCTAATGCTCCCTTGGCACAACTTGAGGGCATTTTCTTTTGTCCTATCACTTGTTGCTTTGGAGAAGGGACCACATATGTCCTCCTTTTAGGTAGCTGTAGAGAGCAGTGAGGTTTCCCCTCAGCCTCTCTTTCTGCAAGCTAAACAACCTCAGCTCCCTCAGCCATTCCTCATAAAACATGCTCTAAATCCTTCACTAGCTTCATAGCTTTTCTTTGGATGCAGCCAAAACTTTGACCACTTCTCTTCAGGGATTATATGTTTTCAGTGTATGGTACCGCTGTAAGAAAACGGCCTAAGAATACCACCAGAATGTAAGGTTTATATGAATCTAAGAAGTTCATCATGTAAAGCTAAGGTCAGGCAATGTCCATAAGCAGTACTAAACAAGGTGACACAGTCAGCATCACATCTGGTTCTCAGGCCAAAACAAGGTATCACACAGCTGAGTTAGGCTTACAGCAACCTTACATGTAAGTTTTATAAACACCAGTCCTGAGAAGCTCTGCTAACTGCTGCTACTCTTCTCCCATTTCTGAAAGGAAATCATTATTAGGAAGTCTAGACTTGATCCTCACTGCTTGAAAGGTCTGAACAAGTTCTAAATCCTGTTAGCATTTCATAACAACCCTTCTTATTAGTTCTAAGACTGGAGTGTAAAATTCGATATGCTGGAAGCCAGATGCTTACAAAACTGTATGTTACAGTAGTTAGAACATTCTGGTAAAGGAAATAACTTTATTGTTTATTAATTGATTGTATTTTTTTACCTAGTGCATCTATCTTAGTTTTATGTCATCAAGTTCAAAGTCAGTGGTGGGAAACCATTATTGACTAGTCTCACATAGAATTTCAGCATTAAAGTTTTTAATACAAATCCAGAGGAGCTAGTTTCTTCACTCTTCAAGCTTTTAAACGAACAAAGATTGTTACAAAGGTAAAAGAAGATTTATGCAGAATATCTGCATTTTAATTATTTAACCTTTTGTCGAAGACATAATGTTCAAGATTTTCATCAACTTGGTGTTTTCTTGACTTGACAATGAAATGCATATTTACTTTTGAGGTAAGATTTTTTTGACAAAATATATTTTATTTTTGTTTATCATACTATGGACCACAATGTTTTAATTTTATTTTTTTAACTTGGTCTGGTTTAGATTTTCCTTCTGGAAAAGTCAGGTTGTTGCTTTAAAGAATTACTGTTTCAACTAATCTCTACTAATTTTTTAAATTGTGGAGTTCCTGCTCTTCCTCCCTCACTCTCATCATCTCTTTAGGGTGCTCTTTTGCTTTATATTTCTTTGTTCTACTTCCATTCATTGTCATGGCCTGGTGTGTCATGTCTGCTGATAGCTCACGGGAACATTTCTTCCAGTCTTTGCAGTCCTGGGAGGCTGCTTGATGACTTGTGTAACTTTTTGTGCTATTCAAGTACTCATGTCAACAAAATTTCTTGAACTTAGGAAAGATAAAACTGAGTTGTTATTGATTGGTTCTTCAACAGAGATATCTCAAGTATAATCCATGCTCATATCAGCAAGTGGCAGCTCTTTTAACTTCCTCAGATAATGATTATGACCTTGGTGATATTGAACTTCTATTAGAAGTCTTGATTGTACAATTTTAGCTGTGTTTTTACTGTCCCATCTGTTAAAATATTCAGGATTAAAATAAGGCTGTTTTTTTTTCTGATCAGGTCTAAAGCAAGAAATTAGAAATTTTAAATTGTAATCTGATAAACTGCTTTTATGTTCCTTTCTTATTTGACATGAATGTTATCTAGGTGTACCTCTCCAGCAGTCCACCCATCTTATTTAGAGAGAAGGATGTTACGAGGGATCCTGTCAAAGACTTTACAGAAGTCCAGATAAATGACATCTGTAGCCCTTCCCTTGTCCGCTGATGCAGTCACACCACTGTAGAAGGTCACTGGGTTTGTCAGGCAGGACTTGCCCTTGGTGAAGCCATGCTGGCTGTTTTGAATCACCTCCCTGTCCTCCATGTGGCTTAACAAAGCTTCTGGGAGGATCTGTTCCATGATCTTCCCAGGCACAGAGGTGAAGCTGACAGGTTGGTAGTTCCCAGGGTCCTCATTTCTACCTCTGTTAAAGATGGTACAATGTTTTCCTTTATGAGTCAACAGGAACTTCTCCTGTCTGACATGACTTTTCAAATATCATGGGAAGTGACTTGTTAACTATATCAACCAATTTCCTCAGGACTCTGGGATGTATCTCATCTAGTCCCACCCAGAGGGTCAACGTCTTAGAGTCCCAGTGGACATCAGTGACTGGTGTACCTCAGAGGTCTATACTGGGACCAGTGTTATTTAATATCTTCATTAATTACATAGATAAAGAGATTGAGTGCACCATCAGCAAATTTGTGGGTCACACCAAGATGAGTAGTGAAGTTGACACACCTGAAGGACAGGATGCCATCCAGAGGGACCTGAGCAAGCTCAAGAAGTGGGCCCATGGGAATCTCATGAAGTGTGACGACCAAGTGCAAGGTGCTGCAACTGGATTGGGTGTCAATAAGGGCTGGAGGATGAACAGATCAAGAGCAGCCCTGCTGAGGACTTGGGGGTGCTGCTGGATGAGGGGCTGGACACGAGCCAGCAATGTGCACTCACAACCCAGAAAGCCAAATGTGTCCTGGGCTGCAGCAAAACAGTGTGGCCAGCAGAGTGAGGGAGGGGATTCTGCCTCTCTGTTCCCCTCTGGTGAGACCCCACCTGCAGTGCTGCATGCAGCTCTGGGGTCTGCAGAACAGGAAGGACATTGACCTGTTGGAGTGAGTCCAGATGATGGACACCAAGACGGTCAGAGGGATGAAACAGCTGTCCTGTGAGGAAAGGCTGAGAGAACTGGGATTGTTCAACCTGGAAAAGAGAAGGCTTCAAGGTGATCTTTCAGGTGGATCCTTCAGGCCTTCCAGTACCTGAAGGGAGCCTATGAGAAAGATGGAGAGAGATTACTTACAAGAGTATGTAGTGAAAGGACAATGGCGAGTGGCTTCACATTGAAAAAGGATAAATTGGATTAGGCATTAGGAAGAAATTCTTTACTGTAAGGATGGTGAAGCACTGGAACAGGTTGCCCAAAAAAGCTGTGGATGTCCAATTCCTGGAGGCCACACTGGATGGTCTAATGAAAGGTGTTCCTGCCCCTGGTAGGGAGGTTGCAACTAGATGATCTTTAGGACCCTTGCCAGCCCAAGCCATTCTGTGATTCTATGATTCTATAGTTTTATGGTTCTATGAAAATCACTATCCAGTTGTAAGGCAGATTTAATATTGTGTTTTATTTATCCTTTTAAATATTTACTGCATTTAGTTTTATTTGCATTGTGCTTAGGATTTTCCCATGAAGGACACTTTGTAAAAGTAAGTTACATTTTTTGGTAGACTGTGTGAAATATTTTCAGGAAGTACTATTTTATGTCATAAAAAGGTATTTGGGAAGCCTGTGTGTTTCTGAGTTCTGTATAACTGTACCAGGCTAAAAAACAGCACAGAGTTTGGAAAGAGTGCTTAGTAATTGGAGAAGAACAAAACTGTTTAGAAAACTGTGGTTTGAAAGATAAATATTAGAAATATTTACACTCTGAAATAATTTTAGGCAAGTAGCTTGCATTGTAAAATAACAATTCCTTATAAAATATGGAAAGGTTTAGTCTGTTATTTTCAGCATAGATAAATTTTACTTTATTGGTTGTACAACCTGCGTGATTCTGACAAGGAAAGCTTAGAAAATCTCAGCTACTTTGATGGCAAGCAGCAATAAAATTCTGCTTATTAAAGAGTCAAAAAATTAAAAGTAGTAAAAGATCACTGAAAACCACAATAAAAAGAAGACCAGATTAGCTGTATGCTTTTTGTACAATTTAGATACTGAGATATATTTTTGGTTGATGTTTCAAGCCTTGGAACATATTATGTATGACTGTCAATTGTTTTTATATACATTTTAAAATGTAATTGAAAACAAGTTAATCTCTTTTCTTTGGCGTGAAAGTACATATATCAGGACAATGCACAATGATGTTATTTTGAATTTAGGGATTTTATATTTTTGTTTTTATATTTAGATGCCCAGGGGGATGCAGAGTTATACAACACTGAGCCATAAGCCTCCACAGACAAAAATGTTGATTTAATCATGCTGTGTCTGTATAGACTTACCAGTGTATTATATGACAACTTTATTTTGTATATACATTTTTAAAAGAAGTATTATGTAATAAAACTTTACTTAATCTTTTCAATGTTTCTGAGTCTATCATGGTTAAGCTCTTTGACTGGTTTTGTCAGAAAGGGAAGTTTGCTGCTGAGGGGCATGTTAGTACCAATTTCTTAATTCCTTCAGTCTACATGACTAAAAGGTCTGGAACACAAGGCTAAGATAAGGAGAGCAAAACAGTTAGTCTGAAGAACTGATGCTTATTCAGGACACATTTTACAAGGTTTTTAACTCACACTAACCAGATGCATGAATATTTGAAGGCTTGTTTTCACCTGGAGTCCATTGAAAGCCTCAAGTTTATTTTCAGTATAAAAGAAACTTTTTGTGTACTGAGACTTCTGCATGCTGTGATACAAAGTGCGATTAGTGAGAAAAATGGGGAGATTTGTTTAAAAATTACTTTTGATTCAAACTGAAACACCAATATGGGAACACGAATGTTTACTGCAGGACTAACTATATATTAATTCTAGCTAATTTAGCTTTCTGGAGAGTGGCAGATTTAAAAGCCAGGAAAGACTTTCGCATTGTTTGTTTTTTTTTTAAATTAGTAGAAAAAACATATGCATCAAAAAGATGGAAAGCTAAAAATCAGAGCGATGAATGGAAGGTGAACTGAGGCCATTTCACTTAATTGACACTGCTTGCCGTGGGAAAGCAAACTACAGCCTTTAGTTCTAGAGATGTCCCTGTCTCTAATTTTATATTTGGATTAAAATTGGGGCCTGCCCATTTTGTTATATGTTGAGGTTTAATGCTGCTCAGACTCCACTCCACAGTGTGATAGGGAGAGGTTTGGAAGGGCAACAATAATAAAACTTGTGGGTTGAGGTAAAGACAAATTATTAGGCAAAGTAAACGCTGCCCACAGAAGCAAAGCAAAACAAGGAGTTAATTCACTGCTTCCCATGGCAGACAGGTGTTCAGACATCTCCTGGAAAGCAGGGCTCCATCATCAAACAGGGAGCCTAATGATGACTTGGGAAGACAAATGCCATTACTCTGAACACCCTCTTTTTCTCATTCTTCCCCTAGCTTATATTGATGAACATGATGTCAAATGGTATTAAATATCCATTTTGACTGTTGGGATAAGATGTTCCAGCTGTGTCCCCTCCCAGGTCCTTGTGCACCTCCAGCCTCCTGGATGGTGAGGTGGAGTGAGAAGCAGAAAAGGCCTTTAGGCTGTGTAAGCCCTGCTCAGCAATAGCTAAAACATTTCTGTGTCATCAACACTGTTTTAGTCACAAATCCAAAACACAGCAGGATACAAACTTCCATGAAGAATATTATCCTAAACAAAACAGTGCACTCAGAAATGTGAGTTTTGAATAAAGTCTCATTCTCTGTCTCAGTTAAGTTGCTGTGCCAGAAATCAATGATAATGGTCCCAGGTATTTGTGAAACACAGAGGTGACGGTCACCTTGCTAAGTCATTAGTCCATGTAGAAAATAAAAGGCTAGGAAAGCAGCCCTGCCCTCCCCTGGATGAGGACAGACTGAAGTCCTAGATCCTGCTTCTCTTAGAGTGTATGCATTTAACATTAGATCATAAGAGAAAAGCAGAGCCGTTCTCGCATAAGAGATCAGAGGCTCAGTTTCTACCCTTTCTGCTCAGCTAAGTTCAGGCCCCTCTTGTCTGTTTGGTTCCTTGTCCTACGACTCTTGCATTCCTCACTGCCAGTGGTTTTGTTTCAAGAAGGCTGAAGAAGTCATTAAAATTGAAAAGCAGAAACTGTGTCCGAAAGATGAAAGAAGGCAGTCTAGACTTTGGCAACATAAACTTAAGTACACAATCAGGCAGGCCAAAAAAGATCTTGTGGAGCAATTTGCTAGCAGCATAAAAATGAATAATATATTTCATTTTTTAATATATCAGAAGCAGAAACCTTGCCAACAGAATTTGTATAACCAACATAAGATTGATGTGTAACAGGAATAATGTCAGAAGATGATAAGGCCTGCATAAAAGATAAAAGAATTCTCTGCATTGATATTAACAGTGATGGTCATTAAAGAAATTTTTTTCTTTATAGGTGTCAAGTCTAAGGAACTGTCCTAAAAGTGTTTTACAACAAATGAAGAGTTATGTATTGTCAGGATGAAATTACTTTTGTCCAAGAGCTTTAAAGAAAATCAGATATGAGATTGCTGATCTTGTTTGTAATGGATAGCTTACTGCTTAAATTGGCTTTAGTATCAGATGAACAAATTAATGGAATGACTGTTTTTGAAAGGACACCAAAAGTATCTGGGAAATTAAAGGTTTTTATGTCTGACTGCTATTTCAGGCAAATGTTGAAGGATATGTGTTAAATAAAATCATCCACAGACACATAATATACTTACTCTAAAGAATTAGACTATGAGTAAACATATGACATTTGCATAAGGAAGCCTGTGACTTGCAAATGGAGTAGATGTGTTGTTTCTTTTTAAATGTTAACAAACATGTATGTGTTATCTGCTTGAAACCCTCTACATGTATTTTCAAGAAGTTATCAACTAGATCCTTCACCGCTGGCTCATAAACAAAACAAAATTATCAATGAGTAAGATGCAATTTCATGACCAGTAATAGGTAAAAGGGCGGAAATTAAAAAGTAGACTTAAGTGGTTACTTGTTAAAATAGGAAAGGTAATGTAGATACCCCACAAGTTTTGGTTTTTGAAGTTGCTTAAGTGTTATTGTATAACTCAGGATAGGGGGTGAATAGCAAGATCCTAAAATTTGGTGCTCTTCAGCTTGAACAAAATGGAAATTTACTGAATCTGCAGTAAGATTTCACAGTACAGAATACCCAGTAAGAAGGTAGATGAAATTCAAGATTCAGAAATCCCAAATAATGCACGTGCAGGGAAAAGTCAACTCTGAGTTTACAAACAGGACTAGGTACTAAATCAAGTATAAATTCCCAGAAATGAAGCTTTTTAAACAGATGATTTTATGTATCCAATTGTCAAATGCAGAACAAAAATAAAACTGGAAATTGCAAAAAAGAGAGTAAACAGTGAAATGGAAAATCAAATTATAACGCTGATTAATTCAACAGTACACCTCTCTTTTGAATGCTCCCACAGTCCTGATTTCTTCTTCCTAGAAAATACGTCAAAAATGGCAGAAAATGATGGTCTTAAGTGTTCAGAGTACAAAATGGTTGACTGAACTTAGGAATGATACAGACACAAGAGTTCAGGAAAATCCCAATTAAGTAAAAGGTTTTCATACAACTTAAAATTAAACCACAGATTTCATTTTCCTAGGACGTTTGGCTTTCCAGAATATGAGTTAGTAAAAAAAAAAAAAAAAACTGGAGAAAATTCTGCTGGAGCAATTAGATCCACCAAGTAGATGCAACCTTTTGCTTAGGAACTTCCTAAATGTCAGGCTACTGACATTTTGGACAATTTATGGGAAAGAAGTATTGCCTTGTTCTTGCCCCATTTTCTTATAGTTTCCCATAGGCATCTTTCCTGGCCTCAGGACAAATTAGATGGACTATTGTTATGACCTTGGGAAGACTGTTCTTTCATTCTTATGCAGCCCATTTATATATAGTTACTGTTACTTTTTCTTCCTCCTATCTAACTTGAAAATCTATTCTGCTGATATAATTTTTTTTCTGTGTATTTTCTAATAGGTGGGCTATATTTGACAATAGCCTTAAAAATGACTGAAAACACAAATGTATAGAAATTTTTCTGTAGATAATCAAGAACCTAATCTGCAGTATGTGGGGAATTAGGGGAAATACCATAAATATCCATACTATAATTCAAATTCAAAGACCACTGTCTTTAAGAGACCTGAGGAATTGGTTTCATTGCCTTTGAGACAGCTACCTATGCATGTAAAACATGTAACCTACATGTGTTACTTATTACATCCTATATAGATTTTTTTCCTCATATATTGAATACTGCATACAATCTCTTTGAACTGGCAAGTGTCTGAAGTTACTATGATATAATACTTGTAGTATTTTGACTAAGGGTTTATATTTTAAGGCACTCATGAGCATTTCAAAATCAAGAAGCACCTGCATTGCAGTTAATGGAGTGCTGAACTATTTTCTATCTGGGGGCAGATACAGAAACTAAAAGGTATCTAAAATGGAACATATATAAATCCAAAAATCCGTATTTGAAGTCCATAAACCTTCTTCTCAAACTTTGGCCTAGCACTACAGATATCTTAACTGGTCTAGGGCAGGTCTTGCAGTTAGTATGTCAGATTTGGGAGACCTGTTTACAAACTTTTACATACCTCAGCTCTACATGTGGGTCTGTCTTTGGAAACTTTTCTAATGGCTCTTAATTTAATTAATTGATTTTCCATTGTAAAAAAGTTCCAGCATATTCCTTCTAATGTATATAAAGCAGATTTTTAAATTTCTGTGAAGAAAAGCAGATTATTTCTTTAACTTGGTAAGCAGCAAAGATGTTATTTGATAGAAGAAGTGATGGAAAGAAAGAATTATCTCTGGCTCCACACTTGGATGCTGTGAACAAAATGAAGAGATTCTCAAAGCTAGCACATGCTGGTAGATTTACAGCTCTGCTGTAATTGGTGAAACAGTTGACAAAACATGTTTATATAAAATTTATGAAAAAAGACATTTTTTTCTTCATGTACTCAGTGTTCACATGATTTCTTTTCCTCTTTCATTTTCTCTATAGCGAGAGATAGAATTTGACAAGTTTTACAAACACATTTTGACAAAGGAACAAAATTGTTTACCTTATTGATAGGAAGTAGAAATTACTCAGCTTTAGTAAGATCTTTTCAAGACCCCTTTGTGAAACTAAGTACTATGGGCTAAATGAGTTACATAGGAATATACAGTCTCTGTCCCAGAAGTTTTTTAATCAATGTAATTATCACCGGAACCATGGAGTTACTGTATATATATCTTTTCAAATTATTTCCCAAACTCTTCACTAGGTGTGGGATTCTCTTTTAAATTCCACCTGTTGATCTTGCTGTGCCTCAAAATAATTCCTCCCCTGCTGGGGGAGGACTTCTGAGTCCTTGCCTGGATTTTTGTTAATTAATGGACATTCAGCCTTCTCTGCTCTCAGATAGTTTATTAAGTCTTATCAGAAAAGTTAGAAGTACAGCAGAGGGACGTGCATGCTGAGGAAAATGCGCAGAATGCCACCGAAATCAAGATAACATGGCGTTTTTAAAGCTAAACAATCCAATCAGTGTTTGAAACGACAGGTATTTTCACTTTTCTACCAATATTCAACAAATGTTTTTAAAACGTCCACAGGAACTGCGGAATTTTCTATCCAATCACTTTAAGCAATTTTGCCGCATTAAATGGAGTAGCACGAAGAACAAGAAGGAGGTTATAAAACAATAACAATCCTCCATTTTGGAGTTTTTTGCTTTTCATCTATTTGCTACTTTAACAAACCCAACACCTTTATATTTTCACCCTGTGCTACCTTACATAATATTCTATCGCCTAGTTCACACCGCAGTGCGTTCAACTTCTTCCCAGAGAGTTGGCAGCTTTCTCCATGGACGAAGGTCAAAAACAGTGCTGTCCAGGGGGGTAAAACTCCTTAAAACAGGCAGAGAAATATTCCCCGCACTCTGGACTCCCACAACTAGGGTCCATAAAAAGTTGTGTTTTCTTAGAAAACTCTTTATGAAAGGAGAAAAAAAGTTAATTTTACATAGGTCTAGTTTTTCTCTTCTTGTTTTCTTTTTTGCTGTGTTTTGCATGGTAGAAAAATCTCATCAGAAATGTCTTATTCTTCTGACCCAGCTCCCTTTGAAAACTATTTTGTCATCCTTCAGCTCCTTAAAGGAAAAGATGAAAGCAAAAATATGGATGTGTTTCTAATGAGGATAATGAAAGTTGAAAGGGAAGTGGAAGGATTGGAGGAAAAGTGAAATGTGGATACTGACAGATGCTCAGCAGAGAAAGATGGAAATGATGAGTCTGTAATGTGACTTAATGACACTAGAGAAGAACAAAGATTTGGATGAACAATGCTGAAAGCAGACACTTGAGATTTCAGTGAGAATCTGAAGTCCATATGAAGGGATTAGATTGATTACAGACAATACTATATAAACTTCTTGTGACTTTCTTTGACACAGTGTTTAATCTACTGCTGAGAGCTGAATAAAAATATTTTGATACACAAAATATTTCTGACACCAGCCTCAAAATATAATACTAAAGGGCAATAGAGATCAGCACAGAACTTTCCTAACAGTTGAAGTTGGTTACATTCTTACTGGAACTAGCTGAAAGTAATTTTTTTTTAAATGGAGTTTTGTTTTTCTTAATATAGTATGGGTTATATATGTATTTTTTATTTCTGATTTTTTAAAATTTCATTTGGTTATTTTGCTGTGTATTTTCTCAAACAAAGATAGATATTTATCTGGTAAATGATGATGATGACACAAAGTTATTCCTGAAGCTAATTCCTCAGCTTCTCAGACTGAGTTTGATAAAGAAGCTGACAGTTTATTGGCTGCATTCATATGATTCGTATGATTGTTACTTCCTGCATTGCTTTTGCTTTGTTTTGTTTTCCTCTCCTCTATTCACGTGCTTAATCTTTAGAATTTCATCTGCTATCTATACTGATATTTTATTTTAATCTGACATAAATCTTCTGATGGATGATCACAGCCAATATTAAATATTTGGACTATGTCATGAAATCATTTGAATATAACAGAATTTTACTGTGAGTGTAACAGAAACTATAAATTAATTACTGTCTTTCTTATTTTATCAAGCTGTGGACACTATATATATATAGTAAAATTATCTCTTGTTGTCTTACACTAGAAAATGTAAAATGAGCTTGATGAAAGAAAACACATTTTATAACCATAGTAACTGTCAGTAACATCTGTAGATTCCTCTCTCTTATTTCTCTATGAAGATTGAAAAACATCATTAATTTTTGTTGATTTTCATTTTTCTACAGAAGGAGAAAAGGGAAAATCAATGATAGGCATAATTTTAAATCACATATGGCTAAGTATTTAGGCATCACTGGCACAATGAATATGGCAGGCAATAAAAAATATTTAGATTCAAATAAATTTTTCAGAGATAGTATTAGCCTTTCCATAAAATTGGTTTGTCTCTGTAGTATCTCTGCAAACATTTAAATGATACCTCTAATGGTAGTTTGTGAAAAATGTTGATGTATATAGTTATTTTCAAATGTTTTTTGAAGAGAATCTGATACTTCTTTGTCAAACTGCACCCATCTGCCAAAAAAATCTTAGATGATTTATACAAGAAAAAAGTCTTTGTGAGATGATTCTAAGAGATTATTCCGGAATTTGGCAACAGTGTTGTTTGAGAAAGGCAAGATTCCAGCTTGATACTGTAAGACTGCTAAATGTATTTCAATTATATTTTAGAACAACCAGTCATTAACACAGGAATTCAGCAAAAAACATACTTGTGCTATAAAACCTACATACATACAACATACAAACAACATACTTGTGCTATAAAACCTACATACATACATACATACAAACAACATACTTAAACCCTATATTTAAGGGTTGTAATAGTCTCCTCAACTTAAATTCAAACGCAGGCAGAGTGTCTCAGATCAAAGGCCATGAATGTGCAAAAGACAAGTCTTTCAGACACCCTACATCTCTTTTGCAGGTTGCCTGGAGTTATAATCCTGTTGCAAATCTGTTGCTAGGGCATGTTCTCCTGACTTCCTGCCTGCAGCGGAGAACTCCAGGAGGAAGGAAGGCATAATGCCCATATCACCTTTTGCATTGTGTCACTGCCCAGAAGTCAGAGGGGTTGTTCCACCCTTCCACTCCTTTTCTTGGAATCAGAACTAATAGATGGATGGCTTATGTTAACTGATTACCGATTCTGTGTGCCTATCTGCCCTTTCTTCTAGATGATTTACATCTGTGTGTACAGCAGCTCCCCTGTGATCTTTTGTAGGGAGTCACAAAGGCTTCTCTTATTCTTCTAGAAAATGCTGCAGAAACACTTCTTGCCTCCCAAAGGAATTTTCAAAAACGACCCATGGAAAAACAAACCTACAGGGTGTAAAGATGCAGTCAGTTCAGGAGAGGGGTAGTCCAAACACTAAATTCTTTGTGTTTGGACTTCCAGAACATTACAGAAAATTTTAAAAATGTAGAATATCCCACTAAAAAGCTGTTTTAAAGCCTTTTAAATTAATTCTTTCATTTTGAAAGAGGAGTCATACCAGAGGCAACATGTAGCTGCCTTTCTTCCTCTGTATTTGACTGCATCTAAATTGGCAATTTTAGGTTGAAACTGGCTTCTGATTTTAGGATGGTTTAATGTAATCTAAATTGCATTCTATGATGTGAGGAGGTTGTTTATTCTTTGAAGTGAGTCAGATTTTCATAGATACTATGTTTCATGAGAAAGTTCTTCAAAAGATTGAGTGTGTCAAAGTGTAAATTAGAAATTTATATTACAATAGATTAAATGTTACCATCTCTGGACATTCAAAAATATGATGCAAAACCAAAAGAGTCAGGATTTTAAAATGAGTTCAAAATAATATTAATTTGAAGATGATCTTTCTTTGCTGTTTTGATTTTAAACTCAGACTCTATACACCTACCATTTTTTCTTTACAAACCCAAAGATGACAAACTTTTCAAGTAAGACATTTCAGATTCCTTTATAAACTATTATCTGACAAAAAGAGTTTAGGCTTAAAAAACAACAACATATACTATTATGAGAGTTAGAAAAAATTCATGAGTTGACAATCCTGAGACATTACAGAAGACTATATATTAGAGCATCTTTGTAGGTTTTCTTGGATCAACGGAAGATGTCCTCGTGCATTGTTAGCAATTCTCCAAGGACAGATCTTTACATGCAGCTCCTCATGATGCATTTAGATGTCCCTCTCACAGTTAATCTGTGTCCTGGTAGCAAAATACATTTCGTATTTTAAATGGCATTGTCTTAATTTCCTTCCTGTTTTCTTCTACATATTTCTTCTGTATATCTTTAAAATATCTGAGCTTATCATTTCCTATAAAACATTACCTTTAAAATAAAAGACCTTTTTCAAATGTAGCAATGGTCTTATGTTGATTTAATGTGTACTGCCTTCTCATATTTTTTAAATCTGTGTGTATTTTCTGATTTAAAGTGGCATTTTGTCCATACTGCTATGAAGGTTATGATTAAAGAAAAAAAAATAGAAAATACTCAAAGTTTTTTATGACTTCTCCATGTTACAGTTTAGAAATACTTCAGAGTATATAAAGAATACCTGTTTGGGAAAATCTGAAAAAATCTCGGAGTTAACAGAGGATTGAATCATTTAAAGAATAGAAAAACAGTGTGTCTAAACCTATGATAACTGGATTTCTTAATCCAGTTTCTTAAGTAGGTTTCTTAAGTATGTGGAGAAATAAAAAAAAAGCATAAATGCAAGCCCATCTAAGCTTTGGAAATTTATATTCATAAATACAATTATCAAATAAATGTTTGTAAAGTAGACTGTCATATATCCACATTAGATTTAGTTTGAGAATAATTATTTTCAAAAAAAGAGAAGAATCTAGACAAAGTATTTTAAATTCACCACCGTTTGAGCATGAATCTTTTCTATTTGGAAACTATTATCATATTGCATTTCTACAGTTTAGTTATATGTAGTCTCTCCAAATTACTCAAGTCCATTCTTGATATTTGTCAGAAAAAAAATTCAAAATCAAGCATTGCAGCTTGATTATAGCCCACATAGCTTAAAGCCAGATGACTTCCAAACATCTAATTAAAGTAGAAAACATCTAATAGAAAACTAGCAAACACTTAATACAAGAAAGAAATGCACAATATCACAGAAAAGACAGAAGAATAAAGTGCTTTTTACAGTAGATTTCATAAAGCTGACAATGTAACACAATTAGACACATCAGGGAGTCACAATGCATAATAGAACATTTTACTAGTGACAGTAAAGTCCATACAAATTGTGTGGTGTATTGAAGCAGAGCTTCACTTGAATGAATGTGAAACAGCTGACTGCTGGGATTAGGCATTTTACATTTCGTCTTGTAGACCGTGGTTTGCTTTTGGGAAAATTTTGCTGAAACTAGAGACATTAGCACTCATTTTTCATTATTTTAAAAAGCAATAGCAGCCCCTAAAGAAAAGACCTCTGTGTGATGATGCCCAAAAGAAAAGCACATCTGAAATTTCTCAAGATTTAAAACTATATTTTTAGAAGGATTTGCTGATCACTTGTTTTAGGAAAGAGTGCTGTTGTGGTTTAACCCCAGCTGGCAACAAAGCACCACACAGACACTCGCTCATTTCCCCACCAGCAGGAGCAGGGGGAGAACTGGAAAGGTAAAATCTAGAAAGCTTGTGCGTTGAGATACAGACAGTTTAATACGCAAAGCAAAAGCCACAGATACGGGCAAAGCAAAGCAGAGCAAGAAAGGACAAGGAGTTAATTCACCACTTGCCGTGGGCAGGCAGGTGTTTAGCCATCTCCAGAAGGCAAGGGCCACATCACACTTAACAGTTTCTTGGGAAGACAAATGTCATCACCACAGATGTCCCCCCTGCTTCCTTCTTCCCCCCACTTTATATACTGAGCACGATGCCTTATGGTCTGGAATGGCCCTTTGGTCAATTTGGGTCACCTGTCCAGGCTGCGCCTCTTCCCATCCTCCTTCCAGCAGGGCAGAATGAAAAGCAGAAAAGGCCTTGGCTCTGTGTAAGCCCTGCTCAACAGTAACAGCACCTACATTATCAACCCTGTGTTCAACACAAATCCAAAGCACAGCCCCATTAACAGCCACTGTGAAGAAAATTAACTCTACCCCAGCCGATCAGGAATTAACATGAATGCAACTGTATGCATAACTTCAGGCATTTCCAAAATGTCAAGCCGTGTTGTTTGGGACAAGTGCTGCTTGACAGAATTCTGGCTGTAAGACACATAGAATTAAAATTAAATCATTTAAAGGTTTCCTTTTCATTGGACCATCCTGTGATTAGAAAACAAGATTCTAAAATGGTTTGTCAGAAATAAGCAAGGCCCTGTGATTAATACTAATTTCTATTATCAGCTTTCTGTCTGAAAGACTATGCAACTTGCTGAATACTGTGTTAGCAGTTTGGTTTAAACCAGAGAATTCTGTTACTGCTTAAGTGACTTTATTCATAACCATTTTTTTCTATTATACACCACTCAGAGGTAAACAAATATTCAGGATGCAAAGGTAGCTTTAGTACTTCATAGCTGAATGTTTTATGGCTATTGTTATTAAAATCAGAAATTTCACTGTTTCTTCCACGAACTGAAATGAACTACGTTGGAGATAGTAGCAAAGAAACCTACTTTAGAGCACATTTATTAGACAGAGACGGTACAGATAAAGTATGATGCAACATATGTCTATTTCGACCATCGTGGGTTCTGGTGGAAGATGTTCCTAAGTCATGAAAAAAGTGGGCATAAAATATCTAACAGCTTTAACTATGTACTTCCTAGATATGGCCTGATCTCTAAGCCACAAACTTTTGGTTAATTTAAAAACTCAATTCAAGTACGAATTTTCTTGATCTGTCTCTTCCTTGGTGCCTGATTGCAATTAAATATTCTGCTCCCACCAGAACAGAGCTACGGTTACTGCAGTAATGTATTCAGGTTTTTATGTCACATTCATCTTGAGCTTTTCCAATAAGAAATGTGAAGATGAGTTCAAATGTGGTCTATCCTTCCCCTCATCTTCTCCCAGAGGAAAGAATCATATGTGTACTGAAGTGGTTTTTGCTGATGTATTTATGTTTAATATGCGCACTGTGCTACTTGGGTTTACAGCACAGAAGAAGTGTACTTTAGCTTTTGCCTGAAAGAGGTTACATGGTGATATTATCTATGCATTTCTGAGTTATCTTAGAATTGCTATTGCACATAGGCAATTGTCTGTGGAAAAAACAAAATCTTGCAAGTTCTCTTCCTCTTTTTTTTAACAGAGAAATGTATAGTGTTGAATTATATACACCTTCTGCAAAAAATAAATTTCTAGTTTAAAATAGCTGAATGCTTGAGTGATTAAGTCATGCACATGGAACAAGTGTTTTGAAAATCTTTCTTCTGAATTATATTAAGTACCGTACCATGGAAGACAGTTCTTCCAGGAACAAACTAATGCAGTGCCAGAAAATCAGCTTTTATAGCATTGTCCAAGTGTTTCCAGCTATAACACAGTTTTACAAGCAGATACTGGCATGAACATCAGAATACACCTGAACTTCAAGATTTTTATTATTATCTATTTTTTCTGCCTGTGAGAAGAGGAAAATTTCACTAGATATGTAGCACTTAACGTTATTTTTAATAAGGCAAATCCTCCAGGATCCTGTCACAGAATCTATTTCTGCTAATAAATGCAAGCTTTAAGTTGTGCTGCTTTTGAACCCTCTTGTAAGACGAAACTAGTGCAGAGACCCTGGAACTAGCCAAAATGATGGAAAGTGATACAGCTGTATTGGCTCAGTGGTGTTTCTGATGTTATTTTTGTTAACTGGCAGGTCCCACAACATCACAGTTGCTGCACCACTCTGAGACACATGCTGGTAGCTCTTTCTATCACCTTCTGGCACATTCCTGTCCATGTGACATTGACTGACAGGTGGTTTAGGCACTTCTGAGCTATAATTCCTTTTTGTAATATAAGGAGATGAAGGCCCAGAATGTTAAAGCATATGTGAACCTCTCTTCTATTGAAATCAATGTAGACAGTTCTGAGCTTACACTAAGCCACTTGATCAACACAAATAGAAAATTTGTGGAAGCATGGGAAACTGAAACTGGAAAGACTATGTAAGGATAAGATTTTTAAGTCTTGTTTTAGTCTAACCTAAAAAATATTAACATAGATTTTTTTTTTATGATAGTTACACCTTTATACATGTAATTACTTTCTAAGATACCCTCAAACTGTTAAACACACGCATATCACTCTTCCATCTTGGGAGCAGACTTTAACCCTTTACATGACGCAGATTCTTCCGCAGTCCTTTTTGAACTGCATCCACAAGTACTTCAGCATTCATGAGGCAATCTTTACCTTTTTATTCAGGAAAAAAAATATTTGATTATGGAGAGCAGCAAGCTTATTGAAGGAGGAACTGAGTAAAGGCTCTAGCTCCCCCGGAGGGGAGAGCCCTAGGAGGCATTCCCCTCGCCACTCCCTCAGAATTTCCCCACTGGCTCCCATACCCTGGTCCCGCCTGGGTACCACCCCTGTACCTTCAGATTACTGGTCCCTGATGCTCTCTCTCCGCCCCTACCCACCCTGTAAAAAAACCTGGTCCCTTCCACTTTTTCCCTCATTTTGTCCTCTCTGTTCTCTGCTAGTCTCCCTGGATCTACTGCACGTGTGTGGCTGGAATAAACTTCTGCTGTGGACTCTTTGCCCTTGACTCATTGAAGAAGCTGTGTGTCCGTGTGTGCATGTGTGTGTGTAGCAGCCTGCCGAGTGCCTCCTCGCTGGAGGCGCTTTTGGAAGGTTACGGCTTACCACCACCAGACCACCACTGTAACATTCAATTCTTTTACCTCAGTCTTAAATTACTTCTTTTGGCTTAATTGTTGAAGGGTAGTTTCTGATGAACAAATTTTAAGATGACAAATAGTGCTGATGGGAGAAATATGCTTATTTGCAAACTACTGATGCTATTAACATAAAGACTTTGCTAAAAGCCTGATGCAAAATCCAAGATGTTAGAAAACACTAGTGCAGTTATTGTGATAGCAATAATCTTCACAACCTATTTTTCCCTCATCTGCAGAGTGATGAGTTGCACGTCACAATGTGAATTCTAGCTGATGGTCTCTTGATTCTGGAACACTGTTCAAATATATGGATTAGAATGACTCTTCGTTGTGACACAACTATTGGAATCTCAATGAAGCTGTTCTGTTGCAGCAACATGCTGAGGCTGTGATGCTTAAGTAACTGAAATACAGGGTGAAAAGAAGAAGTTATGCAAAATAGACATTAAGAGTGCCAAACTGTTACTTTATGAGCTGCTCTTCTGGGAAACAGGCTTAGCGGATACTTCTTTCAGGGAAATGAGTGTGTGGAGGGTTAATGATAAAACTGTATGCAGGTGGATGAAGTTATTGCCAGTTACATCACACACCTTTGCATTACACAGTGTTCTGACAGAGCAGTGTTCTTTTCTTCTTTTGTTTCGTAGTTTTCTTCTTTTTTTTTTTTTTTTTGGTTTGGCTGTTGGCAAAAAACGTGAAAGCAGCCACAGAATACACAGACACACCACAGGGAGTCCTCTACACAGTAAGTTACCCAAATAATACTTTGTCAGGCTTTTTTTAAACCTCACTTTGTTTTTAAACCTCACTTAGCTGACTAAATGTCGTTGGAATGGACGAAGCTAACACTAAGAGAACTTGTATAACTATTGTCATTGAGTTATTTCTGCTTATATAACAGAGGAAAATAAATCTTACATGTCAAATAAACAACAGACTGTTTCAGTACAACAGATTTAATTAAACCAATCTATTTTGTGATAACTATTAATAGCTGACCTTCAACTAGTTCTCAACAGAAAATACAAAGATTTTTTACCTGGTATAACTGCTCTTGAGAGATTTTTAAGTCCTTTATAAATCAACAATGCATGTTTATTTAACTTTTATAACCATGCTATTTTCTGTAATCATACCTATATATGAATTCATCTAGGCACATTTATGTGCCTGATGTTATTTAGAACTCCTCCTTGTCTCAGAGGTAACCTGTAACAGTCTGTCCATGCAGCTTTTCTCCAAAGGATTCCTTCTGTAACCATGCAGAAGCTCTGTGGACCAGAGCTCTACAATTCCATAAAGATATTTTTCTTATTATTCATTAAAAATACAATTAATTTGGCAAATTTTCTGATTGTATTAAACCTGAGTTGATCTATACATAGAAAAGCCTGTGTCTCTGCAACAAACTGGAAAAAATATTGTAATATATAAAGAACAGTCCTTAATCTACCAAAATGTGATTATTACCTGTTTATGATTGAGATCCAATTCATATCAGACATCTAAGAAAAAGGCAGAGACTGAGTTACAAATGTACTTCTGAAAACATACAGAAATTAACCTACAAACTTGGAAGATAGAGCTGCAGGCTTTTGCAGGCTTTTAAAGAATGTGGAGAAAATATATTTTTATGCATCTGGCCTTGCAGTCATGACGTGCTTGTTATTTTAGATTGCTTTTGCAGGCTGAATTGTTTAGAAGATTAAAAAACAAAAAACCAGAAGAGCCCAAAACCTAAACTAGCATTTTCTTTTAGGTATATTTACTCATCTTTGGGTCTCTTCTGGAACCATTGACATACGGCAGTAATTTTCAGGTATAGTGATCCACAGAATCACAGAATACTCTGAGTTGGAATGGACCCACAAGGATCAGCAAGTCTAACTCTTAAGTGAATGGGCCATACAGGGCTCAAACCCACAACCTTGGCATTATGAGCACCGTGGTCTAACCTGCTGAGGTAATCTCAAGGTTTATGCATGATGTGAAAAAGAAATGGTTTTCCTATCTTGCAAAATGTTTGGAATTGTAAAAGTCCACTTAGACAAACGCAAAAGTCAAAATCCCTAATAAATATATACAGTGAATGACTTCCAAGGAGGAAAAATATAATGGTATCAAAACAATAATGCTTAAATACTGTTGTAGCAGCTGATATCTAGTCTTGTCCTTATGACAGCATCTGTGTAATTTTGGGCAATTTAACCACTTATGCCCAAGGACTGGAATCTTGTAATGTTTCACTGCGGTTCAGTTTTGAAGGCTGAAGGACACTAATGCTTTACGCTCGGAATTTTGTCCCCAGCTAGTGCATGGATTTGACTTCTGCACCTCAGTTTCCTGTCCTCAAAACAGGGGTAATTCACCATATTCCCCACTAGGATAGTTGTAGTAAGTGCTTCCACATTAATGAAGCACTGGGATACCCTCATCATGAACTTCTTAGAGAAGTCTTTAAGAGATAAATCATAGCTCCTATTCAGAAATAAGGTTTGAATTGTATGAAGAAAGTAAAGCCTTGGGTCACACACTGAATAATAAGGGTAAAAGAAAATATTGATCATCATATTGATCACTAAGTGAGTATCATACATTCATGGCCTGTAGAAAGGCTGAGGTCCTGTGGAAAATATGCTGTGTAATGGTGTAATTAAAGATTATAACATAATGCATATGTATGAAGGATAAAATTAACATTGCAGTAGGAACCTCAAATTTAACATTTTTGAGTGACTGAGCACTCAACCTAATAAGTTCTTTTAACATATATTTGTGGGTATGTACAATATATGTATAGGCAGTACTTAATTGTGCATATAAATTATGGACTTCAGGGAAGGAAAATTTAAGGAAGAGTCTCTTTAAATTGTATTTGTTATATGTGTACCCATAAATGGCTCTTTCCAACAGAACAGCGCTGTGGGGTTGAAATCAATGGAACTAAAGTATTATATCATTGAATCACAGAGTGGTGAAACAGATTCCCTAAGGGGGTTTTTTGACAACTGGTGGTCTGATGTATCAGTATTGAAAGTAGTCATGTCTTGTCACCAAAAAAATTCTTCTTACCTTCAAACTATATATTTGGTCAAAAAGAAGAAGTAGGTGTGACATGCAAATTCTGCAGCATACAGATTAGAATTTTACTCCATCTATTTTATATGTCCACATAGGTTGACATCACAAGAGTCCTCTGGGGACAAAGGTTATTGCAATAAACAGGATAAAGACAATTTTAATCAGATCTACTCAAGATACTCTTTTTGACTTCCATACCATTGATAAATATGCAGGACTTGAATTGATGCTTTTAATACTGCAAGAAAATTCATAATTTCAGACAACCAGATACAGCCCCTTAGCTACTAACCACAGTATTGTATCAGTAAGGAGGGAGGAGGAAAAGAGAGAAAAAACACGTGTTAATTATTGGCAGCTGTTGTTGCTCTTTTACTAATTGAGTAAAATCACAATAACACAAAAGTGAGCAGAGGAAGTGAAAATGAGTTTTAGAAGTCTTTCTTACCTTTGATTATACAAAATCTGGAGGATTTTCTTTATAGTTTTTGTTTCCATGAAAAATTAAATATAGATCTAGATTTTTAAACCACCCTTTTCCCTCATCTCCTTCTAGACATATTTATGTGTGTTCCTCCATATATTCATTTGTTTCTGTTGAGTTTTTTTATACATTATAAATTATATTTTTATGCTTGTAAGTGTTCAAAGTTGCAATTGGCATCAAATTACCTTGGCAGAGCATGTGGTTGCTATCATGGAATGCCACACTTCTCCCCCAGAGATAATTGTGTTCCAGTAGTGGGTGGATTGTTCTTCCTTTGCATAATATATGAAGCACTTTGGGATCATCTGTGGGTGACAGAAGCTGCTGCTAGTGTCATTGACTTTTAATCTAAGACGGTCAAAACTCTTTACGTACTTTTGTCACATCTGTTTGACCAGTGTTACTTTCAAACATGGCACCAGCTCTTGGATGGCCCTCTGTGCTTTTCAAATCATTCAGTGTTAAGGAAACTCCCCAGTCTGACCATTCAGGAGACTCCCTGGCAGTCACACTCCCAGCTACCCCAGACTGCCACTGCTGGGACCGAAGCCCCTTCGCAGTGGGCAGCTCCAGTGACCGACGTGTCGCCCTTGGCTCCCCACACACCCACTCCACAGTCAGACCAGGTTTCCTCACCGGTTCTACCCCAGATTTCCCATGGCAGTCTCAGATGTCTTATTCCATAAAGCCATTTATTCACAGCACAGTAACACAGGAACAGCCCAAGCTGGTGCCCCCAAGGTGCAGCCCAGTCAAGGAACCCCTGGGCTTTTATAGCCTCACGGTCCACCTGTGAGCAAGCTTCCCTCTACCTCTCTGGGTCCATCCACCTCACTGGCAGTCAATGGTTTTCATCTTTATTATGCAAAAAGTTGGCAGTTCCCAGCTCCTGCCTCTCAGTGTGCATTCACCCACCTTCACATTTTTTATCCCAAAGGTTGGCAGTTCACGGCCTCTTGTCTCTGGCTTCCACCCAGAGCTCAATTTGCATCTCAGTCTGCAGTTTGCAAGCCAAGCTACCTGGACCAGATATATTCCTCAACATCAGTTGCAGTCCCATATATAAAATTCATTTTTCTAGATAGAACAAGAATTTTTAAAAGATTTTGTTAAAAAATCCATAAACAGATGTAATCCCCTTTCCAGATGAATATAGAAAGGATTTGAACACTGTACAGATTTCAGTATTGTAGGTAATCATTATTCAAGTTCAAAATCATAAAGTAATGCAGATCCTCTATAAGAACTTACTACAGATGATCACATTGTGTATAAATATGTTTTAAAGAACAAAATTTCACTTAAGGATTTGTTCTTTCACTAGTAAGTTCTCTTAGGTCCCAATTTAGTTAAGAAACTCCTTGGTTAACTAGCAAAATTTTAAGCATATACTTAGGTCACATTGATTTGAATAGAATTTAGGTATGTGCTCATAATCCAACATATACGGACATGTTTCCTTAAATGAATGCCAATACTGGTTTGTGGATCTCCAATACTAAGAATCAGATTCTACTCAATAAACTCATCATGAAGCCTCAATATAGGCAGAACATCAGTAAACAATGGGTTACTCCTACGTTGCTCTTTAAGCCACGAATATGCAAAAATCTGTTTGTTTGCTTTATGGAAAACTCAAACAGCCTTTTTCACTTATGTTGGTCTATTATATTAAATCAAAGTGGGTGTACCTTGCCAATATATACTGAAATGGATGACAAAGCTCAAAGCAAATAGAAACTGAAATAGAGATTAAAAAACTTGGGAGACCCTTCATTTTAGCTCTGCTACATGGTGCAGAATGAATGTAAAGTCTGTGGATATTAAACATTATAAATAGTATCTTTGTAAAGAACTGTACCATTAGCCTCATTTTATTGACAATTAACCAATGTGCTGATAGACCATGGATAACCTTGGACTTCATCAGCTGGTATGAAAAGAAAACTTCCTGCTGCAAATGTCTTTTCTGCTGTCCTTACCTATTCTGCTAAGTATTGAACTGGCACCAAATTGCAAGTAGTGTCACTGACAAATACTGCATTTAGAAGGGCAGATTTAACAAAGTAGCAGAGCAGCAGGCTGGTTATGGCAGTGACAGCAGCACTAAGAGGATTTCAAAGCATTGTTAGACTTTCTAAATCTTTCCCTTATCATCTTTCCAATTTCTAATTTGCTCACTCATTCAATTCAATCTCTTTTCAGAAGACATTCTGTTTCCCTTTCTGGAAGTCAAGTAGTAAACTGGAGTTATTCCCTGCTGCACTACCTTGGTTCCTTATTTTTTTGGCACATATGTATTAATGACTTATTCAAGCAATTCCAGCACTTAACTTTCTGTATCCTGGGCAGAGTGAAAAGCTGCAGTAGGCTGTAGAAGTATATAATTGGCCTTTATATGCTGTCAGTCCTCCTGCTAGATATGACTGTGCCAAATACGAAGATGGAAGTGGAAGAGAGGAAAACTAATCTGCAGAAAGCATCCCAAATTCAATTAGAAATGCTTGGTATGATAGAAATTAGCATTGAACCGACTAAATTCCAAGCTTTGGCAGACTGAAGGTATGAACGCCAGATGCAAAGTGATAATGTGTGCAAAGGTTGATTCATCATAGGAAGTAGCAGCCAAGATATTGGTGAGATAACCAAGAAACCAGAGAGATGGTTTAATGTACTGAAATATGAAAAGCACTTGGGAAGGTGGTTGCAGAAGACATCAGCAAATACAGGAGGGTCTGGAGAGAGAAACAGCTGCTGGAGTAAGATTGGAAACAGGTGAAAGTGCAACAACAGATGTATCCCTCGATAAGATTGTGTATCCCTTTCTGTTTCATTGGGAACATAGAGCAGCCGGCAGAGAGGTCTACTTACATAATATGGTATGCTGAATTGAAAAAAAATCTGCTAAAAACTCCACACAAAACAGTGATTGGCTTTCCACAGCAGAAGTCCATAGAAATGACAATTGAGAAAACAACTTATGTGAATACACAATTGCACTAGCAGCAGCAGTTTTTTGCAAGAGATTGTTGAAGACCCAGTAAATCATATAAACCTGATTAAATTAGTTTCTTGAAAGTCAATGCTTTATTCTGGTATAAGACTCTTTGAATAATCCGTGTAATATATACAAATTTTATAGCAGAATTCACTCTGGGGAAGGTGGCAAACACATTTCAGAGGTCAAAAATGAGGATTTCAGAAGAGATGTTTCTTGAATTTTGTGTGATTGATTTTAGACAGGTGCAAAGCATTGAACTTAGAAAGGAGAAATAAGATACATACCTTTAAAATAGGTACTAGTTGACTGTGTAGTTGGATGAAAAAGATAAAAGGCTTAATATAGACCTCAAAATGAATAGAAGCCACTAGTGTGATCCTGTTGCAAAACAGGAAAATCTCATTCTTGGATGAATTAAGATAATTGATGGATCTAGGAAGAAGGTTTTTTTTCTAGCTCTTCCTGACTTTAGTGGATCGTTGTTCAGAACAGAGTCCAACAACATGGTTTAGAGAAGACTGTGATAAGTTGCAGAGAGTAGTAAGACTAATTAAGCATTTAGAAAAAGTGAACTATGAAGAAAAAGAAAGGTTAAAATAATTGCATATATTCAGTCTAACAGAACAATAAGGGACACAAATTTCTTCTATTAGATAAAAACTGTTAAAATGACAGCAGCATTCTCTGTGATCATAAGGTCTAAGAGAGAAAACAGCTGAATTTTCAACAAAGACTTATTTCAGATTCCGGGGAAATTTTTGAAAGCCAAAGGTTAGTGAAGCAATATGAGAAGATGTATTCATAGACTGTTGGTTTTTGTTACTTGTTTTTTTGTAGGTGTTTTAGTTTTTTTAAGAGCCAGTACATATTCTTTTAGTGTTTGTTGAAGTCATTTTTATCTTGCATGCATGCAGGTAGCACTAGGTGAAACCTTCAGCTCTGTGATTTCTAAGATTCTATGCTTAAATGACTGAGAAATTCACCAAATGCAACAGAAATTTTCTACTCAACCAAAAAACAGAGAGGCTATTAATCAGGATGTTTTATGGAGAACTCCAGTGACTAATGAATTCTTGGTAAAGATGAATGAAAATAACCTGCCAATGTGAATGACATTCATTGATTATGAGAAAGTTACTGACTAGCATCAGAGAAAGAAAAATGCTGTTCTGAAAGCGACCCAAGCATAACAAAACACTATCTGCAGTTTCTGAGAAACAAGTGGGCTGGACTGTGGCTGACACAGATGGGAAAGAAGAAAAAGAGAGCCCAGAGCAGTGCTTTTTGTCTGCAGTCTACTAGTGGTACATTTATATAAAAGTACCAAAAGGGTCCAGCACAGTCTGAGGATACAGTGTGTGAACTTGGATGAGTCAAAATATCACTCTTATCCCCTGTATACAGAAAAGACAGGGTGCAGCATCCCACATACAGGGTAATGAAAGTCCAGGTTCAAACAGACTGTGAAAAGGGAGTTTGGGAGGGAGTTTGGTTGGGAAGGGGGAAGGAAGAATGCTGGTGTTCTGCCAAAACACATTTAGTTCTGACTTAAAAAAATAAAACCCCTACAACACTGAATGCTTATTGCAAATTAAGTTAAAAGAATTCATNGTTACCTCTGAGTCATACAGCAAGGCGTTGTTGGGCCCATTAACAGGAGATAGTCCAGGGGGAGAAGGCAAGGAACATTGCTACACCTGGTCTCAACAGCTCATGGTAATAGAATACATTGTAACCCAGGACATTCATACTCCCTTAACTTAGGCTTTAACTTTGGCCAAATTCCTTTGAAAACGGGGAGAGTAAAGAGCTATCAAGAGTCTTAGTTTCCAAATACCATTTATTTTCTCATTTGAAAAACTTACTGTTTCATGAGGACCACAAGAAAAAGGTTAGGCACTTTTTTTTTTGATGCAATCACCATTTTCTCATGGGTTTTTATAACCCCAACCACTATGATACATTTTCTGTCTTGGTCTGTGGATGCTTCTACTTTATAAATGAATAGATCTACAGCTGCACTGAGCAGAAGAAAAAGTAAGATAAAACCAGAAAAGCAGCATTTTTTGAATAGAAGAAAAAAAGAACAAAATATGTGGAAAATGGCAAGGCTGAACTGTTCAAAAATCACAAGAAGGAAGTCAGCAAACTGCCCCCACCTGCTGCATTAATCTGTATTAGCATTTCTACTTCTCTATTAGAGTACATTAGAAAAGACATTGTGACAGAACAGGGATTACTTACATGGAAAATGCAATAAAGTGTGGTCAAGCAAACAGTACGGTGGGCTCATTGTGATCACAGCAGTCAGGGATGAAACCTAAGAAATGGGAAGAATATTACTATTGTGTCAATAAATGTAATTAAGACTGAGATGATAATTTTATTCAGAATCTGTATTTCCTGCTTGCTAATGTCTCTCTCAGAAATTTACCTTTCCAAATGGTGCATCTCATATTCTCTTCTAGTTCATCCTGTAGTACATTTCCATTAGAGACAAGCAGAAGAAAAAGGAAACTGTATTACAAACAACATCAATTCTTAGCATTAAGAATTAATTAATTGAAAGAAAAATGTTTTATGAATGCTTTGTCCTGGTTATTCTAAACTCAAATTGAATTTTCACAAAATCTTTAAATTACCTGTGTGGAAGGAAAACATCTGCTTGCTTGTTTGATTTTGTTATGGGTCTATTTATACTTTGTTTTTCTTTGCTAGCTCAAAAATTTGTGTATAAAACACTAACTTTGATGTATGGAGTACGATCTTTCTCTAAAATATGTGAGTGGCAGGAAAATGCTGTGGAGGCAGGATGGAGAGCAACATGTGTTGAGCAGGAACAACTGTGGGTCTTGTGAACCCGCTGTTTTGAGGCCTGGCTGCTGCAGCCAGGGACAGTGGAGTGCAGCACCTTCCCACAGCTGATCCTGAGGTCAGGCTCCTGGGCACACAGTGGCATCCTGTGCTCCCATCCTGGGAGCTGTTGCAGCTGCATTTCAGCTGAGCTTCAGCCCTGCTGCCTCAGAACCCTGCCTGCAGCTGCCCTGCGGGTCCAGACCCTGCCCCCATGGTCCTGTCCAGCCATCCAAGGGCTGTGTCTGGCCCTTGTTCCCTTCACCGGGCCTGATCCTGTCCCCAGTCCAAGAACATCCTGACCTGTTGCTGAGCCGAAGAGACTGCTCAGAGCGGCCAAGTGCCTCATGTTCTACCAAACAACAGTGCAGGATTTCATGTCAAAAGTCCTGTCAAGGCTAGGGGAGCTATGGCAGTTTCTGAGGGTTATATACAGGAGGACACCCTCAGCCCACCTCACTTTCCCATCACGCAGGACTTGGGCACATGCCTGTCATCCCAGTCAGCCTTGTTGGTGCTAACTCCATCCTGCACACTTGGGCATGTGGAAGCTTCTGTGATTACTGATGGCAGCTGTACCAGCCATGGTCCTGCAGCAGGCGTGGGACCAGGCAGAGACCTTCACACAGGAATGTGTCCTGATGCTGGACACAACATGTTTGCAAAAACCTGAACTTGTGTGATCACAGTAATGGAATAGCTGGGAGACCTGACACATGGAAAGAACTTGGCAAATGCCTCAAGGATGCCTTGGGTAGCTCATAAGGTTTAAAGGGCAATGCATCCATTTCCCTTAATTCAGTGGTAATTTCTCCATCAACAACAAACATTGCAGCCACTGAGGACGAAGTGTCAGAGAAGACAAATGGGCACCAAAAGTGTGCAGAACTGTGGTGAAATATACACAACCATAAGGAATTGTTGTGTAGGGTCTAGCTGTCTTCAAAGGATGATTTGTATTGCAGTGGCTTGGAGAAAAACTGAGTATGATAAATGTAAATGCATAACTTAAACCTAGTTAATTTCTTAATTCATTACAATACTTCTTTCCTATAAGCAGCTTGGAAAATTATTGATTAAACAAACAAACAAATCCTAGGTTGATTTTTGTCTGGCAAATACTCTAGCCCTAAATCAAATGTTGAATCTGAGGCAGCAGTGTGTTTATCAGCCTCAGGTCATGTCCTTAATGCTCAATGAAAGGGAAACCTGTTTCTCATTCAGTGATTGCTCAGCTATAATAAACTGCTAACATTTTTTAATTTGATACTTTACATACTCATTATACTCTGGTATCACGTAACAGTACAGAAGGTTTGACTTTTTCCCCAGGAGCCATTTTCTCCTGAAGCCTGAACATTTCATTGCTGCACTGTAATTTAAAGGGTTATAGAGACTTGGTGGAATAAATTACAATGTTTATGAAAATAGCCAAAACCAAAGACAAACTTAAAAAAAAGACCCAGTTTCAGCACATGTAATTTTCAGTGGCTTCAAATAATATACAGGGGCGCAAGTTTTGGACAGAGTGCTTTAAACTGTTACAGTCTTTACCTCCACAGGAGGGGAATAGAAATTTACAGCATAACTATCTTAAAAGCTGATTTATTATGATACTGTTTCCCCCCATATACACCCATTTTTATATATGTTAAAAAAAACCCCAAAGAAACAAACCATACAACCATGTTGAATTTATTTACCCGGTTAGAAAATACAGAGAAAATACTCATCAGAGTGCCTTGTGTAACAGAAAAACTAATCTAATATCAGAAAAGAAAACAGGCTTTCAGGCATCAAAGCTTAAGCTTTCAGCTTTCCTTCAGACTGTATTTCTACATGAGTCAGAGGGGGTGGGAACGGGCACGAAAGCTGTGCTAAATCATCCGTTGCAAAGGGAAAATAATAAAGAATTCAGGTTAATAATTAGAAAGAACTTTAAAATTAATTAAACAAAGCAACAGGACACAAGAGGTTATACTTTATTGAGCCAGGAATGCACGTTGTGAAGCATAACACTGTATGCCTAAGCATATTCAGTCACCTGAGGTACCTTTTAATAGACCGGTTAGGCAAGGGCTGATACTTAAAATAATTCTAAGTCACAAAAGTCTTTAGGATTTGTTGACAATTTGTACATACTCATTCATGGTGGCAAACAGTTTTTAGTGGGAATATAGTGGCGATACATCACCAAAAATAATTTTGTTTCCCCATTATAATCTCCTTCTTACTTCAGCCTCGGTAGTGGCTCCTTAAGAGCTTCTACATAAGGTGAAGGTCCATTCTCCACTATTCTGTGGATTGTTTTTGCAAGCTGATGCTTCTTTGGATACTCTTTGTCTGTGTCCATATTGCTACGATGTTCAAAACCTGAGCCTAAACTCTGCTGTCATTCACTTTACAAACACTTTATTTAGTTCCCTCCATCAGAAGTGAGCTAACTGATTCCCCAGGCAGGAAAGCACAGGAAAGATGATGTTTTTCTGTGGCAGGAAAAAAAGAATTCAAATTTGTGATCCCCTCCAACATAGCATGGAAACTAGCCCCCATCTTTTGCTGTATAAACCAATCACTGAACTTGAGCACTGCTATCACAGGCAGCGTGCTTGTGGCTTTTTAGATAGAAAGGTTGAGTGTTTTTAGAAATTAGCTGAAAAAAATGTGTCTCTAAAAAGGCAAACCACTAAAACTACAGAAGAGTAGATGCTGCTTCACGGCTTCAAAAATAACCAAGCACTCTGGACATGTGTCTCTCCTTCCTTACAAAATGTTATAGCACAAACCACAGAGTACTCATAGATTGATAGTATCTCTCCAGATAAGGAAAGGGTAGAAAGGTAATCCAGAATTCGGGGGGAAGCCAACTAAGGGAGATAAGTGACAGAAAAATAGAGGCCTCAACAGGTGCTTATATAAATACGGGGCTGTAGAAGGAATCAGAGGATTGTGGACAGCATAAGAATATAAAAGCCAAAGGGAGGTGTGAAGCCAAAACACCAGAACAGAGACAGAAAGAAACAATAGGGTCAGAAGAAAATTTTTCTTTCTGAAGGCATGTTTTGATGCATAGCTGTGGTTGACATTCAGGATGAGAATAATCTTCTACCTCTGAAGGGAAATAAATGACACATGTAGATGAGAATTTCGCTATGAGATCAGATTCATGATCTCTGTTTATTCCAGAACCATCTCCAGCACTGGATATATATTTTTGACACAAAAGTCCAAGAATCCTATAATAGCCAATCCTTGCATAAGCTCTCCCATACAAGTCCCATATATTTCCTAAAAGCTAGAGATTATTTCAAGATTAAAGCTTGTCTTGCTTTATTCCACACGTATGCTCCAGATATTCATGTTGTTCTTATAAATCTCTAATACTTCTTTGAATTTTTTAAGTTCTTTACATCAAACAATACCAACTTTTAGCACGCTCTACTGGGCCCTCTACTGATTTTTCCTCTGGAAAACACTGTTTCTCTCAGCTGGAAAAAGAGAAGGATTTCTGACAACTACACTCGCAATCTTCTGATATTTCAGTTGGTGCCTGAAGTTAGCTGTGGTGATTTTGGTAGTAAATTACCATATATGATACCTGTGCATCTAAATTACCATTTAACTCAGGTGAGGAAGACCTTTGCAGCAAATTTTCCAATTGTAACCACTCTGGTTTGCAACGTGGAGTTATTTAAGAGTACATAAACTGAATTACTTTGGGATAAAATTAATCAAAATAATTCCAACTTCTATGTGGAAGCCAGAAAAAGATGCAAGACTGGAAATAGTCTGAAGTAAATCTCCAACAAACTTCGTATATTACGGACATCAGGTTTCAGCAACAGCTGTTTCACTCCATAGATATGCTCCTGTTGCCTAAAAAAAACTGCTAATGCAAACGTAACCACAACCATCTTTAATCAGTTTTACAGGAATAAAGTTTTTCATAGAAACTCCTTTCTGGTTTTGTTTTGTTCACTCCCCCAGTATATATCCTATTCTTTATACATTGAGAGAAACAAATTAGTAAGTTGGGGCGAAGGAAGTTAGGCACAAGTGAGTGCTGTCTAAATTTGTGGGGAGCTCATATTAGTGGTGGAAGAGAGGTGATGAAATTCAGTAACTGATTGAAAGAGGGAGCATTGGTAGGTAGAGATGTGGAAAGATTGAATCTCCCTTGAGAAGACGAAAGGACAGTTCAGTAATTGGGAACAGCAAGGACCCATTTGCAGGGCAGAGAGGAAAAGAGAAGTAGTTAAGATAGCATAGTTGTTTTCAGATCTTCAGTTCAGCTCCAATGCACTGAAGTAGTGATCTGAAAATAAAAGAGAATGGGGTGGGAAGAATGTTGTGTTATTTTATTTTATTGAAACACACAGAGGTTTTTAATCATAAATGCACATTTGTGATTGCTGATTTTATTATAAAGAGAGTTTATAAAACAATGATATCTGTCCCTCTGGTTATGCACTAAAAATAGCTAATGTTTTGGCAAAGAACCTGGACTTTTCCTACTCATTTCAGGTATACCCAGACCTATTGTGCATGCATGGCGTAGTATTAGGATTATACACTATAGTATTATTCAAATATGCAAAGTCCCTTTGACATAATAGTCAAGGGAGAGTATGGCTTAATGTATCTGTAATCCACATATTAAAGCTTTCTAAGTATGATTTGACATGACAGTCCATAATGCCTCTAAGCTTTAACTTTCTATTGTGCCTGTGACATATACTCCACAAATTACAGTATCGGACTCTCTTGTGAAACTCCATTTCTGATCCATTCTTTCTGTTACATTATTTATTTATTTATTTGTTTATTTATGTGCATGTCTCTATGTACATATATATGTCTATAGCTTCTAAATATCCACCCCGACAAGAAGGGAAGTCAGAGATGATTCCTTCCTCCAGTCTTTAGTTCCCCCTGCTGTGCCTATGTGTTGAAGTTAAGTAACCTTGAAAGGCTTTAGAATGTGTCTGTGCCATCAGCAGGGGAGTAGAAAGGGAGGTGTATATAGGAGCACTAATACTTAAACTGCAAGCTGCCAACTCCACTGATATGTCACAAACACTCAGGGAGCCACTGCATGCCACAGTCATCCTCCTGCATTCTCATCAAGCACTCACTAAATGTGGTAACTTCCTACTTCCTAGCCTGCAGTTGCAGGAAGGATCCTCGAGGGTTTGATAGCTGAACCTTTCCCAAAGATCATGGATATCAGTGCCATGGAGTTAATGGAGCTGGTCCTGGTGGCAGTTGTGTTCTCCCTTGTGAAGTCATCTTGCTTTTATGAAAAGCTGAGATGGCAGCTGCTGGGGAGGGGCAGCTGCATGTTTCTTCTAAGGACTGAAGAGCAGCTGAAATGGGTGGTGGTGACCATAACATGACAGACCTGCTGCCAGTAGCATCTATGATGAACATGTGTGACTGCCCTGATAATTAGCTTTGAGACAAAAATGCAGAATTGAGACTGTCTGGTATCATCTGTGGGTGCTATAACCTGTCTGCTTGCACAGTGGAGCAAGCTACTTAATGGTGTGTGCTTTGGGTGCTTAACTAGGCATGTGATGATTTTTCATCAGTGTTAGCAACAAAGCTGTATCTGTCAGAATTAGAAGGCAACTCCAAAACCAGCCCCAGCTAGGTAATGTTTGTATCCCCAAGGAACTGCTCGTTGAGATTTCTTGATGGGGGGAAGCGGTGTATTGTGGCAGGAAGCATATGTGAAGGAAGAGGAACCCTAAGTAGCAGAATCCCTTTTGAATCATATTGAAAATAATGTCATAATTAGAGTTTGTCATATATAAATATATATATAAAAACACATGCGCGCACATGAATACTCATCAGAGAGAGCTTCTAAAATAATTTGAGTGCCTTCATGAGTTTAGAGATCTCACAATTATATGACGATGCAGCCCTAGTCACTACTTCAGGGTAGGGAGAGAGAAGACTCAGGCAAATGTTATTTTAATAACCTCAGCAGACCATGCATTTACATCTCTAAGCCCTTCTCTGTTCACACAGACATCCTATCATTAGCTCCATCTAATGCTCCAAATTTAATATTCTTTGTCTTTTCCTTAAAGAATGAGAGTGCCTGTCTATATGATTAAATCACTATAAAGAAAAGGTCTGTCAGTGTTCTTCCTGTACAGCAGATCATGTTGAGAAATATGATAAGTCCTCATTACGCAGCATTCCTTTCACTGGGCCTGATCGGGTTCCACAAATAGGAAATGTTCAAATTGCCAATACTCATTTGCATAGCTTTCCTGTTTGCCTGCTGCTTTTCCACTGGGACCTGTCCCAGGCTGCTTCAAAACCTTTCAGTGAACACTTATATTAGTCTGTTTTTTCCACTCTTGTATTCGTGAACCGACTGATGGTTTTTTATGGTATCTTTTAAACATTTATCTCCCTGTTTACTGCCACCAAAGCAACACGTTTCCTGAGTCTTGTCTATAGAAAAATGCACACCAGAGACTCTTCCTTTCAACAGCTTCTAATTAGGCAGCTGAGGTTGAGGTCTGAGAAAAGCAATTTTAAGGGTAACTTCCTTGAGCTGGCTCCAGTGCTTCCTGCTTACCAGAGCTCACTGCCTAAGAAGCTTATCAGCTAACTTCCTGCTGGTGAGACACTTGCCAATCATCTGACATTGCTCTTTCTCTGTATCAATGAGCTGGACTGCTGTTTTGAGAATAATAAGAAGTAGAAAGAGGAACTGACCTTGTACAAAGGAGTGTTATGGCTTGCATGCAGAACATAGCCACTGTTGCGAGCAATGATTCAATTTCTAGGGCACACACTGTATTAGGTGAAAATATTGCTGTTTCTGCCTGGAATCCATGCAAATCTGGCCTTTGCACAGCCTGTCTCTTTTGGCTCTTGATATTGGTTGCTTTGAAATTTTTAAGGGATTTTCCACTTATCCCGTAATGAAGGGATGGTTCCCTTCTGTTGTTTTCCCTCCCTTAACTTCACTGCCCAAAAATGTTATTCTAAAAACAAACAAGTTTTCTTGTATGTTGTTCTTAATCCTGCTTTTTCACAAAATGACAGTTCAGTCAGTAAAAGTGGCCTTAAGCTTGGAGAGCTATGCAGCATGTAGCATCAAAATTGTTTCTGAGAACTTTGGATTGGACATTGGCCCATTTGGCTCATAGGTGAATTTAGAAAGTATCCCTCTTTTTATTGAAACTTGGATAATAAACACAGGGGTTTTTTTCCTTTTATTCTATTTAAGTGAAAATGCTACACATAGAAAGCATAGGTTTTTTATTTCTGCTATTCCTTGCCAAACTTTTCCCTCCTTACCAAACAGTTACATCATTATTCCTGCTAAACCTAGTGTATTTCATCCATTTGTCAGTAAAGAAATTGAGGGAAAACCACAAAAAGGTACGTTTGAAACTATATTTTAAATAGAATAAAAGTGTTTATCTGTCCAGACTAAGATTTTATAATATAGATGTGGGGAAAAAAACCACCCAACAAAACAAACAGATAAGTAATCATGGCTTCATAGCATTTTCTCATTACAAAGTTGTCCCTGAAAGAGCACCTGTATTTATACAATCTATGAAGAATTCTTTGGTTTTATACATAACTTTTAACCTTTTCTTTTTATAGTGTGCATTTGAAACTATAGAATTTGTTGAAAAATTAACCAGTATCAAATGTCTTGAAGTTCTAGAGCAATAAAATACCTCTGCTAAATTTAAATAGCTACAAATAGAGGATATTTACCACTCAATCAGTTCCTCCATACATTTTCTATGATGACATATCTAAATCTGCTACATTCTTACTACTTACTCACAATTAACTGACTTTATGGAGCTCTGTGCTCTCAGGATTATTCCAATAGAAAGAAGAATGATTTCTGTGCTAAGTATATTCTAAATACTCAGGCACCTAGCAAAAGACATGGATAGGACGTAACTTTATCCTTTGTGTAAGACTTTGAGACAGGGAAGGAGTTTCTTCTGATTTTTCTTCATCCCATATGTTAGGCCATGACACAACTCATTTCTGACCACGCTGCCTTATGTTTTATTGGCTGCTTGCCCATTCCTTGGGGCAATTTCACAACATGTCTTGAGCTCTATTTGAATCACTCCTCTGAGGTTGCTTTTGTCCCTTGGTGCCAATGTCTGTAATATAATTGCCTGTGTACAGGCTGCTTGCAGACAGAATTCTTCTGCTGGGTACATTTTGACACACCCCATGTGGTCCTCATGATTTGCCAAAGCACTTGCTGCATTACAACCTGTTTTCTTATCAGCAACAAGTGCCTTCCGTGATTTTTTTTCCCCCCGTCTGTTGTCCAGGCATTATTTTTGTAAATAACACCTATATTTTGGGGGGATACTTCTATGCAAAAAAGGTACTTAATAGCTAAGGATAATAAAAACAATTGCAGAGTTTGTTGGATCTTTACTGTTACTGAGTCACAATTAAAAATTTAAAGAGAAAGTGGTTTAATGACATTGATTAGATCCATAAAAGATTCCAGGCATAACAGCTCCCCATCTTTTATGCAATCAAGTTATTCACCCAGAGAGAGCAGAACTGGCCTAATTTCCTGCTTTGGTATAACTAACTCCATAATATCCTTTAACTAAACCAACAAGTTATTCTAGGCAAGGGCATATTTTATCCCTTCTCAGTGAAACTGTGAGAATACTCAACACAAAGCTGAAGAACAATGTATTAAAAGTGAACACAAGAGAAGCATCACTCCAGCTCATTGCTTTAGGCATTCACCTAAATGAAACAGTGTTTTGTTCAGGACTCTATTCAAACAGCTGTTTATGCATTTTACCTTTAGTGGTCTTTGGATAAATGCATTAACACTATAGAAGAACAGGGAAGTCACTACACAGTCACTACCTCTAAGTCAGGCAAGAGCAGAGCTGGGCTTTTTGGCAGGATTGTAGTACTTTCATTTAAACATCTAAATTCCAAATTCCACCTTACCACAAAAGTCTTTGAGATCGGGTCTTGTGGATATTACTTTGTCTACCTTAAAGGGAATACTTTTGCTTATATGATATCATCAATATTAGCAGGCACTGTTGATCTCAAATGAGTTTGCAAGTACTCTGGGACTCTGGGGATCAGTTTCTGGTACTCAGAGCTGAAGGTTAGTTTATTTACAAACTGAAGACATTAAAGTTACTGTGCAAGCATTCAGAATGAATAAAGTCAACTGCAATGAAATTTAATTTTTTAATACTCAATCACCCGTTTATGAAAAGTACAAAATTTGATCAGATATTCCAGCTGTACATCTGCACTAGTTGCCTTTTTGATGTTACTCAAAAGCTTTGAGTTGGGATGAACTGCTGAGACTAACACTGTTAGTGCAAACAAATTACATTAACGTCATAATTCATGCATCCTGTAGGCACTCTGTATGGACAAACCACAAAATGACGGAATATACATTTAAAGATCCAGTCTGTTGCTAGTGTTTTCTGTCTTTTTGAGCAGGATGCAGGAAGGAAATCCTGTAATATCATGAGATTTTAGAAACAAAGAATGAAAAAGTGGCCCATGATTACACTGTATTTTTTCATTACTGTTTCCTATCCTTGGACTGAATGTATAGACATAGCAAGTGTAAATGAAGTCAGGTTTTTTTATTACAAACAGCTTTGAATTCATTTAACATTTCTTAAGCTAGGTTGTCACTCTGTCTACCCAGCTTTCTATCTTTCATCTGTAAATATATTCCTATTTGGAAAGCAGTAATTTTTTCTAGATGTAAGTATCTAAGTACCTGTTTAACTGAAGTGTACATTTATTTATGGCTAGAGAGACATGCTAAATTACCTGAATTTAATCAGGTAATTAATATACCCCATTCTTCAGAAATGCCTTCTTATTTTTTTCAACCTAGTTTCATTCATTTTGATTGGTAAAAAGCCAAGGATGTCCTTCCCTCAAGTCTCTTTCTTTTGTACTTCAAAAAAGAAAAAAAATTCTTGCATGAAAGGAAAACAGTTCTGATTTCATTTTAAAAGAAAATGTAAAGGAGTCAAACTTTCATCTTAATGTTAATATTATAACTGAAATGCTGATTAACTGATTATTGACTGATACAGTGAGCTAAGGATCAGGTTCTCACCTACTACACTTTATTACATCTCTGGAACAGTACCACCACATCTCATCTCTGTGGCCAGCCAAGTGTGAGCCTGTTGCCAGGCCCAAGTGTATGCTGCGCATGCCAAAAGTGCTAAGTGCTGAAGGGTCTTGTGCTCACATTCCAAATTGTGGACTCTATGTGGTGCCCATATACACACCTTCAACCTTCAGCCTTGGTTCCATCAAACTTTCACCAAAACACACTCTTCCTGTGCATTAAACCATGAAAGCTTTATGCACTCACAAAGTACCCTTTTTTTTGGTCCTGATGGAAATGGCTGTAGTATTTCATGTGGATGAAACATGAATCTTGATAGGTCCTCCAATCTTCAACCCTTTTTTCCCCTTTTGAAAATACCCCACTAGAAGCACTTTCTCAAGACAGGATTGCAGATATGGGTCTCCTCTTGGTACTGTGGACAGGGATCAGAGTGAAAAGAGCACTGTTAAGTCTATCTTTAAGGCTCTGTTCACATCAAGAAAACTGCTTTCTTTGATAATGACGTTATCAAATACAGTTATTTAGTTCATGATATGGAGCACACTGCCTGGGGGATCATGAATAATTTATAGGCTGAGATTAAAAAGATATTTTTATGCTTGGGCCTTGTATTGGGAAGATGAAAATAGCATTCCATTCTTTAAAGAATTCAAGAAGTTCTGAACAATCAACAATTAAATGAATTAGAGCAGGATTATAGGGATTTTTTTTCTAGACAAATGTGGGTGTGGAGAAATAAAGGGACACAAAAACCTTAGGTTATATATGCTTCGTTATGACAATAAGACATTTAAGGTTACTCTTCCCCTTTCCTTTTTTGCAATTGGATGAAGAGAATAAATGGGCTGTGCACACTGGTGCTGTCCCACAAATGGGCAGCCTGCAGAGTTCATCCAACAGCAATGGAGGAAGAGCCTGTACTTGTAGTTGAATGGCACAAGGTAATATTCCCCAAAGAAACTGGAAGAACTGCCCTCCCTTTGACTACATACTGGGGCGGTGTTGCTAGGACAAGATGTAAAGTCAAAAAGCTTCTCCCTTTTAAGTTGTACAGCTTAAGTTGTAAACTCTGTTTTTTTAATCTGTGAACATCTCATACATTTATAGTGCTGTATAAGTAATAAAGTAGATCATAATAGAAGCTTCCCATTAGCCATTTCAAACATGCAAACCTACAGGGAGAGGACATTCCTGAAAAAATCAAATTTCATGATTTGGAAATTTACTTTAAAACGGCAGTTTCCAGAAGCTGTAAAACACAGTTATGGTTCTTTAAAATTTTAGGGAGGGTAGGAGCTGATCAGCAGCATGCAGTTTCTGACAAAACTGTGAAATATTCTTTCTGGTGAGTACACTCTGTTGTTCTACCTTGACATTGAACTTTTTTCGGCCTTCCCATTTCTGTATAGGTATTGCATTTGGCATTTCATCATCTTGTATGAAAAGTATTAGGGATGCATGAGGGGTGTTAGGAATATGGATCTGAAACAACTGTCAATGCAAAAATCATAGTTTTAAATTTAAATAATTGAGTCTATCATGAAGTTGCTAAATAGAACATTTGGTAATGAGCACTCATGCAAATGAACTCAGAGACAGGTTTAGAGACATGTAGTGAAAATTGTTCATACCAGGGAGTCTCAAGTAGAAGGCATGGCATAGCTTTTTCTGCTTGAAAATGAACCTTTAATTTCATGTTGGATAAGATATTTTCTTTAACTAAAATACTATGCTGCAACATTATAACTGCCCTTTCTAAAGGATTTTTTTCCCCTTTGAATTTTTTTAAATTCTAAGCAGTAGAAAGAAAGTATGGAAAAAATAATAGAGTTTTTAAGAATTGTTAAACTACTAGAACCAAAGCATTCACCAAAAAAAGGGGTTTCTAGCTTTAGGAGACTGAAAATATTTAAGTAGAAAAATATTAACATGTATAAGATATAACCATATGAATTTTTTTCAACTTAAATTACTTTGCCATACATTTACAGTTGGTATTAAATGTTTCATCCCAGAGTTCAGCTACCGAGAAAAAAGAACTTCTGTATTTTCTTATGGGAATCAACAGGAAATTTACAAAGTGTGCCACATCTTCTGTCAGGAAGCCTAATATGATAAAAATTACTTTTTAACGTAGTAGGGAAATTTTCCTGCATAGTTCATTATTCTGAAACTTTGAATTCTTAATGGATCAATCTCTTTTGTCATGTCCATGGCTGCTTCAGTGCAGAGTCAGTATTCCCAAATACCATTTTCCAAAAGGCTGCTCTCACCACAAGGTTGCTAGTGAAATTAAGGTATTAAAAGGTATTAAAAGCACCTCTTTGTAGCTTTCTAGAAAACAATCCACTGTTCATCATGGTAGAAAAAAGAGGGACAGCTCTCTAGCTCAGTATTGCGGGTGTCTCTGAAAAGGAGATGGATAACCATATTGTGTTCTTCTTCTACAATTCTCTAGAGGTGTCATTAGAAAAAACAAACAAACGAAAAACCACCACCAAAACAAAGCAAGCAATTTGGAGAAGAAGTCAACACAGCTTTTTTCTACTGGTTGAATGCTCTCAGTGTAAGGAAAGTAATAAATTCTAACCACCTTCCAGGACAAGAGCTATTGGGTGAAGAGAGAGCATGGAAGTATGATCTCTCTCCTTTTTTTCTGGTCTGTTTTGGGTTTTTTTCCCACTGTTCTGAATGAAAATGGACATACGTGTGTGACCAATGTGTATGGATCATGCCTGATGGGTGGTGTGCATGTTTTGTGCTTGCCTAGCAAGTCAAGCTTTCCCCAGGACTTCAGCAAATGAACACATATTTTAAAAATCCATCCAGACTGAGGTGTGTAGAGGCCAGAAGGAACATGCCTGAATGCACAGAAGTTAATCTGGAAGTTCCCATATCGAAATGTTCTTGGGAGTCACATGTTAGGATTTGCAATTCTAAATTCTACCTCATTCTCATTTAAAAAAAAATACATTTCTCACAGTGTTTTATGAACATTTTGTGTTTAGTTATTTACAGGAAATCTATCTGTTCAGGAAAAGTGATTTTTTATTTTTATCACCTTATCATTATGCTGAATCTGTTAGAGCCTTCACCCAATTATTCTCTATCTGTGTGTTTGTGTGTGTGTATGTGTTTTCCTGCACTCATCTGAAATCCAGTGGCTTTTACCAGAAGAGGTTTTGAGACAATCCAGCACTCTCTAGTACTTCTTTAAATGAAAGATAAAATTTGTCTCAAATTGAAAGCCTAAACTGTCTTTTATGTTAGTTATCATATAAATTGTGTATAGAAATTTTTTTCTGAAGTATTTTGTCTTGACTGTTGATGCCTCTTCTATTAAGTTACTGACCCTACAGCAATGGTACTTCACTCAGAAAATCACAAATGGACAAAGTTTACAAGATATTTCTAGACTATGGCAATAGAATTATAAGATTAGATTCACCCTTGTAATCTCTGCTTCCTGACAGTTTTTGCAGAACTCAGATTTGCTGGATGTGTTGAATTTAGCATCAAATTTCAGCATGCACTAGGGATAAAAATGATGATAAAGCTAGAAAGGAAAGAATACTGAGCACAGACCAATGCACAGGATGTGGAGGAACTCAGATAGTTAGAAATGGCTTCTTTGATGTAAAGACAGATAAAAGCCCTCCAATGTAATTTGTGGTGGATTGACCCTGGCCAGCAGCTAGGCAGCACACAGCTGCCTGATCAGTCCTTATCCTGAGCAGGGTAAGGGACAGAATAGGAAGAACAAAAGTGAGAAAACTTATGGGTTGAGATAAAGACACTTTAATAAGCAAAGGAAAGAGGAAGGAAGGGGAAAAATAAGATGATGCAAAGCCAGTCATTTACCACCTCCCACAAATACACCAAAGCCCATCCAGTCTCTGAGCAATGTACTTCACACAAAAAGAACTTCCCCAAGGTTTTTATTGCTGAGTGTGATTCCGTATGGCATGGAATATTCCCACATCAGCTGTCTAGATTGTGTCCATTCCCAAATTCTTGCCTACCCTCAGCCTACTCACTGCAGGGACAGAGTGGGAAAGAGAGAGAATTGAGCAATTATTGCTCAGCAATAGCCAAATCACTGGTATGTTAACAACACTGCTGTAGCCGAAAATCCAAACCAGCATCATCTGGGCTGCAATGAAGGAAATTAACTCTATCCCAACAAGACCCACTATACCAGGCCTGGAAAATAAGTTGAGAAATGAAAAGGGAATGAGGTCTCACATGCACATTTTCAGCTTTTTTTGTTTGGTTGGTTTTTGTTGGCTGTTTTTCTGTACATTTTGTATAATTTTCTAGTGTCAAAACAGGCATTTAAAAAAAAATTTATATTGGAAATCGTACATGGGGAAAAGGAAACAAACCCACAAAAATAAGTCATATAGTATGCTACATCACTTTCTAGTATTTCCCTCAATATCTATCACAAATAAGATCAGGTTTGATTTCTGATGGTTGACCATTGCTTTAGTGTCAGAACTAGTAAAAGTGTTATTCTGTGGGGGTATCCCACTTACACTGCTAAGTACCTCTGGTGTGTTTATCAGCAGTAAGGATCCCATGGCTCTGAGAATATCTGTGGATGCCCTGTGGATTTGTATCTCAGCTTCAAAAGTTGTTTGAGGTTTCAGGTTTTTTTTTTTTTTTGTACAGGATTACTTTTTTACTTTAACTGATCCACACAAGAGATTATCCAGAAAGTTATAGGTGTAGCCAAAGGACCATTTGGTTTAGATCTTATTATAATTTGACCTATTTTAGATAAATCTATTAAAACATTAATCTGGCTTTAAATTCCCCAGAGATGGGATATGTACAATATATTGTAAGGACCAGCAGAAATCCACAGAACATGTCTGCATAATCAGCAAAGACTTAGAACCTAGATGTATGCAAATTTACCTAAGCCTGATGTAAAATCTTAAGAAATATCCTTAGACTTTTCTCTTCTTTTTTTTTTTTATTATGATAATGGTCAAGAGCAATGGAATATGAAAAATTTATGAAAAATTTATGCGGTTTAGTGTAATTGCTGTCATATTTACAAGGCAAAAATACAAGAATCTCTGAAAAGATTTGAATTTAATTTGCAAAGCGAAGAGAAGAAAATTTAGTTTGTAAATTCAAGGAAATTTTTTTAAAGTAATTTATATTACCAGAGTTTTTTTTCTATTCATGAAGTTTAGGAAAGGTAAAAATTCCTGGTGAGATTTGGATAAATTCAGAGGAAAGAAAAATAATATAAAAACTCTGACTGAACTAAACTGGAATATCAAAGAAAGCTTGTCTAACTTCTGTAAATAATTTTGCTCAATAACAAGTGCTTTTCCTACACCTTAATGCTTCTACAGTGAAATTCTGCTGGTTTAAGTAATTATTTTCCCCGACCATCTCTTACGAACATTTCTATTGAGTATTCTGCTCTCCTAAGGACTCACTAAAAGAGAACTTTTTCCTTAATATCAGCACCTGTTAGTGCAAATTGACCATTTCAGACCAACACTCTTATCAGAGTTTGTAGAGAGCTGACCCTGCTTTGCCAGCTGTAACCTCACGAGCCAAGAGCTGGAAGGTATGGATGCCTTAAACTGCCACAGATCTAGGTGAGTAAAGCATATTGGTTCCAAAGACAAAGACTGAAATTCCAATGCTGAAGATAGTGACAAAATCTCTTTGACATCTGTAGGTCAGAATGATGATTTACAGGACATGAAGACGGCAATTCCACAACTACTTGTACCACATAGTTAAAGGTGATTTTTAACAGATGTATGCAGAAATAGGCATGTGGATTCTGTCAGGAAAGCCATAAGAGAAAAGCTTATTGTATCCAGCATCTTCCCTCACCATTTATTACCCAAGATGCATTTACAATAACCACAATACTTTCACTTTTTGGAAGAATGATTTAATAACTGTTTTCCAATTTAGAAAAACAAAACCAAAGATTAAAACAGGTCTACAAATTAATCGAAGAAAAATATAAGACTTATTTCAGACAGATACACTGTAAGCCTCTTTTCTAATTGTAGGCCTCTTTTCTAGTTGTTAATGAAAACTCAGAAGTGTGTAAACACATCTAGCTTTTCCATTATATGCTTGTTTTTATAGGCAAAATGCTTAATTTCTTTTTTTTGCAAAATAGAAGTAAAATATTTTCATAACACAGAAGAAGGATGATAGGGTTAATTAAAGTCAGTGGGTTGCTCTGAAATCTCATGTCTGTAAGCTTACATCATAGCAACTTTCAATTTTTTTTAATTAAATGCATTGAAAATTGGAAATACTGGATATCACTTAAGAACACACATTCTTCTAAGATTCTCTGACTGATTTCTTGTCCAGACAGGCCTGAATAAACCCCAGGTAATCATCTGGATGCTTATCCAAAGTGAAAAGAACACAGTAAGTTTGAACTGTGTTCTTTAGCCTTTGCATGAGATTTTTATGAATAGCACACAATACACAAGGACCTCAATGCTGGTCACTTTAAATAGGTCAGAGAAAACTTGACTGTTTCTTGATACAAATGGAAAAGGAGTTATCTGTCAAAATAACTGAAACTACAATGAATGATATCCACTGTATATAACACTCTAAATCTAAAAAAAATCTGATAGACTTTGCAAATGATAATCCAACCCCTTTTATCTAGGTATAGCGAGTAGGTCCACTAGAGAAACATTGCCACTTTTGCAATTAAATGAGGCTTCTATTTCTTACAGTAAATTAAATCAAAATATCCAAGGATAATATTTCAGTTTTAAATTTTTTTATTAAGTCAAAGCACTAAAAGAAAATCTGGGGAAGGAGAATGAACACACTGCTTAATAACCTTAGTTATCTGTCCTCTCTTTTGAGTGGTATGGTTCAACACTCTATAATTTGTTTTACTGACTCACTGTGTTTGACTTATTGACATGGGTGGGATGAGTTTTCTGGATAGAGTCCAGCCATGTATATATAAGATACATGTACATACATTTAGCTCTTTTAGTTATACTATGAATTTTTGTGAGTGCAATTTCAAGAGTAATCACCTCAAAGCATGTATCATGTATCATTTTATCTCTAAACACAGGTTCGTCTGGTGTTTAGACTAGTTCCAATTGCTGGCACTGTTCGACCTTGGAAAAAGTGCTATAGATAGGTGAATTATTTGATACTGTAACTTACTCAGTGGTGCTGTCTGTTGATCTTTCAGGTAGCATAGTAGTGTTAGAATCCAAGATACTAATCAGCGATGTTCTGTATTGTTAAGGTAGAAGCTGCTGTTTTCAGGGGCATAACTGTGGAAGAAGGATATGGAACCATGTTGGACCTACTTTCACAGCCATTCCTCAAAATGCATTTCTAAGTCTGGAGAAAAGAAACTGACAGAGAGATAGAGAGTGTCTAAGTTCTTTGTATAGCTGAGCATGTGATCCCTAACTTTCACAATACTTTCAAGATCTTTCCTTTCGCACTTGTATGATAGTGGTTGGCCAACAACTGTACTTTCACTGCAGGCTTGCTGTGTGTGTTTCTGCACTTTTTTGCTAAGATTTCTTCCTAGTCTTCCCATGGTCCCTCTCTTCACCAAATACATAACATTCTGTAGAAAGTCCTAAGAAACAAATCACCTTTGTGTTTATGATCTGATTGCCTTCCAAAGAGGCTGTAAGTGTGGTTATCCAACTCTAAATACTATTAAATAGGAATGAAGAATTAAAGGCTATAGGAACTAGACTTGATTTTCTTTAATATTTCTCATTAACTGACCATTCAAAAGCAAATGTGAAAATTGCCTGTTTCAACATTTCCTTTAGTAAATCAAACATGAACTTTGGGTTGCCATGCTACAGCCAATATTATTTGAAACTGTGTTATAGTTAATATCTGCACCTCTGAGGACTTGAAACACCCACTACTGGAAAAACCTAGCAAATTTCTGTTGATTTCATACTGTAAGGTTGCATTCCACCTAGGAGAGGGTGGAGGTTAACACAAGAAATCCTTTCTGCTCTTACGTCTCACAAAGTTGAATACATTTCCCATCAACATCTGTGTGACTTTGTATAATTCTGTCTGTCTGCCTCAGATATCCTTGGATGCCATCTGTAAAATAAGAATACCAGTTTGGAGTTTTTATAAAGAGTTTTGACATCTTAAAAATGAAAAATAAGATGTAGGTGCAAAGTACTGTTGTTTATCATCATGCATGAATATGAAATTCAGTCTGCTGCCATATTTCTCCCTTTCACAATGCAACAGGATTATAAATGTCAAATAGATTTTTTTGTTAGTCATAATAGAAGAATAACATGTTGTGCATAAAACTTTGTCAAATTAAAACATTATATGCTTCTTTTGGAAATACCGTATATGTACATCCTAAACAGAAAATGTTTCACTAGTTACAGTCATTTTAGAACAAATCTCTTTGTCTGTAATGTTTGGTTTTCCCTGATGAATAGTTGAAGGTCACAGTATTAAAAGTGTTAATAAATTACAATATTTATGTTAGGTAATTAAACCTGCCAGATGAAAAAAATTATCTGATACATTGGATTCTGTCTTTTTCTATTTCCCTTTAGGTAATTCAGGGAAAAGAATTTCAGAGTTAAGAAGAGAATAAGTACAGATTTGTGCTTGTACTGAAAAAATTTAAATGACTAAATATTTTTTCCAATTTTGTGTAATATGACAAATGCATTTTTGCCCCCAAACCATTGCAATTACGAAATCATGTTAATTCTACGTTTTTCTTTGTAAAAACCCTATAGCATTTGACGACTGGTTAATTTTTTACCCTGACTTTGTGCCAAGCCATAATGGCCCTAAGCAGCCTCACCTGGGATCCTGACTGATGCCTGGGACCATTTCAGTTCAGGTATGGTGGAGGTGCATATGTCTTAAGCTGTGCCTCCAGGGTGGACCTTTAGATATACTCTTGTACTAGTTTGAAAGCAAACTAGTGAGAGACTCCAAGTCAGAAATACAATTTAATAGGAAAAAATAAAATAAATGCAATAGTACCAAAAAGAACAACCCACTGACAAAGTCAGAGCACGAACCTGACCCCCTGACAATCAGGGGGGGTTGGTAACAGCCCAGTTAAATGGTGACTGCAGACCTCCTGGAGTGATGGTTCTGTTGAAGGGTCTGGTCTTCCTCTGAAGGTCCAGTGGTGGCATAGGAGCGTCTGGTCTTCCTCAGAAAGTCCAGTGGCGTAGCTCTCGTCCTCTGGGATCCCAGTAGGTAAGGCTGCCTGTGCTGTCCCAAACCCCAGATTTTATCCAGGTGGGAATGCTTGGCTCCTTCCCCCTGGGCGGAGCATCTCACAATGGGATGGTGAGTCATGAGGCAAGGCACTGATGGGCCCATTAACAGGAGATAGTCCAGAGGGAGGAGGCAAGGAACATTGCTACACCTGGTCTCAACAGCTCATGGTAGTAGAATACACTGTAACCCAGGACAACTCTGTAACCTCGTACTCAGACCTGCGTTTGGCCCAGACTCCTTGTGCTTCTGATGCAACAGAAAGAAGCTGTGAAGGTTCTGGAACACAAGTCTTTGAGAAGTGGCTGAACTGGGATTGTTTACTCTGGAGAAGAGAAGGCTCAGAAGGGATGTCAACATTCCCTACAACTACTTGAAAGAAGGCTGTAGCGAGGTGAACGTTGGTCTTTTCTCCCACGCAGCAAGAAATAGAGTGAGGGGAAATGACCTCAAGTTGCTCTAGGGGAGGTTTAGATGGCCTGTTAGGAAAAATGTCTTCACCAAAGTTGTTGTCAAGCCTTGGAGCAGGTTTCCCAGGGAAGTGGCTGAATCCCCACACCTGGGGGATTTTAAAAGACATGTAGATGTTGTGCTTAGGGACATGGTTTAGTGGTGGACTCTGCAGTGCTAGGTTAATGGTTGGACTAGATGATCTTAAAGGTCTTTACCTACCTAAACAATTCTATGATTCTAAGATCTTTTAGGTAAAGACCCCATCAGAGCCTTCAGTGAATGTGAAGATTAACTGTCACACAGGTTGTAGACTTCAAGCTACTCTTCTACGNGCTTAGGGACATGGTTTAGTGGTGGACTCTGCAGTGCTAGGTTAATGGTTGGACTAGATGATCTTAAAGGTCTTTACCTACCTAAACAATTCTATGATTCTAAGATCTTTTAGGTAAAGACCCCATCAGAGCCTTCAGTGAATGTGAAGATTAACTGTCACACAGGTTGTAGACTTCAAGCTACTCTTCTACGAGTTTTTACTCCTCTACAAGCATGTCGTTTCAGCGACAGGATTAGGTGTGGTATTCCAGCTCTTGAATTGCCGCATCGTATCAACCAGACATAGGCTGAAGGGGTAATTCTCATAAAGACTGTGCTCAGTGAATGCTCGGTTCCTAGACTAGGAAAAGCTTCTGCCTCAAAATCATGCTGATGGAAAAGAAATGTACCTTCCAGTTTGTTAATTCAAAATAGTGCGTGTCAGGCCTAGATCTATGATTTTAAAAGGCTGTAAACAATCTATTGTCTCTAAAGAGGACTAGATTCAGACTAAAATGCAGTTGAGACAGAATCTACCTAAAAGTACAGTTAGGTGTCATTTTTTGACTGATCAAAACTTAGTTTTATTGCATTACACTAATGAAAGTAACCTAAAAGCTTGTTGGTATCTGCACTTTTAATTAAAATTTCAAATCCATCCCGAAATCTTTACAAAATTGTCTTGCAGATCATGGATTTTCCATCTTCAATAGCTCTCAGTTTCAGTTTTCTACAGTCTTTACATAGTCTGTTTGCATTTACAGTTTTACATCTCCATTTTTTAATATTCATTTTCATCACAGTCAATAGAATAGACTGATAAACCTAGGTAACTTATGAATCAAGTGAATCTCACTTCAACAATGCATGTCTCTTCACCAAGAGGTACTGGGAATAAAGGAAACCTTTGCCTTATTTGTCCCCACCACTCCAGGCACTCTTCCCCAAGCCTGTAGCTCTGCATGGGGTTGTTGTGACCTAAGTCAGGTCCCAGGACTTCACCTTGTTGAACTTCTTAAAATTGTTCCACATAAGTATTTGAAACCCTTATTTTGCAGCTTTTTTTCAGAATAGAATTGTGCAGTGGACACTGATGTTTGTTTTCCCATTTTACTGTGCAAGAAATTTACTGATTAAGCCAGAAATCTACCTCTTCAGTCTGATTAAACCTATTCCAAGACTCTATTTTTTTTTGGTCAAGTAGGATGAGACAGCTCCTTTTTGCTTAATGTATACTGTGGAATTTTACTTCCTACAGCATATATAGGAATTCATGCAAGCTACTTTCAAGGCATTCAGTTTCAAAAAAGATCCTGGGTATTTGCATATTTTGCATTTGTAGGTCTTATTTTCTGTTGTTTCAGCTGGGCATTCCAACTTGATCCTGATGCACCCTAAGAAATATGGTAACTGAAGATTTAACAGGTTAGTTAGTTAGACAAGTGAGCATTTCCTGCCTTTGGAACACAGAAGTTGCTGTTTTTGTATGAGGAGGACCTGGTTTGCAATGAGGTCAAAATGGAAGCTGTGTCTGCAGATTGTCTCATGAATATGCACTTTTCTTAGCACTTTCATCAGATGCATAATGTTTTGGTCAGTCTTGTCTTTATAATTATCTACAAGGACTTTATGTTCTCTGTTCCGTAATGACACAAAATTGCTCACAGCTCCATAGATTCTTCTGTCATTGCCATTTTCCCAAGATGTTGCTGGCCATTTTCTGAGACCTTGCTGCCCAGTTATATTTATTGTGAGCCTTATTGATACTTGCTTGAAGACCTGAGTAAAGATTTGTGGTTTTGTAAGTTACTGTGTCTGGAGTGTCTGTCATCATGGAATGTAAACCAGAATTGTCGTTTTCACGTACTTCAACATGAGATCATCATGAGTCTTGGGGCACATACTTAGCCAGTCTTGTATGAGGGAAGCACAAGGTGCAACCATAATATTTTGTCTACAGTATCTGAAGACTCATTGTTACTGTAATATCTGTACCCATCTTTTTAATTTAGTAGAAAAATTTACATTTACTCCAATTGAAATGACATTTTCGTAATTTTTGCTAACTTTTTCTATCTTGTGAATCACACAACTGCTCCTATTTATTCCTGACGTTGCCTAAACCAAAGATATGTGTACAGAAAAACAAATACAGCCATTCCATTTGAATGGCCTTTGCAATACCAGCTGCAATAAACAATGACTATGCTGCATGTTGTGATACATGACCATGAACTGTATTTCCCATATTAACTTCAGAGCAAAACTAATACTTCCACTACAGAAATTAGTAGAGCTCTGTATCGTCTTCTTTGCCTTTCTGCACTCTATGAATAAAAAAAAATAGAACCTTGCCTCCTCCAGGTGTCATCTTAGTTCTGAACCTGCAGATTTATTTTAATACAAAGACTTGCTTCTTTTTTTGTTGAATGTAATGCCTCCAGAATGTAATGCTTACGTGTACTAGACATGGGAAAGCCCTTAGTTGTGTATCTTGTGTTCTGTGCTCATCTATTTCTATTTGTTATGTTACAGATGAATGTTCACTTTCATCTCTGTGGTAGAGTGACCTGGATACTTCTCTTAGCTTCAGGTGCCAGGATGTATTGAAGCTTTTCCCAAAAAACATGTTTGTATGAAGTAGCAGAGGGTGACTGATTGACATAAAGCTTATGGTGCCAAATTATAATGCTAGTAAATTATAGTAGTCCTATTGACTATACATTTTATTTATTTGGTTTTTTAAAACTGTGAACAAGCAAGTTCTGAGAAGCTCGACCAGTGTGTGATTAGAGAAAATTGTTTCTCTTGCTGTGAACAAAGGGAAAAACAACAGTTTGGGTTTTTCCCCCTTGCATTTTGATTTAAAGTTAAATAGGGTGAGAAAAGCCTTCTTTGCAAAATACATGTAAATCTTTGCTTTCTTGAGAGGTGATGAAGGTGAATGAGATGGTGAAGTTGATTGTTTTCAGCATGCCAGTTCAGGAAATTTCTGGACTGAATTTCTGAACTTTTTCTAGTCTCTTCAGATTACTCAGAAAGAAAGATTAAAAAAAAAAGTGATACCCTCATTTGTGATAATTCTGTGGATGATTATATGTTCTGAGTGGCAATTACTTTACACCTCTAACTTTGTCTTATCCTAAGGACAATGAAAACTGCAGTGCTGCATTTTGTAAGTTTTTTTTTTTTCGGTTGGGTTTTTTCTATGTGTATGTTGGTTTGGGGTTTTTTGTTTGTTTGTTTTTTTTTGTTTCAGTTATGTATAATGTTGCATAATTCTGAAGATCCTCTTTGCCTGCATTCCCCTCAAAGAAAAGCAGGAAGGCTCTACCCACCCTACTTCACTCTATCTCACAGTTTTTAAAGCACTAGAAGCAGGCAGAAAATAAGGGTCTATACCCACTGGAAGTATTTAGGAATCTATCCATTGTATTCAGTGAGCTTTGGATAAAGGCCTAAAGTAACATAACACAATCAAGCAGACATTTCCTTTTCCTTTAGAACCCTTTAAAGGCTCATCCTTTTGTTTTGTTTCCAAAGTCTCTGATACCAGGAGGATAATATCTGTCTGCGAGTTAAAGACATATGAGCAGTAAGGAAGATCAAAACACAGCCAACTTTCCAGGGCTACATCTGTGATGCAGAGTAATTGCTGTACATGGTTTAAAAATGAAATGACTGCACTGTAACTCAGGGCTTCAGTGAGGTGAAGATTTTAAAGTTTTCTTCCTAAATTAGTGAAGTCCAAATTCAATGCAAACTCATTACAGTGCTTGTTCACAGTAGAAAGCAATATAGTCAAAGCTCAGACTCTGAGGTGCTGATTTTCATGTTCTGTAGCCTGATATAAAAGATGGATGCCATTTTTATTTGGGCAAGACTTAGGAAGGGCCCATGGGGGAAAATGAATAAAAGTTACCATTCTTGCATATATCCAGAGCTGAGTTCTGAGGTCAGTGGAATTTCCCAAGTGAAGAATACTGTGGAATGAAACATTTACTTCATGTCATTCAGTGGGATGAAGTAATTTTAAAAGGAGTCACTAATTTCTTTAGTTCTATTATTTTATGAGAGAGAAGGGTAACACAGTAAGATTCTTCAAGACAAAATGGTACTTTTTCTGAAACAGGAAATATTTTTCTCCTCAATAACCAGCTAGGCGCTGCATTTTTCACTCTTTTCAGGAATATTATAACTTCTGTGGGATATTAGTAGCCTAGCTTAGTTTGGAAAATTCTGTGCTTTGAGAATGCATAAATAATTCTATATTGAGGTTTTGCAACTTCTAACACATTTTATCCATTCTTTTGCTACTATGTCTAAGTATATTTATAAGCAAAGTATTTGCAGTACATATGATGTTCTCAAACTGTTCACGCTTTTTGCTATTTGTTATTTAAGTTGTGAAATTCGTCACCTAAGTCACTGCTATGATTTCTAATTTCTGCTGTGTTATGGTTCTTACTATTTTTTTTCTTCATTGTTTGGTGAAGATGACAGTATGGACTCATTAATTCAATGGAAGCTTTCAGGGTAGGTTACACAATTAAAAGGATAATCACACTCTTTTTGAGTTTATAACTCCTGCTTTTATTTCTAGTTGAATTTGTGCTGACTTTTTTCACATCTGTGTCTAAAAGTGTGTTGTATGTCATTCTGAACGCTGTTGTGTTTGATTAGTCACTATGATTTATAGTTAAGGTTTCATCAAAATGCTTCTCTGATCCAAATAAGTATATATCCCATTTCTTCTATGGAGTTTAGTCTGGCTTCTCCAGACACAGTTTAATTTTCTGGTTTATCAGATCAATTTGTCACAAAGAACAGAAACAGGTGAAAGAGCAAATCATCAATTCCTATTGTGTATGGGGCTGGATAATACTGAAATTACATTGAATTAGAACTCAATGCTTACTGGTAGGGAAGAAAGAGACCTCTAATATATAGTTATTTTCAGTTGCCATGTTATACTTGGAGCATGGAGAAATATTGTCTTGGCTCTACCTAGTTATTGATTGACAGTACTGATTAAAGATGGAATAAATTGATGAAAACCTCAAGCTTCCTTCTACCTTTACCCTTTGTTTTAGAGAACAAGCCACCATGAATCATTAGTACTTCCTTTTCATCCCTAAAATCTTTTTTTTTTTTTAAGGTCTGGACTTGAGTTTATGAAGTAGTAAATATTGGTAGTATTTTTCTATTGAACACAGAACTGTAAAAAGCGGATTCTCTGATGAGAGAGTATGTGCAAACTAAGAAACCCTTATGGACTGTGTCCCTAGTAAGCTGCTGGTCAGCTGAGGAACAGAAAAAGAGTCAGATGATTTCCATCAAAGTGTTATCCCACTCTTACAATTATAGCCCAGGGGAAAGAGATTTGTGTTTAAAATGTAACTCTGAAATTTGGAGATGGATTTCTTGTAGTTGGATGGTACTTATTTTCCCTTCATAAAGTCATGAAAAGAATAATTAATGACAATTAATAACAATTGCTGTGAATACGCTTCAGCTTTTGGAGTGAATAGCAATATTTCAAAACAGTTTATCCCTCTCAGAGCCTTTACAGAAGAATACAGGAGATAAATAGCTTACAGCTTTTTAAGTTCAGGCTCATGCTCTTATTGATTCAGAGGCTTCACATAGTCTAGAATTACATCCCTGGAAATAAACAAGCCTGGTGTAGGATTTTTTTAATGGAATTCAGATAGAAAGGAAAAAAGCACTTTTGTTACAGACAGGTGTCTTTGTCAAAGGCATATATAACTAAGGTTATTTTTGACAAGAAATTGCATCTCATGATAATAAAAGAAGTTTGGTGACTCTTGAACTCCCTACTCAAAATGAAAGAAACAATAGTCTTGTGCCTTCTGAGAGCACTTTCCCTTCTGGTCACAGAAGGTGAGTGGAAGATAGAAAAAGAGGAGGGATTGTGGCTCCATTTGTTATGTTTTTCTGTATAAGAACTAACAGCACTAACAACAGCACTACGGACTTTCTGGAATTACAGGGTATCCTGTAATAGTCAAATAAGTGGATTCATCTTGCCTGACTTCAAATATGAAAATATAAATAAATATGAGCAAGTCCAGCAAAAAGCCACAAACATGGTGAACGTACCTGCACCTCTGATCTACAAGGAGAGGCTAAGCAAAGGCTCAGGGGATATCTTATGATTTGTTAACTGCATGATGGGAAAAAGTAAATAAGATGGAATCAGACGCTTCTCAGTGGTGATCAGTGCTTTTTTAACATTGTCTTTGATTCTCACGATCCAAATCCAATTAAATTAGCCTTATGTTAAATTTTTCCTAAGTCAAGTCTGTTTTGTCCATGACAGTACTTGATAGCCAATCTCCCTGCCTTTATTTTGATCCTTAATGAGCTTTTTTACCGTATTTTCTCCCTCTGTCCTGTTCAGAAGAGTGACGGGGTAAGTGGTGGACAGCTGACTATGGTCAATACACCACAGGTACAACAACAGAATCATGGAATGGCAAAGGATGGAAGGGACCTTAAAAGACTGTCTATTCCAACCTTTCAAGGGAAGGGGAGCCTGGAAGAGATTATCTCATAACCTGTCAGATTCCATCTTGAAAACCTCCAGTGATGGGGCCTCTGTCATCTGCCTGGGGAGGTTCTTCCAGTGAACTGTTGTTCTCAGTGTAAATTTCTTTCTCAAATCAAAATGAAGTTACAGTAGAGCATCTTAAATGGGATGGCCACATGATTCCTGTACCCACTGAGTGTGTAAGGACAGCAGGTAACACAAATTTTGGATATTTCTCCAAAAGGAGATTAAAATTTATTCCTGAAGCAGATCTTATTTTTTACACCTTTTGTTTAGGTGATTGTACAATACTATTCAGCCTTGAAGACATGTGTTTTAAGCTTCTGCCCACAGGCTGTGAAGACCCGGGATTTTTGTTCATTTGGAAATTGTGATTGTTTGCATGGGATAAGTAAAAGCATTTTTTTTTGCATTTTCTTGTTCATGCTTAGGATGCCTCAGCAGTGGCTACTGTTAGATCTAAGATACTGAAACAAGGAGAGTACTGCATTGAAACATGAGTGCTTGCATTTGTCACTGGAGAAAGATGTTGAGATTGTTTGCCAAACACTGTTAAGCATTTCACTTGAACCTTCCTTCTTTTATTAGCACAATGCATTCTGCTTTCATATAGTGCTTCTACTAGTGTACTATGACCCTCCAGATGGCACAATGGAAACATCCACTATTTCTATCACTGAGGATCAGAAAAATCAGAACAATATTACTAAGAGTCAGAAAAATCAGAACAGTATTGTGTAGCTTCCTTTAAAGACCAAAGGGCCAGTCTGACAGCAACAGAAATCACAGCAAATAGAGTTCTCATTATTCATTTAAACTGTGATGACTTTCTGAAGATTGCATATTCAATATGTGTTGAAACACCCTGGAATCTCACAAGGAGTAATGAATGGGCATCTTTCTGTTGAGATGTAACAATTATTTCTATCAACAGCATAAAGATTTTAACTTCATATAAGATTTATTACATCTCATTGTTCTAGGAACTACTGAAAAATTTATTGCATTCCTGGAGATTAATTCTTCTTCAGCTAAATAACCACAATAATTACAAAAATATTTAGAAAAATCTTCTGGTAATTTCAGTAATTTAAAATAATTGAATTAATCACAAAAGTTGCATGAAATAATGCTAAGAATTTGGCCACAAGTCTCAAGTTGAGGACAAAAGTACTCCTTGATTTTGGAACTATTTTTGTGAATGTAGTTCAGAACAATGAGTGCCACCTCTTTCCTCCTCTTTTTGTTGCTTGCTTTTTATTTTTCACTGCTTTTTCTTCTTTGTAAACCTTCTTTGCTTATAAGATCCTAAAAAATACTGATCCTATCTGTTGTTTTCCAGTAATTGGGCTCTCCAGTACTACTGGGTAGCATCAACTCAGGATTTACTTTCTTCCTCTACTGTCAGGTAACATGCTATTTGGGGCAACTGTCTTATAAACTAGATGGCAAGCTTTGAGCAGGTCAAGCTTACGTTTCTTTTCTGTTCTTTTATCATACCTAGCACAGTCTCTAAAGTATTATAACAACAAACTTACCATTAGTGTTTCCTTTTAACTTGCCTTTTGTGTTCCCTGCACACTTTCACAGCTCTTAAAATACCCTTTGTGTCAGTCTTTATTCAGCCACTATGTTAATATGGCTAAATGACACGAACAGAGACTGATCCTTGACTCTGAAAGCAAGCAACTAAGACTGACTTGCATCCAAACTGTTAGGGATTATGTCTCTCTTTAAAAGATTTGTCTTCTAGAAAGCCAGCTGGAATGGTGTAAGAGATAGCCAGAGAGTAAGATAAAAATTAAGCCAACAGAATGAACAAGGATCCATTGTTTAAGGCTACTACCTACCAGCACAATATGTCTCTTTGTCAGTAATTTAATCTAATGTTCAGATTGGAATAGGAATATTTTAATGTCCTGCTTCCCTCTTCTCTTCAGGAGCGAGGTTCCTCATATTATATTAAAGGTCCTGAAAATGCAAAAGGTAATGGAATGAAGAAGAAACAAGCCTGACAGCTAAGCCATTATGTTCTGTGTGGTGTCTTTCAAGAAATAACAATGAGATTGTGATTAATTTTAATAAAATGTGTGGGAAATGCAAACTTTCTGAGGTACAATCTGCAAAGTAGTGCAGCAAGCTGATGCGCTAGAAATACCTCTGCAAAGAGAAAAAAAAATCTCTTTTTTTGCAATTAGTGAGTCCTAAGAGCCTGCATTAAAATTTTTGTTTGTATTTAAAGGGGAATCTTTTAGCTATTGCAGCCATACTTATGAAAGGATTTCCATTACTCAAACTATTTTCTTAATGGATAACAAAATACCAAGGAAAAAGTAAAGATAGAAGCAGAATAAATGGAAAAAAGAAAAAAAAGATGCAGCCTACAGTGAACAGACAGATGATGTAGCCCTACTAATTTACAAATTACCCAAATGCTAAGTTCAGTAATATAGAGAAACAGTAAAAAGACACTTAGTGTTGAGACTTATCCAAAGCAGTGGGGGTTTTCTTGGTTGCCTTTTTTTGTTTGTTTAGTTTGGTTTGGGGTTTTTGTTATTATTGTTGGGTTTTGTTTTTGTTTGTTTGTTTGGGAGTTTTTGTTTGCTTGCTTGCTTGTTTTTTGTTTTCTTTTTCTGGATTTTTTTGGTTTTTTGGGTTGTTGGTTTTTTTAAAATTACTATTTTTTTGCCTTTCATCAAGGGAAACATGTCTCATTTTGTTATCAAGACTTCAACCCTTTCATTTACTAGAATAAAGCTTATTTCTCTTGAAGTTGATCTAATGTTTGCACAAAATGTGAGGGAATCCACAGAGTAGAAGGCAGATTGGGTGACAGTGAAAAATAGACAACTAAAACTATTTTGTGCATAAACTGAGCCAGGGAAAGGTTCAGTAGTGTTAAAAATTAAAGTGTGTTTCCTCACAAACTACAAGGATCTGCAAGTGCCAGATACTGGGAGAATACATCTGGAAAGTGTAATCCAGTACATTTCTGAAAAAAACCAATTGATGGTAGTGTATGGTACTACTTTAACCAACATTCCTACACAGCCTGTGTTTTTGCCCTCACTTTGATTCTTGAATGTAATGCTTTAGGAATAAATTAATTTTGTTTGTTTCCTTCATCCTTTCTTATATTTCCTATATATTTTACTAACCAGTTTCCTTCAGAGTCCTTCTGGTAGGCTGGCTGCCTCCTTACCTATTTTTTTTTTTCTGAAAAGCTTTCCTTTAATCCTGTCTTCCTCTGTGGTTTCTCATCTGACTCTGCTTCATTTTGTCCACAAGCTCCCAGATATGTCCCCAGTCCTACAGGCTGAAGTCTGCCTTTCCATAAGTCCCATCCAGTCCAGTTTTCATCTGTAATCCCTGGAAAGAACACTTACGAGTCTCATTACTGGTATCTTCCTTTCTGGTACACTCTGGCACCTGTGATAGCAGTTGTAAAATATTGCCCGAGGTGGTAAAAGCAGTTCCTGAAATTGTGTCATATAGCCAGAAGCCTTTGTTTTAGGGCAGCAAATACAGGCACAGGAACTATTTTCACCTCAGGGTGGGTATTTTTAATTCACGTACCTCCCACTAGATGTACAGGAATATTTGGTGTAGCACATGCCTTTGTTTTATTTTTCATGGAAAGTAGGCTGATATCTCCTCTTTCATCCCTGCAGAGATTATTGTTTCAGAAAGGCCAAAAAAAAATTTTTTTTTTGTGAGTGTCTGCCTTTTTATCATCATTTCTTTTCTTCTTCTATCAAAAGAGGATACACTCCCGCCAACAGCACAGTAGTCTGAAGAGAAGAGGGGCTGCTTCAGGCCAACTTGCTCCCTCTTTTATGTTGTACTCAAGGCAGATGGACTATCTTTTTTTCTGCTTGGTGAACCGGTACTAGGAGCAGAAAAGTCCAAAATATTGTTACTGAATATAGGCAGATGATTGCTAGTACTCTGATATTTTAATATATGAAAATTTGGGAAAATTTGGAGTGCAACATAAGAATTTGGAATGTGTTTATAACATACTCTACTTGTAGCTTGCAAGCAGCCAATTCCATTCTGGAAATATAGATTTACATCTTAATTTTTGTCTCTTATGTTGGGCTGTGATCCCAAAGTGATGGTAGCACATACTGAATAATTTGAATAGAGATATTCCCTTTTTCAGATACAGTCAACCTTTCTTATTAAGAAATTTTAAGCAAGAAAAATACTCTGACAAGAAAAGAGATTGCCTTTGCAAAAAATGTCATGTAACAGACACCAGTGATTATCCATTAGGACTGGCCACAGGGTTGGTTGGCAGGGAAGCTCTAAGATTACTAAAGAAGAGGCTCTAATTTACCTACCACCATTCAACCATTTGCAGAAGTTTTGGCTTGATAAATCCTTAGGACTCTAAGGGGACTATTTTGCTCTCTTAACAGAGATAAACCTTCAGGGCAAATTTCCAAGGGATAAGAGCAAGAGCAAAGGAAAATGAACTTCAGAAAGGCAGTATCTTCAAACAGTTTCTTTTTGTTTGTTTGTTTTGTTCTGTTAAATAAGACTACAATGTGGTTAGAAAAATTTGTGGAAAAATATATTAAGACCAGAAAGCAGAAATAGTGAGATTCTGAGAAAGGCTTTCACCAAAGCTATTTAGAAGTCTGAAGCAGAAGATGCTTAAAATGGATTTAGATAAAAGATTTACATCCAGAGAGAGTGCCTTGAAAATACAAAGTTAAGTCAATACTAACCCTAGTACAAACACCAGCAAATTCAAAACCATCAGACATACAAAAAAGTTGAATATTCCAGAAAGAGTCTGAGAGCTGAAGTATTGAAGTTTTGTTTCTTTGCATCAGAGAAGCAAAACATAGATGGCTTTGAAGGGTGGATTGCCACAATGAACTGTGGAAAAAGAGACCATTTATATGTTTTTATCTGTCTTTCTGGTACACAATGTTGGCTAATTTGCCAAAAAAAAAGAATATATGTTGCTTTTCTGGGAAATAACAAAATGTCTTAGGTTAAATATATACAATAGTTTTGGATTTCTTTTAATTCTTTCTAAATATAATTTGAGAACAAATCACTAGCTTTAAGTCCGCATGAAGTAAATTACACTTACAGTTGAAAACCAGTTTGTAATACATTTGAGTTGGTATGTCTAACTATAAGAAATTTGTTAACATCTTCTCTAATTCCAGTGCCACTGAGAGCACAAAATGTGAATCAGTTCTAAAACTATGTGTACTCATTAAGTTCAGGGATTGTACAGTGTGTGCAAATTTTTTTAGACCCAACTAAGTATAACTATATACTCAGTATAATTATATAATGTACAAACATTGCAATTACGAAGTATTGCAATTTCTTCAGAAGTTCATTTAGCTGTGCACAAGCTTACAATATACTTACATATTAGTTACACAAGCATTTTAGATATAATTAGTGTCATAAAATTTGAAGTGTTACAGAACATTTATGACAGCTGTGAAGGAGAGAGTGCAGGCATAGGATGAAAATACAGTCAGCCTCCAAACACATAAATCTTATGCTCTGTGAAGTAATGTCAGCATTTTCAATATATTTTCAAGGAAAAAAGCAATAAAATAGGCATGAGTTCTCATTATTTATCTTTTACTAATTAGCTGTGCTATATCCTTATTTACCTCCCTCTTAGAATTTACAGATCTACTATAAATTACATTTGGGCAACACAGCAAAATGAACTTAATTGTTTTCAGTGGCAAACCACGATATATTATGGCACTACCAATATTATCCATAGAATTTTAAGTCTGCTGGAATTTTAAATAGAAGCCACCCATTTTCAGTGGTAAATGGTTCCAGATTTCTTTGGAGTTTGAATAATTCCTTTATCTTTCACTTGGATCTTCACTTTTAATAGTCACCTCAACTTTGCAAAAGTTAGTCTTTAATATTTAAGTGTTTTGGCCATCAAAGATAGTTTGATACTGAGAGAGAGACACAAAAATTCAGTTCCTTTCCAGAAGAGTGTGGAAGGTAAGGTGAAGTTCACAAAAGAATATGACAGACATTCACTGTATTATTTCAAACTGGCTGCTGGTGAAGTTCCTTAAGGCAATCAAGGAGAGAGGCATAAGGGAGAGAAAGTTTGGGATTGGTGTGTCAAGAATATGACTCAGTAATCTCCTGATGGGGTTACTTGTTGTCCCTGTGGATTCAGATCCTTTGCCCAAGATGTACCCCTTGAGACTTAGTATTTGGTCCTAATATCCTCAGAAATTCAGTCATGTATCCTGTTACTCTCTGTAGTTTGGTAATGGAATTCCAAAGTGGAACTAACGGTTTTGGGATTTTCTGAGCCAGATTAAGTTCCTTACATTGAGTAAATACTGATGGCCTCTCCTTCTATTTATTTTTTTTCATTTTTTAAATCCATATCCAGCATCCATATAAGCATATGACAAGGAGTTTCTCATTTAAGTGCTATATGGAAAATGATGTTTTGTTTTGAATGAAATACACTGCTGTATAATTTCACTTGTTATCCCTAGTTTTCATGTGCTGAAAAATAGCGATGGTTGTTTGCCTTTAATGTTTAGTCAGAGATTACGAAGGAAGTGAAGAACTAATATGTTGGCCTTACCTTTTTGTGAGGGTTCTATGTGCTATGTTTGTTTACACACACCACTACACACAAAAACATGAAATAAATTTATATTAATAGTTTATTATGATATTGTTTATAAAGTAGTTACACCTGCATCTCTTCTTTTACTACATTTTCATTTGTTGTCTTAAGAAGGCTCTTTTGAGTATCCATTAGTCATAACTGCATTGAGAAAACTAAATTTGATTCTGTGAGTTTATTTGATTATCTGCCTTGTGTGCTCCATTACAGTTGTTCCACAATAAACTGGACTCAGGCATTCCAGGCCCATTCACAGCATGGGCACATGCTTAGGTGTGCGTTCGCTAATGGAGATTTTCAGATGCTTTGGCTTATTGCTTGCGTTGAAGCAAAAATACACACCCATGGCAAACCAGGACACCTTCTCTGTCTTCACTTTGCTCTTAAGGCAAAGCAAGCTCCTTCAGGGACATTCCCTTCCTTACAGTGGAGTGTAAAAATGCACGAGCTATCTGAGTAAGGTCCGTAACAGGATGCCGAATAGCAGTGTCTCTTTGGAAAGTCAGTGTCCATGATCTGAAAATAATTTGATACAGCATATCTTCTACGTCCTGCTTTGTTTTTCAAGTCTAAACTTCTAATTCCCCTAGATGCTGTATGATGCAGTATAAATGTCTCTGTGCTGCATTCTCTTGCACTGCAAAGATAAGTCTTTACTGTTATCAAATCAAACGAGTTTTTATACTCCTTGTATTGTAGGTTGGACTTGATGGTCTCAAAGGTCTTTCCAAACTAGTTGATTCTGCGATTTTAATTACTTTTATGCACAATTTTGATTCTATTTGAATTCAGCATAGGGAATTTTGCATGGAGATACCTTGAAAAATGGTTCTATAGACTTGGTTAACTCTAGCAGTCTACTTCTGTCATCACAGGGTTCTGCTTTCTATTTTTCTTTTTTCTACTTAAGCCTCAGAATACCACTGCTTAATACTTATGGGAAAAAAATTAATATGATCCATTTCATATGATCCTCATTTTTAATATTTCTTAAACTTCGAGGAGATAAAGTGAAAAGTTAATCATGAAACTCGATGATTAATCGAGTAGGCTTTTTTTAACTGTGGGCTACTATTCCTCTACTTAGACATGGACATCCCTTGAAAACATTTTTCCATCTGTCCTTGGTTTCAGATTCATAGCTGGGTCAAAATTAGGTTTAATCTGCATTATAGCATCTCCATGGGAAAAAAAAAAAAGAAATCCAAATTCTCTTCTTTAGTCTATGTAGTTAAAGTATGATACTTAACACTGTTAAAGCTCTCTGTGTCTTCAAAGTACTTCAAAATACTCCGTGACATCAAAAAATGTTAGTTCCATTTTACAGAGAGGCTAGAGAAGTTGGCAAGCCCATGGAGCAAGCCATTCCTAGAGCTGGCAACAAATCCTGGCAGTCACAGCTATCACTCCCAGGTTTAGATAACTCTGTTTTTCTCTTCCATGTATTAATAACATGATAGGCCTTTACCATTCCTGAATAATTCTGTTTGTCACTAGATAATTTGTCTCGTGGGACCAAAAGAGAAGAAAACAGTAAAGAAGAAGGATGCAAAGGTGATTTCCTAGTCCTCAATGATAAGCTGTTTTTAGGGCCACTGCCAAGGGGAGCACAAGGCATGGGTTAATCTTGCTGGGAACAACTACAGTCATATGCAGTTATACATATTTATTTCAATTAATTATAAGCTCATAGGAACAGGAGATGAAAAACTCTTCTATACTAATGCCCTTTAAATGTACCTGAAAGCTGGGATGCATCTAATAGAGCTTTTAAACACACTTCAGAGAAATATGGTAAAGCTGTCAGTGTAAGCTCATCTATTTTTTTTTTTTCCAGTAAATTCACTGGGAGCTTCCTGACTGGCTATTGAGGTAAAACACACTGACTGAATTTGAATATCTTGTCCTACAACTGACTGGTACACCTTGATTGTTTATACAAATCCTGATAATATGCCAAGTAGGATTTTAGGGTGCTTTTTGGGTTTTGGTATTTAAGATTGCTGCGTTCTGGACAATCTTTTGAGATTGGCAACTTGGTGCTTGTTTGTTTATTTATGCTATTGAGAAACTAACAAAAATCACATACATTTATTTAAAACTTAACATATCTATTCAACATAAGCAAATGTCTCACAGTGTAGTTGTTTGATCTGATACAAATGTCTCCTTCTGGTCTTCTGATAAAATATTAAACCTGATTGCATTTGAGGATGAATTTCTACAGGATAGTAATTGGGTTGTTTATAAACATTTAGAGTTCCTAAGTGTAACATTATCCTCTATAATAATTTGTTGATTGAGCTGGCAGAAGACAATGGGTTTTGATTAGATGGTGCTGTCTCATTAATATGTATGGTTCTCTTTCTCCATTTTGTTTCCATTTATTCCTGTACATTCAGGGTGGGGGGGACAATTTATTTTTCCTTATTATTGGTTCTGCATGATTTTACATAATTGCAGTAATTCTTAGATTTCTTCTGATGTTCTGAGCTCCTGATTACAAATCACCTATTTACTCCTGTCAGAGTGATCAACAATCACCTGAAATCAACAACTAACAACTTAATTAAACATATTTTAGGCATGATGCCGCGGTGCTGTCCTCCGGCTAGCAGCAACCACCCAACACCGGGCTCTCGCCCACCCCGGAGCGGGTGATGGAGACAGCACACAGCCCAGGAGGGCAGGGAAAGCCCCGGCAGTAGTTCGCCTTGCCCACCATTGGCAAGGGTGCATGGAGGAGGAAGGAAGAAGACGGAGGGACTTCTTAGAGGAAAAAGGAAGGAAGGGTTTATTGAGGGCGAGGATCTAGGAGCAAACCAAGGAGGGAGATGAAGAAGTAAGAAAATGGCTCTGACATGGGGTTTTATACCCGCACAGAAAGGGCAGGGAAATCACACAACAACCAATCATACAGCAGCAAGGGGGCGTTACAAGGGCGGGGAAAAGGGTGTACAACCAATGATAACAGGGGTAGGCGGGGAGAATTAACATGGGCCAACGAGGGACTGAACAGCAAAGAACTTTCCAGCAGGGAAACCACATATAGGGGGGAAGGGGAGGAGATGGCGGTGGCCATTTATGGGGGATGGATTTGCATGTCCCACACAGCCCTCTGGGAACTCACCCTAACCTAGGGTTCTTGGGCTGTGTGGGCATCAAACCACTGGAGAGACTGGTTTTCTTGGTCCTGATGGCCATGGCACTGGCCATGACACATGGCAACAGCATGACACTGGAAGAATCTAGATAACTTGTAAACAATACAGAACTCTAAACCAAATTCCAGGCCTCAGCTTCTCAACAGGGGAAGTTTAAACTTAATTTTGGGCTTTGCTGCCACAAGCGGGTAGAGAGAAAACAGGCATCTCATAAGAAAAAGACAACATGGAATAGTAAGGCAGAGCAGGAAAATACGGGCTTGCTCTTCTCAGTTAAATGAAGGGAGAACACAGATGGGTAGCTAACTAGTGGAGGTAGCTGTTCTGACTCCATCAGTGGTGGTTTCTTCAGACACATCCCATCACCCTCAGCAACAGACCTTTAAAATTATTTAATTTCAGCTAACAGTTTGGGCATGAAATGAAAACAACCACAAACCCAGCAATAATACTAGTAAAATAGTTTAAAAGTCTTCTCAGACTCCAGGCAGCTACAACTATTTGTTTATTTATTTATTTTAGGACATGTTTAGGACATATTTAGGCATGAGAGGAGTCTAGGGTTAAGAATATTCTCTGGTTATGGCTTGTTGAAGTATTGGAGAACAATACTTCAATACTTGTGTTAGAGCCAATATAATTTGATTCCATATGGAGCACCAGAAAGTTTTACCCTGTGGAGACTGTTCTGATGATGTGAGGAGAAATTTGGGGATGAAGACTATCTGATCTTCATTTTGTGAATTTTTCCACTTGCTGTCTGCCCTAGCTTCAAACAAGTTAGTATTTGGGGACTGCTTGTTTCTTGCTTTTCAGTTCTGCAGGGACTAAGAGAAGCTGAACACTGGTCTTGGCTGGATGGAGCAACTAAGTAATGAAAAGTGATTTGAAGGTAAGTGTGTGAGTCTCATCACCATAATTATAAGCTGACTAGTGGTGTGAAACCTATTTCTTACTGCAAAATCATAACTTCCTGACACTTTTCCATTTCCTATCTTTCTTAGGGACCCTTCTGCAAAGCAGGAATGACTTTTCTTGAAATTTCTCAGTAATGTCTATTATAGTGACCAAGATATCGAGAAGGTCCTTTGGGTAGCACAATGACAAAGATTTTTTTTGCAGACATCTAAGATGTGCAAGTCAGTTACTTTGAGTTTACTCTGAAAAAGCTGTTAAAAAAACCTCCACATCAGAATTAGCTTGAAGTAAAAAATTCCCACGACTCAGAGTCCTATGGTATGTACTGTAGCAGACAATGCTGGGCTTTGCTGAAGTACTAAAAAAATATATTTAGAGGGTTTTTTCTGTTCCAGTGTAACCCTTCTGAAAAAAAAAAAAGAAAATAAAATAAAGCAACAGCACTGGTTGCTCCTGCTGGTCTGAGTTAATGTAATCATTTCACAAAAACCAAACGCTTGCTTTATCTTTTGAGGTGTTGCCCTGACTCATAGACTGACACTTCATCTTGGCCCAATAATTCTTCTCATAAACTGTTTGAATCCTGTGAATTACTATGAACTATAGACAACTTTTAATTTCCCTTCTGGCAGAAATAAATATATAACCTGCTCTGACTGTACTACTATTTGTCTTAAACAAAGATTTGCATGGACCTTCTCTTTCTGTCTTGCACTGGTTGCACCCACATGAAAAATAGTGCTCAATACATGCAGGATGTGGGAGGTAATTGTCTGGGGATTTTAATGGAGCAGAAAAATTCCAGGATTTTGGAGGATGCTATGGGATGTTTCTTCTTGATAAGACATGAGAGGAAAGGAAGAGATTTCAAACTGATTGATTTTGGGGAGTACCATAGGCTGTGTTCTGTATTATGCCTGAGCATGCCATTCATCCATAAATCTGTCCAAACCTTATTGAACTCCAGGGCAATGCATAACCTCCTGCATTCCCAAGCCATCCAGCACAAACTCATATGAGAAACAAAGAGATTGGTTCTGCAGCAGAAAAACACTAAATGTGTAACTTTCTTCTGTGAGGAAGGAAAGTATCTACTTTAACTTGTAAATAGCTGCTTGTGGGTTTGAATTAAAACGGTAATACAAATGACAGAGTGCAAAAGAATTTGGCTATTCGAACCAATTAACTGTACCATGTTTATAGTAAAAAATCACTGATCATCAGGCACAGAAAATGGGTAGAAGCAGAGTCAGCAGCAACCCCTTTTTCTGCAGAGGTTGTTGCTTTGCCCATGCTCCTCATATTCCATGGAGGAACAGGCCCCTTCCACTGCAACCTCTTACTGGCAGAGAGCTTTACATTTAGCTCTGCTGTAGGAGATTCCATCTGCATTCTTTGTTTACTTTCATACTGTTTGTTCGAAAATTGCATTTTTAAAATCTTAGATTACATAAAGGCACAGAGAATGAATGTTTAGCTAGACAACTGTAATATACATGCATGTATGCTAGAAAATATTATATGGAACTAAAAAATGTAATTACATGCATCACTTAAGCTTTGCAGGAAGTGTACTAGATACAGTTTTAAACTCTTCAGTCATTATGGTCTTCATAATTCTGTGGCTTAACATGTACAGAAATTGCATCTTTACCTCCAGTTTCAGGAACTTAGAATGCTTTGCTAGGCGAGAGCAAAGTTGTAAAGCTGAAGGTGGGAAACAGCTGCTATATTTGCCCATTTTCAGAAGAACAGCAAATTAAACTCTATAAAGCTAAAATAGCATTCACTTTCTTGTTATATATATATAGTAACAAACGTATTTTGTTAAAGAGTTGTAAAGCTTCTTATGCTGCTGTCTAAACACTGTTTATTATTCTTCCAGAATTGCATCCATCTATCAATCAAAAATATATACCTTTCTTAACACCTCCTTCTCCATCTGGTTTTGCTTATTAATTCTTCCAAGAAGTATTTGCAAACCAGCTTTCTCATCAGACATGACACCAGAAAAATGCATTTGAAAGAGAAATAGGTATTGAAAAAATACTGTGTCCAGGTATTAATTAATTATTTTTAAAATTCATTCAACATTCTAATGACTATAAAGTTCTTTTGTAGATGAACATTTAAATAAAGCCATTTTATTAATCTCTGGACTTTCTACTTAATTCTACCTCATCTTGTCTTTCCTTTGTGTTTTACAGTGTGCTGTATTTAAAAAAATACAAATCATCATCATCATCAGTAGATTATTCTCCCAGTAGCTGAAATAGCTGCAGTAAAGAGCAGGTAATACATTATCCTTATATAAGAGTTAGAAGTCAAGAATTTGAAGAAAAGACACATGCAGAACCCTAATGAAGTTTGTGCAAATCCTGTGGACTTCACCATGCTTTAAACCAGCTCAATATGTCCTTACTAGAAGAGTAGTTATGCAGCTGCAATTTGCAGTACACAAGTAATTTTACTGTAGTCAGTGGCTTTATTCTCATTCTCAGCTGATCTGAGAGAGGCTTATATCAAAATGACTTATTTGCAATACACCAATGCAGTATATAGAAATTATTCCAGGTCCAATAAGACTCAGCCCTCATCTGGGATGAAAGAATATAACCTAAGTCTGTTTGTTTCACCTTGCTTTGTTATATCTTGAGGCCTGTAGTAAAAGCATTGAGGACAGACATAATATTCTTTCCAAATGTCTACAGCAACCTTGAACTTTTAAAAAAAGTTAATTTCCATTTTAGTGCTTCCTATAATTTTCATCTATTTCAGAACTTTAAAACCCAGCAATAAACAGAAGGGTTCAAGCCACAACTATTTGCTATTTCCTTCCAATTTATGTAACTAATCTCCCTTTCTATTTTTTTTCCTCTCATCTGATATCTCCTCTGCAACTAATATTGCATCACAAAACTGACTGGGAGTAGCACTGATTGCAGTAAGTGAATCATTACTGTCCATCCATCCATTACTGTTACATCCCCAGGGCACTGACCATATCATTTTCCCTGCCCACTGTTTGCCATCCAGTTTAATGGCAATACATTAAAAGGCAGTGGACGAATATAGTAATAGCTAATGATAACAGGTACAGGAATGACATGCTTTATGGGTAAAGGATAAATAAAAGAGAGAAAGGGGCTATCATCCTTCTTTAAATGGATCTCAAACTTCTCAGACTTGGCTTTGAGGACACTTACAGCTTTCAGCTAACTACGTCAGGAGCATTGGCACTTTTCTTAGGAAGAAGACATAAATTAGATCACTGAGTTAGATGCATTAGAATGCACCCCATGATAATTGTATGGCATTATTCTAAAAAGCCTTGATAGCATGTGCTATGTCTTTTTTTTGACAATGTCTTTTTTTTGACACTGAATGTAAGACTGTTCAAACATGATCATACCAAAAATCAGTTTGGCCCAGGTAGTTACACTAGCTGGTAAAGGACATTAAAATAAGTAGGAATTTCCACCACATAACGAAAACTATCTGAGCACCAAACAAAGCCACCCTTATAACCTAAAAATGCCACAAAATTAATTTTTGTCATAAAACAATCCATTTCCAATTATCAAGAGTCATTATTAAAGATTTTATTTTAGGGTTTTTTTTTCTATATATTCATATGTTTATGTACATTAATGATCTCTGGCTTTGGAGTTTGGCTTCCTCCATCTTTGAAAAATAAAAGACTGCAAATCCCCATAAGTGAGCAGTGTCTTCATTACAGCAGGTAACTTGGTACTGACAATAAATGCTACCTTTTCACTGCTTAGCCTCTTTTTCAGTCCTACAATGGATCTGTTGTGCAGCAGGGACTTCTACATATATTCCTACGGGACTTGTCTGAGGGTAATGGTGAAATAGTCCCACCTTCTGTTTTCTTTCTTCCAGTCAGTTGTTTAAACATGTGAAGGTCTTCCATCTAGTCAGTCTTCATTTCTTTACCTAGAGCAAGTTTGAATGATGGCACCAAATTGAGTAGAACAATCAATGCCTTAAAGAGCAAGCACTTCACAGAAGTCTTGAGAGACTGGGGAAAGGATGGATAGAAACCTCATGAAGTTCCTTTAGGGGAAATGCAATGTCCTGCACCTGGGATGTAATAACCCTGTGCCCCAGTACAACCTGGGAACCTGCTCTAGCCTCAGGGAAATGGTAGAGTTGGGGAGTTTGCAGTAAAGGACAGGGGTCCTGGAGGACAATAACTTGAAGATGGGACAGCAGTGTGCCCTGGGGCTGGGTGGGCTGCACTTGGAGGAACACAGCAGGAGGTTGCAGAAAGTGCTCACTGCCCTGTGGGACTTGTGAGAGCACAAGTGGGTCACTGCATTCAGTGCAGGGCTACTCAGTGCAAGGAAGATGTTGACAAAGTAGAATGAGTCCAGAGGAGAGTTACTGTGGTGGTTGGGGGCTGAAGAACAGGACTAAGAGGTGGGAACAAGAGAGAACGTAAAGAAACTGAGACTCAGAGTGCTGGGTTTGTTCAGTCTTAAGAAGAAAGGGCTGTAGGGGATCTAGTTGCCATGCACAGGTACCTAAAGGGTTGGCCTAAAGGGACTTCTGACAGATGTACACAGTGAAAAGAAGTGGTGGACACAGGTACAGCAAGGTAAATTCACCCTGAATTTAAACAAAAGACCTAAGTGAGGGTGGTTAATCACTGGAACAGATTGTCCAGAGAGGTTGTGGATACTCCTCCGGGGAGATGTCAAAACTCAGCTGGTCAGTGAGCAAGCAACCTGCTAGATGACTCAGTGACTCCCAAAGATTTCTTGCAGCCTGAACTGAAACTTGCTTAGATTGTTAGAATGCATTTTTTTTGTTTTGAGTAGATTTATTATCACATGTTTTTTAAAAGAATTATTGCTATGAATTCTGTGCAAGTCTTCTGAAAAAATGGACTATATCCAGACTTATAAAAATTTAGACAGAACAGTGATTTTAACTTCCAAACAAAAATCCAGAATAGTTTTCCATATTAATCAGCTAAGGATGCACCAAAACGTAGCTTAGATACCTTCACTTTCTAGAATTGTGTCATTCAAGTTAATGCTATCTAAAATCTAAGTATCTGGTAACATTATTTTTATAGTGTAACAATTACAAAGTTTTTTGTTAATTACTTTGTCTTTGTAAAATCTTGATGATGACCTTTTGAATTTCCAGGGCATGAAGCTGCAGTTATGCAAACTGGACTTGCCATTAACACCTGTGCTGAATTATTTCCCACTGATTGAACAGGTGTTGGGCACTGTGTAACTCATCATTGATTTGGAATGGATCTTTGCTTCAGGATACTTCTGGCAAGCTGAACCTCTCTAGTTGTTTCTTTATGCACACACAAAAAAAGGGAATGGACTTGAAACTGCAGCCAGTACTGAATAATGAGTGCTGGGGAAAAAAAACCTGACTTTCAATATTGACAATCAATAGATAAAGAATTCCCTAATAAGAAGAGAGCTATCTCATTTTGCTATCACTCTCTTGAATGGTGTGAAAAGAAAGACTATTATCATTAATGGACATACCAAGTCATGAACTAACACTGGATGATTTTGTCAGATACAACTGCATAAGTTTGTAGCTTGCTCCAATTACTGTTTAGCAGACAACAGGTTCATTTGTAGCTTAGAGTTTGAATTCTTGATAACACTCGTGATAAGTATCTTAAAAAAAAAGCTAGCCCAATACTTGAAAAACAGTAGGTTTCAAGTCACTGCATAAGCCGTTAAGAGCATTGGTTTTGCTCCAAGAGGAACTGTCAGCTCTGTTCCTTCAAGTACAGATCAGCAAAACAATATCTTTATTCTAATTATTACATTGCTGATACAGAGATGGCAACCTATAATATGCTATTCATGATAATTATTAATAAAGGCGTTGTTTTTTCTGTCTTTAACAAAAAATGGTTTAGTCAACACTTTCTAAGAGGGCTGGTCTTTCCTATTGAAATATTTTCTATTGAAATGAATTTTGAGAAGAAATTAGATTCTCATCTGCCCCCCAGTCTGTCTGCTCTTGAGCAAATTTTAGTTATTTTCTCTGAATATCTGAATATATAGTTTGGCTGAAAATATTTCTGTTCTAAAGTGATGTAGAGGTGGGTTATGGAAACTTGAGTCTTGAGCCATCAATTTGCTGTTCTATTCTCTGAAACCCTAATATTTGGAGATTATTTCCTAGAAAGCATCTCTTGAAGGCGGTCTCATAATCTGGCTAGACATACACCATGGATGTTCTAGGTTAACTGGGGAGATTGAAAGACCTATAAAGATGTGAAAAATATTAATTGCAATTTCCTTAATATTGCAATATTAATATGCAATTTCCTTAATGGTGTGTCCCATTACAGAAAAGTTATATTTTGATAGTTTTATTGGAACCTTAAAATGAGGGTGGGGGTGGGGGTGTGGATCCCAACAGGGTTATTTTATCACAATCTTCCAAAGGAAGATACCCCTTTTTACTTGTTTTATATTCTAATGTGTATTTTGTACATATAGCCACTCTTGTATTTTCACTACTGACATTACTTGTTCCTTTGGAATTGGTTTATGTAAGCTGATTTGTGTCAGTCTTTAATGGTGTACAGACATTAAAGGGAGGGTAGAAGTAACTGCAAATGGAATTAAGATCTTGGAAAAATACCTTGTGTGCTTATATGAAAACAGTAGACAGAAAAATAAATAATAAATAAAATATATATGTTCTGTGGAATTGAGTGATAGAAATCATATGATTTCACCCACGTAAGTTATCTTTGAAAGATATAATTTATTCCAGTTGAGGGTTTTATGACACTATATATCCTGAGATACTCAACAGTGCTCTTTATGGGAAGATAGTTCTCATTTGCTGTGTAAGCAGATGTTGCTACATAAGAGTCACCCAACCAAATCTTTGTTGTTGAAAAGAGAGATCTATGATTCGAGTTTCACTGCATAACCAGGTTATAAGTCCTGTCCAAAAGCTAAATATGAGAACTTTTCACAGACAGAGGCCAGATGCTCCGCAGAAGCTCATAAGTCAGAACAGTAATAACTGACCACAATATTATTGCTGCAGTGAATTCACCACCCAGACTTTAATTGCTTGTGAGACTAAAGCCCTCAAGTTCTGTCCTGCAGCATTTTAAGTTTTAAATTTAAAGCAGGAAAGGTAAAAATGGAGCAGGCTGAAATTGTTGTCTCTGTGCAAATGAACTATGTAACGTGAGAAAAGGCACACTTCCACATGAGGAGGTGAGGCAATCTCGTGCGTACTCTTGTCTGCAGAGTTTGCTCTGGAATTTTAATGTCCATGCTAAAGCTGTCTTCTGAAGATTTAAACTGAGATTGTTTTGTGGCTAAATTCCAAAGTCTTCTGACAGAAATGTAGTAGCTGTAGTGCAGAAATGAAAACATTCTTTCTTGCTTTTGCTAATGATCAAACAGAGCTAAATTGTGATTGTTAGCTAATGTGTCACTCCATGAAAACCAGTGGGAGAAATTCTGCACAGATTTGCTGAGTGAACAGCAATTTGCCCTTTAATGCTCACAGTGCATTAGCTTCTTCTATACAGTGTGTGCATTAGCTTCTTCTATACAGTGTGTGTTTTGTTATCTTGTGTCTAGAGCAGTATCAAGGCTGTTGATACTGCTCTAGACTGCTCTAGCAGTATCAAGGCAGTAAAAGGCTTCCTTTTCAAAGCAGCTCCATATGAGTCAAAGAGAAACTTACAAAAGAGGTGTAAAGTCTATTCAGAAGCTCAGTCTTTGTGTAGCAGCTAATTCCTACACAAACAAATACGAAGGATCAGCAGGTGCTTTATGCTACATTGTAGTTTTGTATGTTATGAAGCTCATGGCAGGAAGATGGGATTTAAGTTTTTATACTCTCCTGCATTCCACATGTAAATTCAAATATTTGTGATACCAAAGGGCAAAATCTAGAGGGAACTGTTTATAAGAGATGTATATAAATATGCTTAGAAAAAAATAAAAAAATTAAAATGGTTTGTCTCCACAGGACGTTTACAATAACAGGTAACAAGGTAAAACCTTTTATTTCCATGTTAAGGCTGACGGAAATTTGGTGCCATCTGCATCTCCTTCACCTGCTATCCCTAGTAGATGTTGATTTTTCAATTTACAGGTCTGTTAAGAATTCATGACAAGGTTAAATTATACATGAGAGTGAGAATTTTCTCCTCCAGAGAGGAGAGTCTCAGTTTGTTGTGATATGGTTTTTATATTTTTTAATTGCTAATAAATGACCAGAAAAATCCACTTTTTTCCCCTGCCCATTCCTCCTTACCTTGTATTTAATTTTCTCCAAATTGTTGTTTCTATATGGAACTAAATGTGGATTTATTATGGAAGGAAAAATATTGATGTCCTTTTGGAACTACTCATTAGTTCTAAGGTGGGGAAATTGGAGAGTTAAAAAACTGCCTTCTATCAGTGTTTATCATCCAGGGTTAATTGTGTAATTCAGTTTTACTATACAGTTCATTAGAACTTTAAGGCCAAATTATTATCTTCACTCCTGTCTCCAAATTTCAGATTATTTCTACCCAAAATTCATAACATTTATTTTTCAGGTCAAAAACCTCACTAGTACAGCATTGGCTGTTACTAAAATTTTATTTCTAAAATGGTTTTCACGTGAAGAAAGATGTAGATCTTTGACAATAGAAAATATTATAACTTGGGTAAAACCCTTTACAGAAGAGAGTACTTTATACTGCAATTAATTTATTCTATCACACACCACAGAGTAAACTTTGGAGCATGAACAAACTGTGAGACGTAAATAGATTTGTTTAAATCTCTGTAGGTAAGTAAGTTAAAATATTTTCTATTGCTGAAGGGGAAGCACTGACATCTGTATTGAGCAAAGTGACATTTCATGGAAGCAATAATTGGCAGGTTGAATACAATGATTATAGTTCTGGATGGTTTTGGTATCTTCCTGCTTTTCGTTTGTTGAGTCTTTTATCATAGGATGAGTAACCTGGGATTCTCCAAAGTGGATGAATCCCTCAGTAAACTTTTCATGGCAGATCCCCCAACATAAGTTCTAGACTTGTGCTGGAAGAAGTTATGATATATAAAATTCTGCTACTTTGGGAAGAAGTACTGGATCTGACGTGTCAGTGTCAATTCTGATTAACTTATTGTAATCCAGAAATCCTCTGGGTATTCCATGTCCAGAACTGTAAGATAACTGAGTTTGTCTTGGTATCCTTAAAAATAACTTGTGAAAAAAATAAGTTATAGTAAGTACTGAGTGATAATATTCTTGAAAGGTCTATTACTGTCAAGGGAATCTAGAAAATTTTAGGAGCTCTAAATATGTTATTTTTAGCAAACTTACTCTACTATACACGTTCTTGCAATACCTAGGAGAACTGTATAATTATACAGCAGGTACATAAAATACATTTGACATTTGATTGTGAATGAATGTCAAATTACTGTGCTGAAAACCACAAAAACCGAGTGACTTGCATCTAGAAAACCTAAAAAGGGATGGAAAATAGAATTATGTGAAGACAATAAAAGGTGTTTAATTCCACCTTTTGCATTGTCACTGTTTGAGTAGCAATTACATGGCAGATAACATGTGCAGTGTAGCAAGAACACTGAAGAAATACTTACTGGTTTACTGGCTTCCTAGATGAAGGGCATGATTTACATTTGTTGGTTATGTTTAGTAGCATGGGGCAAAGAAAAACACCTTGTGATGTGCAGTTGCTTTTTCCTCTTGGAGTAAGAGAATGATGGTGGTGGATAATTGAATTCCTTCAATGAAGTACCAGTCTTCAGAGACCCCTTATAAACTTAGACTAATATAATTGCTTGACCTAGGCAGAGAAAGCATAGAATCATAGAATGGTTGGGTTGGAAGGGACCTTTAAAGGCCATCTAGTCCAACCCCTTTCTACGAGCAGGGACATCTTCAAATAGATCAGGTTTCTCAGAGCCCCATCCATTCTAACCTTGGATGTTTCTAGGGATGAGTCATCCACCACCTTTACCCCCTGTCTTATTGCACCAGGCCCTGCTAGGAAGTCTGTTCCCATCTTTCCCACCAACTCTCCCACCATCCTCAGTGAGAATTACACATGGCAAATCAGGACAACACTGGCACATATGTCACAGGAAAGAATAGACAGTTCCAAGTATAGGGAGAAATAAAGTCCTATGGGGAAAAGCAGAGTGAAATAAGAATATATAGACAGTCATAGGAATGATAAGGTGAAGCAAGCATTATTTGTATGAAGTGGAGAATAGCTGATGCTGGACTTCTGTATGGTGCCTCCAGCACCTGTTTGACACTGAATTTTACCTCCAGTCAGCTGTGCCAGTGTAGTTAAAAAAAAAAATTAAATAAATCTGTATCAGCAGGAGATACTGCTCTCAGCAATCTTAATGACAGAAAGGACATGATTTCTGCTGGTTGTAGTTGTAAGTACCTGGGTTCTCAAGATGATCTCTATATTGCTATTATTATGTTTTGAGTATTTTTTAAGCTACAGGAGAAAAGGTCCTAAAGAGCTCTGTGAACCAATGTTTTCAGGTAAATTATTGTAGAGATAGAGGACAAATTTTCACAAATAAGTTGTAACTTAATTTTTGCACTTGCTAAGAGACAAAAAATTTGGGCTGTTTTATGCTAAAAAAGGTGGTTTATGGCAGGTCATCAAATACATGGATCAGTTTTATCCTAGCTAAAAGGATTTCAGCTATTCTAGTGCATACATATACATGTCTTTGTAAAAATGTGTGTCTTATCTGATACAGTTTTCATTTTTGCAGTCTCTTTTGTGTGTGTGTGTGTTGTGTGTGTGTGCATGTGTGTCTTGAAATTATGTGTTTATTTTTTATTGTGGGCATAAATTACAAAAGTTTGGACCACCAAGGGTTAAGTTGTGAAAGCTTTCTAAAGCCAAAAAGAAAAAGAAATAGTGCCAGCGTTTTTGAAGGAATTCAGATCTGTCCTTTTCTTGTCATTTGCAAAATGTTTTCGTGCTTAAGAACTTGAATGAAAGCAGTGACAAATTCTTAATTTGAGCACACAGATGCTGTTTGTGTACATTATTTTCTTTCTGTCCACAAAAGTCATCAAATGCAAAAACAATTTGCATGCAGACTTTTTCATATGTGCCTGTATAAAGCTGTGCATATGCAAAATGAGTGCTGATAAATGAATGCTCTAGAACCCAGCTAATGTGAAATTTTCCACTTAGAAAAGTTTTGGTGGCTTTTATCAGGAAAGAAAGCTTAAAGCTGAGTCATACAGTTCCCTCTCAAGAAAGAAATATTTAGCAGAAATATCGTTTAACTTCCTAGAAGGGAAGCTCTATCATTAATTCCAGTTTAAAAGCTGAGGGCTACAACTCAGCTTAACGCCAGGAAGTCAGCCCCAGCAGAGACGGTGTTTACCCAAAATTCACGGCTGGACACGTTCAGTAATAAAGAACCCCTAAAAGGTTCAGGGCAGAGTCCCCACGCTCTGGGCCACGGGAGAGCGGGACACGGTTTTGGCCGCTGTTGATTTACCATTGCACGGGGCTGCCTTGGCACGGGGCTGCGGCGAATCAGGCTCGAAACGCTTGGCATTAATAAAGCTGTCATGTACTCTCTGCAGGTGACATAAAACCTTAGAAGATGCTTGGCCAGTCGCAAGCTGCTCTCCCGCGGCAGACACGCAGGGTCTCATCGGCAGTCAGCCTGCGTGCCGGAGCAGGGCTCCTGTCTGCCCGCCCGCACTGCGGGCACCGCTCCGCCCGGGATGCTCCCGCCTGGACAGCCGCTCTCCCCCGACACGCCGGACTCAGCTTTATGGTACAGGCAGGATTTATTGATGAATGAAGGAGGAATTTCACCTGGGTTTTATGAACTGGAAAAGCTGGAGGCAGAGCTCGGTTACACAGTGTTGCATAAGGTGGTGCAGGGGTCTAGTATCTGTCACAATCAAAGGCTAATGCAAATTCAGTGGGCACTGTAACATCAGCACTAATAATCAATGTTAAATTAAGATGTATTATCTAGGTAGCATGCATAAAGAAAAGGGGAGTCCTGAAATGTCACAGTCATTTTAATAAGAGCAGTGTTGAAGCTGGGGAGGAAGGCTTGTTGCTGTAAGGAAATGATGGTAAAATCCTGGTCAGTTTTTTCTGGAAAACACACTGTTAATTACACTGACATATGCTGAAATGAGACTGTATAGTTACTCTCCTTGATGAAATGAGCTCTGTGTTTCTTATGAGACAAGATTTGAAATAAAGTACATAAATAGAGTGGTAAAAACTACTTTAATATTTCCTGTCTTCCCTCACCCATATATTTCCCTTGTAGTTATTTTCAATCTACAAATTAATTAGAAGTGCAGCAGGCACAGTATATCTATGAAACTTGTTTCTCTCCCACACACTGCACTTGTTTAGAACATAAATGTTGTAGAAGTGAGTAAGAGCGTTTAATATAAAATTGCTTGAATGCATGTGTGTGAGGATTACTGCACACCAGAAAGGGCAATGGTGCCCTGTGCAATATTACACGCCATCATTGTTAACTCAGGGCTGGAGGGTGCAATTTTTTAATATAGTTTTTATGTATTGCAAACCATATATACATACACATATACATATATTACATACATATACATTAGTTTATTGCTTGGCCCGCTTTTTCTTATATTTTCAACATCCTAATATAGCAAGGTAGGGATTATGGAGTATCACAGATCATCCTTGTTATGCATGATATGTTATCCATGCTAAATTAGAAAACAGGAAGCAACAGAGGGCAGCAGGTACTTGCCCTTTACTATAATCTCCCAATAATCTGTTTTATCTAGCCTGTTCTTCAATTCTAGTTGTAATGATGATTCAACTTTTTCTCCCCTGACAAATTATTCCATTGTCTAACCTTCTGGATATTTCTGCCTAATGTGTAGTTTTAATATTTAAGTTTTGAATTTCAGGACATTATTTCAGCTATGATGGTAAATGTGAAAGCCATCTCCTATCAATTAACAACTATCTGGGAGAGATGGAATTCAGAAATGAAGCAAAGTGCTCTACAATAGTGAATGATAAAGCAAAAAAAACCCCGTCAAGCAAATGAAATGGAGTTTTTGAAATGCTTTCTGGGACAGAAAGGTGGTGACCTCTTCAACTTTAAAAAACAAATGTTTCTTTTATACCTTGATAGTATATAGAATTCATAATTGTCAGTCTTACATGTGTCAAAATCATTAGTAACTTTCAGGTCTTGCATTGTGTTAAAAAGTAGCAAAGAAAGAGATCATTATTTGGAATTGTAGAAGTGGTTGTCTTCAGGGTTTTTTGAGCTTCTCAGTTGTTATTGTCTAGATTTTCTACGGAACACAAATGATTTTAAACATTATCACCTAAAAAATAAATAAAAAGCAAACCTATTTATGTGTTGTCAAAAAGTTCAAGGGACTCAAGCATAATGTTAGAAAAATATTGGCAATTGAAGGATGGCACAGACAGGTCCCAAACAGTTCTTAAGATCTAGACAGGCTTCAGCATATTGTCCCAGAATTTTGTAAAACTCTATTACAATGCAGGTAAAGTTTATTGGATGTCTTGAGAAGATGATAGATCTGGTATATCAGATTTTCTCTTTTATGTACTTGTAAACCCTAACACCGATAAATAATGAGCACTGGGAATGTTTAGAGTAGTGGCAATTTTCTCTGCCCACCACGTGAGACGAAGAGGGAATCCTGGCACGTGGCTATCACTGTCAGCCTGCTGCGTGAATTAGTCTGCTCTTCCTGTAGGGACCAAGGAGAGTTTCAGATTTCATAGGCTCAGGAGACTGCTGCAGTTCTCTGTATTGACTCCTTGTGTAGTGGCTCCCTTTTCTTCCTTGAGGATTACTGAAACACAAGAACCTCACATAACAAGCAGTGTAACTGGTGTCTGGCCTTTAACTGGCTGTAAAGCCAAGTGGTTTCCCATACAAGACATGCTGCCAGGAAATGTCTAGCCCTAAAAAGACCTAAACATTTGGCCCTCCATATAGGAAGCTGGAGTTCAATGACTGTGTTTGTACCCTGCACTTAACTTCAAACCCTACAAAAGAAAGCACTAGAAGTGTAGACACACCGAAGCAACACAGTGTTACTCTGTCCCTGAACAGACAGAGGAATAAGAAAAAAAGAAACTTCCAGCTAACAGCTAGCAAGAACTTCATTTTTCATTACAAAAGTATTGTAATACATTTCAGCTATAAGGAAATCCTCTTCCAATTTCATGCTACAGTAGTGTCCATAACAAAAATAAATGTATGTTACCAACATAGATTAAATAGCTGCTGATTGAATATTACACCTGGGAGAGAGTTCAGCAGATACTTATGGCCTAAGTTCTGACTTTTTTTTGCCTTCAATCACTGTTAGTGTTTTTCGCTTTCCATATCCTCCCTCCCCCGCAAAACAAGAAATCTTTAATAATCCTGAGCAGTCGAAACCAGTACATGTTGCTAAACTTGTGACCCATTACTTCAGAGGAAGATATTCTGTTAATTTTTCAATGCAACTTTTAATTTATTTCTAATTAATCACATAAAAAGACAAAGAAAGTTTTGCATATATTTTACATAATATGCACCTTTGAGGAGGTTAAATTCCTTCATGTCAATGTATGCCAGCAATTTCATTTAATCTATGTATTGCTGACATAACTGACAATACAGGACTTTGAAAAGTAATCAGAGGAGTCATGAAATCAAATGAACTGGGAGGATTTACCAGCACAGTAGACTTTGACATTTCATTTGATGAATATACCTCATTTTGCATTTCCCACTCTTGTAACTCTTTCTCATCTTGGGCAACAAATAGTTTCACATGCAAATATTGTTGCTGCCTACTTTCATATATGAATAAGAACTCAAATAATGTACAACTACTTAAATTTATTATTGAAATTATTTTATGTTCAACTCAACTTTTTCTTGAAATTATGACTTATTGTACTAGTTTGAAAGCAAACTAGTGAGAGACTCCAAGTCAGAAATGCAATTTAATAGGAAAAATAAAATAAATGCAATAGTACAAAAAAGAACAACCCACTGACAAAGGCAGAGCACAAACCTGACCCCCTGACAATCAGGGGGTTGGTAACAGTCCAGTTAAATGGTGACTGCACACCTCCTGGAGTGATGGTTCTGTTGAAGGGTCTGGTCTTCCTCTGAAGGTCCAGCGGTGTTGTAGGAGGGTCTGGTCTTCCTCAGAAAGTCCAGTGGTGTAGAGCTTGTCCTCTGGGATCCCAGTAGGTAAGTCTGCCTGTGCTGTTCCAAACCCCAGATTTTATCCAGGTGGGAATGCTTGGCTCCTCCCCCCTGGGCAGAGCATCTCACAATGGGATGGTGAGTCATGGGGCAAGGCACTGATGGGCCCATTAACAGGAGATAGTCTGGAGGGAGGAGGCAAGGAACATCGCTACAGCTGGTCTCAACAGCTCATGGTAATAGAATACACTGTAACCCAGGACACTTACTAAACTTCAGTTACTGTAGATATACTGACAATACTGTTTTTACCAGGTGAGAATTTCTGTCTAAACTAATGTTTTAGGCAAGCTGAGAAACCCCCTCTCTGTAACTGGGCATTTTCCTTATACTGTTGAACAAATTGAGCTTGTTTTCTGGTGAAATGGACAAGAAAGCAGTAAGAATGTTCTTCTTTTGAGGGCTGCTTCTTTCCTCAGACAGCAATTTCCTATAACTTCAGGGAACTCACTTCCTTACATGCTGTTAAAAGTAGAAATTGTATATGAATTGTATAAAAACACTGGGGGAAAAAAGTATATTGTCACAGGGCACTTTGAGAAGAATATCCTCAATAACCAGACAATTATCAACCAGTTGTTAGGACCACTGAATGTAGCCTTCCTCAAAAATTGCTCTTTGCAAATAGTTACTTCATGCAGAGGTTCACAGCCTCAATGCGCTTCTTCCTTGAGGCTTTGTTAGACAAAGCTCTTGCCCAGGGAGACCTGCAGTAGCAGAAACTTAAAGACATTAAAAAAACCCAAAGCAAAACCAAAGCAAACCAACAACAAAAAAGCACATTAGCTAAATTGCATGTGTTCCTATAATACAGTAAACAAATAAACTGTCTTCTGCTCAATTTAGAAGTGAATAAAGCCTGTTGGTTTGCACTCACCCTCAACTGCACTGCTGGAAGGAATGGAAAGCATTCATCTCATGCACAATCAGTTTTACCTTGCACTTATCATCTTACTTTTTATCTCATTCCCTGACTCCGCATCACAAGAACATATAGTAGTAAAACCACTCACACATGTTGAAAAAACCGTATCAGCACTGTTAGCAATACTCTTATTTTTCTTCTTGTTTGGACAAATTACGGTTTTACTCCCTAAAAAGCTAACATATTTCATTAATATTTTCCTAGATTGCTTTCTGCCTTCGAAGCTTTTTTAGTAAGATCGATTTCATTTTGTTTAATGAGCTTATTTTTCAGCAACTCATCTTGATGTTGGATTTTATCATCTTATGCATACTCCCAATATCTCAGCTTCTGTCAAAATAAATGTAATGCCAGATTGTGAACATAAAACCTACTGGGTTTAATGGAAGAATTGTCAACTTTTCAACAGGTATCTGTCTACTGCTCAAGACTAGAGTCTCCTTTTATTTAAATGTGGCCATGTTCTCATACTGACAGTTGGGGCTTTTTTTATTATTTCCTCTATCATGTTGTTACTTCTACCTAAGTAAGATTTCCCTTAACCTTAGCTAGATTAGACTAAATTTACCAAGTTTTGCCTTTGCAGTATTTTAGCTGAAGAGTATGTTTTTCAGGACAGCATTTACCTCAGCTAATTTTAAAGCTGGAGTTCACTAATGCACATGCAGGTGTCTGCAGTGTAGATGTCAGTATCTGAGATATCTACACCAGGTCAGGATAAATGTGTTTCTTGTCCTTGCAGCCTCTCTGCAAGACACTGCTGCTGTGATAAAAAAATATGGCTCTCAAAAACTGAGATACAATAGCAATTACACATAGTGTTTTGGTATTTCTGGTGATTATCATCCTGTGTTGCTCTCTGTTGCTTCACAAACTATCACCCTGTGCATGTGTGTCCACCTGCTACCTCTTTTAATTCTGTTAAATCCTGCTTATGTTTTCCAGCTGCAACTCTGCCAGCTTCTCTGTCTGCCAGTGACCAGGTTGCTCATCCTTTCCACTGTGCTTTGCTAAGGCACCTTACTTTCTTTTTGGGTAAACCATCTAGATAGCAAGAAAAGAAGAAGAGGAAACCTTGCCTAACCTAGCATACAGGACTGAAATGTTTCTTAGCTTTCTCACTCTGTTTGCTTTACCCTTGTCAGAGCAGATTGCTATGCAGACGGACACAGTCACATTTGAAGTGACAGATTTATGTCTAAGACACGTAACAGAGAGTGTCAGGAACCAAACCTGGGCCTTGATTCCGTATGGCTTCCATCAGCTCAGCATAGAGCAAACCCCTCCTATGGTTGGTCTATATTCAACAGAGCTGTTTGAAAAGTTCAAAGACAGAGCCAGGGAAAGACCTGACCCTTAAACTGTGCCCAAGGATCATGCTCAGAAGCTGGCTCTCTTTCTTGACCCATAGTGTGCCAAACCCTGGTCCCATGTTGCAAAATGTGCCTCCAGAAGCAATCCAGGCATGTGCTGGTTCTGATCCCAGTGTTTTCAATGCATGCAGTATACACATACTGTGCATAGACACATGCAGTATTAAGTGTATCCTGGGTTAGTAAAGCTCAAATGGGAATATCAGAGAGCTGCTCTTACTTTATAAGCAGACCCGGTTTACATCTGGGCAAACAGGAGACATAACCTTCCCTTTTTCAGAGCAAGATTTCCCCAGGAGGCACTTTCAACATTGTGGAAATGGCATAAAAACATAGAATGGATTGGATTAGAAGCGACTCAAGGAGTGTCTATTTCCTATCCCCCTGCCATGGGCAAGGACACCTTCCACTAGACCAGGTTACTTGAACAGCCAGTAGTAATCTTTTCAGGAACCGTCAGCTAGAGACACAGTCCCTCTCTCTACAAAGGGTTTCTCATTTTGCTGTGAGGGGCTTAATTGTCACCAGAATAAAAGGGGTTAGTGCATTTGTGGTCATTCCAGTCTAGGAACAATGCTTTCTTACCAGTACTATGTCTTGCAAGGTGCATTTTTTTGCCTAGCCCCTTGGCTTGTTTTTGAAGGTGGCTCGTTACTGCAGTGTGGATACTTCAGACACATAGCCCACAGTGTGCACATATTTCAGCAATAATCTTATGCAGTTATCTTTGGGTAATTTTAGGTTGTTGTGTTGTTGGAGTGTTTTAAAATTATTTTATTTCAGATTTCCTTAGGCCTGGTAACTGTTTAAGAGTTTCAGAGTTTTAAAGTGTAATTCACCATAGATCATGAAATCACAGAGTCACAGAATGGTTTGTGTTGGAAATGACCTGAAAGATCACCTAGTTCCAAACCCCCTAACATGGGCAGGAAACCTTCCATTAGACCACGATGCTCAGAACTGCATCCAGCCTGGCCTTGAACACTTCCAGGAATGGGGCATCCACATCTTCTCTGGGCCACTTGTTCCAGTGCTTCACCATCCCCACAGTAAAGAATTTCTTCCTAATATCTAATCTAAACCTATCCTCTTTCAATTTTATTGTAAAATAAAAGGTGATAATACATTTATCTCCAAGGGTTTATCATGATTCATAAACCACACTGATAAATGTGAAAAGAATGCATGAAAATATTAAAAGGTGTAATGTATTTAAAGTGGTTAAAATGTTAGATTAAAAAAAAATGGGAAAGGGAAAAACTTGATTGTCAAATGATAAAGTGTGGAGAAACAGAAGCATCAGCACAATCTTCTTCCCTGTGCAGTTTAACAGCTGACTTTTGGATAACACAACTACTATGCAATGAAATAAAAGTTAAGCTACATGGAGTGCAATTCATTTCACCCAGCTTCAGATGTCCAAGCCTGAGACAATGATCCTAGACTTTCTTCAAAATAATAAGGATTCTGCACTTCATTATATTCTCAAATAAGTATGTAAACCAGACCAACTGAATTATTGTCAGGTTGCCTGAAAAAACTAATTACTGGGGTAATGAGTCAAGAGTTCTTGTTTTTTCTACTGGCTGGACTGCAAAATGCACCTGTAGGAAGAGTATCTAAAAAGAAGGCTGTAGAAATCTCCGCAGTTAGGGTAGAGGAGAGTAAATGATCCCAGGAACTGAAGACAAATGACTGTTGAAGATTACCAAGGGAAACACAAAGATAGAAATATTTTAAGAAAATTGATGTTCTGATTATAGGAGGAATGGAAGATTTTGGGAGAATGTGGTTTACATTTTTAAGCCTGCCCAGAGAAATGGCCTTTCAAACCCAGATAACGGATGGAAAATGTGCTACTAATGGAAAGCACCTTGAGGCAGAAGATTGGCTTGATGGTATACTAATGTGACTGATGTGGTGTTTTTTAAATGTTTTTTTTTTCATTTGACCACTGCTTATGGAATGTATGTGTTTCCATTTGCTCTGAACTTTTAAAAAGCTGTTCTTGAGAAGTGAGAGTAAATATGGCTTGTTTGTTCTGTCTTGTCTAAGTAGAAGACCACAGGAGTGAGAGAAGACTATCCCAGCCCTAGGAATATATGAACATGTTACTCTAGTTACGCTGTTTTAACTTGCATTCAAACGTAACCTTAGCTACTCATAGTTCTTTCAATGGTTTTAGTATTCATCTGTAAGAAAAAGATACAGATGGAGTCACTTCAAAATTCTAACCAAAGCCTGTAACAAACTGCCTATATTGGTTTTAATCTGACTTATAATAAAAATACAAATAATATTCTTTTTAATTTTAAAACAACCAATCAAATGAAAAAACAACTAGAACCAAAACCCCAACCCACTTCCAAATCCTGAGTAACATATTGGAAACAGACAATCCTATAAACTGATTTTTAAATTTATTTTTAAATATCTCCACTAACATGTGGAACTTAGCATTAGAAACTATGTCCTCCTTGAATGGAGATGAACACATACAGTAATTTTACAGATTGACACTTGTGAGTACAGCTTGTTCTTTATGCTTAAGTGCCTAAAGAAGAACAGCAAAGTAGAACCTCAAGAATAATTTCTCCTGCTCTACAATAGTGTCATATGTATATAAATTCCAGAGTGGAACTTTTCAAAATGCATTGTACTGGGAGTTAATTTGATTTATTTACAATTACCCTCTGCATGCTCCTAAATCTCTTGCTTTATGACTTAGTAGAGAAGCTTTCTTTTTTATATTTCTACTGAGTATTATCTTGCTCTTCATTAAATCTTATCTGACTAAATTACTGCAGCCAAAGTGCCAGATCATCTGTATGCATCTTCATTTGTTTGTGCTTAAATACCCCACTTGCTAGAGGGTTAAGATTGGAATATTTCAGTGCACATTCAGCACTGGATGTGTTTATTAATTCAGTTCTGAGCCTTGCCAGACCACAATTTTGCTGGGCCTTACACCTCTTCAAATAAATATAAAATATTAATTCGTTTAAAGAAAAAAAAATCCCTTTCAGAACAGTTTTTTGATAGATCTCCTACAAAATCAGAAGGACTATAAGAAGATTTCAACACATGATGTGTTTCCTGTTTGGTAAAATCTTCCAGGCATGCTATAATTTAGGTAATATGCATATACATCATTAAAATTATCAGTATTTTGCATAAATCATTATGTCTTTCTGTATCCAAAGACACTGTTCTCTTCTTCCATATAAACCAATGTCAAGTGAAAGCCCCCTTCACTTCTGTTTTCAAATACAAAGAAAGGTATCTTATTACAGGTAGTGCTGGTGGTATCTTATATATTTTAGGTGAGATGGTATGATGACCCATCCTTAATGGGAAGGGCCTCCGCAGATGGTAGGTAATATAGATATCTTGCTCATGGTAGGAGGAAACATATTTTAAAAGTGCTAGTAAGTACAGACTTACACACAACCTAGAGCAGAACTGGTACAGACGTTGGTTTAAGAAGAGCTGTCTTCTTGTTCCGTGGTGTGTCCTCACCATGAAATGGGAAGAGATGTCTAGGACTGTGGAGACAGGCTAGTAAGTCCATGATGTGCATCCCCATGTGATGTGCACTGCAAAATTCATGTCCAGCTTCAGCCTAGATCCAGCCTAGACCAACTAAGGTTTAGCAGATATGACACAGGGTCAAGATGCAGTTTGGAAAAGTTAATATGGCATGGTTTCTTTTGACAGAATTACATTTTTTTTGATGCTGTGCCGTGAGTCAAACTAGTGAGTCTCATACCTAGCTTGGTGCTACTCTACACAGAATGACTATCAAAAATCTCTGCTAGATCCTCATTTGCCAAACTTCGTTTTAGACACATGGCACATGTTACTTGAGTATAAGAATTATTTTCCCAATATGTGCCAGTTCTAAATTTTTGTCCCTGATGCCTTTTTTGAATAGCACCTACTTCTGAACACCTATCTTTTTTTTCTGTGACTGGTAAATGGTGTTTTTCTATTTTTTGGCAGTGCTCATGCATCCACTGTGGGCCAACATAAGTTAGGAAAAGGTTAGTGAGATAATTTAGCAAATGCAATTGCAACCTCCTGAATATTTTATTCATAATCTCCAGAGTGCTATAGAAACATGACATTTTCTGCCAATGTGTTAAATTTCTATACATACAAATATAGATATACCCACAGATGCTGAATAATTGCAGTGCATAAACATGAAATAAATTTATGTTTTATATAGCTATATGATCTTTTAAAGTTTTTTTGAGTTTTGTTATTTTTTTTCAGTTTGATGAAGGTTTTACTTTACTTTCTTCCCATCTTTCAAACACTTTTGTCTCTTTTGGAAGCCCAAGATTAATTAGTTGATTCTCTCTTTTCTAATTCCATCTGCAGTTCAGAGGCACGTAAAACCGCAAAGCAAGATAATAACCAATAAATGGAATAATTAATTCAATGCACTGAAACTAATTTTAATTTATATTTCTCAAAGATTCTCACTAGGGAATGGAGAACCTGGAGTTCTAGCGACTGAGCTGCTCCAGTTCTGGTTGAATATGTTGTGGACAGAAGCACTTTCTGTAAAACTGGAAATTACGACAGCTAAAATCAGAGGGGAAATTAATAACCAAAAGAATTTAAAAACTAGCAAGAAGTAGGAAAAAGTTAAGAATTATTTCAATCATAACCTCTTTTAATCAAAACTATTTTGTTTGCTTCACGAAGACAACTAAGTCTCTAAATCTCTGATGTTTTACAGCTCACTGACCTCTTCTCACAGCTCCACTACTTGGTGACAGAGTCCCTTGCCATGGCTCATGTCCTGCAGACAAGTAGCCCATCATCACTGGCCCTGAGATCAGTGGGAAGCACCAGGAATCTCTGCTGCACTGGGCATGCAAAGCTGCATCTGCCTGCAGGAGCTGCAGGTTCATTAGGGTTTGTGATGTGCTATGGTGGTGGCTACAGTGGGTGCTGGGGACTGTGCCTGGGGCTCACTGTGTGTGTTTCTGGAAGCTGACTGGAAGACATATGCTCCATAGCTATCTATTCCCAGCAGGCATGCTAAAGTTCCTTGAAGAATTCCCTTGGTCCCTGGACCAAACTAGATGGCCCAAAACCACTCTGGTGAGTCACGGGTCCCCTCATGAGTATTGTCCTATGGTCTCTGCTGTCCCACTGCTCCAGCTAATAACTAAACAAAACCTACTTATTTGGAAAATTGGTCAGTTCAGTAAGAAGACTGATCTACTCATTAACCTATAAGAAATTAAGACCAAGGAAATCAACATTTTAGGATCAAAGAAATAATCAGCTTTATGACAAACATGACTGAGACGTGCTTTGTGAAAAATGAATTCTCACTTATCTTTAGTACACATTTTGCTTCCTAGCCCCCCAAAATCAACAAACAGTAAATACGGGCCTAATTTTTAGGATGAACTTTAATTATCTAGTTTACTCCTTGAAACCTGAATTCATATATATATTCCTTTTTCCCCATCTGAATCTGCTTAAAAAGATCTATTTAAGTACTTAATATTCTCTTAAGTATTGGATAGATGCTTTATTTTTCCACCCTTTCCTGCGATACACATTAGTATCCACATCATAATGTTAGTGTTTTGAGAAGATTGCAAGAAAAACCCACTAGATTACTACTTTTTGCCCAGTGCTTTATTTAATGAAATGGATTTAAATATACAGATGCTTTAAGCACAAATCAAACAAATAAGCACTCAGTAAAGAACCCCACTTACATGCCAGAAAGGGTAAATCTTTAATGACTGGAATCACTGAAATTTCCTTTAATGTTTTCTGGCCCAATTTTCAATTAAATTGCAGTACATTATTAATGCTATGGAAGGGACAGCAAAGAAAGCAAATAAAAAGTTCAGAATGAGGCTCCATATCTAATAAGCAACTATGAAAAAAGTGCCACAATACAAAACTTCATGGTAATTATTCCATTGCACATAACAAGGTAACTAGTGGAGCATAAAGCTAACAATTATTGTGTGTTGATAGTTCAAGCACAGTATGCTTTTAAAATGCTATCAAACAGTAGCAAGCTATGCCAGAAAGCACAGCCTCATCCAATAGCTTTATGCAAAATACAGACACTTACCAAGTCTTAAAATCTAGTACAAACTACTGTTACGTGTTCCTAGGCTTCATATTATGCTGTAAAATGCAACGAAAAAGCCCTAGCAAACAAACAAACAAAAGTTCCTCATTTGCCTGCTAGGTATTTCTGAGACTTTTTGTCAGAGCTTTTAAAGTAATACCATTTCATGTGATCTCTTTTTGGATAAGCTTTACAGCCTTCATGTGGGTCCTTTCTGTTTGTTCTTTATTGACAAGAACATCTTGCCAAATCAAGATTTTTCCATTTGTCTTTTCAAAAATTCTAGCATATTTTTGGTGCCGCTTGACACAGAAATAGTTAGTATACATTGCAGTGGTGTTCACTGGATTTAGAAAGTGAAATAAAGCAGGTTATTCTCTGGAAGAAAACCAATTTAGATCTAGAAAAAAAAGAAAGGCAGCTAAAGAGTGAGGGCTTCACCTCAAAATGAGCAATTGTCTTATGCTCTGAAGAATCCTGAAGGACTATTTTGGTGATAGCTGTTTACTGTTCTTTTTGCTGCTAGGTCAACATAGTGGAGCGCTTTCTCCAGACACTGAATTTGGCTTCAAGTCTATTATTCACACCTTTTAAAATGAAAGAAAAAAAAAAGTGAAGGTACTACAATGCAGACAGCTTTCCTTCACTGAATCTATTAATTTACCTATTATATACATTGGTTATATAACCTTTAACAACTACAATTTACTCACCTTTTAGTTGATAATCTGCTCTTATGATTTACAAAATTGTTAGTCCGTGGCTTAGCAACTGCAAATGTGCAACTGGAAAAACATTAGCATGTTTAAAGGCACTTAACACTCTATGTTGAATTAGGAAGTGTGGGAGATTTCAAACAGTGATCAACCAGTAGTTGTTAGAATAAAAGTGGCAGTAAAATAACAAATTTCTACATTGAATTTCAGATTTCCAGCAAGCTGGAAGTTCCAATTGGAGATTTTCAGTAAAAACTAACAAAATACTTCATAGTCTTATCTACTTTGGATGTGAAAACTACAAAGGCTCAGGACTCAGAGTTCAGCTGCTAAATTTGTTTTCTTTGAAGTCTGTAGGCCCAGTGTGTGCTGAACAACTGTATTTTCTCCTCACTATTTTCTGTTTTTGCTGAGAGATTATGGCTGCAAACATGAAGTCCGTCTGCCCTGCCATGCTGTCCCAAACCTCTGCTCAAAATCACAGGAGTATCTGTCTCTCTCAAAATTAATGCTGCTCCCAGTATTTAGCAGCCTGAAGAGAATCACACTTTTTAATAGGAATGGAATTTCTAGTAATGCTGTATACCTACGAAAAGCTTCAGAGTATAGCAATATTTTGGCAGAGGCAGAGTAGAGAAACTTGTATTATAAGCTGTTCATGCTGTAGCTGTCCTGTGAATATATAGAGGTTGTCAACCACCAAGGTTGCTGTGTTTTTCAGCAGTCACTCAGTGCCAAGCAGCATGATAGAGGATTGCTACACTCTGCATCCGAGTCCTAGGCAATCCATACTGTGTAACAGGAGTTCCTGAATAATATAACAAGACAGCAGATGACAGTGACTGCTTCAGTTTGGCTCATCTTAGCCTCTTAAGGGTTCAGTTGCCCACATCTGTCTTTCTCTGCTAAATGTGGCTGTAATAACAACATAAACATAATGTAAACTTTTGAATTTTATAAGCAGCCGAGTAATTAAGCTAATTCTATCCATGTAGTTTTAGAATTGCTAGGTGCTGCTGTAGAGCCCAGTGGGTCTCTCTGAGACATCAGCATTGTTACCAGATGGAAATAAATCTTTTCTTTCTGTCTGAGACTGAGCCCAGTCTCTGAGGGCTCATCTGCTCAGCCTGCTGTGGCTGTAGTTTCTTTGAGACATTTTTGGGAGACACAGCCAATTCAATGCCATTTATCTCTCTTTTTTCTGGGATCTGGAGAAGTTGTTGCTTATTGCTTCACAGTATATGCCATTTGGAGTGACAGCTTCATAAGACAAGGAGGATACCTCTTGTGATATTGCTTCTGTTTGCGACCATTGTTTCTTGCTGTGGTGTACACAGCTTCGTTTTTGTGAAGATTCAGCAACTGCTGTAAGACCAAATCATACCAAGGCTGTTCTCTTTGTGCTGTTTTTTTTTCCCTTGCCTTTTATTCATCTTTTTTTTGTCCTTTCCCTCTACATCTGCAAATTCCCAGTGACTCTGACATCAGTGGGTTTGGTTTTCTGTAGAGCAAATGTGAGGAGGTGACAGCCAATGCCTCACTGGCGTTATTCAGGAGGCTGGATGGGATTCTACAGCTGCTTTTCTGAGGTGCTTAATTAGTTTGACACTGTCACTAAACTCTTACCCTGGGGATCACGTGAGAATAGCAGCTAGATGTCCAGATCCATATTTCACCACTGAATGCCTACACTCAAGCCCACTGAGCTGTGGCCGCATGTCAGATGCTGATATGCATGGTCACCTGTTTAACTGTAGTATCCTTACAGGATAATAATTGTTTAGGACAGGTAAATATTTTTTTCCAGCTAGTATAAGCAAATTTATGTCTACTTTGTTTTGAGAGGGGAAAAAAGAAGAAGCATGATTTTCTATGCCAGTGGACTGGTCTCTTATCACTGACTGGAAAATGTAAAAAATCTTGATATTTTCTTCAGCGTCACTGCTCCTTTTGGGCAGTTCCAATATCACTGACCTTTCCCTAACTGAGCAACACTTAAACCTGTGTTATTTCTAAGCATTCTCCCAAATGTGTCAGAAGCATTTCTACTTGTTGAGTACTGCAAGCTGGCACCTTAAAAAATCTGGTGAGTTTTGAGTACCATAAGATGACAAGTATGTTAATGTGTCATCAAGAAGGAGGCAAAAGAAGTAGCACATTTTTGAACATGCAAATCCTAAGCAGTCAAATGGTGTTGTGTCAGACTGTTTCAAAATGCCTTCTTTGGACTGAGAATAACTTTATGAGTAGAGAATTTATACAAAATTATAAGCCTCTAAAAACCTGTGGTTATAATGAAGTGCATCATTAGATGTAGCTTAACTGTTGCTACAGTCATGATGTTATGAATTCAAATAAAGAGCAGCAATTAGCAGATAATCTCCTAAGTAACTAAGATCCATGATCCACCCTGCAAAACATATTATATCTTAGCAGTATTGTTTCTATATACCATTAATCACAGTCTTAGACAAGACATTGACAGCAATTTTGATTTGGCAGGGAAGGACAAATTTTAATTCTTGAGATAAATTATATACTATTTATGTTCTTTTAAACCACTTTGAATAATTTCTAAGCTACCTAGAACAGAGTAATTTACATATCTTTTTATATGAAGCACGGAATTTTTTACCTTTTAATTGATATTCCTCTTTCAACTGATGCAAATTCATTGATAGCTGACTTGTGGCAGCATTTCTGCTGGCAAAATGTTAGTCTAGAAACTGTACACATTAAAGTTTTGGGTCAGAGAAGTCAGGATTTTCTGTGAAATAGACTCATCAAGATTCAATCTTTCTATGCTAGAACAGAGATTTGAAGAATGAGTAAACCTTGCAAATTGTTGGCTAACTTATTTGATGATGAATTTTTCTTAGTTTTTGTTGTTTTGTAGTTTCTCCCTTTGTCAGTACTGTGTACATACCTAGTGAGATGTATGCCTAGTACAATTCTGCTGTTCAACCTCTTCCAATTCTAAGTATAAAAAATGCACAGAAGTCTATATTTGGTGATAAGACAACAACATAAACAAGATCCAAATTGTTTGTCTTACTAGGTTACACCACTAGATATTTCCTGCTGAACTCAGTTAAAATAAATGTGTATTCTGAACTTGCGAGTTAAAATAAATGTGTATTCTGAACTTGCGATTTATGAAGCTGCAACTGGGGTTTACTTCTGCCCACAGGTCTCACTTAGCAGGGAGGACATAGACCTGTGTCTCTTTGGGGCACCAGGAGGACTGAAGTCAGTGTCAGTCCTCTAACCCATGATTCATCATGTGTTTGTTTCACAGCCAGGGCAAGCAGGGCAATGTGGTGTATACATCAGCAATAAGTGCTTGGAACCAACAGTACATTTCTCTGTCTTTACACAGAAAAAGTCTTCACAGCTCAAACATACACATAAATTATTGTTAGAGATTGTCATGTGTAAGCTGAACTGTTTTGACTGTGTTTGTCTTGCACAAATTTGGTGAGATGTCTACATCTAAACTGGTAGGTTCCTTACTAAAAAAGAAATAGGTACTTTTAAGGCATATTTCTTCTGATATACTTTAGCTGTCTACTTTAGAATGAGATGAATCACTCCACACAGCTGCCATTCCTCCCTGTGCTTTATAAAAGGCATCTAGATGACTAAATCGGATGTAGGTAATTACTTTGTACTTTGACTGTGTAACTGACAGGAAATGTAATATGAAATGCATTTGCTTAAGTCTTAACAAGAGAGGACATAAGCTAGAGCATTTTTCTTCATATTTGCAGTGGGGTAACAGCATCCATACTGTCAGTTATTGAAGTTCAGCTGACACAAAATAACTTGTGAAGCCATAATACAATTTTACCTACATTTTCAGTAGTATTGAAAGCAGTTGAAACTAGTCAAGCTTTTAGCGCTAGAAAACCCCATATTAAGTATGCTCAAATATTTCAGATTTAATTCAGCTCCTCTGTTATACTGAGTCAATTATGTGTATCAGTTGGAGATCGATCAATAATAATAATAATAATAACAACAATAACAATAATAAATTAGGTCTCTACTACTGCATTTCCTGGCTAGCTGCCTAAAGAAAAAACCTTACTCCTTTGGCTCCCTCTTTGTGCGTACTTAATCAAATTAGCCCGAAATAGAAAAAGCAATATACAGATCAAAGGAAAATGTTTAACTATAAATTACCTGCTTGTCTCTTGTGCTTAGTCACCTTCCTTCAAATAGCAAAGGAAGTACTAGAGTGGTTTTTTGCCTAGTTAGTTGTCCATTAAGGACACTTCACATAGCTTGAGATCAAAAGGACATAGGGCAGTCCAAATACTAGTTTCCTGTGCACTAGTCTAGTTGATGGCTCAGAACCTAATGCAAGTGAGATGCAAAAACTTAAATGGGTATCGTCAGACATAGTGTAAGTTAGAAAGGATGAAAAATAATGACACATGCATTACATTTCACGGTCAACTTGTCATCCACCAGTACTCCCAGGTCCTTCCCAGCAGAACTGCTCTCCGGTAGCATGCACAGAATGGCAGCACAGCCTTCAGGTGTGCCAGCCACTCCCCCCACTTTCATGTCGTCAGAAAACTTGCTGAGGGCACATTCTATCCCTTCATCCAGGTCATTGATAAACAAGTTGAATAAGACTGGACTCAGTACTGATCCCTGGGGAATGTCACTGACTACAGGCCTCCAACTGGATTCTACTCTGCTGATCACGACCCTCTGAGCTCTGCCATTCAGCCAGTTCTGGATCCAACTCAGTGTCCATTCAACCCATATTTCCTGAGCTTCCCTAAGAGGATATTATGGGGCACATTGTCAAAAGCCTTGCTGAAGTCAAGGCAGACAACCTCCACTGCTCTCCCCTTGTTGGCGTATCCTACCGTGTCATCATAGAAGTCTATCAGATTGGTCAAGCATGATTTCTCCTTAGTGAATCTATGCTGAAGGAAGGTAGATTACTGTCATATCACAGCGGGATGTATATGGATAAAATTATTTAGCTGATAGTTTGCCCTAGGATGTCTACAGAAGGTTCATACCATCTAACTGAGGCACAGAAGTCAAGAACCCATTGCATTAAAGTTAGTATTCCATGACGAAAGACAGCATGATGATACTGATTTTAATGAGGTACATTAACTTCTTGGAGCGCTTTTTCTCTCCAGTGAATGAATCTAAGGAAGTTTTTCTTAGGTACATCAATAAAGTGCCTTAGGTTACACAAGTGATATCACTTGTTCTTAATTCTACCCATAAGTCCTCAGGTAGTTAAATTTTTTAAATTGTTCCAAAGACACCTAAATTTTAGCTGCCTGGTCCTGTAGTAGAATTCATAGGCCTGAAGTTATATACACTGAATGGGAATGGGGTTGCAGAAAGATGTGAGGGGACCTTTACATGCCGAGGAGAGGAAGAAAGGCTTGAGCTAACTACTCAGTAGGGAATTGTTGAAACATGCATCCTCAGTCTTGCCACTCTTAGGATTCAGGGAGGGACCTCCCTCACTAGGGAGATATATATAGAAGTCTTTATTTTTTCCATTCATTAGTGGCTTCCAGCCTTTAAACTACATAGGGTCTTTTGTAAAAGCTATCTACTGACTTTCAAAATTTATCAATTTCCTGTTCCTGGTTTTGTTCACTAGGACTTATTTAGAGAAATCAAATTAATGCCATATTAATGCAGTGGCATGCATACAAGACTTGACAACCAGATTTTTTCTGTTGGTCTCCTTGCTCTGGTTGTGGAAATGTAGAAAAGCATTTTCTTACAACATGCAGGTGCAGTTTGGTGCCAGAAATAATTTTCCCAGTATGTTAGTAAATGATATTCTGGCTCTCAATTCATGTACCACTGAGCTGTCAGCAACCAGCCAATTGATGAAAGGTTGGCTAGCCAACTTGTAACACTTCTTTTCATATTTTGGCAAAGACTTTATTCTAAAGAGATGATATTCATTTAATTAAAGGTAATTGACATATTGATATATCTCTCTATATATCTCTTTGAGGTAATAGTGGATTGCAGCAGACAGCAAAATGCTGCATTAAAGTACCTGTTTTGATTACAAGGAGTTTCATTATAAAACTAACAAAATATAGAATTCAGGTTGGTCTTTGAAAGGGCCTTTGAATTAATAGGCATGACATTCAGAGTTGTGCTTAAGGACAGGATGCATTATACAGATCAATCTTGGAACATGGTGCCAGATTTTAAGACAGTATCTCTAAGACTGCGTATGTTTTGCTTTGTTCTGATAGCCACTGCACAGAATGCTGAAATGTCTCTTGCAACAAATTGGCTTTGTCACAAGCGTTGCGGCAAAGCAAATTCTTTAAAACACTTTTACTGGCCTAAATGAAAGAGTCAACAGCCAAAAATGCACAAAAGACTCAATTAGAAAGGAGAAAGGTATTGCAAAATTTGAGTTAGGAAAGCAGTCTCTTTAATAGGTTTTTAGAACATTTAAAATATTTTTTAAATAAATCAAGTCTCTAAGAAAGGCATGATAAAAATAGTAATGATTTTATTAATGAAGTAACTAATAATAGTGTAACTAAATTAAATGTGCTTGTGTAATGTCCCTTTGCCAGTTTGGACATATGTTGTGACTGAACCTCAGCCAGGAACTAAGCCCCAAGCACCTGCTCTCTCATTTCCTAGGCTTGGGATGGGGGAGAGAATCAGAAGGGCAAAAATGAGAAAACCTGTGGGTTGAAATGAAGACCGTTTAAAAGATAAAGGCAAAGTCACAAAACCCAAGGAATTAATTTGCCATCTCCCATTGGCAGGCAGGCATTCAGCCATCTCCAGGGAAGCAGGGCCCATCCACATGAAACAGTGGCTTGAGAAGACCAATGCCACCACTACAAGTGTTCCCCCCACCTTCCTCCTTCTTCCCCCATCTTTATGTGCTGAGAATGATGCCATATGGTCTGGGATATTCTTTTGGTCAGCTGGGGTCAGCTGTCCCAGCTGTGTCTCCTTACAACTCCTTGTGCATCACCAAACCTCCTCACTGGTGGGGTGGGGTGAGAGCCACCCGTGCCAGCACTGCTCAACAATAACAAAAACATCCCTGTGATATCAACACTTTCCAGCACAAATCCAAAACACAGCCCAACACGAATTACTGTGAAGAACATTAACTCTACCCCAGCAAAACCCAATACAATCCACTAAATTATTTTTTTTTGCTAAGAACATGGAAACAATAGAAGAACCTAAGTTGTCCATTTATACAGGGTATCAGACAACAAAGCATTGTGCTTGGTTCTTGATCCAGACGATCTGAATTCTGGTCATCTCCTTGGTAGATGTGTTCTTATTTTCCCTTACTTTCAGATGGAATAGTGTAATTTTAAAATTTGTTTACTCTTGCCTAGTAAAAATGCAGATAACTGATGCTGAAAGATGTGAGATAGTGGGAAAAGGTATGTCAAATCTTTGCATAATGGCAAGATACAATCACTGATCATCCTGAAGCTTTGTAGGTTTCAATGTGCATTGCAGCAACAAATGTTTGATGCACTGCAGTAAAAAACTATTTTAAAATATTGGTATATGGCAATATACTCTTTCTGGGACTTTTTGTCATGTTTGTTTTTCCAAAGTATAATTTACGATCATATAACTAGAGTGTTATTATTTTGTATTTAGTATTAGTATATCAGTATGAACATATATGCATTTAATTTTCCTAGATTTCTTTTTATGGGCTATTATTATAATAGATAAGAATTCATTGCTATAAATGCTTGAGACTAAATAATGCATTTAATAATTGAAACAAGTTTTTTTTCAGTTTTCCTTCGAGTAGTTTGTCAAAGCACACCTGTTTTTCTTGTACAGCCAGTCAAGATTCATGTGGTGTTTCAGTGGGTTACACATCACTCTTTTCCTGAATATCTACACTCTATTTAGAAATCATCTGATATTGCAGCAGATTTAGATAATTTATATTATATTGTTTTCTATACTTTCTGTAGATTTATATGTTGCTTTTTATTTTCTCATGCTATTATTCATGGTCTTTTTTCAAATATGCATGAACATGATAAATGTACTCTGTGTTGTTATTTTCCATTTTCTTCCTGAATTGCTTCATACATGAAGGGAAAAAATATTTAATATCACTTGCACTTTTGCAAGTCTACCATAATGCATCTTTTGTTGTTCCACCTACACTTCTTTTATTTTATTACGGATTTCTTGGACAGGTTTCTGTATCTAAATAGTAAAAGAGTTTCAAGGATACTATTTAGAGTTAAATACATGATGAGTGTCATCTTTGCAGAGATGAAACTTTTAGAAGATGGCAACTCCATATTTCAAGATGTCAGTATTTCAATAATGCTTCCCACCTATTATTTTATGCCAAATCTTTTTGAAAATCCTCAGTCAAACCGTGTGTTGATTTATATGTTATGGAGCAATCTTTAACTGTGCAATGATGGATATTGTGCAAATCAGTGTTTTCACTATCACTGTGTTGTATAGTTTGAAATAGTAAGGGTAATTGTCTACTGTTGGTATCCCCATTCTGCATTAGCAGTACTTTCCCAGAATTTTAAATGAGTTATCTGTGGATTTTTCTTCTGTTTGTAAAAGATAGTAAGCACTAATGTTTGTTTGTTCTGCTTTGGGATGTTCCGAAAAGACCGGGTTTTTTGATGACAAGGAAGCTAGGAGCAATACAGGATGACAGCTTCTAGTATGGTTCTGAATGAATGCCATGAAAAATGTATAAAAATTTGGATACAAGTATGGATCAGGTCACTGTTAAACCAAGCAAAAGAGATTGAGAGACTCTCCAGTGCTAAGATAAAAATGGAAAAATCAAACTGTAACTGTCATGTTCTTCAGGGGTAGAAATACTTTACTGTCAAAAGGCATGCAGGCCAGCCCAAATGCTCCTTTTCCTAATCTTTTTCCTGCTGGGCAACACTGTATCAGGTCTAAATTGGATGTCGACCTCTCCATGCTGTCTGAAGCTATTCCAGAAACACAATGACAATATTTATTCTTAGGCAGAAGTGAATGCCCTATAAATGCTTGATCAAAACCCACTAGTTTAACCCATATTTTAATTTTCAAAGTTGAATCTATTATAGTGTTCTTCTCATGAAGCTTTCTACCCAATTCAGCTGTGCTGAGAATCAAAACTTCTCTAATCTGTCCTCCTTCTATGCCATATATTTTTTTTTATGCTGTGTGTGGTTCCCAAAACCTGTTTCTTCTAACATGATGCAAAATCTTTTATCTGATTACCATGAGACACTGAATAATTTGAATAATTCAAGCTGAACTGTGCAGCCCTTGCGTTCTTAAAATGAGGGCAATTTCAAATCATGGGTGGTTTCTATTAAATTTAATTATTCTACCCTGTGACTTTGATAGTATAGTTATGGGCTACGAATGAGATCAGTTACACTTATTCTCTCTGCTTTTGCTGTCGTTCTTTTTGTGGATCTTCTTGCAATCCAACATGAACTATGAGTTTCATTATACAATATACAGGACATATTTTATACTTCCTTCGTTGATGTGGTTAGTGTTGTTTCCATCAGACCAACATCTCACTTTCTACACTAAAAATATTCAGTAGGGAACAAAATATTCTTCATTAAAGAGTTAGTGAGACAACTTCATCTGGTAGTATTTTATTGTCACTTACCACTGGATTCAGTTCTCTAATTTTTATATTTCCTATGGAATTATGTGGATTGCTCTTTCTTTCTTTCTTTCTTTCTTTCTTGCTTCCTTGCTTTCTTTCTTTCTTGCTTCCTTGCTTTCATTCTTGCTTCCTTGTTTTCTTGCTTTCTTTCTCCTTTTGGTTTTCTAATAGACATTTAAAATAAACCTGTTTTATTACATTATGTTTCTGTTATCCCTGCAAAATATAATTCATATGTGGCTACAGATACATGGTCAAAACTCACCAACCTCACCTTTTGATCCTGCGATGGTTGTGACAGGTGCTAGAGCAGAATGTTCCTTATGTTCCTTCAGGCATATCTCCTTAGCAGAGAAACTGAGTCTCAGAAAGGGTAACTCTTGAAGTACTGGTGAATATTTGGATATCTTTTTAAAGTGAGATGAGATACCAAAATTCTGCTAGAGATTCAGGGGATTTTAAATTGGTGCTGTGTTTTCCTACTCTGTGATACCAATTTTAGTGTAATAAAAATGGCTGGGAAAACTTGGCTCTTAGAGGTACTAACACGAGAGCTGATGTGTGGGGATCGATCACTTAAAAAAATTTTTTTTGGCTGCTCTTATCTTTTAAAGAAAAAATGACAGGAAAAATCACTCACAATTCTTGAAAACCTCAATATCATTTCTGATAGCTTGTACCTGAGAAAAGCAGGGAGCAATTCTTGTCTTGGTGTTTCATAATCTTCTCTTGCTTGCTTTTCAGTATACTGCCTGTATACTATTTTCCTGTGATGAAATACCTACAGGAAAGGATTTTGGTATTATTAACACGAAATGTCCCTTTCTGAGTGCAAAGCTGGTAATAAGACTTGCTTTATTTTTGTGGAGAGTATTTCATATAATTGCCCAGTTTCTTCAGATGGCATTTCAAAAAGAGCAAACTCCTTTGGCATTTTGTGCAAGTGGTGCATGCAGAGCACAGAAGTGGTACAGTACTGGTCACAGAGAGACATGCTATCCATAAATGCTGATTATAAGACAGACAAAGGTCAGTATTTCAGGGAGGCAAAGCACTCAGAGTGGCTATTAAGAATAACTTTGTTAAGTCTTGCTGGTGGTGAGCTGCTTATGCATAGACACTGTACCACTTAAAGAATAAGGGCTCTGCCATGCATTTAGGAGTTTCCTATTTCACTGCCTATTGAATATCAAAAAGGGAAATTTGTTTAATACTCTAATTCTTTCATTGTATTTAGATGTTTTCAGGGCAGGAAATCACCAGGAGAGCATGTATGCTTGGATTTCATCCATCAAAATTGGATTACTGTAATGGGCTCTACATGAGGTGGCTTCTTAAAACCACTCAAACTTGATCTAGTGCAGTACACAGCTGATCTCAGTAAATGGTGCTTCTTACAGAAAAAAAAGCTCTACTGTATGTTAAGATGTAAGTTTAAACTTATCTTCTACTTATGAAGCACCATGGGCTTGTGCAGCCTTTGTGGCCGTCAAGGGAAGTGTTTCTGTAGACTCCAGTGCAGCAGAATCAAACTTAAAATGAAATGAACCAGCATATGTCCAAGGCACTCTGACACTGTGATAGTGTGTGAGCTCTAATTAGGTATGCTCAAGACCAGATCCTGGGGATTAAATGGGAAGGAACTGGAGGAAGAGTGCTTGAGTCCTTGGATTTCGAAGTTGCCTCTTCTCTGGCTAATTCACCAGCCTTTTTTTCACTAAGAGAGAACTGTGTGGATCACTGGAGGTCATGGAGGGCTTAGGCTTGGGAAGATGAGGTGTTTTTTTAACACTGGGCACCTTATTGATAACACAGCTAGGAAGACTCCTGAAACTTTGAAATAAAAGCTAGATGACTGAAAGGGTGTATATAAAAGAAATTTTAAAATATTAGACTGTCATCTGTACTGCTTATTAATGGACTGAATGAGCTGTACTGAGCAGACTTTGTATAATGAATCATTTATAAACAAAGCGTGACCTTTTCCTACTTGTAAATTACCCACAAGTAGACTTTGATTTTTAGAAATCTGGTTGTTGAGAATTGTTTGATCAACTTATGTCAACAGACTTCAGTATATTTGCCTTGAGTAAGATTTCACTAACAGTGGTTTATGATTGCATAAATTGCATGAAGTTGTTTCTATTCCTTATTTGGATGCCTGAAAATCTCACAAAGAATGACTTGCAAGTGTAGTGTGAACATTTGTGCAAATATCTTTCTGCAGAACATGTGGGAGACTTGAACTCTCCATGACCATGCTTCCTGATGGCATTCCTTGTATTCCTTATACTGACAGCCTAAGAAAAAACAAATTGAAGCTGTTGTGACAGATTTCCTTCACATCCTGTGTTTCTTTTGGTGGTATTTCATCCATGGTGGTATTAACTGATATTTCAGTAGACGTTCATGGGCAGATTTCTCTGAATTACCATCAGGCTGATGTCCCTTGAACACATGGGAGGACACTTGCATGGCAGATGCTGAGAAAAATCATTGTTTATGCCACTTTTGGTCATTAGAGATTCCACTGCTTTTTCTGGAACAATTATGCCAGTCCTGGTGTCCTGATGAAAGTCCAGTTTAGATAATTACATCCTGCATTCCTAAATTTCCCATCTGGTCTATTTTTCATTTTCTGCCCTAAAATTGTAATCTATTAATATTGTTCTCTAAATTCCTGCTAATTTAGTTCAGAGGGTTGGGTGTGTGTTTTTGTTGTTCTTTTTTTTTTGTAGGGGCTTCCTTACCTGTTCACACAAATTCATTGATATATCTTTGCAGATGACCAGGCAAAAGGTCTCACAATACTCCCATGTCTAAATTTCACATAGATAAATGGAGGTACAACTGCAGGATCTGCATGTACAATACAGAGAATAGAACATCTTTTTAAGTCATTGGAATAGAGTATTTCAACATCACTTTAAATAGCATGTGCAAAGTACTTGACAAAAGGCTGTTCTGATTAAAGATTCAAAGAGTAATAGCAATATAGAGCTGAAATATAATCTCAAGTCTGGTATTGGGACTTATTTTGGTATTATTATTGGTAAGACAGTTCAATACTAGGCCCAATATTGTTTAACTTATCCTTCAATGACTTTGATGAAAGGGTGGATGACTCCTCATCAAGTTTGCTGACAGCACAAGGCTGGGAGGAGTGGCCAATACCCCAGAGGGCTGTGCAGCCCTTCAGAAGGATCTTGACAGGCTGGAGAGATGGGCAGAGAATAACTGTCTGACGTTCAACCAATGCAAGTGTGGGGTCCTGCGCCTCAAGAAGAACAATCACATGCACCAGCATAGGTGGGTGCTGACTTGCTGGAAAGCAGCTCTGTGGAGAAGGACCTGGGGGTCCTGGTGGACAACAAGCTGTCCATGAGCCAGCAGTGTGTCCTGGAGGCCAAGAAGGCCAAAGGTATCCTGGGCTGCATTAGGAAGAGCACTGACAGCAGGTCAAGGGAGGTCATCCTGCTCCTCTGCTCCACCTGGCCCTGGTGAGGCCACAGCTGGAGTGCTGTGTTGAGTTCTGGACTCCTCAGTATAAGAGCGACATGGAGCTCCTGGAGCAGGTCCAGCACAGGACCGCAAAGATGATTAGGGGACTGATGCATCTGTCTTGTGAGAGAGCTGGACCTGTTTAGCCTGAAGAAGAGGCTAAACTATGACACTCATCTATATCAGTATCTGAAGGGAGGGTGTTAAGAGGATAGAGCCAGGCTCTTCCTGGTGGTGATAAGAAATAGGACAAGAGGCAACTGGAACACAGGAAGTTCTACTTGAGATGAGCAAAAGCTTTACTGTGAGTGTGTGACTGAGCACTGGCACAGGCTGCCCAGAGAGGTCTTTTAAATTAACAAAGCATCCCCACCTTTAAAACAAAAAAGAAACAAAAAAGAGGCACCCCAGAGAAACAAACAAGCAAAACAACCATGAAAACAAACAAAACTCAAAAAAAAACCCAACAAGAAAGCCCCAAAGATCCAAACTGTGTTTCTTTGGGGTAAAAGGTATTGCCTTAACTCTCTGAGACCACATAAGATTTCAAGTTTTATCCAGTTTTAAAGTTAATAACAGAATCTTTCTTCTTCCATGAGGATACTCTTCCTGACTTACAACTATTTTTTCTGTTTTTCCTAGTATTTACTATTAGCCTACTGTGTCCCCATAGTGTGTTTAGTATAACTCTTTAATAAAAATCAGGATCATAAACTTATCTTTTTCAAATTGCAGAGGCTTTATCTGGCTCAAAGGGTGATGGGTCAATGTTCAGACTTCAGCAATGTCTAGTTATGAAAGACATAACAAAGGGAACCATCATGAAGGCAAAAGTACATAATACCTTTCTTAAGGAAATAGGTAGTGGGCTGGAGGACACTCTCAGAAATTGTGGTAGAAAACAGCTGATAATATATTGGAAAGCTAGGCTGAAATTCAGAGAGCTCTTGAGAGGCCAGAGAAGTGGATGGATAAAAAAGCCATGAAGTTCCTTTAGGGGAAATGCAATGTCCTGCACCTGGGATGTAATAACCCTGTGCCCCAGTACAACCTGGGAACCTGCTCTAGCCTCAGGGAAATGGTAGAGTTGGGGAGTTTGCAGTAAAGGACAGGGGTCCTGGAGGACAATAACTTGAAGATGGGACAGCAGTGTGCCCTGGGGCTGGTGGCAGGGTGGGCTGCACTTGGAAGAACACAGCAGGAGGTTGCAGAAAGTGCTCACTGCCCTGTGGGACTTGTGAGAGCACAAGTGGGTCACTGCATTCAGTGCAGGGCTGCCCAGTGCAAGGCAGATGTTGACAAAGTAGAATGAGTCTGGAGGAGTTGCTAATTCTTGAAATTGTCCATTATCGTCTGATCTTCTATATTTTTGGACATCAGAATGTACTGCAGTTACTATAGTTCCTTAAACATGCTATGTGACTACAAAAATTTTAATGGAAATAAATTTTCTCTTAGATTGTCTTTTATATGAGTAACACTCAAGGGCAAAAAGGAAGCCATATGGGCACTAAGTAAGTTTGATAACAATATACTTAAAACCTTAGACATCAGCAGGGACAATTAACTCTGAAATCTGTTTTGCTGGATTCAGTTATCACTCCAAGGAAGAGTTGCTATAAATCAACACCTTCTTTCATCTCTTCCAGAGCATCTAGGTGCCTTTTCAGTGAAAAGATGAGATTCCTCTTAGTGACAACATTAGGTGACAATATAATTTGTTCATAATTGTTTCAGTGAACTATGTTTCAGACAGAGCTTTTGGGGGGAGTTCAGAGGAAAAGAAATTCCCCACAAGATACAATGTGCAAGAACACAGAAGTTTTTTTGCTTCATGCTTCTAGGTATCTTCCTTTTAGCACACTTCACTTCATTTTCTGTACTTGTGAAAATTTGGTAATTGTTTATTCATATGAAAACATTTTTTTAATTGAGAATAGATATAAGTTAATAGAATAATGTAATTTTTATGTCACTCCAAGTGAAACTCCTAGATTTTCAGAATATTCAGCTAAAATGCTTCTCTTGTTAAGACACTTAATAGCTCATGAAAAGTTTACACTTTTATGGGTTTTTCTGAGGTAAACTGTGAAATTTAAGGAATGGATGGACAATCCCTACTTTACAGATGTTAAAAAGAACATTGATACAGCTCATGTATCAGGTGGTGTGTTTGTCTTGTCAACATGAGAAATTATTTCTGTGGATGCCAAATGGTTATCAAAGTCCTACTAAAGCCAAATGAGGATAGTTTTGCCTAGTGATAATCTCATTATCACTTACTGACTAACTACTTGTTTTGGGGATATTTTGCCTTTTTTTTTTTTTTTTTTTTTTTTTTTATTTTTTTTTTATTTTTTTTTTATTTTTGCTGCTCATTTATTTTTTTATAGCCTGGCATGACCCTGCAGTCAGGAGTAGCAGCAACAGGATCATGTAGTGACAATCAGCAGTCATAACTGAAATACAAATAAAATAGGCAGAAATCAGCAACTGAGGTTTTTGTAGCACTCCCATTGCTGAGTTTCTTTAACACTTGCAGTGTTCCTTCATTTCTCTTCTTACACTCTGCCTCTCTGACTCCAATACCTCTGTGGCTATCAGCCCTCAGCACCCTCACTGTGATAATCATTTATGACCCAGAAGCATTTTCTATTTCCTCTCCTTTCACTCATCCTGGACTCCTGTATTTATCACAGATAACATACAATATATAACAGAGTCTTGTTTCCACATATCTCGACTGGAGACTGACGTTCTTGTGCACCTAAAAATGTAGCTGCTTTGGAAGTTCATTTGTCTAAAATGAGCTGTTTTGCATAAGCAGAGTGCTTCTTTTGCATTTTAGTAGTACAAATAGTAGTAGAAATTCCTAAGGATTTCTGTTACCCTTTCTCAGTTTGTCATTTACGTTTGCTGCACCACTCATGCCACTAATTTTTATGGAATATTTTTCTTGCCTTCTCTGGAGGTATGTTAGTATATACCCTCTCAGTCCAGTAATACTCTGTAAACATTTCCCCTACTCCAGCTCTCATTAAGGCACAGCTTCCGTAATCCCTCATTCTTCTGTGACACCATTGGAAAACACTTTGCATTGAGCCTATGAATAATGGAATTTAGGCAGAATGAGAGAGTTCACAAATGCAAAGTTTTTTCTTACAGTAAAATGATATGCACTGTGCCTAACCACGGGATACCATTCTGCCTTTTGGAAAAACCCATCCAGCTTATGTAGTCTCATCAGTGCGGCCCTTTCTCCACAAGAGGGATCCCAAATCTACTTGCTTGACCCTACATATCATTTCAGTGACTTAGACCAGGGTGGGCAGGCATCTGTATGCAGCTGGGAGAATCAAGGGGCAGGTGAGAAGAGGAGGCACAGTGCAGACTAAGTGAAAGTGACGGGAAGATTTAATGGAAAGGACTCATACTGGAGTTTATGGGTATAAGCACGTATTTCTGGGAAAGACAACAGGGGACATTCTGAAATGTAGATTCAAATCTCTAATCATTGTGGAGATACTCCAGGGATTCCTCAACCTGTGTCAGCTGTTCTCAGACTGAATTCTGAAACTGTCAGAGTTTATTTAACACCCCTACACTTGGATTTTTTATAAAAATTGATAGATCATTTCATTGCTGCTCTTTGCAGTATTAGTTAGGGAGTACTCTAATTTTGTTCTGGTTCTGTACAAAATATTTCAAGAAAAATCATTCTTTCTTGCAAAGTACTTTCAGTGTTTCTATGAGGCTGTTTTCTTTGTACAGCAGAATTAGTCTAATCTTCTCATATCTATGCACAAAGGCAGAACATTAATATATTTAGACCATTTGATTCGTTACTTACTATTTACAGTGGCATAAAAAATTAATACTGTCACTGGAGCATGAAAATTCCAAATTAACAGAAACTAATGCTGCCACTGGGCCAGATTTAGCACTGCTGAGAGAAACTGAGGCAATTCTGTAAAACATAGCAAAACATGCTACAACTACTTCTGATTTAAACATGATTTTTCATACATGGTAACCCAGTGCATTAATCAGTTTTTCTATTCTGCTTCCTGCCTAAGTGCATATGATTGTAGCAATACTTTCTGCATTAAAGGAGTTTTAGAACAGAATTATTAGAAAGTTGGAGTGTCAAAACCAATCTGTATTAAGGTCACCATCCTACAAAATATACAGACAGTACTTAAAGAATTTCTACCTTTGTGCAACTTGCTTTTTTCCCTGCCAACTCAGCAGACGATAATCTAAAAAAAAAAAAAGTGCTGCTCTTTTTTCTTCTGTTCAGATTACCCAACTGAAAAAAAATAAACAAAAAAATCCCCAAAAAACTGAATTCTGAGTGAACCAGATTTCCCCAAGCCCAGCGTACAGTGATGAGGTTATCTGTGAGAAAGGCCCTAGTTCTTGGTGAGCGAAGACGCTAATGAAAATTAGCATTCTAAAAGGATCTTCTGCAGCTGTCTTTATAAAAAGAAACTGATTAGTGGTTTGGACGGTTCTAACTCCGTAAATTATCAAACAAAATACGGCAGAAGCATCCATTTACGTATATGAAAATTACAATTTGAACATCGCACTTAGAGCACATTAATCAACTTCATTCTTTGTTTTTATGCCTAATGAGGCTTTTCAGAAAGGTAAACAACTTTCTAAATAAAGTTGCCTTGGCAAAAATGGATTAAATGCATCCCTATTTGGTGCTTATTTATTTATTTATTTATTTATTTATTTATTTATTTATTTATAGGTGTTTTTACTATTAATGTATTTATTTATTTATAGTAAAAAAATATTTTTTACTATTAATGTATTTATTTATTTATTTATTTATTTATTTATTTATTTATTTATGTCTATGAGATTTGGTAAGATGTGGATGAACATTTGGAATGACCAGGCTTCTGCATTACAAGCACCAGCACCAACAGAGGCAGAAATAAATACAGCCTATTCTTGTTCTGTCGCTTTCTCTTTATTGATTTAATCTCTTTCACAACAATGCCACCTTGTAATTGTGCAAGTGTGAGATTTTTGCAGGCTTTCTAACAGTCATGTCTCACCATCTTTTGTCTGTACCTTCTCCCTGTTAAAGCTTTAATTGTCAAAAAGGCATCCCCCGTCTTCTTTCATCTGTTGATTTGGGGAGGGAGGGTAAGGGAGGGGCAGGGAAGGAGCTGCTGTTTTTCTCCCAAAAGATCTACATTTAGTTATTGCTCATTATCTTTGTAAGTATTGCTCCTTTAAGTATTGCTCCTTGGTGCTCAGACCATGAAACACAATTGCTTTAACTGTTTGTGAAAATTTGTGTTTATTTTGCTTGGTGTTTGTACTGATTGTTCAGATAGTTAGACATATAAATAACATCCTGTTGCAGAAGGTTTCCAGAATTAATAGAGTGATTCAGCTACTCAAAAAAATAGTTTAAAAAATAAAATGGCATGTTAGAAGTGACATCTATTTTCAGCCTCAGCACAATGGAAATGTGATGCTTCACTTGGTTACACCAATATGCTTTGGATTTACTCCATCAAAGTCAATGTATCAAGGCCGTAGCATCTCTGTGCAGACTTCTGGCTGCATATGGATGCTGCATCAAGCCACACTGAAAAACTTGAGTATAAGTTTTTATTTATTGTCAGATGCCAGAACACCGTATATCATGTTCCTGTGCTCTGCTCCAGGTGAGGGATAACTGTTCTCTGTCCCTCAGTGAGCAGCATGGAGATTGCACCACTCTTTGCCTACTATCATCTGGATGGTGCAGAAATGATTGCTTACTGGATTACCAGTGATAAAAATATTTTCTCATCCTTTTCTGCCTTATGGTGATTAGGTGATCCTGTCTGGTGCTTCTGGGAGTAAAAGGTACCAGAGTACCTGGTCTCTGTCTACTTTGTGTGACTCATGGATTAAGCAAAGCAGAAGTTGAGTCAGCAGGTGACCTCCCGGATGCTTGGGAAGGATACTTCACTCTGTATTCTGGTACTGATTATCTGTGCACAGTTCCTTCCTGAAGGTTTTTATAGAACACATATTAGTCTATATTTACTTTAGAAAAATCCTTGTCATTTCAAGTGAAGGTTCATTTCCTCCTCAGTCTCCTCAGTCAACAGCATTCCGTGAAAATATGTAAAAAAGCAGACCTCACAGGTCACAGGGTGGAAATTGCATGTTGTAGGCAAAAGATGGAGTCTCAAAAACATGCTATTTTTTTTATCAGTGCCTTTTCATATATGGTATTTCACATGGAATCATCATCCTGTATGTCTTGTTAGAGCTTTGGGGAGTCAAAGGACTTTGAAATTTCTTTTTCTTGCTGATGAACAGCTGATATGAGAAGAGGAAAGATAGATCTCTAGAATGGGTGTACAGAAACAACAAATGAGAAAGGCAAGAGAGCTACAGATGTGAAATGTGAAATTTTGCACAGCAATAAGCTACATGTATCTGACTTTAAGTTCATCCCACTTGAAGTAAATATTTCTACCAGCTTGCAGAGAAGCTATTTTGTACAAATTTTCCTTCATTACTTTAAAACTTCTTTTTTCTTACCAAGAAAATTTGGGATATCCTGACAGAAGTCTGGCCCAGAACATCTTAATAGGGTTCCCTTGGAGGCGATGGAGATATGCCAATTTACACTACCCTTGATTTTAGTGATAATGGGTAGGACATGGATTAGATAATATCATGTTACTGAGAGCTAGAACAAAGGTCTGGGAACAGAACTGTCTATTGATCACTGGACTAATGTCACTGGACATATGGAAGCTTGTTAATGTTCCTTTAGGAAGCAAGTGCCCTGAGCTGTTTCATATCTCTGCTGCAGAATCTGCTGATCTAATATCATGCACTTAACCGTCTCTCATTTTATTTATTATACTATATTAGCAAGGTTTTACAACATATTAAAGTACATCTTTGCAAAGGGCGATCAATATATTTGCTCAACATAAGTGTGCACGAAGCTACCATTGCAGTGGAATTCATTATGCTTGTTTGTTTTTCATGTGTAAAGTAAATTAAACTGTTGCCTTTAATAATACCAGTGCCTTTCAAATTTCTGACCTCATGATGGCAGGTGAACCCATGGGTCCAGTCTTCTAACAAGGCCAGGGTAAACCCCTGGCACTGAGCCTTGAATAGTGATCTGCCAAGAAATTACTTACAGCATGCAACCCCCTTTGCAAGAGACATAAATAGCAGGCAGTAGTCACTGGTAGAAAGGCTGCCAGGGTGCTCTGATTTGATACTGATTTGTTTCTTTGGTATCTGGAATAACTCTTGGTTATCTCCTAGGTTAAAAAAGGGCTTCCTTCTAATGGCAGGACATCGAGAGGAGGCTACAAAAATGCTACTTGACAAGATCCAGACAGCTTTGTACTGAAACACAGGAAAAAATGCATGTGAAAGGAAATAGGGTTGAAACTTAATTCTTTATCGCCAATGGTAATAACTGAAGCCATCTATACTATACCTTCTTTGAGAAAGGATGGTACACAATTTTTATACAGGAGGTCTGTTAATTGAAGCTCATAACAATGATGTGTGTTACAACGTGATCTTTCTCCCCTTTATTTTCTTTAATTACTTGTCATTCTATCAAAGATATTTCTGCCTAGTGCTGCATAATTTAGGCAATCCACTTGACAAGGACCTGGTAGTAGTCATTGTAGTGAATTCAAATCGAATTTATCCTGTTCAGAAGATTTCAGAGTTAAGTGCTGTCTTTCAAGCTATCACAATTTAACAAGTAGCTCCCACTTACAGGAGTAGTCACGCCCTTCTTGCTTGCCTTGTGTCGGATGTCTGTGCATATAATGAGTAGACTCAGAAATTTAAAATGCATTTAAAATATGTCACCTATTCCAACACCACCCAAAATAAAAGGGGTGGAGAGGGAATGCAAATAGTTTTCTGTTGGTTTGGTTCTTTATTCTGTTTCACTTGAATCTGATGAACAACCATAAGGTTGCAAAAAAGAGTAGAGCTATAGGATTAGGAAATGGCCTGGGTTGGGAGACTGGCTGTTCCTTCATTGCCAAGGAGCTGTTATATTGAAGTAACTATAATGTGGAGCCTTAGATTTTTTTCCAGAGTAACTGCTCATATTTGAAAAATATCCCCCCCTGCAGATTTGCATTCTGTGCCTTTGTTTTGTTCATGGTGAGCACAGAATCTCTGAGCAGGTTTGATAGGCTTCCCAGAATTCCATGGTATCTATAAATTTGTTCAGATAACTTGTGATTTATATACTTCTGTGTGTCTCTGTATGTGTATATGTATGCATATGTGTATGTAACATCGAGTGATCTGAGGGTGATCTGATGTACTGCCTTCCATCTGCTGTCGAAATATTTTTATCTTCAAAGTTAAATAATGACAACAATATGCAGATTTTTTTTTTAATTTATTGCACAATGATCAGGGAACAGAGTATAACCCTATCTGAAAGTGACATACATAATTCTTGAAGAAATTTGGCACTCTAGAGATGATTTACTTGGTATGCTGCCATTAAACCTACCGTATACCTTACTTTTTAGTATTCAGCTGCATTGGGGATTATTTTGCTGCACTCACTTGTTTTTTTGTACATCATTCATTGACCTCATCTTTGTACATTTTTCACCTGCCCACTTATTGGCATTCTAACTCACTTGATAAATGGAGTGCCATTTCTACAAATGCAATAACTACAGTTTGTTTGGTAATAGAAAGGTCTGATCACCCCAGCTGTGATCCTCACATATTGTTACCAACCCTCTTGGGCACAGAAGATATTAAACCAGACTTACAAAAAGCATTTTTAATGGATCTAGTGTTTCATACGAAATTCTGCACAGATAATTCCACAATTAGAAATCTCGGTCTGTAGTGAGTGGCTTACTTCAAGCACTGCATGCTTGATGTTCATTGTTCAAAGCAAACACATAATGTTCATGTTTGAATAAAAGTATATCTTTCAATAATGTTTCATGAGACTTTCATCTTGTGAATACTCAGAAACAATCCTTTAACGCTCTCTTATACGCCTATTCCTTCTGGGAATATTATTTCCTAGAATTTAAGTAGGCATCATATTCTTTGTCCACATTCATGTGACCTGGAGATATGGCATTATAAAAAAAAAGTCAGTTCAAAACAGGTTTAAACCTTATTTCACCAGGTAGTTAAAATATTTTTATAGCTGTCTTATACCCATAAAGCAGGCCAGTAGAGCCAGAAAATATTAGCACATATGGTCCAATATATGCACAAACATAATGGAAGATTAACTTCTCTAAAAGCTTTCATAAGCCTATAGGGGATTTTTTTCCCCTAGCTTTTGTGCAGTTCTTGTTGCCCTCCAAATTCTGACTGAATTATTAAGATCTGTTCCTCGCAAATATAAATGATAGAATTATCTTTCTTAAAGGCTGTTTTGAAAGCTTTACTTGCAAGTTGAAATCAATAGATGTGAGATTCTGAACATCTTTTGTATAAAACTGTATCACCTTTAGTTGATATATCCTTGTTATAAATACTGACAGCTTCACAGAAATCCTTTTATATTTAACTCCTCAGCTTGAAATACAAAGAAAAAGCAGCACTTTTTAGTGATTAATTTTATTAATTTCTTTTTGTCAACTCCTCTGGAGCAGTTTATTACATCGTTATTTCTAGTAGTCAAAGTGAACAGTGACATGCATATTTAAAGTTTGATGGACATGGGCCTTGTTTCTAGGAAATAGAGCCACATGTTAAAAGTTATAGCTTCTTAAAGAGGTGAATGCATGTGTTTGGCATTACGACTTCTTCCTGTACATCAAAATTGGTGTGAACAGCTGTTTTGGCAAGGAAAAAACAGATGAGCTCTGGAAAGCAATGCAAATATTGTTTATTTCAGTATTCAAACAAACAAATGCCACATTAAACTCTTTCAGTCTTCTTTTCATCTGAAAAATACAAATGATGGCTATTTGAAATAATCATTCATCATTCAATGATATCTAGTTAATGTGGTTAATACATTTTTCAAGCAAAAAAACTTCCTTATCTCTTTGTCTTTTAAAAGTATAAGATTAAGCTTAAAGGAAAGGTTACTGTGATTTTGTTTCTCATTTTGTTTTGACTTTTTTAGGAGACGGTGGTAGCCTTTCAGAGGTATCACTCACAAGCAGCACATTCCTACTTTTTGATTTTTCATTTTAGGTGGATAGGCTAAAGGAAACGGGCAAGCAATTTTCTAAAAACTAATAACAGCTCTGTTAATTAGCCAACAGCGGGGTGGACAATTTCCAATTTCTATATAAATCAGATTTTGATTACAGCATATCTCTTTGTAGCTTCTGATGTATTGCAAATTTAAAGATTTGTTTTTCCTGAAGAAGGAATTTTTAAATAATAAACTCATTCCACTCATATTGGGTTTTTTTCAAATTACTTTCCCACTCCATTTAGAAATCTTTTCTACCCAGGAAAAATATTTGAGAGCTCCACAAAATCAGTTTTGCCTTCTATTGCATCTTTTTGTAACCACTAATGGAGGAAGTATTAGCGTAGTATCAGTGTTAGGGAAGTATTAGTGGGAAGACTGAGTATTTGATCTGAGAAAAAAATACACATACAGAAAAATTAAAATTTAGAGAAGAAACTGCAGTTTTAGGAAGATGTATTTGTTTTCAGTCCTTTGCAAAATCTCTGGGAATGGGTAAAACGATTAAGTGCAACCATGAGGTGTTTTTGTTTTGCCTCTGACAAAGGACGCTACATTTAAAACTACCTATGGGAAGACTGGGAAGAAAGTTGCCTTCTGATTTGCTGAACTAGGAAGCAGTTTTGAATTAAAAAGGAATGTGTCATCTTACTAAAAGAGATTAACATTAAGCCCACAGCGTAAACAGCTTGAGTGGAAAAAAGGAAGCTGATTAGCAATTCAGGCTTTATCTTTACTGAAAAGAGACTGATGCCCAGAGAGTTCTGGCATTCTTCACCTTTTGTTGACCATCTGTACCTATGAGCTCCCCAACAGAGATGCAGCTCACTTGGGGACAGAAGAGCAGAAGGGCATAGCCTCCTCTACAAGAGCCACAAACCAAAAGCCACGCTAAACACCATCAATTAAAATTCATTAGTCCTGTAGGAGCTGCCCATTAGAGTGTTGAGTGTGCACAGATGCCACTATTACAAGCATGACACCAATAATTAAGCACCAAAAGTAGGAGGACTTCACAGCCTATTTAGCAAAGATATGATCTCTCTGTTCTTGCATAAACTTTGCCATAACTTTAATTGCAGTAGATTTCACCTACATTGGTCAAAAGAAATATTGCCTTTCCTCTTATAACTGCTAGGACTGTTGCTTTCTAATTAGGTTTAAGACACATAACAAAATAGATGAGATTACTTAATGGAAAAAATGCTGTGCTATTAGAAGTGCATTAGTTATGATAGATGTCTATACTTAGTCAAGAAAAATTAAAGCCCAATTTATTCTTATATATTTTCCTCTTGACTGTCACTGTTGACTGATGACTCGTCTTCAGAATGCATCTGTAATGCTTTAAAATAAATAAGAAAGAGATAGCTATCTGTATGCATTTTGTTGGCAATTGCTTTTTATTTCCATTTAAAGTTTGGTTTTCCAAGAACTTCAGAGGGTAGGAAGTGATTAATTTTATTTTATTTTTTCTTGTTTTCTTCACCCAAAGAATGGGAATAGCATAGACTTTGTGTGACAAAGAGCAAATGACTATCTTATTCTATCATCTGCTTACAAATGACTATCTGGGCCTTTTTGGTTTTTTTTATTTAGTTGGTTTACTTTAACTTCTTCCTTAAATTGTATCTATGCCATAAGTCAGAGCTGCTATAGGAAGGGTAAGAAGTGTGTCAGACAAACTTAAGAGAAATTCACAGTTTAATTTGTTCTCCCTTCCCCTCACCCATGGTTCAGAGCAATGGATAATATTTTGCTCCTTAGAATTCAGTTTTAGTGTCTTATTTCATTTATTGAAGTTTTGTGAATTCATCTCTGGAGGAAACCCACCTTAATTCCAGTGTATATGGGAAGTGGTGAACAATGGGATAGATGCAGATCCTAGCTGCATGCATTCTTTTGTTTCCACAGGAAACAAGGTGGAAAACATCCGTAAGCTGGACATGCAAGTTCTACTCTCTGCCTACACCTTCTGTCTCCTAGGAGCTGGACAATAAAAGATAAATAGGTCATTTTGCAGTGTTGTCATCGTGGTAGGGAGAAAGGAAAAATAATCTCTCTTAAATCAGTAAACATGACAATAACCACCTCTTTCCCCCTAAACTGTCTAATACTGTGAGGTTAGCTTTGGAAGTTCGTACTGAGAATTTATGGAGAAAGAATTAGTGTACCATACATAAAACTTTTAGTGTACAGTCATTAGAATATCCACCCCTTTGCCAAATGTTATCCTATTTAACATGGGAAATATGATCACAGTAAGAAAAAAAGGACAATAAGCGGAAAAGATATAAGGTAGTTCCAGGGATCACAATTAACATGACAAATAGCAGCTATTTGTAGCATATAAATGAACTGTAGAGCATAGTGGGAGTCCAATGATATTTCAGGATTATTCAAATACATTAACTTCATCAAATCAAGAAATAAGGGAATGAATATTTTTTTTCAGGTACCTTTTAACTTTATATTTAGAAAGGTTACTGATGCTTTTTTCTGTGATGGCCACATGCTCTGACTCAAGCAATGACAACAGCAGCTAGTTGATGTTTTGTCTCTGCTGGCGCTCCTGCTGTTATCTCAATGGTGGCAGCAGGAAGAGCAAAAGTTTAAGGGGAAGGAACACAATACAAAGACAGCAAGTCTCTAAGCATTCTTGCAATCACTGCTTTTGTGACACAATGGCATCATCACTTCCTGGAAACATATATACATATATGTGTACCTCTGGTTATTTTTGATATATATTTTGATCCATGTCTGATAATGAGGTCTTCTCTGCTGGTAACTTTTCTCTTGCAAGTTAGTTACAATGAAAAAAGAAATCTGAGCCTCCCATAAAAGTTAAAAACCAGTTTTGTTCAAAATCGCACTTTGATTGAAGTGTAAAAGTTCAAAGCCAAAAGCAGCTAAATATACAGTAGAGAAAATAGTTCACATTCTTTAGTAATGAAAAATATATCAATTTATCACACATTATATTCTTCCAGCTTGACTTCCATTTTTACAAAAGTAAAAGGAAAATTATAGATATATTTTACAGAGGTATAAAGAACTATTTCAAGTTCATTGTAAGCTGTGGCCATGCATGAAAAATGAAAAGAAGGTGACATACTTGTTTAAGTAAGTCAAGTCAAGTAGGATTGTAAATAATAGAAAAGATAAAATGTTCCTTCAACTAGTGACTGACCAGAGGTAGCTTTGTGGTCAGCATAAATATTTTCAGTACAAGGTAAATGAAAGAAACTTATAATAGTGAGAAGTATGGGAAATAAAAATTGCTGATCAAGTCGTAAGTCTAATAATTTACCTGACTTAAACCATAAACAGTTGTATGTATAGAAAACAAAATATATTTTCCACATACTTCATGAAAATAATAGCTTGAAAATTAGATATAAATAGCAAGATTACCATCTTGTCTGACACTGAAAATATGTCAAAACTGCACTCTGGCTCTATTAGGGTAAATAAACATTAAAAGCTAATTTTGAAAAGAGCAATCTAGAACTAACTTTATCACTACGATTCCTGTTTTGATCCAAGTAACTCTTATGTTGTTTTCAGAGTAAATATGACTCAATAATTTACACTTAATTCACTATTTTTGACAATAAATATACTGATATAATTTATCTGTTGTTGAAGCTGGCATATACAACCTGTATATAGATTGTAAAGCAATGGTTAGTTCTGCACTTGCGGTCTCTCAGTTAGCCAGATAAAAGAACTAATATGGGTATAGTGGAACTTCCTTCAAGCCAGCTTCTCCTCTCACTGAAACTCAGCTGCAAGGGAAGCTGCAATGTATCTTAACTCTGCCACACTCAAGTGCAAAGGTAGGACACACCCAAGACGGTTAGGGCAGACACAAGTTCTGAAAAGGCTTTCTGCACCACAAAAAAACCCCCATGGAGTTATGATATGGAATCTCTCTTCTCTAGTTTGTTTTTCTGTTGTTTTTTTTTTTAACTTAGGATAAAGTAAAAAACGTGTTTGTATTCAGTAGTACAACAAGACACAGTAAATTTCAGCTTTTTAGTGTGGACCACAGTTCCATGTAAACATTGATACTACATAGAAATACAGGAAAAATGTAAACTAGTTAACACTGCAATGCATGAGTTCTCTTCCAATGGAGTAATTATGATTCCCATTAATTTCAATGTTTTGAGCTGTTTCATTCAGGTGGAATCTAAACCAGTATTTACTTGCATATGAACTTTATACAGAAAGGGTCTGATGAGGGTTTCTTCAGGAACTCATCAGTTAGTTACCCAATATGGCAAGGACCCCTCTGGACTCATTATCAGAGGCTGCAGTCTGCCTGCAGATAACACATCCTCCAAACACTATCTCTCTAGGTAGTGATTCATTTCTGGTATCATTCGTACAAGAATGTAGAAATGGTCTTGACTTACAACACAGGACACTAGAGATAACGCTTAATCAGATTATCACTTCATCCAGACAAAGATTGTTATTTACCAAAAAAATGAAAAGGGTTTGAAAGCTTAAGGATTTCTTAGTTTCCTGCAGAAAGTAAAACCACTGGAATCTTCTGTGAGTTTGGGATGTTGTTATTCCTGTGGTGCAATACTGCACTAGAGACCTGCCTCCTTTTGTAGCCTGGTAGGTCAGCAATGGTTTTTGGAGGCATCTGCATACCGAAAAGAGAGAACAGCATTGGGAGTACCTGCATAATCACCAGAGCAGAAATAAATAATCTTTTTCTCTACCATCACAGATGAAAAGCTGTGTTTACTTGGGATACTGCTATCCTCTGCAGCAGAGCAGAGGCTAAGCAGTCTCTGAATAAACACAGTAGACTACCAAGTGTTCTCATCTTTCTTTACTGGAAGACATGACCTAAATGAATAGTGACCAAAAAAACCCACAAAGTCTTAAACCAATGTAACCTATAAAAACTGCTTTCTTTCCTTTACCACTCTTTGGACAACTTTTATGTAGTGAAGATCCAGAAGCTCTGACAAATATTTATGCTGGAATATGTGTATTCCTACAAATCCTGGTCTTGACAGAGCAGTAATTAATAACATTAAATAATGCTAATGGAGAAAAAATAACCAGTATATGTTTTAGAAGTGTACCCATTTGTGTTCCCACAGAGAGGCCCAAATCCCAGAAAGTTGGCATTCAGGAGACGTGACTAGCCTGTAGTTTTCCATTTGCCAGCAAAATCAGTTCAAGTAGAGTTGACCTAGCAACAGCATACTATCATCTTTGCAGAAGAAAGTATTTTAAATTTTAACACTGTTATCGCCTCATGTTTCTGCTACTTTGACACACATCAACCTGACATATTGTTGTTGAGACTTCATGACATTGTGGGAGTAGTTTGTGTAATATTACCATGGTTCAACCAGTTTTTTCCATATCTATATGAACCATGGATTTTCCATGTAATCTATTTGAGTTTCATCATCCTCAGGGATCAGGAATATCTTTTAACCTTTAAAAAATATTTACTATCACTGCTAGCAACACCTACTGCTGTATATTCTGTAGGAATGAATATCCAAAGGATATATACCAACCCCTAACCAAAGTTAAATTACTAAGTCTTTGATATACTACACATAAACAGATACTCCAGATGACAGGGATAAAAGGGCACTGATGGGGAAGATGAGGAGTTTACTTGTACTTCTTTCTTAAGTACTACTACAAACACTGACAATCTTCTGAACCTTCATAAAAATAAACCCATACTTTAAAAAGTGTATATTTGCAGAGTCAAATAATTTATTAGTTTTTAGTATTTGAAACCACATTTGTTAAAACAATCTTCTTTTATAAAATATTACATACTTTGCTATAAAAGGGGGGAAGTATGAACTCAAGCTGCACTCCTCCTTACTGTCCCAGAGTAGGAGGCTCTCCACCAAGTACACGGAATGTTTTTTGTTAGTTAAATAAAGCATTTTCTGCTAAGATAAACATTTGATTTTTATGTACACCAAAACCTTAAAAATCCTATCTTTATCCGTACTTTTCTGTCCTATATACAGATAGAAAATCTCTGTAGATTTCAATGAGCCTTTTGAGAACCCCATACACAAAGGCTCAGTTCCAAAACCTTAAAGCAAAGATACACTGAAAGAAAATGTGGAAAAGTACCTCTTAAGGGCTTGTCTTTTCTGTTTTGAAAATCCATATGATGTGAATTTTCTATGGATCTTTAAATCCTAATTTATATTTTTTACTTGCCTGTTTGTTTTCAATGCATCTTTTTATTTGTCTGTCCTATGATGAAAAAAATATTTTTACTTAACTGGTGGCATAAGAGTATAGGTGCTCAATGATTCAATTCTATGCATGCTGTATACTTGAATTCCAGGCCTGCAGTATTGTGTCAAACATGGGTATAATGTGAAACGCTAAAAATGAGGAGAGAAAAGCACATAAAGAATACCAATGAAGCATAAATCTCTCCAAAAGCATTTAGAAGAAAATCTTTTTAAAGACAATTATGTTGAGTTTCTACATAATAATTTTCCTTTGGGCTGGATTTTTTTTCATTCTTTAATTGTTTTGTCATTATTAAAAGAATTTTGTTTACTGTGTTCTTTAATACATTCAAGATGCCCTTGTCTAATGCAAAACATTATGTTCCTTAATAGGTTCTTGTTATGGTTGCTGTTAGGGGAAAAAAAAAACCTTGATAGAATTAGACAACAAACTGGGTAGATAATGTACCATGTAGGTGACTTAGCACATACAACAAGTGATTTAAATTTTGAACTTATAGTTTGCTGTAAAAGAGAAACAATGTACAAAAGCAATTTTTTTCTGTAAGCATTGATTTGTCCATTGCTCATTCAAATAGAAGGAAAAATAATAAGTAAATGTGTCATATTACTCCTTTCCTGGGAAGGAGCGCCACACTGATAATTGGTTAGTTCATTTCCAAGGGATGCTGCAGCATATTTTCTAGATTTCTTTTTTCTGCTTATATTATTTGTTCAGCAATTCTTTGCAAAGTTCAATGGGGTTCATTAGCTTATCTGCAGAAAATGGATCTGGTACTTTCAAGACAGATTCTTTCTGTGACTTTTCTAATTAAGTCTCTTTCATCAAACAAAAAGCTGCCCTTTTTACTCGACAAACATTTGTTCTAATTTGGCATTCGTTCTGTTTTTTAGTACTTGTACTTCTTTCTCTCTCTCTCTCTCTCTCTCTCTCTCTACCAACAGCAGCAGCAGCTGTTAGTCACAGGATCACAGTGTCTGACATTTACTCTAAATGTGCTTGGTTATTAAAATATTTCACTATTAGACAAGCTTATCAGCTGAAAAAATATAATAAAGCAGTTCCAGTATGTTGTGTGGTACATTTAAAATAAAGTGCATTTTTAGTATTTCAGTGCACCACTATTAATGCATGTATTTGTAGATATAAAATGTACCTTCCCTTGGAGGTGGTTTTGAATCCTAGGTAACCAAGCATTAGACAGGTGGGACATCCTGATCCAAAACAAAGTAGTACACTGTATACATAAGAGGCCAAAATGTTACAGGGACAGCATATTTGCCTACTTTTTTATCAGCATCTTCCAAAAAATTGTCAGTTTTGAGAGCTCAGCTTCAGAATGGATTATCCTATGGGGAAGAGAAAGAAAGTTCAAGAAAAGTTTAGTCAAAGCACTTTTTCACAATGCTCAGAAAACCTATGTGAAAGCTTTCTCTGGACTGGCAGATCATTGATTAATTCTTCAGGTGTGTACTTTTCTCCTATGTGAAAAAATGTGATATGAGGTCAAGTGCTCACTGAGGAAGCAAGAGTTTGGGCTTTCAGGCTTCACACTGGACAGTGGGAAGATATGCTCAGACTGTGACAAGCAAAGCTGTACACAGTTTATGCTGCTATTCTTTAACTCTCTCTAGTGTCATTAGCTTGCCAGCCATGTAGTCTGTAAGTAATAGGTTGCAATAGCAGCTAAAATTGACAAGTGCTTAGCCCAGAGCATGGATTGAATGTAATTCATAGGGTTCCTGAGTTAATTTCCAATACCTGTTTCATCAAGGCAGACTGATAGATGGCTGCCAGCATCTTCTGGCTTTATCTGCAAATCCCTCTGTCTTTCACTGCCATCATTCTGGAGTTGCTGTTTTGGTTCTTTTTTTGCCTTCTCTTTACTTCTCTTTTCCTAGCTCTCCTTTTCTTTCCAGTCTATTTTCTTGTTCTTTTTTCTTGTGTCTTTATTTTCTTTCAAGCATTCTTCTGCTTACATTTGCTCCTCCCTATTTCCATAACTAAAAATGCAGCTTACTCTACAGGCACATTATTCATTTAGGTTAGAGGCCCTTGCAGCTAAACACAAGACCTTCAGATGTTATTGAAGTGCATTTTTCCATGTGGCCCGGTTTAAAGTGATGCTTCTTTAGGGACTGCAGGGTGAAATATGAAGTTATCTGGGAGAGTAAATCTGATATGTTGGACAGATGGTGAAGCATCAGTGCATCCACAGAAATGTATTTTATTTTTATATAGGGGATGTTCTCAATCAGTTTCAGCCCAAGAAAATAGTTTCTGCCCTTGCATCATTGGCATTTCATGTGTTTTGTTTTGTTTGGGGGTTTTTGCTGTTGTTTACTTTTTGTTTCTTGTTTGGTTTTGGGTTTTTAGATCAATAGGTAAGTCAATACAACGATAATACATTTTACATATATTTATGAATTATTTGTATGTGTGGCATATGCCAACAGGAGCACAATTCAGGATCTCAACAGTGATAGAAAACTAAAAAACAACAGGAGTATGGAAAAGAAATAAATATTGTCCAGTAAGGTCACAAAAAATTGTTTAGTGAAAAATATACCCATTTATATGTGTTATGCAAATTAATTTCTCACATCATCTGTACTTCAGAAATATGAACTTACAAAAAATTTGTCATTTAAACTGTATAGAATAAAACTCATTCCTATAGATCTCATGGGTGTACTGCCAATTTCAACAGTGCTTTTCAAGTATATCCTTCTATAAAGGAGAAACTATTTTTTGAACATTAAAGAATCTAATAAACAATGACTACGCAGAGTACATAAGGACACCAGGTGAAGTTTCATTCTATGTAGCTGCCATCACTTCTGCTCTGTGACCAGCTGAGGGTTTGTGTTGTTTAATAAAAGAAATATCTAGCTTCCATGGCTAAATGGTTCTTCATTTTAATTCTGTTCTGTGTTACCTGTTAATCAAACTATAGACAGTTCTCTCTTTCCTGCTTACTTTGTGCAGCTTTCAAATCACATGAATGAATCTTCTCCACTGCTTTTGAACAAAGTTGACAGACAAGAGTATAGAGTCTTGGGTTTTCATTATACTTTGGGCTTGCTGATACGCATCTGTGCTGCCAACAGAGCATAGCCATTCGTTGCTTTTTGTTTTCTTTGCCGTGTTTTTTTTTTGTTGGTTGATTTTGGAGTTTCATGTTGTTGTGGTGGTGTTTGTCTGTTGTGTTCCTTTCAATGAAAGGGATGAAGGTAAGCCATCAAGCTTTCCTGCTGCTTTCCCGACCACAGTATTTAATATCTTTGGTGTACATTTGCAGGTATGAGTGATCTACCAGATTTCTCTGCTCTCCTGGAGAAATCAATATTTACAGGGCTCTTTGGAGAGTCAAGCCAATAAAGAAAGATTTTAATGGTAAAAATAAAACAAAACAAAAACAAGCCAGCAGAAATAATAATGTGAAGGGCGAAAACAGCCTGAGTGCCAGCTTCTGGGGATGGCCACTGCTGCTGGACTGGTAACTGCTAGTAGGGTAAATGTGTCATTAAAAATATTTTTACTTACAATTCCAGCCATATCAATATTAGGGGCTTCTTAAAATAGAAATAGAATTTAGGGCACTTTTTAAAATTTTGCAGTTTCTGTAAATATGTCTGATTTTTAAGCTAATTCTTTCCTTGTGGAACTTACAAGTATTTTAAAAAATAGCAGCATGTCTTATGATTAGTTTGCCACTAAATCTTAACCTGTATTTTTTCTACAAGAAAAAAATTATTTTTATTCTTGCTTTTGGGAATATGACCTATTTCAGGACATGATACTTCATAGAAATAGAGTAAACTTAGCTTGCTAACCTATTTAGAAGATTTTATTCTGAGCTTAAAGAATTTTGATTACATTTTATGATAGCTAAACCAACGTCAAAGATTTTTTTTTCTTTCCATCAAGTGAAAAGTGATGACAAAAACACAGCTTGAAAGCTTTCCCATTGCCTATATGGGTTGTAGTCTTATTTATTTTGTACCTAATCCAGCTTGTGTGTTCAAAAATATAAAGTAAACAAATACTATTACTTTTTCAAATGATTATAAATAACAATAAAAAGGGAAACACACTGGAATATGTGCATATATGGGGTGCACCTGGAGGATGTCAGCTAAGAGAAAGTTCCTTGAATAATTTCTTGTCCTCTCATCATTTTTGAAAACAGAAGTGTTTGTTTTTAAGTCTGAACAGCCACATACAATTATTTCATGAAAAACACTGAATCAATGAACCCAAAATAATTTCAGCTGCAGATGCTTAATGAATTTGCCCTTGGCTGTTCTGTTACTTGCCCCAAATATACAATTTTCATTCAAAGTCCTTGTATGACATATGGTAAAATTCAAATACAGACAGTCTAGTCTAGAATTATTTTTGTTTAAATTCAGTTCTAGGGATGTTTGCAGATCAGCACAGGGCAACAGGAGCTATCCTAAACACTACAGAGATATAATATAATTTGGGGCACTAAAAAGTCAGTGTGTATCAGTTCTGACTTGCAACCTGACAAGCTAGCCTGTGAGCAGCAGGTGGTGGGTAGCTATTTCATGCCCCGGGAGGCAGGAAAAACAGTGGAACTTAGTATTTGAAGGATGGCTGTTCATATAGTTTCATTTCACTGGACGTAACCTGACAGCAAATGGTGGAAAAAGTAGAATGTCGGGAAACAACAGTTTAATAAAATGTTTTATATCAGCTATTTACAAGGTCACCTTAAGTTTCAATACTATCTACTGAGATTTCCTGCTTTGTCAAGATATCATTAAAACTTCCTGTAACTTCTGAAGTATTTGAGCAATATTCTCTTTCCAAGTAGTGTTTATATCAGAGATTATTGTTTCTAATAAAGCCATCTGGATAAACTTCAGGTATAATTTTATTAGCTTATGCGATATTTAATTGGTAATCAATCTTTGTCGAGATAAGAGGGTTGATCAAACTTAGCAGGGTAACATATTCAGTTGGGAAGAGATAAAACTAATTTCATTTGTAAACTAAGGAGAGTATTGCTTCTATTAGCATCAGTTCTGTTTTTGTTAGTTTCCTGGGTTTCCTCAAATTATTTGTGGAAAGGCCACTTGAAGTTCTTCACAGAAGACTACGTCAGATAGCTGCACCCTGTGCATTGTCAATTATGTTATATGCTGATATGAAGCAGCATTTGGGTGAAGCAATTATTATCATCTGAAAAAATGCATCCTTTTAAAGTAAATCCCTATCAGAGATTTGTGATCATTTGTGTCTGTAAATTGACATTCTTAGTTTTCTGAAAAATGTGAATAAAATTTTAAATTGCTTTGAAGCCTTTTGCTGAGTGAATGTTTTGTTACCCATATCAGAATATGTTTAAGATTGATGTATATTTAGGACAGCATGACTGATTTAGGAGAGGAGTTAATAGAGATCCCTGTGTTACAGCTCTTACTGCTGAGATAGGAGGAAGGTAGAGACCAAGACAGTACTAAAGGTTAAATTTTACCAAGAAAATTCTGCTGATGAGGCTAATTTGCCATGCTTGGAGTTGGTTTGGACTGGAGACTTGCTTTTTAGGAGGATCAGAGGTTATAGCTGAAAGGGAAACTACTGTGTACTGTCAGAATGTAGTAAGGGATAGAAGAAGAAGCAAGATGGGAATAGATCTAAATCTGACAAGGACTGATGAGATTACAATTAAGGTTTAGATTCCAGCCTCTGGGCACCAATGTGTGAGTATTGTTTCTATGTATGGGAGGGATACAGGGGTTTGGCTTTTCCCCTGTCATCTACGTGTTAGGTGGCAGACATCACATGTGCAGATCAGTGTGTTGTACGGATAGTAGCTCACATCAGCAAAGGCTCCGTATGCTATCCACAATCTTCCAGTCAGTTTTTCCTCCTATCCTATTTGCCTGCACACAACCTCACACAATTTTATATTGTGCAGGTACCAGCCCTTTCTCTTATCTTTCAGTGTAACATCAAAGGAAGTGTAGCTTCAAAAGAGGAAAGTAAGATTTAAGGTCATTTTCTGCTCCACTGTCTGAAGATAGTGTTAAAGAGGGTGTCAGAGAGGAGAATTCCTCTAACTGAAATACCTGCTTTTGAAAAGTTTCTGTTGGTGAATAGCTCAATGTTTATGGGCAGGAATTCCCATTCTAACAGGAATACCAGTATTTGAAAAATCAAAAGCTTTTGTACATGAAAGTAGACTGAAAAAAAGAGATTGGGATGGAGATATATGCATATAATTGAAAAAAAATCAATAATGTAGAGTAACATAGGAAAGGTAAATATGTAATCGCGCATAGTATCTGATTGCCACAGATGTATTTCAATAGACAACACCACACACTGGTCCAGACAAAGCACTTCCTCTGATACATTAATAGAGTTTTTCTGAACTGATCAACTGATCCTCTGTGAAACAACGGATTTTCTTTTAAAATCCGCAAAACCAACCACAATTTTATGACTTAATGAAATAAAGCAATACTCCTTTTTCCTGTATTTTTCCTGTTTCAAAAATATTAAGCAACTATAAAGGAGGACAGTGCCATTTTTCCATGTAATTGAACATTTACTGTTGATAGTGGAACGAGGACACTATTACACATAAATTAATATGGACACATGGTCTTTATTACTTCTCATCAAGTTCACTAACGCAGATTTTTTTTTTTTTTTTTGATTGCTTACAGAGGACCTTTTCTTTCTTCTTTCATCTTCTTTGTCACTGTTGTAACTCAGTTCTTCCTACTGGTCCAAGTTAAAATTTTTGGGTTCTTTGGGGTTTTTTGTTGGTTTGGTTTGGTTTGGTTTGGTTTGGGTTTGGGTTTTTTTTGGTGACTGTTCTATTCCCTTTGGTTTTTATTAGAACTTTGAATACTCCTCCAGAATCACAGAGATTATTTTCAGTTCTGGGTCAATAATGTGTTTAAAAACTCTAAAAATCAGATCAAGTGTATATGATTATTCAGTTCAAAGCAGCTAGTGTAAACACTAGTAAAGTTTCTATTTCCTAAAAATTTAATAGTTATCTGAAGCTATAATGTCCTCTGAAATAGATAAAGAGAGAGAGATATTGTCAAAAGGTGATTCATCCGAACAGCCTTAGACAACTAACTTAGGGTAGAATGAATTGCCTGCTGGAGGTGTCTATCTTTGTCCATTTACTTCAGAGAAAGCATAGATGACTAATTTAATCTCCCAAAATCACTTCTCTACAAGCTTGACTGAAGTTCAGTAAAATGAACCTTTCCCTCAGTTCTATTACAAGAATTGCACAGCAAACTAATTAAATATGAAACAGCTTTGCAATACACACTTTTAGCTATGGATTAGGCCTAAACAAACTCCTACACCTAAATAGCCTAGGTGTTTGAAAAGAGCCATGGAAGATTTAAAGCTTTGTAGTACAGTTTGGTGTCTTTGAGCAGATAGTAAAAACTCTTCTTTCTCTAGTGGAGGTTCTCTTTCATGATTCTCATATTTCTTTACTTTCACTGTGCAGTCATCTCAGCTTCCACCAGCAAAACTAATTCAGAAACCAGGTCTTTATGTGACCAGTCTTTTTTGAGACATTCAAATTATTTCCTTTGATTAGAAGTTTTTATACTGGATCTCAGCAGGATACTTGTTCAGAAATCCAGCAGGTTTTTTTCGAAAATTAATGTGCTTTTTTCAAATATCTACTTTTGTCAAGATAAAAATATCCCAGTTTCTGTCCTGAATGTCACATCTCCTTATGAGGCTTTTAAGTAGAAGCTCTCTTCCAATGCTACTGCTTTCAGAAGTTTAACGAAACTCTCTTGCAGTAGTAGTAAGAGAAACCCTTAAAAGTAAGCTTCCTTCACACGTGTGCTCCCTGCTTTGCAGAATATTCTGAAAATATGAACGTCTACCTCCCGTTTTAAATTGTTAACTGACACCTAATTTCCCTGTGCACTTTCATCTAGTGAGTGCCTACGTACATGTGGTACAGAATATCCTGTCCCAGCAGTCTTTGTAGCAGGCAGATGTTAGACTTGACAGATTAAAGCCAGTGCTCAAAACCCCTTCCTTTTTTGTATTTTGCCCCCACCTCTTCCAGCGAGCTGAATAGTCACATGCATCTATTCAATCATGTACTCAACAGGTCTGCTTTTTTAGTACTGTTACTGCAAAGAGAAGCCCTAGAGGAGAAAAATCTGCTATATGGTATGATTTTGCTTGATTGGGAAAGCTTCCCTCTTGAGCACTATGAGGACCATGGGCATATGGTGAAGACTTGAACTATGTGCAGTCCTTTGGACGGGGAGGATGCAAATATCAATAACTAGAATAAGCGGTAAGAAAATAATTTGCTCAGCACCTGGTGTTTTCAAAAGTAGGTCCCATGCTCACATTCGTGCTCTTTCATTGCAGGAAAACTCTTTGTCTTGCCTTCCTTGAGTGTTAAAATCATACGTTTCTTCCCTCACTAATTTACTTTTTCTTATTGTGCATCAGTTACAATGCCGTCGGAAAGCATAAGAGCACATGCTGTTCTGTCTCAAGTCAAGCCCAGTGCAAAAACCAGCCCTGTCTTAAAGTCCTTACAGCCCAAGCTGTAGGCATGGGATGAGATTCATTAAGAGTCTTTGTAGAGATGTTGGTATGCAATAACAGCCTGAGAATTTAAAATAATTTCTTCCTCAACAAAACAGGAATCACTATTAAAAACAATTTAAGAGCAAATGGATTTTAAGCCCACCTCCTTAAATTAAGGGACTTGCATAGTGGGACAGTTCATCACATTTCCTTTGTTTAATTTTAGTTGTCTAAAACGTTGACATTGACATTTCAGCTATATATAATATAGTCACTGAGATAAAACTTATGGCATAATTCTCCTGATCTATTTTGATATCTAAATTAAAGCAATATGAAGAATGTTGAATTTCAAGAGCCTCTAGGTTGATTGATTCAGGTATGCTCATCAGAAGTCAAAATTTCAAATTGTTGTATAGGGTGTTACACAATCTAGTTTTCCAGATTTTCCTGAATCTGTTGAATTGATAATTTTTTTAAAAGAAAAAACATTAATTAAAACTGGTTTCTTTCATTTTAACATTTTCATTTAACAACATAATATGACCTCTCTCTTCATTTACATGCTCTTTCTTGTAGCTCAGCAGTTTTAACTTACAGAAAACACAGGGACAGCAGTCACTTATGTCTGAGAAACCTGATGTAAAGAATCCTGTCAGTAGATAACAGAAGTGATCTGCCTAACTGAAGAAGTTACTGCCTTTGGCTGTATGACATCTGCTAAGATGCAGTAACTATGTGGACACTACACAGTGTGAAGTAAAACAAGCGGAATGGAGGTGGCTGGATCAAGTATTTTTCACTTGTTCATGCCCATTTTTTTGGTGTGCTTTGGGGCCCATTACTCTGGGAATCCACAGTAATTCTGCTGGACCTTTCCCTGTTTTTTACTATGTCCTGTTTAGACATCTAGCTTAGTTAATGTTGTTTTTTTTTAAATAATGTATAACCACAGTGTAAAATTAAAATGGATACGAAATGCAAATATCTGAAAAGTCAGAAACTGATGAGATACAAAAATTTAATTTCATTAGAAAACACAGAATTCATGTGATATAATCTAGTTTTCTATTATTTTCTAATATTCAGCCAATTACTTTAGTAGGGTTCTAAGTGGTTCCAAATTCTAATATTCAACATGCAGGTTTCTATCTTCATAGAAGCATAGGTTCATTAAGGTTGGGAAAGACCTCCAAGATGAATCAAGTCTGGACTTTGACAGAACACCACCATGTCAACTAAAATATAGCAGTAGGTGTCATGTCTAGTCATTTCTTTAACACTTCCAGGGATGGTGAATCCACCACTTCCCAGCACAGCCCATTATAATGCTTAATCACCCTTTCGCTGAAGGAATTCTTCCTGAAGTCCAGCCTGAACCTCCCCTGCCACAGTGTGAAGCCATTTCTTCTCACCCTGTTGCTTGTTGCCTGACAGAAGAATCTGACACCTGGCTACAACCTCCTCTCAGGCAGCTGTAGAGAGTGAAAAGGTCTCCCCTGACCTTTCTTTTCTTCAGGCTAAACAATCCCAGCTCCTTCAGCCATTTCTCATATGACTTAGTGTGGTGTTTTGACCTAGACTGGATATTAGATGCTCACCAGACTCTCTCTATCACTCTCCTCTGCAACTGGACAGGAGAGAGAAATTACAACAAAAGGCTCGTGGACTGATATAAGGGCACAAAGAGATCACTTACCAATTGCTGTTGAGGGCAAAACAGACTTGACTTAGGGAAATCAACTGAATTCATTACTAATCAAAATCAGAGTAGGTTAATGAGAAGAAAAACAGATCTTAAAAACACCTTCTCCCTGCCCTTCCCTCCTTCCCAGTCTTTATTCTCAATTCTTTACCTCCTCCCCTACATCACGGCAGGGAGACAGGGAGTGGGGGTTACCAGCAGTTCATTGCACGTTTTTTCTGCCACTGCTTCCTCCTCAGGTAAAGGAGTCCCTTCTCTGCTCCAGCGTGGGATCTCTCCCACAGGAAACAGTTCTCAATGAACTTCTCCAATAGGAGTCTGTCCCACAGACTACTGTTCTCCATGAACTGCTCCAGCCTGTATCCGTTCCAGGGGGTCACAATCCTACCAGGAAACCCGCTCTAGCATGGGTTCTTCTTTCCATGCATCCATAGGTCCTGCCTGGAACCTGCTCCAGCATGGATTGCCTGGAACCTGCTCCAGCATGGATTTCCCATGGGGTCACAGATGTCTTTTGGGCATCCACCTGCTCCAGTACAGGGCTCCTCCAGGGGTTGTAGGTGGAACTCTGCTCCACGGTGGACCTCCACGGGCCGCATGGGCACATCTGCCACACCATGGTCTGCACCAGAGGCTGAAGGGATATCTCTGCTCCAGCACCTGGAGCACCTCCTGTCCCTCCTTCTCCACTGAGCTGGGTGTCTGCTGGGCTGTTTCTTTCGCATATTATGACTCCTCTCTTCTCTATTAATTCCTTCTGGGCAATGACTGTTTTTCCTTCTCAAATATGTTATCACAGAGGCATTACTATCATCTCTGATTGGCTTGGTCTTGGCCAGCGGTGGGTCCATCTTGGAGAAGCTGGCATTGGCTCTGCCAGATACTGGAGAAGCTTCTGGCAGCTTTTCCCAGAAGCCACTCCAGCAGACCCCCTGGTACCAGAACCTTGCCTCATAAACCAATACTTACTCTCTAGACTCTTCCCTAGCTTCATTTTCCTCCTTTGGATGCACTCCAGCACCTCAATGTCTTTCTTGAAGTGAAGGGCCCAGAACTGGACACAGTTGGTGTGGCCTCACCAGTGCCTTCTTGACCTTTACACAAATTTTCTAATGTGATACTACTTTTAACCATGGAAATCTAAAAAATAGACAGCTATGATCAAAGTTTTACTCATAAAGCTGATATGCAAGTTTCAGATGTTACGTCTTTCTCAAACATTTACACTTATGAGTTGCACACCAAAAGACATTTCTCTCAATGCAAACATACTATAATGCTATATTGAAAAAGGTTTTATTATGCATCTGAATGAGTTCTGGGGTTACAAATACTTGCTTGTATATAAAGCAGATTATATGTTAATTTTGCCTCATACAATGTGGGCCAGAACCAAATGACTCTAGAAGTCATGTGTTTCTAGGAAAAGATTTCATTTCTTCAAGTGAAAAATAGGATTTTGTTATTAATTTGATGGAGCATGAATAGTCCACTAAACTTGAATAAGATTTGCTTTGCTTTACCTAGCAAATTTAAAACCATTCTGAAGCCTTTTATCCAATGCCTGTTTAATGTCAATACGCAAACGCTCCTGAGAACCAGGTTGAAGGGACAGATTACAAGTTCTCTATCGCGCAGCCGAGAGACTGAGCTATTGGGCTAGAAAGTCTCATTTCGTTACGAAAGTATAAGATGATAAACTGCTTGGCTGACTTTGAAACTACATATCTAATTCCATTTGAACACTCCAATTAACATCCTCATACAAAAGCCACTGAAATATGGGCTGGATGAGTAGACTGTAAGATCGACTGAAAACTGGATGAATGGCTGGGCCTACAGAGTGATGATTGGGGGAACAAAATCTAGTGGAGGCCAGTAATTAGCAGCATACCCCAGGGATCAATACTGGGTCCAGTTCTGTTCAAATCTTCCTTAATGAGCTGGATGATGGTGCAGGGTGTACTCTCCAGCAAGTTTGCTGATGACCCAAAACTGGGAGGAGTGGCTGATGCACAAGAGGGTTGTCCTGCCATACAGAGAGACTTAAACAGGCTAGAGATGCGGACGGACAAGAATCTCACGGAGTTCAACAAAGGGAAGTGCAAAGTTCTGTGCCTTAGTAGGAACAATCCCACTCATATATATGTGCTGGGGTCTTAGTTGTATAGGTTTTACACTATACAGGAGATCTGATCATGTCTGCATGTCCTTAAAAAACAGAGATGAAACATTACCTTTTTTTTGTGGTAAGTGTTTTGAAAATAAGAAAGACCCAATAATTTTATAGATCATGAGAATAGGAATTTTTCATCTTCTCTTGTGACTTAGGAGGGCAGAAGGGGACTGAAATCACAGACTATAGGACTGATATAAGGAAAGGAACTAATTTTAGCTTCCTAGGAAAAGAGGCTGTCCAAAAAAACCTTTCGTAAAGCTGACTACAGAATAGGATTATGTGCAAGAGTAATGACAACTGAGTTACTAAATATCAGTGGTCATCACTGCACACTTAAAACTGGAACAAAATCTAAGCTTAAAGCTTAAGGTCATCATTCTGTCTTTAGTAACTGATGTTTTAAAGACAATGAAGAAGTGAAGAGTCCTGTGAAAAAAAGATTTAGACTATCATATATTAATGGAAAATAGCAGACAAACAAGGAATGTGGATTTTCAGATTGCAGGAACTATCAATTGCTTAATAATGTATTAAGAAGTCATTGTTTCTTTTCATACTCAACCAAGAATTCAGGCTCCTAAAACATGATGTCTAAACAAAAAAGGTGACTATTTAAAGGAATCATGTGTTTCAATACCCAATCTTTTTTTTTGAGCAGCAAAACTGTCATCACACCATCATCTTTAAATTATTCATAGTAATTTATTAAAATGTTTCCATTCAATTAGTTTGCTGCATTGCTCTTGATAAGAGTAGATTTCCTCATCCAAATATTATGTTGCTATAAATCACATCAGAGAACATAGATTAAATGCAAACAAAACCTGGAAAAAAGTTCTGAGTCAGGATACCTTCCCTGAGTCTCTGCAATGTGCCATCTAGAGCCTTTTCATCTTCACATTCCACAAAAATGTAACTGGGATTAAAATTTTCTCCAGAGCTAAATGCAGAGTAGGGATGTTTTCAGAAAACACTTAGTCTAAACAGAATATGCTTTATATATGCTGAAGAACAGCAGCCTGCAAATAACAAAATATTTAAGAAAACTCAAGCAAATCAATAATATTTCTTTCTTCTAAAGTTAGTGTTTTGCTTTAAAGGAACAAATTATAATGCCTTTTGTTTGCACTGTTGAGCTTGACCCTGGTGTTAACTGAGAAAGGAAGGGAGAAGAGAGAGTAAGTCTGTTGTTGATAGTTCTGCTTTTCTGCTTTATTTGTGCTACATATTGACAGACAATCCACTGCTTAGTGCTCGTAAGCAAAAGATAGAGCAGCTTTATGTTATCCATGAAAACTGTAAGACTGTGTGACACTGCCAATTGATCTGCAGAAAGATCACATAATATTTTAAGGAGATCAACAAAAATGTTATAAATTCTCAGAACCAAAGGCAAGTATCTTAGAAGCCTTAGATAAGGATGCTTCTCAAGCACACCCTGGATATCTAGAAGTTAGATGCCCAACCCTAAAGAGTTGGTTAGGCTCTCTCAGGTATGCTCAGCTGGCAAAGTACAGAGGAAGAAATGTACTTGGGAAACTCAGTCTCTCTCCATTGGCTATACAGGAAACCTAAGTATTTGTGTTAGATTAGGAATCTGACTTTTCAATGAGTAAAGCTGGGTAGGACACATCTTAATTTGGATCCAGAATATTAGAACTCTGTCTTTTGGGAATGAAGCAATTTTAAAACCTATGAAAATCAACAGACATTATTTTTATATCAAATAGTGATTTTCACAGAAATTTACATTGGATTTAGAACTATTCTATAGAATAGCCATTCTCAGATACTGTTTCCTAGTTAGTTTCATCTGGGATAGGTATGTACTGAAAAGAGAAAAAAAATACAGCTTACTGTCTTTTGTTAAAATAAGCAGATCTATTGCATATCTTGGTAATTTCCAATGTATACATATTAATACATTTTGCTTTTTTCCAGTATTTTATTCTTTCTTATGTTTTTTATATGAATTCAAAGATCTTTTAAGATTACATATACATTTGACTGCATTTTTAAAAATACTATATATCTCCTGGTTACTTGATTTTTGCTCTAAGGGATTATCAGACAAATCAGACATTTTTCTTTAGTCACGCAATCAGAAATTTTAGTGGGATCTACCAGTCTCTCTTTTTCCTGGAATGTCTGTTATCATACATAAATGCTGCACTGTACCAGTATTAGGAAGCTCAACATGTTGCCTACGAAACTCAAGGAAATCATTCCGTCACTTGGCTCCTCAGACTGCTTTTTTCAGTGTGCTAATTTGCAGAACTGGGTTACTGGTTTCATTGCTAATGATGAGATCAGAATAAGCTGTTGCTGCTCTTGCTGCACTGAGTGACAGATACCCCCCTGCAAAGAGCAAGTTTGTGTGAATTTTTTTCTGAAGAATCAAGCTGTTAGCTCTGCTACTAAATGCCTATATCAGCAAAGAACTTTTAAAAACCAGAGAGTGTGTTCTGTCTTTAATCCCCAGAATAGAGTACATCCATCTATCAACAAGAAAAATACACTGTGTAAAACCTAGAGGTATACTTGAAAGAACAAAAGAGGTGGCTGTGCTTATTACCCTTGAACAAGTTTCAAGTATGTCTTTATCAAGAAAAGTTGAAGGTATCAAAGAATTCTAGAATATTTAAAAGGTTGCTTTTATAAGGTATTTATGGGAGACAATGCCCTCTTTCAGGTCAGTTGAAGAGACAAGAAAATGCCACACACATTTTATTGACATATTTCTGTATAGGTACTAAAAGTATATCAATTGGTGTGTTATCAACTGAAGTATTAAATAACACCACTAAAATGCTTTTATGAGGCTCTCAGGTTCTTAAAACATTTTTTACTTTATTTCAGAACAAAAGAAACATCTGCAATCATAATGTGAGGTTGTTGCCCTTCCCTCTTAGGTCACTTCTTTTAAGAAGCCTAGAACTTTAAAGTGGCTGTTTATGTTTAGAGCGCCACGTAAGGAAAATGATTCACCGGTCACACTGAAATTGGCTGAAAGAAAGAGGAAACCATAGACAGGAGGACAATAGAAGAAGGAGACAACAGAGGCAGGGCAATAGACAAAGGAATAAGGATATGTAACATGGAGGAAAATTCTTTCAGAGCAATAGCTGTGACTTCTCTCATGGGCTATGATCCCAAAAGCTGTCACAGAATAAGCTGCTTTAATCACGGTCATTTATTGTTTGTTGAGCTCTGAAATTTTGCATGATTCTGCAGATAGTGCGGTTCATAACCACTCCAAAGAACGTAGGAAATTAATTCCAAATGAACAGAGTTTCAGGACACAGACAATCATAAAAATGATCCCAGTGACACTGGAGTGTTATTTTCACGAACTATAAAATTATCTTAACGTTAAAAAAACCCCAACCCAGAAACAATCAAAAATCCCAGCAAACAACAATGAAAAAATGAACAGAACCAACCAATTAACCAAACCAAAGTCCAAACCCCAAACGGAAAAAAAAAAAACAAAGAAGGAAACGAAAGAAACCAACCAAACTGTGGATACAGAAAAGCCTTTTAGAAGGATTTTCCAGTTTCTTGAAGTGTTCTGTGTGAATCTTTTCTTTCTCACACAAACTATCAAACAATAAGATGTTTTTCTGTAACTATCTGTGCACCTGGTGTTTCTCTGAGTCTTGTTATGGTACACTGGTGGAATGGATGCTTTAACACCTCACCCAATCACCCTGAGAGGTGGATGTAGTACTGACCAATATCCTTATGGGATTAAGACATATAAGTGGATAATTAATTAATTAAATATCACATTTTCCTGCTGACTGCGTTTAGATTCATTTCCTGGCCTTAGCTTACTGCGACACCAAACAGTAAAAAACAGAAACAGAAAGACAAGAAAATCTTAAACTGTTGCATCTCATAGCGAATTTGCTACCACTGGAGGGCTTGTTCTCAAATAGATATTTCTTGGCATATCTATAATCTATGCTGCTATAAGTGTATTGTTTTAAGATCAGAATGGACATTCTGTTTCAAAATAAGAGTAATTTTATTTGGAATAATTACTCTAGTGTAATTATTCTGGGACAAAATAACAGTTTTGGCATACAGAATGTCCACATGGGAGCTAAGACTGATGGAACTATGGCAGAATAATTAGAACAGTGTATCTATGCCAGGAAATATCTATGTGTATACAAGCCAGCATGTCAATATTATATTCTTTTTACTTACATTTCCTAGGTTGGTTTGTTGTTTTTTTTTTCTACTGGGTATTATGTTGCACATAGTCTATCTCATTCTTCTTCTTTAGAGGACCATTATGAAATGTTGGGCCTGAGGATGTGCAGCTACGGGGCAGGGTCTGCGCCCTGGTGGCAGGTGAGGGGTTGGGAATCGTGTCCAGTGAAGCACTCGAGCAGGCTGAGCCTGTGCCCTGCCTCAGAGCAGGAGGAAGGGGTGAGTGACAGCAGTGAGAGACAGACGATACTGCCTGCCCACCTGGCTTGCTGCCCAGGAGGGCTCTCTGCTTGCCAGATGCGTGGATGTGGAATGTTACAGAGACGCTGCCAAAGCTTGTCCAGCCCTTGCGCTGTCACCCCTTGCTGTTTTACCTGATAGGCTCCAATGATACTCTCAGGCAGATGAGGAGCACATCTCAAGTGTGAATGCATGACTCTGAGGGTGAGGGTGAAAGACATGGAGCCTGGGGTCCCAGGCACTTTTCTTCTCAATAGTGAGATGGGGATAGAGAGTAGATTTAGATTAGCTATTAGGAAGAAATTCTTCCTATGAGCATGGTTAGGCTCTGGAACAGTATGCCCAGAGAAGATGTCCCAGCCCTGTAAGTGTTCAAGGCCAGGCTGGATAGGGCTTTGAGCAACCTGGTCTGGTGGAAGGTGCATGTCCATGGCAGGAGGATTGGAACAGACGATTGTTTCAACCCAAACCATTCTGTGATTCTATGTTTTACTGGGAAGACGGCTGAAAACCTGAACTTGGTTTTTCAGGGACATTGTGAAATCTCCAGCCTTGCAGATATTCAAAACCCGACAAGAATGACCCTGAGCAATACGCTCCATCTCTACCTGTCTTGATGAGAGAGGTTGAACTACACGATCTCCAAAAGTGCCTTCCAGTATCAAATGTTCTGTGATCTTTTGATTCTGTAAAATTCTTATGTTAAAGAACTGTTCTTATTATGATTATCATAATTAACATTTCTGCACTATTACTTAGCCTTGGTGAGCTCCAGTAACCAGGAGCCTTTTTCAGTATTTTTCCTTACAGTGATGAAGTTGTTCTGGGAAAAAGAAATCACAACATAATTAAATATTCAGCTTCACTCATTATTTTAATTTGGTATCATAGTTGTTATAACAATTTTTCATCTTTAATTTAAAGATTATAGAAATACCACATGCAGTGCAAGATCACACATTTGATAGTCTAATGCCCAAACATGCAGAGAAGAATCCCTGCATCATCTGGGTGGGATGGATAATTTTTATTTTAATTTGAGTATTTGAAAGGATTAGTGAAACATACGTTTTTGAGGCCTAAAATTTGGTACTTGTAACTCCAAATTACTTTAATTTCTATAAATGAGAAATGTAGCAAACTGTAGTGCCAAGAAAGATGTATTTAATTTGGATATTTTGTGATGGTTTATCCTTAGTCCACATAGGTCTTTTAAAACGTCCCTCTTGTTAACTGTTACCCTGTAGTACAAAGATTTAACAATGACTTCAGATAATAAAATGGGCCAGTGACCTTTTAGGAACCTGCAATGGAAAAGTAAAAATTCAATTGGGAGATTTCTCCTCAGCATCTCATAAAGAATGAATACACTAAATGTCAAGATTTTAGCTCAAAAGGAATTTAAAATTTATTGTCAGTCATTCAAAGAATGACTTGTGAATAACATCAGATTTGACTGGACTATAGGAAAGGAAACCACAATGACCCTTGTCCTTGTCTTATCTCTGAAAAATACCACTGAAAAATTTTGTGAAATATTTTAGAGTAACATTTTTCAGACTGCAGCGGGTGGTTTTCCCCCTGCTGCTGTTTTCATCAAGGATTTTTTTTGGCGGAAAACGAAGCAAGGTGGTCATCTGTCTCAAATATTTGTTCCTAGATCTTGCTGAAAGACAAAACTTCTGTTCTTCTAATATGAGTCCCAGTGACTGCATCGAGCTGGAAAGGAAGAAGCTCAATAATGTTGCCAAGAAAAATTCCTATCACAGATGCTGATCATGTTATTTTTGGTGGAGGACAGCTTGATGTTGGCTGGAAGCACTTCATCTTGGAGCTCCAGAAATTTTCTGTACTTTTATAATTTCCCCTCCTCACACTCATTTTTCCAAATATCATGAGGCAATGTTATGATGTTAATTAATATAACATTGTTTGTTATTAATATAGCATTAATACCTGTCTTTCTTCTTGTTGCAGACATCCATTCCTAATAAAAGAGGGATTCTAATGCATAGGAGAATCATTTGTGGCTGAGATAGACTTTCAACTCCAGTGCCTGCTAGTAAAACATGAATCCATGAAAGCATTAGAGCATCTAATATTATCAATCTTAGTTAATGTTTATTGCTATTCAGTGATAAAGGTCATACTGAATTTAGGTTTTGAGCCCACATCCAGGAACTACTTTTATTTATTTTTTTCTTCTAGTTGTGCTACTGATCCACTGCTTTGTACCTTAGGCAAGATGCCTTAACTTTTAGTACTTATAGCACCAAGTCACCAGGATGATTAATTAATGAATGGTCATACTCTAAGGAATTATATAATGGATTGATTTGGCGCAGTATTTCTACAATACTGTGAAAATATTCTAAGTGGAGGGTATTAAATGTGAAGAGAATACTAGTATCTATTACTTGATATTCATCCTCTGTATATATTTAGTTTTACTATGAAAAAGTAGGTTAAGGTTAAGAGAGAGGCTGAATTTTTAAAGGAGGTAAGAAACTACAAAGGAAAAATGACAACTGATAGAAAACAGGAGATGTATGTTAGAATAGTAAATTACAGGAAGAAGGGTGCTCTAAAGGGGTTATCTTTCATACAGAAGAGAGAAAAAACATCAGAGAAAGCAGACTCTTAAATTATACTAAGGGATCAAAGTGTAACTAGCTAAGTACAGAAATGAAAGTTTGATGATGATGTAAGTGACGCTTATGAAAACAAGTAGCTAGAAAAAGTAGTATGAGAATTAAGACAGTTTGTGTAATTGCTAACAAGATCCTGTAAGGAAGGAAGTCGTAAAGTACACTTAATTAGAAAGAAAGGAGGTGTATGTGTGTGTATGTGTGTAAGTATATGCCAGCAAGACAAGTTTAATACCACCAAAAGGATAAAAGTTAGATGATGCTCTACTTCAGCAAGGATTCAGGTAAGTTTTTCTCTCTTCTCTCACAATTTTTGGAGTTTCCAAAGCAAGAGAGTTTCTAAAGAAATGTAGACAATATAAGCCACTTACTCTTAAAAATCAATTTACTAAAGGGAATGCTGGAACAAAACCAAAGCTGATTTGAAAATTAAAGAGGATATGATTGTGGTGACAGTGGTGCCCTATAGAACTGGAGTGCTTGAGGAGGAACAGTTTTTCTGCATTGATTGTTTGACCTGTATTGAAAAAGAAACATGAAAGTCAAAGCTCTGCTAGGTACTAACATTGATAACTGGAGAGGTGTCTTTGTAATTGAAGTAAAAGCGTGCCAGGGAACACTGTGTGCAACTCCACCTCCAGCAGCTACTTCTTCTAGCACAGGTCAATAATGATAATACATATCCCTTAGGAAACAGGGCCTAAGATTTTCTATTTATTCCCCCACTGCTTGGCCTTTTCAGTCAGGGTTTAAATCAGTGAAACAAGTGACTTAAAGAAACCTCCAGGACTAAACAAGAGACCACAACTGCTGTCATTAAAATCTTTCCTTCACTGAGGTAATAATTTAAGAACAAATTGTCTAACCTTTCATCATTCCAGGGCAGATTATGACCATAGAGAACATTGAATCATTTTATCAATAGAAATTATGGCTGGCAATTTTCTGAAACCAAATCTAATACATATATGCAGGTTACAAAAATAAGTAATACATACAGATGGACAGATAGATACATGCACAGAATTGAGCTAACCATGTTGTTTGTAATGCTGCACTCTATTTCAAGCAGAGCATTATCGCGGTTGCCGGGGTACGGCAGACCCCATCTGGGTCTGAGGAGGCTCCGAGGCTGCAGCCGCGATAGAGTCTCAGAGAGCGTCCTCGGTGGCAACCGCACGGGGGAGTGCAGTAGCCACAGGTGGTTAAAGACAGGGAAGGCGAAGGAGAGGCCGCTGAAGATGAAGAGGCAGGAGAGGTTCTTAGGGTGGAGTTCCGAAGTCTTTATTAGACCTCGAAGGAGTCCAGAGCCGAAGAACGAACATGGCAGAAAGTCACTTATATTTATAGGGTTTGGGGGAATCACATAACAACCAATAGGGAAACAGACCGTGAGAATAGGGGTACGGGATTGGGCAAAAAACACCAATGAGGAACAGGATCAAGGAGGACCAATCCAGAGGCGAACAGGGGAGAACTCTCTGGAAGGTCTGGTGAGTGACAAGGGGGTGGGTACAAGGGGCAGGGGTCGGCAGCTCAGGGGTGGATACAGGGGTGGGTACAACATAATAACTGACAGCTTAGGGGGAGGAGAAGGGAACCAAGTCCCGGGTGGTGCCCTCAGGGGATTCATCGTACCAGGCTATGGCCTGGAGAGGTTCTGGTACCACGGGGCACACCGCAACAGAGCATGACACAGCAAACTCTTTTGGACACTTAGTGTCACATTCTTTAACTAGTAAGCAATTAATCATTATTATAGATACGGTGTTGTGCATCTTTCAACTGCCAGGACAAAAAAAAGTCTTTTTTACAGAGTTTTACTGTCAACTAAAACTGTTACAGCTCGCTGGAAATTTCATTCTTGAGGGTAAATTTCTGGTGGTAGTATTAATATTTCCTTAGATAGTATCTAGTTGCATTATCACGATTTATTCCTAATTCCCAAATTGTAGAAGACAAGGTGCATGCACTGTAGATCTATTATGTTGCTAGGCCATACAAGCCTTACATGGAATTCTTTAGTTATATAAAAGTCTTTTAGTAGATTTCCTAATCAGGATGCTCTAAAGATGCAATGCCAGCATCCACTTGGGTAATTATTGCAGGATTTCTGTAAAACCTTTCAGCACCACGCTTCTCACTCTGTTGACTTTAGAAAATAATTTCAAGCAAGCAAAGGCTTGAGCCCAGCAGGACAGCCCTTCTTGAGGATCTGAATAATAATACAGTCCAGGGAGTGCGTCTCCATGATGAAAAAAACCAAAATCTATCCTCAGGTGTTGCAGAGGCTCACTGAGCTGGGAATCAAATTCATCGCAAAGCAGATAAAACAGTGGTGCTTGAGGCAGGATGAAACAAGATCTAAGAAACTAATCAGACCCCTAGAGCAAACAGATGACATTTTCTGAACTGAACAAGGATCTCCATTAAGTGATCATTCACAGTCATATTTATTGACAGGATCAAACTAGGAGGAAGCAGTTTGAGGACACAGATTGTTCTGGACCATGGAGTCCTACTAACAAGGACTCGTAACGAATGGAGACAGAACTGAGTGATACAGAGAAAAGTACAAAGGAATTAGACTCCTTTGTGTTGTAATTGTGCCTTATCCCTCCACATGTGACTAAAAGATACAGTTGATTACATTGGATTCCTGCTTCTGGCATTAAAAGTCATTCCTACAATGTTGGGGACAATTATTTCTTTAAGACAAAGCTATCACAGGGGCCACTCTGCCAATCTCCCCCCTAGTATATATGCTGAGCAAGACACCATATAGTATGAAATATCCCTTTGGTTGTTGGGATCAGCTATCCCACCTGTCTCCTCACAACTCCTTGTGCACTCCCAGCTTCCTCACTGATGGGGTGGGGTGAGAGGCAGAAAAGGCCTTGGTGCTGTGTAAACCCTGCTCAGAGGTAACGAAAACATCCCTGTGTTATCAACACTGTTTTCAGCACAAATTCAAAATTTAGCTTTTATGAAGAAAATTCATTCTATGCCAGCCAGAACTAATGCAAAGCTGATGCCACAGGACCACATTAACATGATATCAAGCCTGCAATTACCATCCAGTTGCATACATCAGGACACACCACTGTTCTTTTTGCACCTGTGCAGTTCCAGAGTTAAATTATCTTTTATCCAGCCCCCTAGAAATATCTGGACAAAGATGTTGCATTTTCCTATTTTCCTCTTCAGCAAAATTTTCTACACTGTGAAAAAAACCAGTCAATCCAAAGAATTGCTGTGCTGTTGGAGACCCAGGAAAGAATGAGAATAATATGTCTTTCTGCCTCATCATGTTAAATGCCGATTATTTAGTATAAGCATTTCCTTACTCTTACAGGCTTAGTTTATTCAAGAAAAATGTCCATAAACAGGCTAATGGTTTTTCCAGTTTCTTTTTCTTTGGTGAATAAAAAAAAAAGCCAGTATCTATGATATAGTCACAGGTAAGCAACAAAGTAATTCTAAGTCTTTTGATACCTTCATGTTATGCATATCTGTCTCTAACGAACTTCAGTTTTGCATTGCCGAAGTTGAGCAATACAATTGTAAAACAAGCGCAATATGTCTACATGATACATATTGAAAAGGCAAGTTCTTCCTAGGCATTTTCGGCCGGGAGAAACAGCCTCTGTGGTCAGGGCAGCAAAAATTGTGACTACAGTTAGTCTTTTATCTTTCATTACTCTCCTTTTTGAGGGGACTTAGTTCTTAATATTAGAAGAAGCTTCCTAAATAAAATTGCAAAAAATATCTTGTTTTAAAAGCCCAAGGTCCCCTGACACTGCCAGCACAGTCTCCCTTTATCTTCAATGAGCTGAGTGGAAGAAAGGAAAAAGTCAAGAATAAACACATTGTCTTGGACAACTAATATCAGGCATTGGAACAGAGCTTGTGCCTTACCCTTGGACAGCCTTAGGGGAGAGCATTACAAAATTATAAAGTATTAAAACAGTCAGCAAACTGACTAGCAGAGATGTGGTGTCCCCCTGCTACTGTGGAAAATACTTCTTAAAACTGCAGAGATGAAAGACCTTTTAATCTATTGAGGGAAGAATAAGATTCAACTGAAATGTTATAGAGAAACTTGCTATAATTCTGCAGATATTTAGTTCTGCTTATGGCTTTAATACCATCAAAAGAACCCTTGGAAACTAAAGTGGAAGTGGTAAGAAACTGACTTTTACAAAATAAATATTTAACTTGTAGGGTGGCCAAATTATTACTTGTAGGTAGAATGTGACCCACATTCAGCAGCTCTGCAATGCAGCCTGAAGCAGTTTTTTTTACTTATTGGAAACATACAGCTTATAGACAGCCATAAATCCCAGGACATGCCACTCCTGAGAAAACAGAAACTCTTCTTATCCCTCCTTTGGCTTAGAACCAGATTGATCAAGCTTCAGGCACTGTACGCTGAGAGCCACTGGCCCTCCAGATTATCACGGCTCCCCTCTTTTTAACATAGCTATTAGCTACTCTTAGTAAGTTGTAGATTTGCAGTGCAAGCAAGGCCTTACTGGGATGATGTTGCTTCACTCACGACAGAGCAAACTGTTTTCTTGAAGTGCCTGAGTGAACTTCTGGTTACATTTTAACAGGGAAAAAAATAGGCAAGGTCCAACCTGATTTCCACTCGTATAGGACAATTACCCTCCAAGACCGGGAAAACACATTGATTAGTAGCTGTTAGTGATTAGGAATCATCTTTATGGTAAAAGTTACCATGACTAAGATACAGCTAGTGGTACAGGAGTGGAATTTTGGCCATGACAGTAGGCATTAGATTAGTTTTGACCAACTACTTCCTCTTAGGAAAATTACAAAGAAAACTAAAGAAACTCCCTTCTTAGCCCTAGCCTTGGTCAACTGAGGTTTTATTTCACCTGAACAAGTGGAACTTTAGATCTAGACACTTAAGCAAGAAGATGATACTTCGTTCAGCCCCCCAACCTTTTTATTAATTCCCAGGTTATAATTCTGGGATTTTCTAAACTGGAGATGACTTGCCATGGCAGAAGTAATCCTTTGGCATGAAAAAGCCATCAAGCTACATTTAAAGATACAAGACAACCATTTGTTGTTGAGGGATAGTATACAGTTTTACTCAGAGACAAGCTACCTCTTGGTAGGAGGTTCTGGTGCACCTGGCACCAAGCTCTATCAAAAAGGGACCCTTAGGAATAGTTATCTAAGCAGGACTGTGAGACTGTTGACAACTTACACTGACAGCGTAGGTAGCTGTAAACTTTCCAGGTGTTTCCAGTCAATTACTTGAACCCCCAAAGCTATACCCTTTGCTGAATCTCTTTTTGAGGAAATCTTATGTGCTGAAGTGGGCTGGGGTAGAAAGTGGTCAGCAGAGGAATTTCTAGTTGTGGGTCACTGAGATATTTTAATATTATATAGTCTCTTATATAGTTGCTTATATAGTATCTCTCTGGTAAAAAAAATATGCTTCTAAAATCCATGAAAATAATGAAAGAGCATACAAAGATGATGCAAAGAAACCCCCAAAATCTCCTGCTGTTCTACCAGTTTTATCTCCTCCTGTCTTGTTCTCTTCTGTTTTCTGGTGCTTTCTTCTATTTGCTTCATTTTGTTTATCCTTATATTCCTTCTCTACTGTTTCTCAGTGTGTGAATATTTGAAATGCCCTCAAGGTACATATCCAGCCTTGTATATTCAATTCAATTTCATTATGTTTATATATTTCACCCTTGAAATAATAAAGTCTGTGATATGTGGTGAAACTATAAACTTTGCAGGCTTGTGGTGCATTCTGAAAACTCTAATAACATTGTTACTGATGTACCTGTCTCAAACCACTCAGGATTTTAAAATCACTCCAGTTTTGTTCTGTCCACCTTTTTTCCCCCATTTTTTGTACGATATATGTTTACATGTTGTATAGCAAAAGCTCTTGGTTCTGCATTTATACACCAAAGCCATGTTCAGCATTTGTTTATTGTAATAATACCACTAAATTGTGATAATATTAGTCATCCCATATTTATACTACAAAAAGTGACTTTTAAGAAAGGACTTAAATAAATTTTTGGGGTTAGATATATCTCTTGACATGAACACCTGTTTTACAAGAGGATGAATCAGTTCCTCACGGTGCCTGGTTCTCTCTCTTGCAGAAGGAGACTGGCTGATCATCTTGAAATTACATGATGGAAGTTGGATGAGATGAATTCAACTGTAGCTGACTCAGATGCAGCTGAGTGATAGGAGTGCAGCAGAAGAGCAGAGCTCAAGAGGATCTTTTCTGTTACCTTAAAGCTTTAATTTGTGTGCTTGTATGATGGCTCACTATTTTCAAAACAGTACTATGCAGATATACAGTCTCTTTAAGTAGAGGATTTGAAAATGGAAATAAAACATAAATGAAAATAATAATGACTTTAGGTGGATTTACCTAGTGATTACTTTATATAGCAGGTACAACTTACATAGCTGACACAGTGCATTCAACTTAGTTCTCTTTCTCTCCAGCATCATTTTACGTACCTAGACTTTTTCTTTTACAAACTCAGTTTATTTTCATCTTTAAAAATCTGTACAGCACATTGCAGGACAGCATGGATAGAGGAATGATGTTTGTATACTGAAATACCTAATTATGAATAAAATAAGTTTGTGACAAACTGTTGCCTTAAAAAAGTAACTGCCAAAGAAGCTAGGCAGAATTTTGTTCATTTTTTTCCTCCTTCTTAATCTTTAAATTCCATTATAATTTTTTTATTGCTATTGATTTTACATGGACAGAAATTAGACACTATGGTGATAGGCAGCATAAAACCCCAACAACCAGAAGTTAATTCCACACAGGATTCTAAGATGCAGTTCTCAAAAACTCAGCACTTTTATTGTTTGATTTCTCTCTGTTTTTTTCTACAAGCTTATTTTTTAGTAATTAATGGTCTAATGCAGAATTTAATGCAGAAAATGAAGGAAAATATTTGTTAGCAATTTTAATATTTTTATTAGTCCAAAGCACATGATGATTGCAATTTTTTTTTTTTAATATTTTCTTTCTAAAATCACCCATACCTTCGAAGTAAGGCTCTCTACTGCGGTATTGTATGTACCCTAGCTGGTTTTTCTCAATACCTTACTAATTTTAAACTCATGGTACTTTCCTCACTATTACTACTCTCTGTAGTCAGTCTGTAATACAGGTTGGAATTATATATGTATAATAAAGCTATTGGCACCCGGATTTCAGACCAAGATCATTAATCCTATGATGCTTAAAAACTTGACTTCTTATTGCTGCTTAACTGGCTGAGAGTGTTGGTCAGATTAGTATTTATTCACTGGTAACAGTGTACTGAAGCAGGCATGGTTTCTGTTACATAAATATTGCTTAAGCATAAGCTCTGTCACTGTGCAGAGCTGGGCATACTGTTATCTGTGTGGCTGTAAGAGACTAAATGAGTGAACATATGACCAGAACTTCAGTTTTATTCAGGTAAGAAAATAATAAAGAAAAATGTAAACATTAGGTAAATGTTTAAGGGAAAAAAATGGGAGAAGGAAACTTCAGGAACTTAGGCCTGAATACATTCAGCCTAGTTTAAGACATCCAAATAGGATTGCTGCTGATTCAAATTCTCTACACAGGAGATGGGGAAGCACTTCCAAGTGTTGATATAGATTGAAAATCTCTTTGGAAACGTTTGTCTCTCACCATTTATTGTAAAGAAAGTTTAGACTATCACTTTCCTAAACAGTACTCTGCAAAGTCCTCAAATTTAGGTAGGAAGAACTGAGGCCCCCAGGGAATGCTTCATCAACATTTAAAATGAAGAACTGAATGAGAGAAAGTATTCGTTGAAATGGGGGGAATAAGGGGAAAGCTCAACCTTCAGTCAATAAGTGTTCATTAAGTCCAAAGACACAATAAAAAACAGTTAATTTCATTCTGTCTAGATATTCTCTAATGGAATCTTCTCACCAAAAGCATTTATCCTGTGCTGACTAAATTGTTTTAGATTTGTGCTGTGGAATTTGGAAAGTGGCTGTATCAGATAAATCTAAAGGTTCTTGGGGAACACTTAGTCCTTCTGAGCTGATCTTGGTTAAGTTCCTCTGAGTCAGGGATATTAAAAGGAAAAAGAGTGAAAGAAAGACAGTTATCTTTAAACCTGTAGAGTGACTGTAGCTCATTTTCAGAAATTGCAGTTTTGAGATATGGGGTTTTTTTCTGTCTTGCTGACACAATTGTTTTTACACACAGTTTTATTTCTAGAAGTAACATTTTAGGACAAACCCCCCACCCCCCAAAAATAAACTGCTCTATTAAATAAAGCCCTTGTTGTTGGATTGAAATATATTATAATCACACCACAGAGTACTTTGTTCATTTTTAATGGTTGTTTTCATTTTATGTCTACCTGTCTGTAAAACAGAGAATTGACTATAAACTGCTACTGTTGGTCTTTAGGATAGTTACTATGGTGTAGCTGAGACCTCATCATAAAGGTGAGTCTTCCATTCACTCCCACTGAGTTTCCACTATGCACAAATCATATTTTTTAATGACAAGGTACTCTGCCTTTGCTCAAAGCATAAATTATTACCATTTTACTTCTTTACTGTTGTTATTGAAGTTCTGTATCAGGTCTACAATTTCATTGTGTTAAGCATATTGAGGGTTCTTACATATATATATACACACATACACCAAAGATAAGTCTCTTCACAATTTAAATGGAATATAGAATCACTTCCACCTATAATCACTGCTTGTCTTTAAAAATAAAAGCAAAAAACCCACAAAATGTGTTTTCTCCTACCTGTTCATCAGAATGTTAAAAACCCCAACCTAGTAATTATTTCATCAGATGTTACCGTTTCCTACCATTTGTATTTTTCTCACTTAGGTGCTGTCAGCTACTTCCTCTGTGTTAGTTTACCTGAAATGACAAACATTTTGATGAGTATTTTTAATTTAAGGCCACTGATGTATGCTCACATTTTCCTGTTTAAATGATGATTGTTCTATTTTGATCTGTAAGCGTACTTCGATTTTTGTTTGTCAGGCAGTGGATGTATGGAGGTTTTTTTGTGTTTTGTGGAGTATTGGTCACATGTAATACACTTTAACGTATCTTTTAAGTAATTGCTGATTTTTTGTTATTTCTCATACACACAGTTACAGATATTAATGAATATATAAAGACATATAGAGGAACGCAATGCACCGACGCTGTCCAAGGCGTGCCCTCGGTCAGAGGGGATGCAGCGTCCTTCCTGCAGATGTATGTCTGAGCAGGGCTGCCTGTGCTGGCTCCTTGTCACAGGAGAAACACCTGTGTGCTATGGATGAAGACAGTGAGCACTTTCGGGGTAAAGAATGAGAGAAGAGTCTTTGTGTGAGTTCCAGGAGCTCCAGTCTCTCTCAGACTCCAGTGACAAAGACAAGACAAATGGCAGCGTCCAGGGTTCTTATATGGGGAGGAATAGGGGCAGGGAGAAGGGACACAACCAATGGGGAACAACAAAGGGGGAGGAACAACAGGGAAACAACCAATCAGAACAAGGTAGAGGCGGGAGTTACAACCGGGGAGCCAATAGAGAACTGAACTTTATAGAACTTTCCAGACGAGGGGGTGCAGTCTCAGCTCTCGTAACCACTCACCAACCCACCTTCGGATCTGCCTTCATCCATCCACTGGATGGCCAGGGTCTGGTGGGCGTTTGACTGCCACAGCCCAGTAGTGGGCTGGGCCACCAGAACAGTGCACATGCATGTATATATAGTATTTTTAATCTTACTATAAAACATTTTTGAAAGCCAAAGAGTCTAATTTACAAAGGCCTTACTATTTTCAGATTGGTGCTCATATTCATCATTGTGTGCTGCTTCTAGGAATCACAGACTGAGAGAATGGTTGGAGTTGAAAGGGATATATGGAGGTCATTTGGTCCAACACCTCTTCTCGAGTAGGGCTACGTAGAGCAGGTTGCCTGGGACTACGTTGAGACAGTTTTTGAAGATCTCCAAGGAAGGAGAAAGAAGAAAGCGTTTCCTGATGTTCAGATGGCTCCTCCCATCTTTCAATCTGTACTCATTTCCCTGGTCGTGTTTCTGATCATCACTGAAAAGATCCTGTCTCTTCTTTGTACCCTTTCTTCAGGTATTTATATACATTAGAAAGGTCACCCCAAACCTTCTCTTCTCCAGGCTAAATAATCCCAGCTCTCTCAGCCCTTTCTCACAGGATAGTGGCTCCAGTCCTTTAACCGTATTTGTGGCCATTTACTGGGCTCTTTCCAGTATTTCTGTGTCTCTCTTTTACTGAGGAGTGCAGAGCTGGACACAGAACCCCATGTGTGGCCTCACCAGTGCTGAGTAGAGAGCAAGGATCATCTACTTTAACCTGCTGGCAATGCTCCTCCAAATGCAGCCCAGGATGCCATCTGTCCTCTTTGCTTCATGGGCACATTTTTTGGCTCTTTCAAGTAGGTGTCAGCAATAGCCCCAGGTTTTTTGTGCAAATCTGAAAAGAACATTATCTTCTAAAATGTGAATCATTATTGAAGATATTTGCCTCGTTTCAAAATTTTTAGCCAAAAATAACACAACTAGCACGTGAAGTAATGGGGGATGTGTCCACCTCTATGTGCATAATCCAGAAACCACCAGAAAATGTTAATATATACTGGAATAGGCATTCTACAGCAGCTTACTGGGAACACACTTTAAAGAGTACTTTTTTTTTATTTATTGTGTAATACTTACTCAGGTCTGAAATAAGAAAACTTTTATATGCTAGTCATGCATTTCTGAGTTATTATTGAGTAATTATTTCTCAATATTTCCACATATAGACAAGCTCTAAATGCAAGCAGTACTTACATTTCTTTTTGGAATAATATAGTTGAAACAATATAAACATGACCCAATGCAAAGAAGGGCCTGACAATCCAAAAGCTTCCCCTGCAGATTCATAGATACAGGTACTGACTGCATTGGTCTGTAGCGGAGACAAAAATACATATGGAAAGCAGCAGGCAGCATGTTCCTTAGAGAGGAATCTTGGCCACGTCAGAAAGTTCAGCACAGAAATTGTGAGCAAGGAAGCTGTCAGTTCCTGTTTGTCTTGACTTCACTTAGGAAAGCAAGACTTTGTGTCCATTCCATGGAGGTAAATCAGAGAGCAGCTAAAAGGCATCTGAAAGGTATCTGTTCCACTTCATTATGGAAACTTAAAAGTAAGGCCTGACTGCTACCTGTCTAGGATCAACAATATGTAAGTAGATAACATAACCCATTATATTGGTTTAGCTCAACACTGCAAAGGGCTGGAAAGACTCTTGAGAAGGAAAGACAAGGAGAGTGCCGGCTATACTGTTACTGAGCATTTCACAGAAAGGGAATAGTCAGGGACAAGGACACAAGTCTCAGAGTAATAAGGGTTTTCCCCAGATGGGAAAAAACAAATTTTAGGAAAAGATAAGCAGATTATAGCCTTTAATCATGAGAATTTTCTGTTATTTTTTTCTGGATGCTTGAATACATTATTCTGAGACCATAAGACATCTGTGATAGTGATGTCAGTCTGTTATGGATATATAAAAACTCCACCCTGAGAGAAGAGGCAGCTTGTCACTCCTGCTAGGATGACTCAAAGGCACCGATCTAGACCATTTTCCACTGCTGTCTGTTTTTTCTGGTCCTCTAAGTGCCCAAGTCAGGGAGTCAATGCATCCATTGGCCTGCATTTCTCATGTGTGAAACTCCAAGTGTAATGCTGGAAGGGAGAAGGAAAGGGAAAAAGGAAAAGAAATGTGAGTAAAAATCTGAGATAAGGCTGAAAACCATCCAGGTTACACACTCAGTGTATCATACTCCTTCATGCATGAGTTCAAGCGCAACAAAAAGATCAGGAGGTTTCCAAGCACAACCTTCATCAGTGGCAAAGGCCACATCTTTGTCTATGGTAGTCTAACTGAAGACTTCTGTGATGCATTTATTTGAGAACATGGAAACTCACTAATTCCTGACACACAGGTTTTTATTGGATCTTTTGTCACGACTGGGCATTAACATTATTTCTCAGTTAGTGCATCTGCTATGAAAATCTGCTGTAGCAAACTTCTCAGGAGATCATCTATGTACTCATTTCATTTCTGGGCAGCGTGTAACAAACCTTGGAGAGGAAAAAAATATTTGACAAAAGGGACAGTAATATAATACAGTATCTCTGTCATTTTTACCTCCAAAGGGTTTATTTGTATAGCTGAACAGAGCTATGATTCTGATTTAGGTATTACAATTAGCACTTAATGTTTTCAAGATGCAGTGGTGATAACTGCATGGACTGTTATGTCTTCAGGTTAGCAAGCACATTGAGCATCATTAATAAAAGACATGCTAGAATTCACTACAATATAAAGACAAACACATTTTAGAGTAACTTGTGACTGCTGACACTTGTTTCCACTTAATTTTTATTAACTATTGTTTATTACCTGAGTCAAGGAAAATCTGTTCATTATTTTATCAAGATGCAGACAGGTGTTTTTCTAAACTGCTCCTCAAAGACACTTTAACCATCTTCTTCCATTGCTAAAGTAGTCAGGGAAGTTATTAATGAATACTGCAATATTGCACAGATGCCATGGTGCGAAGTGACCAAAGGGATAGAGCAACAGTAAATGGAATTCATTGGAGTAGGTGGGGGGTGAGGAAAAAGAAACAGTCAAGGACAATTTTGCTTAGACAAATGAGTAGGATAAGATCTACAGCCAGGAAAACAAATGAGGAGACTGAGAAGGAAACAAATGAGCAATAAAACAAAAGCCCACAGGGCAAAGCCATGCTTGTGATGAAGGGAGCCAGCAGTATATTTTAAAGGCACAACAGAAGAAGAATTTTTTGTACACTCTTGCCTGTAGGGTGCTATGAGGAAATGCAGACGTTTGTCTACTGTTATGCAGTCAAGGTACCTATCCTCCAAACCAGATTAGGTCATAAAATCAGTTTCTCGTGAGTTAACAGCTGTGAACTGTGAAAATTAATTTTCTGTTCTTGTAGCTCCTAAATAATTCAGGAGTAGTCTGATGTCTCTATTTAAGCCAACAGTAGCTGCACAAGTGATAGGATTACTGTGTCCTAGTGAAGATGGAGCACTAAGGGATTGCATGGAGCGCTTGTAAAAGATACTTCATGCTGGAGTGACAGAAGGAAGAACAAAGTGTGGGGAGGATTTTGATGATGGTAAAACAATAGACATAAGTCATGGCTTGGGAGGGTCAGACAAAGTTTGGAGAAGTGTCACCCTGGGAGGGTTGGGAAGAACAAGGAAATATTGTTCAGTGAAACTCTGCTATCACCATCTTTGTGGTTATGCAAAACTTGGCCAGTCTAGTCAAACACTGACCTACTTGGCAATTACAGCAACAGTCCTGCTACGAAGGGGGTGTTGGACTAGACGACCTCCAGAGGTCTGTGCCAACCCTTATTTCTCTAATCTGTGGTTGTCTACTTCTGTGAAACCTTTTCCTTTGAGTTTGCTGCTGCTGTTGCTGTGTTGCAATTCCAGGTAAAATACAGCAAGTCAAAGAAACAGTGGAACACAGGAAAAATGAACTGCAGAACTTAGAAATATTTACCTAAATTCCTGGGGTTTTCATGCAATTTTTTTTATTTCAGCACCACAATCCCTATTTTATTTTTTTATGAACAGAGTAAGCCCCTAGCACAGTGCATACCTGTTATGTGCCTATCTCTTTTCCTGAGACAAAAGTGAAGAATTCACCTCTTGTTTCCTATTAATCTCCCCTGTCTCTTCTCTATGGTTAGAGTATACTTCTCTGATTTCTGCTGTGCTTCTTGCTGAGGATCCTGATTCTTTATGCCTAACATGCTCTCCTCCAAATACACTACAGCAGCAGCATTAGTCACTTTGGGACAAAGTGCTCTTGGATACAGCACATTGTTTTCTTCAACAGACACACAGAATGGATGGTATAGCTGAGGCTGCTTCTACAATGCCTTTTAATGTTTCTGACCTCCTCCAGTCTAATTGGAAAGCAGCACATAAGTAGTGCCTGATTTACCCTTTTTATAGACATTTAAAGTCATGCACTGCATGTGATTTTAGGACTTGAGGGAGGGTGGGGTGTAATTTTTACGTATACTTTCTAAATATAAATGTAGTGTTTCAGATATACTCTGAGCTGGTGCTAATGAAAATCTGTGGCAGTTTTTGCCAAGTATTATTCATGCTGTATTCTGTGGTAAATTATACGACGCATGAGAAATTTTTTCAGGCACTTCCACTAACACTTATAAAACCTTGCAAATGCCACAAATCCTTCCTGATTTAGTTATATGCTCCGGAGAATGCTGGCTTTCTACTTTTGACTAGTCTTGGTGTTTAAAAACACTACATTTCTAAAATGCTTTTCATTTACAGACTGCTCTCTCTCTCTGCCCCTCAATTTCTCTATGAAACCCCTAGAAAAAATATTCTTCCTCTTCATGGTGAAGGCAGTTTCTCATCTAATTTTCCTTGCCTAAAAGTTAGGCATCAAGACTAATGTAGTCATTAAGGCTATAGTCTACAGCTGAGAAAGAGTGAGCGAGAGAGCGAGTGATTCATCCTACAAGTTTTGGACAGCTATTTCAGGATAGTATGAAATTTCCTCTGGGAGTGCCTACTTATTTCCTTCACTGACTACATATGGTGCTGCTCACTCAGCTTCAGAAAAGGTAATGTTAGGTGCAAGGGGTCCTTTCTTTGGATGCATTTCCTAGGCTGCCATATGAAGATTTTGAACAGGAGTTTCTGTGGAATAAATCTTGATTCATGTGTGACTGACAATATTTAAATGAAGGGGGTTAAGCCTCTGGTGATGTAAAGATATTTAATTTTAAGCGTTCATATTACAGCAGTGCTTGGTGAATGTCTTGTGTTTGCTGTGAAAAATCAAATTTCTCTCTTGTAGGGATATCTGGTAAATTGTGTAAGCAGGGCAGGGTCCACCTTCAGAGTGAATCTCCTTAAGACTAACTGTTGTCAGCTATTTTAGTCAGTGACTCATCAAGTCAACATTACATTAACAAATACTTGGAAGCACGGTCCCTTAGCAAAACAGCCTCAGCCTCTTAGATGATATTTTTAAACAAAAGTTTCAGCTCTGAAGAAACTCTATATCCTAAAGATGCTCTAAATCATGGCAACAACGTGGAATTTATGAGTTGTGTAAAATGATTTTTTCAGAGTTTTTTTAATAGTTTTTGCTCAGGTTAATTTTCAAGACTATGTAAAAGATTAGTAAGCATTAAAGAATTAAAAACATGATACAATTTAATAGTAGTAAAGTAAGTTTAGAAACATGGTTGTTTAGATACAAATATAAATGAACATAGGTAGGAGAATCTGAGCTAGCATAGCCAGTGACAGCAACTTAGAATCACAGAATCACAGAATCATAGAATATGCTGAGTTGGAAGGGACCCATCATGTTCATCGAGTCCAGCTCCCAGTCTAGTGCAGGACATCTAAACATCAAACCCTGTGAAAAAAATACAGACCAATGATTTTCAAAATAGTATTTATTTTCATTTCGCTGGTGTTTTTTTCTAAAACGTTTTTAAGTATGTGAAAATGCAAAATATTGACTGATTATTTCTAAATATTATTCTCTGTTGAGTTTTTATATAGTTGTTAAAATAAGTGTATAGAAGATTCTGAATGGGATTTAAAAGTGGATCTTATGGGAATAAAATATTTTTTCAGCCTGAAACCCTTGTTTTGCTTGTAATCTGCTTTGAAATTTCTTGGTTTGGCCTAATTAAATGACATTGAATATTTGATATTTCCCAACTTCGTAAAATTATTTAAGGGCAAAATACTCTTGTTACTCCCTTAGAATACTGTCTTGGGGTGATATTATGCTGTTGTGTCCCCTATCACTGCTTTGTGCCCAGACATGATTCCTGAGCCTTTCTATGCCTTTAAAACTGGATGCAAGAGACAGAAAGAAAAACTGAGCGAACTTTTCAAAACAGTTTGTGCTTCAAGGACACAGAAATTAGCTACTGCTGCGGCGGAGCAGGGGAAGCATCGCTTTTTACTTTTCCAGTCAGCTTTTCGACTCTGCTTCTTCGGAGAGAGACGGAGAGTTGAAGGGTTTTTTTTTCTGGGACTTCGGTTTTTTTTTCCCTTCTTCTCCTCTGGACTTGTTCGGAACACCAGAACATCAGAACCCCACCGGGGGACCTTCCACCGGCCTGGAGGGGCGCCCCCCACGCCAACCCAGCTCCGAGGAGGAGGAGAGAGACCACACCCACAGAAGGACTCTAAAATCTTTCAGGTTTTCTCTCCAGAGCGAGAGATTTTATTATTTAGCATTATTATTATTATTATTTTCCTGTGTGTTTGTTAAATAAATAGTTTTTATTTCTCCTTCACTTTCCTCCAAGGAAAATTTGTTTTTCCCAAACCCAATTGGGGGGAGGGGTGGTTGTGGCCTGCCTTCCTTTGAGGAGACGTTCCTTTGGACGTTTCCCTGAATTTGGCCTAAACCACCACAAATACTTATTATGATAACTGAAAGGGAGGCAAATCAAGCATCATAGAGTTACAATCCCTGGTATGAGATGTGACTTAGAGAGAATTTGAAAAGTGGTACAAAATAAATGTTTCTCTTGCCCTTACCAGTTCCTGGAATAAATTCGTTTTACCCAACAAATCCTTGTGTAAGTTCCATTAGTATGCCTTGAATGCATAGTTCTGTGGTGAGCTACACCAAGGGATACACTGGGAACTGTCTCACATGAATAAGCTAATTTCTTTACTTCTTAAGTCCATCTTTTTCCCTAGACACATCATAAATCCTTTCATAGACTGGTCAGCCTTCCTTCTGAAATCTGGGTATGGATTCATGCATTCAGTTCTGTCATACAAGGTACAGCACATTCTGGATTACTAAATATTGAGTCATTTCTTCCAGTTAAATTTGGCACAGAATATATCTTCTCTTTTCCTCATGGTAAGAAGGAAATAATTTAAATAAATGCAAAAGAAAAATCAAAATATGATGATGATTGTGATCAATGTGATAACTGTTGGTTTTCTCATTATTATTTTGTTATAGAAATATATAAGCTAAATGTACATAAGACAGAAGATCACTAACTGAGAGTCCATGAAAACTTAGTTGGGTGACAGACAAATTGTTGTCTTGTGTTTGATGTTATTGTTCTGTGCACCTAAATAGCACAAGGAGGCAGTTGAGTCAGCCCCAAAAGGGAAGAAAAAATAAGTATATTTTTCTCTGTACTTGTTACCGTTGTCATATATTATGTACAAATTCCCATAAGTTGTGTAGCAATGAAACTAGAAACTCGAGAGGAAGAAGACTTAGTCCCATCTGAGCAATGATCTCTCTGTCAGGCAAAAAAGAAATACCGGTGAAAAATTTGGAAGCTGGTTTTAATCTCTTTGGTAGAGGAAGAAGCAAACCATATATTCTACTGGAGTAGAAGCCAAGTCATAGATGACAAAGAACTGTTTCTCCTAATAGTTTCTCTATAGCTGTAAGAAACTATTTTTCTGTGTGCTGTAGCAAACAACAAGGACTTCAGATATTTTATATTTATCCTAGGATATCTGTTCAAGGCAAAATGTCTTGTTTAATTTACTTTTTGGCTGGAAAAAAGAAGGAAATTGTGTTCTGCTAGTAGTGTTAGAAAATGCAACGAAATTTATCAGTGGAACTACCTAGGAAAGATGCAATTTGAGATCCCTTTGAACAAAAAAGCTGCAGAAACACTGGTGTCTTGAATACGGCATTGTATTCTATGAGTAGTTAGAACTAAGTTTATACCCTAACTTTTCTCCTGACAAATCCTTGGACATTGCCCCCAGGCAAGTTTCTCCACTGCTGGGATACTTCCTGAAGAAGTCTTTTCTCTTTTAAAAAATCATATAGCATTCTGTGAGTTCTCATGATTTCTTGAAATTTGCAGATAAAAAGGGCTGCAAAGCTCAGAGCATGCATTTTGGACAATTATATGCTTCACATGCAGGGGATATTATGTTCTCTATCATATTTTGGGCCTTTGAAAATGTTCCTTCAGTAGCAGATTATATCATCTGATGGGCAATTTGTGTACATGTCTTGCCTGTCAAATCTCTTTCCTTAACTATATACTTGAATGTGATTAAGTAATGAATAATAGATGTAATGCCATTCAAAATCTCTCATGATGTCCTGGTGCTCTCATTTAAATCCTACTGATCCTGATGCCTCTCCATGACTCACAGCTTCTGTTTTGCTGAAAAATACATAATTTAAATAAAGGGAAGAAGAGAAGAGGAAGTGTCTTGCATAAGTCCTTGCTTCACTCCTTTTGTTTTCTTGATAGGGCTAAGTTCTACTGTAAAAGCTACCATTTTGTTGCTTACTAAAATATTGCATTATCTTTCCAGAGGCACAGTGCTCCCTATCATGTTTCTGCAGAGTTCTGTGCTATTCTAACTCCTGTCCACATTATGGAAGCACTTACAGCTTCTGTTAAGGGCTCCAAGGCATAAAAGATGTATTCTGTGACCTCTGGTGTGCATATGTAAAGATGCATGAGCTATAGCATGAGCGAGTGCTGCATGGGGAGATAAGCAAGCCACTGTTACAAGGGATATAGATTCTCACAGCAGAGCCTGCTGTGGTGGCTGGTGCAATGTGAGGGGAGAGGGACATGGCCCTCTCAATACCCTTTTCCCACCCACCTGTAGAATTGAAATAGGACAAAAATTGAAATTGGAAAAAGAATTGAAAAATGGAAACCGCCAGCTATGCCTAAGGACCAAGAATTGCTTGTGGTTATGCAACAGGAAGAACCAAACAAAGAGAAAAATCAAACAAGACTACTTATTTCTTTTTCTTTCCCTACTTTCTGCCTACACCAAACTAGTGCTCAAGGTTGCCTTTTTTTGCTCCTTTTTAAATCTCTTTCTGTTTAATTTTTGTCTTTTCCTCACTGAAACTGTCTGTAATAAGATGACTATTCTGGTCCAACAACATTAACATTTCACTAGCTTCACTAAGTGTCAAAAAATTATTTTACATGTCTCAGCAAAATATGTCTTCTGTTTGAGACATGGGAAAGTTAATAGGGTCAGGCTGCACACTTTCTCTGTATCTTCTGTTCATGCTGAAAAGGATTCTCTTCCCTTATTAAAAATTATAGACATAATTCTGCTGCATCACAAATTTTTTACTGAATCTGAGTTTTCTAGGCATAAACTGAAGTAATTAATGGAATCACGGACTTTTTCCCCCTTTCTTTTCCTTGTGGCAACTCCTTTGGCTTTTTAATGTGCATGTGATCTTCCTCTCCTTATGTTCTTTTTCTTTCCACCTCTTCTTGATGCCCCACAAGCTGCCACCCTGACCCATCCCTTTACCACCTACAGTCTGTCACCTACAGCATAACAGCTGGTTGCCAAACTTCTCAAAGAAAGAAAAAATTAACCAGAAATTAACGTCTCTTAGTTCTTATATTAGAAATCCAGAAATCACTTAAAATAACATTCATAATTATTTATCCCCTGGTATTTATCCCTTGCTTGCTTTCCTCCAGTTTGCAGCCTGTCCCTGCAACAGCATATTCTTTGATCACAGGGAAAATTTTGATTGAAAGCACATGCTTCAGCAAGCTTAGTTTAAGTCCATTTAAAACCAAAGATGTTTAGGATCCCCTTCTGGGAAGCTTGTGACCTCACTGTATTCTAGCAACCTTGATTCCTGATCCCACCCTCTGTACTGTGGCACACAGATTTGCACACAAAAGCTAACTGCAGAAGTCATGCTGGCAGAGAAATAAACTTCTCAGTTTCCTCTTCACCGTTCTAAATGAAAGCTCTGTTTTCTTTAGCCTGAAGTGTCTTTGGCTCCTCATTCAAGCTAGGAGACTCAAAACTATGCTTGAATAGCAGCACCTTTAGCACAGGCTGCTTTGGGAACCAATAAACCAATTTCCCCTGCCCTTGATTGGTCTCTTGAGGAGCTCAGCATGTTCCCAGCCATTTTCAGATGCCAAAACTGTCATGACAAAGGCAATTAATATGGTAACAAGAGAGTTAGCATCCAAAACACTGTTTCCTGAGGGGCTTGTCACATAAGCTGCGGAAAACATTGGAAACAGTTACAATCTGCATTTCTTTCCCCAAATGCAAATTTCTACAAACCCTTGTAATTGCCCACATCCTGTATACTTGCAGTCAGACAAAGATCAAAAGCCTGATGGAGTCAGATGCAGAATAAATTACTCTTCGTAGTAACTCAGACCAGTAAAGGCTGCCTTGGTGAAGGAATAAAAGCAGTGAGCAACTCAACCTGGCAATGGAAAAATGTGTATCTCCCAAATGAGTATCTTATCTGTATGTTACTGGGAGATGTGCAGCCAAACTGAATGTCTACACAAAGCTCAGACAAAACCAAGGAGTGTCCGATTATTGTATCATGGTGACTGTTGGCTTTTTTATTATGCTGTGGTGTAAATAGTAGTTAAATACATTGGTTCAGCTTCTCAGCTGCTCCCATATATACTGGACACAGGTGGTAAGACATAAAGGACCTATTATTGTATAGCAGTCCTGGGGCTGATTCCAGACCTAATTTTGTGAGTCTAATTCCAAAGGACTATTATGTTCTAAGAGCTCACTGTAACACAGCAGCATTCTGAACCATGCCGCTATAATCCAATCAGTATTGCAAAAGAAATGGCATATTTCCATTTCATATTCCCTCTCCTCAAGAGAATCTTCATCTGCTTTGTTAAATTGACTTTATAGCCCATTTATGATACTAAAGCAGCACAAAGAGTGAGATCAAGAATCTGGCTCATTTCTGTGCCTAACTTAATTGTGTGCCTTAATGAAAACATAATAATATAAGTAATATTTATTTTCATGATGCTGGATAAAATAGATTTACTTATGAATCCACCTAGGTCTCTGAGGCTTTAACAATTAGATGTTTTTGGTGTTTTTTTTTTAAAGTATTTTTAGGCCTTTCTTGAGGTAAAGTGGAGCTATTCTGGCCCCTTGGGTAACTCTGTAATTACGCAGCCTTAGAACACCATTGTGTAAAGATTTTCCAGCCTACCATTAAATCCTTCTATGAAAAAAGTGGATTTTGCATGTAATAGACTGTGTAATGACTCTAAACCTTCCTGACTATCTGCTCCAAAAAAAAATGGAAGCCAGATACTAATTCAAATTATCTATCTTATTTGTGATTCTCCCAATCTGAACATTATGGAAAACTCGATGCCTTCTCTCAAAATCTGCCATGGTCCCGTGTGTATTGCCACCCAGGTGTCACGTTTTTAAAAGAAGGACATTTTTATGGCCAATAGGAGGATGAAGGAGGTATTTTACAAAAGCTCTATGCAGGCAAAGTGTCGGTAACAGCAAAATGGACTCATAGCAAAATTCTTCCCAATCAAAACATGTCAATGTCTGAGAGGTTATGGGATAGCAACTGTTCCTATGACCTGACCATTGCTGACACCTGCTTCAGTCTGAATGACACTGTGAACCTGTGGAACTTTTTGATGCATGTTTCCAGCTTCAAGACTTAGTGTTCCTTTCTTACAAAGAGAAAAGGTGGGTCTCTAGCCCCCATAGGAAGTATTGAAACCAGAGGTACCTCCTCTAATTACAAAACCTATAAAATTTGGATTCATCTCTCTTAATTGGGACATTCATTCCATGCAACTGGAATCTGTACTCTGTAATGGGTCAGCAGGAAAAGAATAAGCTGTTATCTGCATTATAAAACTCGAGTGTGAGTGCTGTAGGCATATGTTTCTTTCCTTGTAAACTGTACATTCAGTTATGTACAGGTTTCAAGGAGGAAAAAAAAAAGCAAGTTTACACCCAAAAATAGAAGCTATGGTATATTCCATGAGTACCTGATCTGGGCAGACAAGAGGGAAGGATGGTAGAGGGTACCATGGTACATCTGAATACGTGTAGCAGCACTTATAGATACCTTCAGAAGGTATCCATTCAGCTCATCCAGGATTTGAGTTTTCTGCTGGAGTTTGTTGCTTGTGTATTATACAGGTAGGGCGCTTGAGCAGAACCGTTGCTAACAAAAGTACATGAACCTTGCAATTTAGAAGTCCCTTTCTCTCTTCACTTTTCTCGTCTAAGTCCCAATGCTGTATGGTATAAGACCAAGCTTTTTATTGAAGAACATTGAATTCTTTGTTTGTATGCAAAGGGTGACAGCAATCTATGACTCACTCAACCAATAATTAATGGAGTTTAACTGAAATGGTTATGTAGAGATTGTTGTTCATGCAAATCATATTGGCTAATTCTTTTTTTATCCCCTCCACTTAATTAAGAAACACAGCTCCTTCATCTTTTTATGCAAAATCAGAGTCATGGATGCATGTGATAGTATTTCAAAACAAGAGGAGCAATCTATTAGCTTTGATTTGCTTTTATAGCCTTATCAGCACACTGTTGCCTTGAAGTTGTAGAAGTTTCCCAGTGCTTGGTCAGCAGAGAACTGACAATGTGGGGGAAACATAGACATCTTCAGGTTCCCACTGAACTGATTACTCTCCCATCTCTGTTTCTTTGCCAGAATGGCCAGACACAGCATCCCAGCACCTGCTGGGTTAGTATTGACCAAGTACTCATTTTGGAGGAGGTGGGGAATTGTTAGCAAAACCCTTCTTGCTTGTCATCTGGGGTTTCCACTTGAGAAGTTGCATTTATAAACCTATGTGTAGCAGAATTAAAATGCATATATGACATTACCTGGCATGTAGTCATCATAGCTTATTACAGATACTCACATTGAGTCAGAACTTCTATTTCCAGAAGAGCAGACTGAGAAATAAAGCCAAACTTACTATTACCACAGATGTACAGGGACATTTTACTTCAGTTTTCCTCAGTTTGTGTACCACAGTTCTCCATGATGGCAAGATTTACCTCATCAAACATAAATGTCTACAAAGCAGACATTTATATCTGATCTAGGCAGTGTGGACTACCTGTGTAGTCAATGGTGACTAGAAGACAGCTTGAAAGGGTGATTAATTCTATTCTAAAGCAGCTATCTGGAATAGGACAGATGAATTGCATCCTAAAACTGCTTATTTCTCTCCACTGACTATAAAGGGAGTATACAGTGATTAACTCGGATGTAGATGTCTGAAGTTAAGTGAGATGAATACCATCCTAAGTGACTTGAAGAGTTTTTCTCACCAATCTTTTTGCTGTGAGAGAATCTGTGCTTGGTTTATGTCATCAGTCCCCGGCAGAATCAAAATCAGACACTTCAGACATAAATGGATAACAGGATCCCTGTCACAAACAAGCAGAAAGTACTCCTTGCTTTTACTACTAGATGGTGATATTTTGGTATGCTTTTCTAGTAGGAAAAAAAAATGTTCAAGCTCTGTAAATATTCATTTAAAAAAAACCCCAGGCCCCAGAAATGCCTCTAGAACAATATCATTCCAGTGAAAAACTCTGTTGAGTAACTGGTGCTTTAATTGTGCTAGCAAAAAGGCTTTGAATTACACAATTGTATAAACTTGTTACCCATCAAAAAGATAAAAGAGCACACAGTAAAATGCATTCTTTTTAGAACATCTTTTTATTTGCATTTAATCACTTGTCAGGTATTACACTCGGGCAGAGTCAGGAGAAAACAGAGGAAGACTAATCCTTCTTCTAAAACACCACTTATATTTGTCATAATATGATTAGGACTGAAATGCAGAAATCCAGCTATATGTGTTCAACTTCTGAAATTCAAATGTTAAAAAAACCCCAAAACATTTAAGAAATGGTAACTGGGTATTACCACACATTCACCTGATGTGGTTTCTTTTGTTTTTTGGAAGCAATCAGAAAAGACTAAATATTTCCAAATTTAGTAGTGAATTGCTGTTTGATAACTATAGTAAATATATTTACTTTGTGAAGGGCTGATAAGGAAAGAAATTTCCTAAGTCAACATGAATTATGTTACAGTATTATTGCGGTATCCTTGGTCTATGGTCACAAGTGAAGGTTTGTGACCAAAAAAAACAAACAAACCACTGTTTAAAATCTCTTTTTTTTTAAATTGTTGTTGCCTAAAATTAAGAGATTGCAGGGTTTGTGTTTTGCCTCCTTTTAGGAGCTGGTGTGACTGGTAATAGCAAGCATAGCTTAAGACTGTGATAAAATGGGGATTTACCATACAGTCCTGAACCTCACGTTTTTGCCCTAAATACAGAAAATCTCCTATCAACCTTTAGAATGAAGCATGACTGTTAGAAATTTAGAATTAAGAAGCTAGACATGCAGAGTCAGGCACAGTGGCTCTGAAGTGAGGGAGAAAGAACTGGGAATCAGACGTAATAAATCATGCACTATATTTACTTTGCAGAATGCAGGTACAGGATTGATGGTTCTCCAATGCTGTTACATACACTGCTGAGACATTAACTGGTGCTGTGACTTTGCATACTCATATACAGAAGGAATGACTTGCTGACAGTGGCTAAGGAAAAAAATGTAAAAAATACTTGTGCATATTAGATTGCTGCAACTTTATACACAAAGTAAAGGACTCTCATCCTTGACAAATAGCAAAGGCGTAGATGTTGTGCTGGTGGGATGTCAGAGACAACTTCTGTGCATGATGTAGTACCATCTGCAGGCAGAGCATGTGTGCAGCAAGGTGCTGGGATTGCTGATACTCCATCTAGACAGCACCACAGAGCAACTAAAGCAGGAACACTGCAATAGATTGAAGAAATTGAAACTTCAGAAAAGCTCTGCGGACCTTAAACCAATGTCCAATTCATTGCTACACCTAAGACAGGTGCTCCAATGCCCCAGTTCCTTTTTCAGTGTCGTAAAATGATCAAGCTGCTCTGAAGGCATACCCAACAGTCACCAGACTTTCTTTTTCAGTTGAAAAACAATTAAATTTTATGAGGAAACTTTATTTCATGGAAAACATGAAAACAAAGAAAACATGGAAAACAAAGATTTTACTGGAAAAGTGCAAGAAACTGTACTTTGGAGACTTCGCTAGGGTTATTTGGAGAGTAGCACATGTCAAATAAACATTTGTCCAGTGTAAGAGAAAAACATGACAGTATGGTCAGTATGGTCAAGAAACTGACCCTAAAAAAATCAATGATCATTTCTTTCATCCAAGACCAACTGTAGAAAATTGAGCAGACATGAAATACTAAGTGACAGAGGCAGAAATACTGGAATAAAGCTGACTAGTTTTCAAATATATGCTTTTCTAGTTTGAGCTATTTATCACACGTGGAATATATATTCATGGTTAAAGAAAAAAACAGATGAACTTGTCATAGCTAGTAGACTACAATTTGTCATTTCATGACGGTTAGGACAATTATGCCTTCCAAATTAATAGCTGCCAAAACTGTCCTTAAGATAATGGTGAATGGTACTGAGATATGTGCAGACCATGTCTTTGAACAAGAGGGTAAAATTCTAACCTAATACATATACAGGTCAATACTGTTAAACATAACACAGATGATTTTAGTGAGAGAGCACAAGTCCTAAATTTGGTGATAAAGGATAAACTCTAGATTAGTAACCTGGAGTCAGTATTTCTGAAAAGTGAAGAAAAGAGAGAGAGAGAGGAGCAGAAAAACTGTTTTATAAAGTATGGACAATGTTTTAGTAATGACAAAATACATATTTGTAATAAACACAAAATACATATTTGTTTGATCTTTTTTTCTTAAGTGAAAGGTGCTCAAACAGTTGTACCTCAAATCAGAAAGCAGGGAAATCGTGCTTAACCATTCAGCCTTTCTGATTTTGTTTCTCACAGGAACAATCAATTCAAGAAAGCAGAGGTTTTGAGCTGTCAAGACCCACAGTGTTAACAATAGCTTATTCTTATTCAAGCCTTTTGAAAAAAATCTTGGTAAGATGTCATTGTAAGTGTTGGAGTACACTTGAGAAATCTGATTATTGAGGAGACTGATAGTTGCATTATATATATCCAAATCAAATGATGCTGCAAAACCTCCAATTTTCTCCTGAGATAATGGATGGCTTACTGTAGTCAGCTTCAATGCAAGGTGTCACTTCAAGTGTTGTGGCTTATGAGACACTTCAGTTATTTAATAGGCTGCTGTATGAACACAGAGGCAAAGATATATGTCCTCTTGATTTCTAGTCTCTCTTATCTTCTCATTACTCATTTTCAAACTTCCAGAAAAAAAACAGAAGTGAATTATTAACAGATGTTGATGTTTGGTTTGAGGGGGATGGTGCAAATTTAACTACATTAACTAAGGTGCCATAAGTACTAAGAATCATAAATTCCATCTAATAGGATGTACACGATTACATTATAAGAAATTATATGGCTTCCAGCTACCTGGCTCTGCCTCCTATGCTTATTCTTTTCTTGGGCAGTGGGTTTCTTGGGTAGTGGCTTGCAAAGCCCTCTAGCTAGATTTTTTCTGTTGTTCCTTTTAGACTTTTAGGAGGTATTTTTACATTATGGTGTTCCCTGTTTGTGTGTTATCTTATTCATTATCTCACAGGACAACTGAAGGCAGCAATGTAAAAACTGCCTGAGAAATTGAAGATGACATAGTTGCACATTAAAACAAATGATAGAATTTTTCTTGCAAATTATTCTACATAGCAAAACAAGAGAGTAGCATGTGCTTTATTACACATTTGTTTGTCAGAATAGTTTAACTTATATCCAAGATAATGATCCTACAAGTACTCACACAGTTAGAAAGAGAAAACAAAGCTTAGGAACCACTCCTGACAATTTGAGTCCATGGTAGGAATAGAAGAGGTAGATATTATTTTTAAAATGGAACAGATTCTCCTTGCCTTCAGAGCTTCAGAGCTTTAGCAGACTAATAATTGAAAAAAAAGAAAAATTGACTATGAACTTACCAGTGTTCCTGGTGAAGAATGGGTAGGTGAAATATGTTTTTAACTCTTTCTACTTCTCTATTACCACGGGTTTGCTGTCTTTTGTAATGTTCCCATAGGCAATGTAAGGAAGTCTGAATGAGACTTCTGTGATGTGACTGTGAAATGGCTAGAAAATCTCATTGAAAGAGAAGCTGTTGCTGTCCAGTGTTCAGCAGTGAACCAAAATATCTCTGCTAGGCTCTGCAAGGCTTTATGCCAGGTCCATTAATAGCTTAGTTCCAAAAAGATATGACCTAGAGGGTCCATGATGGTAATTAATTCTGTCAAAGGCTTCTGCACAATAGAAAGGCATAAAGTAATAGTTCTGTGTGTTGTTCAAAGAGCAGTGCAAGCCTATGAGCAATACAGCAAGTAATCATCTTACATTTGAAAAGGGATTTAAAATAAGCATGATATGCATTAGGAAGAGCATTCTAATGGTGGTAATACAGACCAGTAGTAGTATATGTTGTCCATGAAGGTCTTTGTCAGAAATGTTAAGGATCAGGTTACAAATCTGTCAAGAATGCTATGGATATAATCGATCCTACATTGGAATAGATGGAGACATTATGTGAATTTTCAAGATCTTTAAAAGGCAAATTTTATGGGATTCTATAATGACATTATTATTGTGACAGCTTCTCCATCCAAAGCAAAAATACAGACTTTAGGATAGGAAAGGTGTTCAAGAAAACAGTTGGGAAACCAAACTAGTCAAATGGTGAATATCATCCCACCTGCAGGTGGAAGGAAAGGCCAAAGGCTCCCTGCCTTAGAAAGTGTGCATGATATTGGACTCAATATCTTAGAGCCATCTACCAGTTAGGTGTGCTTTATGATCCAAAAGTGTTGCCTCTATGAGGTAAAACAGGCATAATCTAATGCTGGACTTGGTCTGTCCAATGAATCATGCTCCCTGAGCTTTAGCTTTGCTCAGAACAAAGCAAAATTGTCAAATACAAAGCAAGGAAAAGTTTGTTGTATAATAAATGATAACAAGTGAGAGAGATGCACAGTGTTAGAATATGAATTGGCTTCTATACAATCTATTTGCTTTTACTAGAAAGGCTATAATTTGAAAGACAGGTAAACTTTTTGTTTATGTTGCTGTTGCCTTTGAACTATACAGCAGTGTAAAGCAAGTTCCCAGTTCTTGAGGATAATTGCTACAAATGGGATTTGTTCATGCACAGCCTTCAGTGATTTTTTACAAGTGGTTCTTCCAAAGTCCCAGTGTCACAAGGAGCTGGGTATTGTAAAGGATTACACTTTTTGCCCCATAAACCAGAGTGTTCTGTATGGCTGAGACACAGAAGATACACCACAGAAAGAATGGTGATGTTGGACATTGTAAATTTAAAGTATATCCATATTTGATTAATATAGCACTGCCATTTCCTGTTTTAAAACCTTTGGGGTAGATTTCCTCTGAATTATTAGAGTCCTAAATTATTTGAACCAGGAGGTAGATATTGGTTCCAAACTGACTACAATTTTTTCTGTCTGGAAAAACAGCAACAACAACAACAAAACAATGAATTGGTTGAAGAGTAACGTGTTCAGAGAGCCTGAAGTGACCAATCCAAGGTTAGCAGGTTAGTGACAGAGATGAGGATGGGGCCAAATGCACTTTTTTTTTTCTCACCAGATCCCAGTAAATCCCCTTGCTCTCCCCCTTGCACTAACAAATGACTTCTGAGGTACAGATACCAGTTTGAGGTATTGATACAATCTCTGATCCCTATAGAGCAATAAGGTACTCCTACTGCCCTTGGGCTTTGCAGTAAGCTTCAAATTCTCACTTAACCCTGGTTGAAACTATTTTGGATATTGCATCTTAATACCAATAAATTAGAACCAATAAAGAGAATTTAGTCTTTAATCAGACAAAGCGAACCTACGGAGATCTCTTCTTCAGGCTATCAAGGCAGTTATAGAGGCTGAACTTTAAAAGACCAGTATAGTTTTACGACATCTGAAACCTTTGTAGCTGAGCAAGTTAATATGTAAAAGCAACCTCATTTCCTGTCATGGGACTTCAGCAGATCACCTAATGTGTCAGGAAGGATTTTGTATTTGCACATCCTACTTCACTCAATTAAGTAGATATATCACAGGACATTTTCACTATTTTAATCTTAGGCTGATACATAAAACTGTGTTCATCTTCATAGTCAAAGTTCACTTTTTCCTAGTTTAGTGTTCTGCTGTTGAAATTAAGCTTTTCTGTGTTCCAGTCGTCAACACAAAATTTGATTACAGACATTTTATAAAAATAAGAAGAAAGGGTCATTCAAAAGCAACCATCATTTAGTCAATTTCACCTCTTGCTTTGTTTTTTTTCCTTGGACTGCTTATTATGTAAATTCTTTAGCAAGTATTGTAGGAGCCTGGTGACTGAAACATACAGAAGTTGTCTTTTATGGGGGTAATCACTGAACACGCATATTTGAAGTGCGGGGAACACATTATTGAGGTAGCTCTTAAGTAATATAGATCTAAAGAGCTGCCAGGCATGCTAGTTTACCTTTATACTACTGTTTTCTTATGAGCAAGAGAACTCAGATTCTCCTCTTGTCAACATGTTTCCTTTGGCACTAAATGGAATGATGGTTAAAGAAATAGTTCGAAATCCTTGAGCATTTTGGCAGTGAAATGGAAGCTGAAAAAAACTTTTTAAAAGATTTTGTGGTTTATATCTTTGAGGAGAAAAGAATTTGAATGCTGGACAATTTCCTAGTGATGCCTGATTTTTTGAATTCAACTTATTAATTGCCTGCTTGAGATAATTAAAGCATTTGTGCTCAAAATAATTGGTGTCATTGAAAAGAAAGGATTTAACCTTGGCAGTAGATTCAATCTGTCTGCTCCAATTCATTCCTGTGAAGACAAGAGGAATCATGGTGTGTGGTTTTTTTTCTCTCTCTCTTAAGATTGCTAATAATTAGTTTAAACATTCAACAGATCATCTGGGTAATGGATGTGTATAGTCCCTCATTGTTCTTCTTTATATGGCAGGACTAGAAGTGATGCTCTCTTTGAGGATAGGGGTAGTTGTGGTACTGCATAGCAAGAGAATGAAAATGAGAAATTATTTATATAATCTGATCACATTTTTGTTAAACTTGAATACTATATATTTAAAATTCAGCTAAGCTGGGTCTTTTTAGAACTTGGTTCCACAGAACGTGAGATGGAAAGAAAATGAAGAAAGGTGGACCAGTGATCTGAACTTCAATCTGGAGGGGCTTTTTGAGAATCAGCTGTAGGTTTTTGCATGTCACATAATAGTTGAAGTTGGAAGGGACCTCCAGAAGTCATCTGTTCCAGCTGGACAAATGTATGCGTTGTGATACAGAACAGCTGATACAGAACTAGATGCCATACAAAGATTTTACTGGCAGAATTTCCATGGCTCATGGATGAAAGTCCAGAACCTGATGTTAAGCATTTACAGTCCCTGAGGGAATATTTAGCCCTCACAAAAATAAAAATATGAATTTGTCTAGTATTAAGCATGGAAGCAGGGGAGGGAGGGAAATTTTCAGATCTCACAGCTATCTTGCCTGAGGATCGAGTTGGATGACAATTTCTTTTTCTGTTTTCTTCTTTTCCCCTTTTTTTTTCTTGTAAGCAACATTGAAGTCCATCCTTTCCAAGATGTATGCAATATCTTATCTAGTACAGGAGAACATGCAGTAAGATAAGTAAGTAAGATAACAAGCCTTCCTTTGAAGGAGGAAGGTGTTAGAGCAATTATACAAGGTTTTGTGACATGACTGTTTATCCAAAAGCAGGAAGACTTTGTTTCAGTTCCTTTTTTAATGCCTGAATCTCATTCAAATATCTCTAAAATTGATAGAGCTTTTGCATAAAGTGCTATCCAATGCCCAAAAATTGAAAAATAATGTTTTCTCCTCCTTCTGATATTCTTTCACCATGGAAAAAAAAATCAGTTAAAATTCATTGGGCATTCATTAGAGGTTCATTAGAAAAACATTTGGTGAAATCAGTGTCTCTGAAATTCCTGATATCTCATTTGGGGGTTCTGGTTTCCACACATTCTCTTTTGGATTACTTATGCCTTTTGTATGGAATAGGAATTCAAAATAGCTGATGATCTGACCTTTGATTTTCTCTTTTGCTACAACTACATGCTTACATTTGGCTTTTGAAAAATTCACATTACTTGGGACTTGAATATAAGCTGAAAATAGCCAGCAGTCCAGACAATTTTTCCTTCATAAAAATAAGGACATGACATAACATAACATAACAAAACTCCAAGTTCCCTCTAGATGAAGTTGGGGCTTTCCAAGGGCTGTGTTGCAGAGAGCAGCATTTGGTGGTGCCATCTTTAAAGCTCTGCTTTGTCACTTGCTTTTCCTCCTCTCCAGTGAGGTCACACCTTCCTCTAGTCCTGTACCTTCAGTGACTCAATAGGTACTTTAGGACTTGGGTCTCTAATGAAGGTTCTCAGTGAGAAGAAAAATGCTTTCCTGTTCTTTGTGCAATAAATCAAGAAAGACTCTGATGTGGTCCTGAGTAAGTCTCTCAGCACCGGCGAGGCCACACCTTGAATCCTGTGTCGGGTTTTGGGCCCCTCGCTGCAACAAAGACATTGAGGCGCTGGAGCATGTCTAGAGAAGGGCGATAAAGCTGAGGAAGGGTCTGGAGCATAACTCTTATGAAGAGCAGCTGAGGGAGCTGGGGGTCTTTAGAATGGAGAAAAGGAGGCTCACGGGGTCCTTATTGCTCTGTAAAACTGCCTGAAAGGAGGGTGTAGTAGGTGGGGGTTGGTCTCTTTTCCCAGGCAACCAGTGACAGGAGGAGAGGAAATGGCCTCAAACTCAAATGCACCAGGGGAGGTTTAGGTTGGATACTAGGAAAAAATTTCTTCACTGAAAAGGTTGTCAAACATTGGAACAGGCTGCTCAGGGAGGTGGTGGCATCGCTATCCCTAGAAGCACTCAAAACATGGGTGAGTATGGCACTTGGGGACATAGTTTAGTGGTGAACACGGCAGTGCTGGGTAACACAGGAACTTGATCTGAGAGGTATTTTCCAATCTTAATGATTCTATGATAAGATTTGTGCTAACGTGACATACATGTAAGAAAAAACCTCCTTCACTGAAGAGCATATCCCCATCTTTTTACAGTGAAATACATCTCCCATATCCTTTTACTCTATAATGAATAATCATGCAGTTGCACCAGCAGTCTTTAGGGAATACTGTATTGTCATTGTTCATTTTGTAAGTACTGATTAGCCTTGTACCTAAACCATAGCAGACCATAATTAGTCCAACCTGTGGGATTCCTATTTGCAAACAGACCTAGAAGATCCCTGATGGACATATATGCATTCTCCCTTTGCTTCCTGACAAGTAGGAAGGGCTTTTATCTCCTTAGGTAGGACAGCCTTTATTTTGATCCCTCAAGCTTCCTGATATCATAACAGCTCAGCTGAGATGCTCCAGCTATTGTCTCCATCCATCTCGACCATTATTCTTAACAGAGTCATTGCAGCTGAATGATAGCAAGCAATTTTCAGTGCCAATTTCCAAATATTAAAGAGTCAAAATAAAGTTTGCATTGGCAAGACTGAAAGAAATAAAAAAAAAGAGGAAAAATAAAATAAAACTTAAAAGGAAACAGAGGAGTGAGAAAGGAAGGGACATGGAAAGGCAAAGGGAAAGGGAAAAAGAGAGGGAAAGAGAGAGGAAGGAAAGGACATTTCTAAGAAGTAGAGTACTTTAGAGTGAAGATAAATATTTGCGTGATTTCACACACTATGACTTGGAAATCTCAGCCATGAGCGTTCATTGAATTCATTTAAACTGTGTGTCTATCTCCATATGAAGATGCATGTTGTTGTGTTATGTGGAACAATATCCCATTTTCTAGTGTAAGTGGAATCCCATAATCTACTGTAAGTGGAAACATACATAAGAAAGAGAATAAATGGGTTTAAATTACATTGGGAGTTAGAAGGGAAAAGGTCATGAACTCAATTTAGTCTTACAAATGCAAAAAAAGAAAACTTTTTAGAGCTTCATTTATCCTCTGAATTCATGAGATCTGCCCAGACTCATTAGACTGAAGCAGTAGAACAAGAGTTAGGTGATATGTCACTATTCTTTCAACAAGACGATGGTACAAGCCAAGTAAAGCAGATAGAAATACATTATTTAAAGTGAAGGAATTATCCTCTTTGCCTATTGCTTAGCATAATATAGACTTAAAAAAATCTTTTAAAGCTTATATGTCTGTAAAGCCAGTTCTCACTAATCTCCATCAATGTCAGCTCCCATTCAAAAAAATTATGCAGTTCATATTCAAATTCACATATATACAAATTCACATACATACATATGTACATGCACACACACATTTATGCATATACATATGTATGCATACCCAAAATTGTACGGTGACCCATCTCACCCTCCTGCATCATTGAGAAATATTTGGTAGTATAATATTTGTATTATTGTTAAGGATTCTTTTCTTCAGGATACATTTTAAGGATACATTTCTTCATCTTTGCTGAAGGCTTTCAATTTTCCTTTCAACAGCATCTTTAAGGGACTAAGATGATAGAATAATAGGAAAAGAAAATGTGTCTTTCTCCTTTTTCAGAAGTTAATTCATACCCATGGGATGTGCCAGATTTTAATGTTACAAAACTAAGTCCTCTTATGCTCTGTATGGGCAACATTTGCAATCTTAGCACTGAGTGTGCGAAGTGCTCTGCCTGAGAAGCTTAATTGTGCCCAAGAATGACTGGCATTAGGGACAGGAACCTCAGCTAACTTCTTGGCAACTGGGATTTTGATGTCATCAGAAATGGTATCTCTTCATGAGAAAGAGCTGTTATTTTCAAATCAGAAAAAATGACTGGATTGTCTACATTTCCACACAAAACTGATGTTCTTAAGCACTCCTTGCCACCTTGATCTTGTCTGAGCATTTGAGATCCTCTAATAATTATTTGATTTGTTTGATGATGTGGTTAATGTTAACAATGCCCTCCTGATTATTATAGGTTTGTGCAAATTGCAGGACATGGTGGCCTGTGGCATTCCTACAGCATCTCTAAAAAGGACATCCCGTATAGACGTTTGTGCTAACACAGCAAGAGCAAAAGGCCTTTCACCATCTTAATATTTCATTAAGCCCTAGCTAATGAGCAGTGTTAAACACACAGAACTGAACTCTGCACATGGTACATTTGCTTACCTCAAAGAGTACCATCCTGATTTAGGCCAAGGACAGGGTTAATTTTTTACAATCGGTGGGAGGGGCTGTGGCCAAGATCCAGATACTATTTGATATCACCTCAAGCCATTGCCAGGAGTGGGGGAAGGGACTCTGGCTTCCAAGAAGAATGTGGCAGATTCGTCCAGAAAAAAATGTGGCTGCTGTCATGTTGTGGCAGATTGGGCTTGGTGAGCATTTCGCATGTAAATCACCCTCTCTTTTGTACACTTTTGTTATTAATATCATTGCTATTACTGTGCTTTTTCTTATCTTAGTGCTGTTTCCAATAAATTGTTCGTATCTCAACCTGTGATCTTTGCCTTTTGTGCCTCCAATTCTCCTCTCTGGCCACCCGAGAGGGGCCAAGGAGCGGGGAGGGTGCACAACAGTGGAAAAGAGGAGGAAGTGAGCAGAAGTGTGGTTTGGGGAGTCTCAGTGGGAGAACTAAATTGGGGAGGGCCATTCCTAAACCACAACATAAGCTTTTCGGCCAAAGGAGATCATATGAAAAGAAGTCTTACATCAGGCCAAGCCTGAATTCAAACTGGAAAGCAATGACATTCATAAAAATTGAAATAAAGACAAGATGTTTTGAATTTTTAACTTTTGCAGCTTAGATTGAATTAAAATTACAACACGGATATAAAAGAGTGCATTCCAATTTCAGGTGGTTGTCCCAAACTGGCATAATACTTTGCTTTCGATCTGTAAACATCACTCCATTTTACTTAGAGCTGCTAGAGGGAAAAATAACAACATTTTCTCAGACTTTAACAGGTTTTTGTCATTTAACATCCAGGTTAGAGTCAAAATATTAGTGTCAGAAGATAGTACTTATGAACACCTATGGTATTTTCATCCATGTCTATCGACTATCATAGTATTTGGTGTGAGAGAACCAAGCAAATATACTCAGATGTATGAAAGTACACGTATCTGATTTTGCACTGCCCAGAAAATACCCAGCACAAGTCCTCATCAGCCAAAACAGACATATAGGAGATGACTGAGTGAAAATTCAGTGTTACAGGGAAGACCATTGATGTCTCTTATGGTGAAAGCTCCATCTCAATAGAGCACCATATTCCAGCATGATCAATATTAAGAAAAGTTTATTTAAAGGAATATTTTCAGTGAAAAAGTAAATATGACTTTTTTCTAAAATTGCCAAATTGTTTCTAGACAGCTGTATGGAAGGATATGCTAATAATCTACCTACAGCTTGTTCAGACCGTTACAATGTTGAGAAGTTTTAGTCATTGGAGACATACTATCAATGCAAATTTCTTGCCTTTTTGTCTTTGCATATGCATATTTCTTTCTTTCTTTCTTTTTTTTTTTCTTTTGTTACGTCAGGTACAAAATATTTTAACTGCAGGAACAGAAAGCAGGATTACAAATGTGGCCAGAAGAATCCATAAGTAAAGAAAATGGAGTGTGGAGGAGCTCAGCAGCTTCCAGCTGTTCACTGTAAAAACTAACTGGAGCATTGTTCCTAAAAAAAAGGAGACATAGCTGAATCTTTGGTCCAGAGACAAAACAATGACTACTATCCTCCTTCCTTATTCTAATTCAGCTCTTCTGGCTATTCTCAGGATGGTATGGCATTCTGTTCCTTCCGTCCTTTCCTTCGCTGTCATAGGGATTTATGTGTGATTTTACTGTCTCCACAGTGCTCTGTTGCCATGAAGAGCAGACTAGCAATTAATCCATATTAGAAGTCAGTAGAAAACTATAGATCAAGTTTGGTACAAAGGACTCTTTAAAGAACATTGAAACTCCTGTCATTGCCTGAAACCTAAGACAAGGCTCTGTTCTCAGAAGTGTTATAGGTAAGTAGCTCCACAGACAGGGCCAAAATGCACAGTCGTGATTTGGGGCTTTAGAAATTCAAATCTACCGGTTGCATATGAATATTACTGGTTATGCATGTGACTGTGTATACACGCCAGTTACATGTGCGGAGAAACTCCTCTCCCAGGTTCTAGAAACAATTTTCTTTCAGATGGTGTCATGCAGTAATCTGATAACCACACTGTTTAAATGGGGCATCCAAAATCCCTGTTCCAGGCATCTGCCTGGAAAGCAGTTTACTTTCTGATATGGCTATGTCTGCAAAAGTACTGATCGTATTATCACACCCATTGCCATTTTTCATGCATACTTCCTTGTGGTAGATAGGCATCCTTGCCAGGCTAAGCAGGCATGTGACAAATCCTAAAGAGACATGCCATTAGTGTCTTCTGTTATTGCACTAACCTAGGGTTTAACTGGTGCAGAAAAGGTTCTGCCAATCTGCAACCATAAGCTGAATTTCATCCGTTAATTACTGTATTTATATCTTTCTTCAATTATGAATTTTGATGTGCATAATCTGCAGAAAACCAAAGCAAACAAACCCCAGGAATACCTAACCAAGATCTAAAAAAGCCTTGTTTGACAGAAGTGTTAATTACACACTTAAGCACATAACACAAAGAGGAATTTAGTTCAGGAAACTCTCTCTCCATATCTGCTCTGTTTCTGTGTGGTTTATTTCCCATGGAGGTTATGAGAAGATGTATTTTCAGAGGACAGTACTTTAAAATGTGGCAGCAGTGTGTATTGTTGTGTGTCATATAAAAAGGAATTATACATTTATTCTCTCTGATGCCTCTTGCAGAAAGCTGAGACCTGCCTTTCACTCCTTTAAATTTGTAGTTGCATTTCTGTGCTTCCAAATACACTGATGGTGCAAATCAGAAAATTTGCAGCTCAAATGATCTAATTTATAGTTGCCATCAAGCACCTTGCAGGTTTTCTTGTGACCACTGAAATGAAGGCATAAAGGAAGATCATTCTTTCAAAAACTCGTTCCTCATATATGTTGTCAAGAAATACCAGGTGGAGGGGAAAAAATAAGGACTACAAAATAAAATACAAGGAAAAGTGCAGTATAGATCTGTAAAACACATCAACATATTATGAATGTTTTTGTGAGGTGCTTTTTATCTTACTCCTTTGCACTTCTGCTTTTCCTTTCTATGAAAAGAAATCTCAGGTCCCATCACTCTGAAATCTAGTGCTTTATCAAGGTGTCTGGTAAAGTTCTATACAAGTTTTTGTGGACTTTCAGTCTCAAAATATTGTGACAAATGACAGCATTTAATTAAAGTACAGCTTGAAATAAGAATTTGTATCTCTTTTTTAATATATTCCTTAATAATCAGTTATGGGGTGCTGGCAGACTGTGTGTTTGGGAAGACTTTAAACTTATAATTTTTTTTTAATAAAAAAGTAGGACTTGATCTAAATAAGCAAAAAAAATGTTATTGCTGAGAATATATATGTATTTATGTATTACAGATCTTGCTGAAAGGTCTAGAAATTCCTTTCAGCACATAGTACTTGCATGAGTGATGGGGTGTTTTGTCCTTTCTGCTGCTTATTTTTTCTTCTTTTTCCTTGGCTTTGATTCTGAGGACAGCATGCTCTTTTCATCTTGCTAGAGATATGGCTCTGCATAAATCTCTCAGGAGATCTCACTCTACCCAAGCAATTTTATGGTAAAAAAAGGAATGCTTCCTTATGTCTGTATAATTTCAGTTGTGTAAATCAGTGCATTGACCTTAAAGCCATCCTGACTTTACTGTGGATCCGCCTTGTTCACAAAGTTTGGCTTCTGAATTATAGTAGCCGTAATATCCTTTGCCTCCATGTTATGCACTAGTAGATTACATTTTTTCAGTAAGTGTTTGAAAAACATAAAGGTTTTATTTTTCTTGTACAGAAACAGTTTCCTAGAGGGGAAAAACAAATAAATACAAAGGAGGAAGAAAAAAAGAAAAAAAAAGAAGTGAGGAAGAGCGAAAACTGAGACTTGATGTTAAATATTTCCTTGGTGACCTGAATGAAGAAAATGGTATCTGGTTTGTCAGTATCAAGCAGTTTTGCCATTAAGCTGAGAAGAAGCCAGCTAAAGTATAAAATATGGCTATAAAGCTTCACATAAACTACAGAAATGACAAAATAAAATATCTGTATATGCTAATTATATGGTGTAGACCTAGTTTTGCATTTCCATAAATCTTTCTCTTGAATTGTTATATTGGCTAGTAATTAAGAGACTTATGACAAATTACTTGATTTATATTCTCAGCCAGGTCTGGACCTTACTATGTACTGATTTCAGCAGCGAAGCTTTAAGAGACACACAGGAGTATGCCATACTTTACTGAATGAACCCGCAAAGTTCTTTTGTGCTGTCAGATGCTTCTGCAGTGTCCATGGATTTTATGAGGATATATGAACCTTTCAGTTGTGGAAGAATTTTGTTTAAAACATAGGCTTACAATCTTGGAAAGAGAGCAAGACTGTGTCATCACACATCTAGATATAGCTAGAATACGTTAAGAGTATTAAATTTTTTTTTTAAATCTCAAATTAAATCACATATGGTATATATAAAACTCAAATTTCATTAGATCTCCAGGAAGATATCACATCCTATGAATCCAGTTCTTGAATATAATTTCTTTTTAGCCAATTATACAACATCAAAGAAGTGCACGGAATTTTTTGTAGATGGTCTGATTTTCATAAGCTTTATTTGTTCATTGCAGAGAATATCTAGGATCACCATTCCAAAGATGACACAAACAGGATGAAAACTTGATTTACAAACTGTTAACAAAATATTCTTTCCAAACAAAGAGAGGCAAAACATTTTGTATATCATCAGTTACTGGTTTGGTGGTTTTTGATGCTTCCTGGTTTGTTTTATTTTTTTAAAGTGGGCTAATTAATTTTGGCTACACCAATTCAGTGTATATTTTGTAATCTTTATGCCTATGAGGTCTTACAAATTGTTAAGTGGTTAGCAGCACAGGTCAAAATACTTCTCTTTTACCTCATCTGAGGTAATGCATTTCTAGATCTTATACAAAATTAAGCATTACAGCTAGTCTAAGATTTTTAGAAGTGTGAGGCATAAAAAAGAACGAAAATCCTTAGATAACTGATAATTTTACTCCATGCCCAAGTTCTTTAACATGAAAAGTAAATAATGAGTTCTTCATTCTGAGCTATATAATACATTTTTCTAAGGAAACCAGAGCTTAGACCTTAATAATTACTGGAGGATTTGAAGGACATTTAAGTATGATACGTAGTGTTACCTGCTACAAAGAGAAGAATATTATCTAAACAGTATGAATGTAAGTACTGTGTTCACAGATAAGGAGGGTAGTTTTAATTCTATTTTAACAGTCACACAAATACGTGTCAGACATTATAATTATTGCCACAGGTTGGAAGGTTACAAGAGAGCAAAATGTTTATGGATTAGTAATCTCTTGTGGCCACAGGTGTCCAAAAGTATTCCTTCTCTTCATAAAAAATTTAAAAAAAAATTTTTAAAAAGCACCAACAAACAAACAAACAAATATTAAAAAAACAGAAAAAAACAAAAGAGAGAAGGAGTGGTGCGACAGGTTAAAAATGAGCAAGTTACACTTCAGTGTAGAGCTTCTAGCAAGGAACTGAGGGTGAACCCTAGAAAAACTCCCGTCCCACTACTGTAAATACTGCTTTGAAGCAGTGAAATCTTAATTAGTATTTTTCTTCCATTTAACTGCTCCAGTGGGTAAGAGATGCCTTGTACCAATTTTTATCTTTTCACTCCCCATCTCCCTCCCCTATCCTTTTTTTTTAAAATTTCTCTACCTAAGATTTCCAGGGGGAACGGTGTCTATAAATTAAACTAACTGGCCACAGTGTTATATGATTATTGTCTAAGTGGAACAGATTTATCATCTTCAGTTTTTCATTTCCTGTTCCAAGATTTCTGTTAAATACGTATTACTCATGAATGACAAAAGGACTAACAACAAGAGAGGCTATTTCCCAGGGGGAGTAGGTACATTTGGAGTGTGTTTATTATCGAGCTAATGCTCTTCACCAATAACCAATTGCACATTCTATTAGATTTTGTGCTCTGCTTCCTAAAAACTGTATATATTAGCAGGTGGGGTTACATGTGTTAATCCACTGAGACCAATGAAAGCTAATGCCTCTCTTAACACTTCAGAACATTGTAATTCTTCACCCTAGTCTCTCATCACCTCTCCTATCCTGGTCTCACGCACCTGTGTTGGCTTGGAGGAGAATGCCAAGTAGAAGCATCCAGACGTACAGTTCCCTGTGTAGTAAATGTAAATTAGAGATCCATGGAGAATTTTAGCTCTCATAAAATCTAACTTTAAGGCACCCTGGGTTGAATTAATCGCTATTAGTGCATTGCAGTCTGCTTTAATTAATATAGTCCATTAGCATATAATAAAAATTCAGAAATGTAATTGAAAATTGTCAAAAGAATCTGACTGATAATAAAAGATCTATGCCCAGGTGGTAGTTTCTGTTTTAAATACATAAGAACAACATTAAATATCACCTACATCACATATGCTTTCATCTGGAAGAAACCCCAGGTGAGCACTGCACACAGTTACCACTAAACTTCCTTCTCTTCCCAGCTGCCTTCCTCTGGGTTGTAGAAGCTGCTCTGTGATTTTTGAACAGAACATGAGAACCCTTCTCATGATAGTCCTTGACTATCTGATATTATTCTTTTCTTCTTTTAAATTGCCTCATTCTGAAATACAAATAGCATAGTTTGACAGTGACTGCAACAACATGGGAGCAGTTGGTGTGTAAACATCATGTTTGGCTATTTGTGGTGTCCTCTGATTACAGCCTCTTGTAAATGAAAATGACATGCCTCTTTTTCACCTGTCACAAAGCCATATCTCAGGAAATACATAGCCTAGACTAAGGGGGAGGCCAGGGATTTCTGCATTCTGTTCTTGTCTCTTCTATTTGCTGAATTCTATGTGTTTCAGTTGTCGCTTGCATAAAATGGAGCACTGAAATTTAAGGTACGTTACAGTTGCTGTTGCGGCTGTGGGGACATCCCTGCCCTAAATTTAAACTGACTTTGGCAAAACAGATGCTCAAGCACTTGCCTTGATTTCAGTCTGAAGTCTGCTGTTATGCTGTATGCTACAGCAGTTAAACCATATATAATATCTCAGATAAAATCTAACATTCAGATTCCTTCAGGAGCTGCAGTCACATCAGGTGTTACCAGTTACCAACACCAGACACTGAACCAAGACAATAAATTTCAAACCTTTTCTGAGGTTTCTCAGGCTCCCTGGACTTTGAACTGAGATGAACAGACAGGTTCAGAAGTAATGAAAGAAAAAATTACTTCCAAATCTGACAGCAGTTAAACTCTTAGATACTCTGAGTTTTAGTCCTTATGCTGAATAAAACAGAGCCAGGAGGTGACCATTGGCTCTGAGACGAGTTAGCACCAGCTGCATCTGGGTTTTTAATGCTGGTCCACCCCAGCTAGTTGGAGCAGCCCAAAACAGATTGAGTGTTGGGTGCTAGTTCAGCTCACAGTGAAGCAGTTTGGGTCCAGCACTCAACATGGCTCGCTTTTCGTTAACAGCACTTTCTTCATCAAATTATTAATGCATCCAGGTCTAATTATCCCGCCTTCTCTCAGACACTTGACCTGAAGGACCAAAGTTGTCATGCTTGACTAGATTCTCTTCACACTCAGTGAGAGAAAAACATGTCTGAAAGGCAATTCATCCCAGCTAAGGACTTAAGACAGTGTCATGAGTCTAAAGCTATGTAAAATTAATGCATTTCCTTTTGCTCCCAGTTGTGTCTGAAGTAGCCAGAAAAGCCTCCCTCTTTCAACACTGTGGCAGGATTTAGGCACCTACATTATTTTTTATTGATTTAAACTTTGTGCAGTGTGACTACCTATCCTCCTTTCCCTTTAATGGGGGTTTTAGCCAAATGTTAAAAAAAATAGTAGTTATCAAGTAAAAGCATGCTTTCAGTTCTCTTATTGAAGTCTGTATTTTCAAAAGCCTTTTGCCAAATAGTTTGCCACAATTTGTCACTTACATTTAATCACTACTTTGAACACTAGGCTCAAAAGACTTCCATCTGAACATCCCCAAGTATCTGGATTTTTTCAAGATTGGATCAAAGTTTATTAATAGGCATTATGGAAATGTAGGGAATAATATGATATTGAGAAGGGAGGACAGGTGTAACACCAATGAACCTTCCTACGGCTCAGTGGATGGGGAAGTTTTGCTTGCTGGTTTGCCTGGTTTTTAAATTTACAGGAAAAAGCAAGCTATTCTTTTGCTGTGCAATCAAGTTCCCAGAAAATAAGGACCAAATTAGTCTTATAAGTAATGGATTACAATGTCCCTGCTTACTATAATCTTATCTCTTTAACCACTTACACAGTAATTGTTCGACAAAAGACTGACACTCTTTTCTATTTCCTGGTTGTGATCCTGCAGGATTGCAGCCATTAAAGAATCATCAAGCAGAAGAAGTGTAAAGTCTTTGTTGCCTATTTTTCAAGAACCTTTCTTAAGGTTTCTCTTTTTTCATTTGCTTGCAGCACACAATTTCTCCAGTAACGATGTGCTGGTACTTGATTTTCTTTCTGCTGAAAAACAGGCTCGATTAATTTTTTTAAATGCTTTTTGGATTTAATTTTCTTCTCCTGGATTAGCAAATCAGACTGAGCAGAGCTAGAGAACAACTGTTTTCTATGATATTCTTGTATTTAAATTCTTGATTTTAGCAGTTTCATGTTTACAGGATGTGAAGTTCTGGACAAGAAAAACATTCTTAGTATTTGGAATTGAGTCAATCGAGATAATGTTGAATACTTTAAAAGAAGGTTTCAAGTAAAAATTTTGATCTCAAGCTGAAAAATTCTCTTTCACTTTCCGGATATTCTGAGCTGTACCAAAAGGAAAATATTATTTTCCATGTCCCATGAAACACATTCTTAACATGTCCATTTTTATAATGAAACATATCCTTAACTGCACCTAATTAAAGCTGACTTCATCTGCTTGTATAGATTTTGAACATTTTTAATGGCTTTCTTAATAAACAAACAAACATACATACATACATTGTGTTTGCAGTGTGCCTCCCTGGATTTTAAATCACCCTGAGAAGAAAAGAACTGCCTATTAGGTCCTGTTCATCCAGGGAGAGTCTATAGTCTTTATCTATCTATCTATCTATCTATCTATCTATCTATCTCTCAGAAGAGTGTTAATGTGTGTAACTCTCATATTAAGAGAGATGGTGAAGAAAGGGTCTTGAACCCTTTGGTTCATGTATGCTTCCAGCTGAAGCCTTACTGAGATATAAGTCCTGGAATTGGAAGAAGAGCAGGAAAGGAGAAGTTATACAGGGCAGACATAATGTCCTGGAATGCATGTGCATTTCACAGTAGATTATTGAGAGAGAAAGAGAGAGGGAGAGAAAAAGAGAGAGAGTGAGAGAGAGGGAGAGAGAGAGAAGAAGGAAGCAAGCAAGCAAGCAAGCTTGGTAGCAATATATAGAACTCTAGAGCTTTCCTCTTTCCCCTTACTCTACCTCCCAAGTGAGTATTAAGACCCTTCTTGTCTACTCACAGTCATGTCCTGCAATGCTTGCTTCTCTGGTGTTAGTACCTATTTTTGATTGGAGAAATGGCATATGCAGTCCTTAGTGTTTGAAGCAAATCTGAACCCAAATGTTTCTGCGAGTCAAAGCCCTTTCTAATGGCAGGCTGTTACTCAGTGTGAGCTTTAGCTGAGACTAGATCAGCGGCAGGTTAGAAACCATGGTGCTCTCAGCTGGGATAGTCATAGAAATGAAACCTCACCACCCCATTAACCACCACTTTCTCAACACCAACAAAGGCAGCAACTCAAGATGGAGTCTGCCTAAGAGTTCATGCAGAAACTCCGTACAGATAGATACAGGCTTCCCTACAAAAAGGCGGTATTCATAATTCTGGAACTGATCTCGAGGACGGATCATATACTTTAGCTGAATGGATGGAAGAAGGAACTGCTAGTTGATGAAGGATTAGTGCAACTGTCATACAGAAGCTACCTGACCATAAATGTCATGTGATGGGAAGTGTGGGTGGCTAACTCTGTACATTACTGTCAGGCATCTTCTATTGTCAGGTTATTCTCCCCCAGGAGCAGGACTTGTCTTTTCTCTTTGTCAAACTTACTAAGTTCCTATTTGCTTTTTCTCCAGCCTGTTGAGGTGTCTTTGATACAGCAGCAGTTTTTCTGTCTTTCAGAGTGGTCATTCAACCACTCTTCCAAATTTCTGTTGCCTGTAAACTTGCTAAAGTCAGTCCCATCTTTCACTATAGCACATAATCTGTGAGGTCTCTGTGTTTTCCTGAGAGCTGAACAAAAAGAACTTTTGTTATGCAGAAATAAATCACTGTTTGAAGGGCCTCTTATGGAGTCGAGCTGTAAACAGTATGCACAATCCAGTCTGAAAGAGCAAAAATCTCCCTGGAGGTTTTGATAAAACGTAGTAAACCTGGGAATGTGCAAATTGAACTGCAGTGCTTCCACAGACTTTGTTAAAGCCCTTGATGGAGTGAATTTTCATGCTCTGGACCCTAATACTGCAATTAGACTTGGCTGTACAGACAGGAGTGACATTCACCTTCATTTTGCTTGAGGGGACAATGGAGAATTGCACAGTTCATTGTCATTTTTTATTAAAACAGATAAGAATGGACTCTAGGTTGTGACCCTTGTATTCAGCGAGACCTCCAAAAATCACTCAGCTGCAGAGATAACAATCAAGAGCACCCTCGAGGCTGTGTATGCTCTATATCAAGACAACCAAAGAACCCAGTGAAAATGCTACATGAATATTTTCCCTGGCTTCATCCAAATGTTATTGCTCTATGTACCTGTCTTGTAAGATCAGCGCTGAAAGTTTTGCAAGTAAAGTGGAATCTGAACATCTTGTTTTACTGCTGGTAACAATAATAAATGATAGAAACAGAATAGTACTAGGCTGTGAAATTTCCTTCAGAAATGTAGTGAGTGTACAGACTTATGAAAGAACAGGTATTGAGAAATACTGAAAATATTCATTACTAAGTAACAATAATCCCATTATTTGTCACATTTTTTCCATAGTAACAAAAGACAAATTGTTCCATTTACTTTTCTTTAAGTAAATGTCTACAGCCTCTGCTTTAAGATATTAACTACATTTTAACCTGAGCAGTCCAGTCTGAGCAGAGTCAATGTTTGGGCAGTTGTCTTAGTAATAGACATGAGCTGTAAGTGTCCATGAGGTCAAGCAATACTATGTGACATTTTTGGGTGCAGCAGTTAGAAAATGAAGAACCTAAGTACGCTTCAGGCTTAAGGTCTTCATGGACTGCCCTGCAAAAATCTTGAAGTCTAGGAAAAAAAATTGGAAGCAGTGAATAATGAAAGTTACTTTCTTGTTCCTGCAGATGATTAAGAAAATTGAGAGATTCTCCTTCCACTAGGGAATTAGCTTTCCCTGCTTAAAACAAACAAACAAAAATCTATGGATTTTGGTTTTGTGGTTTTGTTGTGGAGGTTTTTTTGGTTTTAATAGCTGTTTCTCAGTTGTCCTTCCAATTACCTTCTCAAATACTGACTTTGAAATTTCTTCCATATATCCTCTGTACTTTGGTTTGCACATGGGAAAGAATGCTCTATAAAATGCTTAGTATCTCCTCTGCAGTGAAGCGAAGTTGACCAGCTGCATCAGGGACTCGTCTTGTGTTTCATCTTTCTCTGTCACCTTCCTTTCCTCACCTCTCAAACCATTATATCCTCTCTGGTCTCCTTCTCTCTGCATATACTTGTTCTTCTTCCAGCTGCCCCATCCCCCCACAGCTCCAGCACGGAGTTCTGGTGAGGTAGTGGGCTCCCTCAGCCCGTCTGGGTTAGCAGTGAGACAGAACTCCCCGGGGTGCTGACTCAGTACGGCAGAGCAGGGACTGCTTTGCACAAGCATTTAAACAACAGTGCTGACGGCAGCTGAAAAAAAATCTGCATGAAAATTGCACAATCCATGAAATTTATTACACCTGCAGTTTGCTAGCTGAGTTCCTAATTTGCATGTGATATTTTGCCTTCAACTGACACAATATTTAAACACATCTACTTCTACATGTAAAACTCCATTCTGATCTAGTTGAGATAATTTTCCACTACCTATAGTAAATGCCTATATGTCACACGTTAGTATTTCTGAACTTTATTTGTTCTTTTAAATAATTTGGTCGTGGAAAGATCTTTCAGCTTCCCAAACCTGTTGTTTTTAAGAAATTTGCATTAGAAAATTCTTCAGAACCCTTTCTCCCTAAATCTTTCTTCTTCGTTCCTTTGATTTACAGCTTCTAAATAATTTGAAGAATGCAATTTGTAATTAAGTGCATTATTACTCACGTATACAAATTCTAATGAATACTTGTCATGATTCTACTATTTTTAATAACATTACTGGTGCTGTGCTGAGAATTCTTGAAGATCAGACCAATTTTTAATAGGTCAGTGTTCTTTTTATAATTACCTGACTCATTTATTTTGTTTGCCTTTGCATGAATATTTTTTTTGCTTTATTTGATTGTGTTAGCAACAGAGAAAATTAAACGTCTCTGTAGGTTTGGTGCAGAAAATAGTTGTAAATATTAACCTCTACTATAATTTTAACCTCTACTGTGGATATTTTATAAGAGATGTGAATATTTCTTTCTCTTCAATGCGCAAGGAAATTTCATAAAAGAGTAAAGAAAATAGTTCTGCTTCTTACTTTTTCTATAACTATAATTGCCAGTAGCAAAAATGCTATGCTAGAAACAGCAAAATCTTTCAAATATTGATTGCATGGTTTGCACACCGTCACGTTCCTATTTGTGTCTTAATCTAAGGCCTCTCTTTATTTATGAAAAAAAACCTCAGTCATCTTTAAGTCAGTCACAAATCAAAATTGAAACACATCTAATCAAAATCATATAAATTGATCCAGAATTAAGATCATTAAGTCATTTAGTCTATCTTCCTTCCTCATAGGTGGGATTAGCTATACCTAAAATTTTTGTCCAATCTGCTCTTGGAAAATCTTCCTAGAGCTTCCTAGGTGTTGTGTTCCACTATTTAACTATCCTGGCATTTAGAAAACTTTTCCTTAAGTCTAACCTATATCTCCCTAGCTACAATTTAAACCCTTTTTTTTTGGCTTTTCTCATATTTGAAGACTGTTATCAGGTTTCCCATTGCATTCTCTCAGCAGAAACAAACAGGATCAGTCTTTACAGAACATGTGATTTTAGCTGTCTTATCATTCATTCTAGCCCTTGTCCCCTCCTCCCAGTTGCTTTTTGACTGGTTGGTATCTTTCCTGAGTGCCCATGTGTTCCAGTACACAAAAGTTCTCCATTTAGAACTTTGTACCATCATAAAACTGAAGGATACTTCACTTACCTTTCCTGCCACACTCCTCTTCATACACCTTGGGATGTTGCCTGCATTACTCTGTATGAGCATGATTCTGCTCTGAAACGCTAGGGACATTCTACTTCCCCCTGCCTTGAAGCTGTGGAATCATGTGGGAGAAAATATATGATTTATTGACTGGAAAATGCTAACTAGAGGCCACCTTGCCTTTGATGTCAGAACTGACTGGTACTGAGGAAACTGTTGACTGCACTAACACTTTCTGTTTATTTTTCGTAATTATCCTACAGTGCAGTCATAAACAGTTCTTAGTGGAGGGGAAGCCAAAATGTGGATTTTTTTTTTTTCTTTTTTTTTTCCCCTCTTCTGTGCATGCAGTATTCCTGACACAAAGTACATCGCCTCTTCAGGCAGCAGAAGCAGACAAGACATCCCACCACTTCAATCCAGCCTCTTCAAACAACTATGTCCTTTATTCTAGGCTGGCAGAGTAGATTTGAAGTCTTTCTGGCTAAAGGGGGTTGAAATGCCAGTCTTTCACGCCTTATACAAGTGGTACGATCTCTAAGCATTTCCCTGAAAGACTTGATATTCCCTGGCTATATAAAACTGCCTGGATGAAGCTGATCGATGCTGTTGCTATGTTAAGCAACCTCTGAGTATGTCTAACAAAATAAGTGATGCCAGAAGAGCTTAGGTACAGAAGGGAATAATAAGGAACTTGGACACAAAAAGTATCTTTCAACTATAAGGGAAAAAAGTTAGACATGGTGCTAGAAGAACATTGAACTTTCAACAACTAATCCCATAAAAATACATATATCTGCAACAGGATTAGGTGGCTCCGTATTACATTTTAGATATCTTCACTATGCCTTAGATTTATGTAAAATGCCCAACTCCATATTTGCATCTGGGCCTATATTAAAAATGCCATAACTGCATTATAACTGCAATATAACTGTTTCAGGGAAACACACTGAATCTTAACAGGATCAGACCAAGCCTGGTAGTTTCTTTACAGGTAAAAAACCCCAGGGTTTCAGGAATAGGAAATGGATATTTTTTCCTTAGGAGTTTTCTTTTGAACTATAAAGAAATATAGTATTTGCTACAAATGTCGCAGGGGGCATGCCTCAATATGGTGGATTGAATTTTCTTATTTGAGACTAAGCTTAAAAAAAAATTTAATATGAATATATGAATAAAAGTTTTTACTAGGATATTTCAACTCCAGAAAGATTCCTGTCATCGCTATAGTTAAAAATATCTATAAACATGGTCAGATATTAATACCAGCCACGGTGGGTCTAAATTTTTTTAGTAAAAAGAGCTTTGTTATCCACAGCTGCATGAGTCATCATCAAACAAATACCAACAGCTGTATTTGTCTGCAATTAAGCTGCATTAGTATTACATAGGACTCAAAATAGTTGACTCAAGTAATGAGTCCATTCCTTCCACTTTTATTTCAGGTGACTAACTTCATCCTATTGAACATAATTGGATTAGTCAATGAAGAAGATGCTATTCACTAGAAAAAGGAGCAACAATCCTAAGTATTTGATTAATAATGGGTAAATTCCTTGGACACAGAGATACTATACTAAATAACATTTTCTGTTTTGTAAATGTGGACTGAAGCAGTGGAATCAGAAATCAATCGAAATTAATCATAATTTTAAATTAGCCTGCATGATTTTATCTGCAATACTATGTGAATGTATTTCAAGTTGTGTATTCGACCTTGATTTTGATTTAACGTACAAGGAACAGTTGGAATCTGTGGCAGGGTATTTTTTTTTTTTGGAATAGGAAATGATATCTTCACTGCAGTGAATATGTAGGGTCAAAGCCTTAGCTGATGAGAATTAGATGCAATCAATGAGCTTTTATCCATATTCATCAGCTGAAGATCTAGACTAGAAATTTAAATTCTTGTTTCCCAGATTGTATTCATGCAAATCAATTTATTTGGCAGTGTAATCAATACCCCTGTAAACAAAAGATATTTACAATAGCATAACCAACCATACTCTGGAGGTCATTACAGTGGTTTCATATTTTTGTTCATCCATTATTAGGGGGTAATATTAAAAGTTTCACAAAGGTCTCATTCAGACATTTTTAGCAAATTAAAATAGAATCATAGAACCATAGAATGGTTTGGGTTGGAAGAGACCTTAAAGATCATCCAGTTCGAACTCCCCTGCCATGGATAGACCCAAAAGTCCTACCACTGACCTGGAACCTGGTTTGACAGTGTACTCCTGAAATATTTTCTCCTTAATTTTTCACAATTTGCTTATTCATTTTGGAAGTAACCTAAAATGGTGGATGAAGTGATCATGGACTTGTGTATTTTTGATCCTATCAAACCTAATCTTTCTGAAACTGGTAGCACTGACATTTTATTTGAGTTTAGTAATATAAGAGAATTTGTCAACACTGTAGAAATTCAATACCTCTATTTTAATTGTTTAAAATAAACCTGGGTAGTTTTTATTTAGAGGTGTTCGGCCATGTAACAGTGCAAGTGCCAATGACGAACATTTCGTTCAGAACATTCTATTCTATTCTATTTATTTTCATTCTGCATTTTAAAGCATGATTTCTTCTCTTACAGATAATGGTCACTGAATTGCGGTACCATTCTACTAGAAGAACTGGTTGCCAAGGTGTCGTGTGATTAGCTCGAACATCTGAGTTCTAAATTTCACTGAACTAGTCACAGTATAGTGCTGTCTATAGAATAGCTATGAAATCTATCTTTCAGTTTCAGCTGTTACAACAGGTAATGGTTTACCATTTAATAAAGGTAGACTTTTGGAAAAAAGATCAGCCAAGATCCTTCTAGTCCATCCATGTAGTTTCAGAAATTACTCTGCAAACACACTCAGCTCTATTACCTCTGTTACTATATCTGTGCATTCATGTGACACCTGTGGTCAGTCAGGACCTATGGCTGAGAGATCCTTGTGTATACTTCATAGGAAATGAAACAGCGTATCACCAAGGCATCAGCCAGTGATAGCAAAACATTCAGTCATCCATTTAATAGCATGAAAATCTCACTATGACTAGTGAATTTTAACATGGGGAATAAAGCAAAAATTTTCTCTGCAACCAACTGTGATTTTTTTGGTAGAGTTTCTCAAAACACTAGATAAAAATATTAATTATGAATGTATTTTTTAATTCTGTAAATGCAGCAGGGTATAGTATGTCGGTAAGAGAAACTGAACAAAATATGTTTGCTGACACTTACTGTAAACTAGATGAAATTCAATATATTTCTCATATGAAAGTCACCAGGAACATTCCACTGTGTATACTCTTAAAAGCATTATCAGTACTATCAGCTAACACGTAATCTGAGATTTGACCTCAAAATGTTTCACACAGAAGTCAGCAGCAGACGCCTTATTTCTTTTACAATGTGAATACCTTCTCTATTGCTCATTGTTTATGGCAGTCATTATTAACTGCTGATTGAAGCGTGATTTGTATCACAGATAGTGAGACAGATGATCCAAGAGAAAAGCTCTGCTGGTCAAGGGCCAGTGCCTTCCAGTAACCCAGCTGTTTCTGCACTGTACTCCTGAAATCAGAGTTAAGATATCCAAGACATTTAACCACACCGTACAAGTAGATATAAAACAGTATTTCCAGTAAAAGCAAGAAATTAACAAACTGGAGTGATTCCAACAGAGGACCACTAAAATATGGGAGTGTTTAAGGGGCTGAAGCATATGATGCATGTGAAACTGAGGGAGCTGTTTGTCCATCATTCAGAAGAGTGTGTGGTGATCTAATTGCTGTCTCCAAGGTTCTAATGGTAGAATATAGTGATGTTGCGCTATGACCTTTCAGCACAGCAGCTGTACTCTTCACAGAAGTGCCTAACAAAAGAAAAAGGCACAATAGACAAAACTTGCTTCTAAGTTTCCCTGAATGTAAAGTAAAAGCTTTTCACAAAGAGGACAGAGACTGAAACTGGTTGCCCAGAGAGTCTAAGGAATCTCCACTCTTGCAGACACTCAAAACTCAGCTGCACACAGCCCTGGGGAAGCTGACATTATATTAACCCTGCTTTGAGGAGAAAGTTTGCACCAGAAAACCACAAATGTCCATTCCAACCTAAAGTATTCTGCAGTTACCTGTTCCTTGTCATCTCAGGTCACCTCTGAAAGGTGCATCTGGGAAAGAAGACTTTCACAGTCACCGTAGGGACTGTCAAAGCCAGGGCAGCAAAGTTTTGAGAAGAGGCAGCCCAAAGGCAGGATGAACAAGTCAGAGAAAGAACTGTCTCCTCTTGGCAAAATATAAGACATTCTGACTTCTCAAAAAAGATCTGTGTGGAAAGGCTGGTAGAACTGAAACAGGTGTAATGAAGAATGTGGTGTTTCATGGGAACTGAATGATGTCCAGATTTACACAGGAAGATCTCAGAGATGAAGAGGACTTTTTCTCAGGGAAGTGCTTTATAATGTGTCAGCCTCTTTTGTAACAATCCTTCAAGCTAAGCCAATACCACTGATCCTGCCACTGCAGAAGGGAGGAAGTGGACTGACATCCAGAAGAGAATACTGCAAAAGAGCAGTAGCAAAATCAAGAGGCATGATCCTTGTAGATCCTCTGAGTGTGGTCTGAGAGCATGTTTGAGACAGGGAATAACAAGAGAAAAGGAAAATATACGCAATCCAAACCTTCATATTAAATTGCTCAGTAATGAGCACAATGAGGTAAGGTAGTCTCCGTACGTACCATTGTACCACAGTCAGATGGACTAAGTCAAGTGCAGAAAAAGGGCCAGTGCTGACTTCTAATGGGAGGTACCAGTAGCTTGATTTTTTTTTCCCACCTGTTTTTGTTCCTATGCAGACTTTTCAAAAAAAAGTTTTCACCTGGATCTGTCCTTCCTCTGGGAATGTGCTCAGACTTAAAGATTTATGGTTTCTTTTAAGGGGGGTAAGTCTTTTAGGTGGAGAAACCACACTCACCATTATTTCCTCTTTAAAGACTCCTAAAGTTGTGTACTAATAAGTTCCTCATGTGTCTCCTGAGTGTTTGATATCAGCATCTGTCTGTCTTCCCAAATGATCTCCATTACTGGGAAAGTTGTCAGCAATGGGTTATTTGAAAGAGATGCTCAGTATGGTTTATAACAGTTAGAATATTCTGACTGGAGATGATACTGATGCTGTTTTAGAGAATATATTTGAACATTCTGTTGGTTTGAAGATGATGACAAGGAAATTTTGTCATGGGACTATGAGCATTCAAAATGGTAGTAACAAGTGAGGGGTCATGGTTTGGGAAAAGCCGTGAGAAGAAAGTGAGATGTTTAGCAGTGGTGCAAAGTGCACTGATGCACTTCTAAAGAGCTGAAAGAAAATTTTAGTGGATGGCAACTGTTTTATTTTTTGCAGACGAGGACAAAAGAAGACATTGGTTATGAAAAGAAGGCAGAAAAATTCATGTGTAAAGGACAAGTTTGTTCACCTGAAATATTTTGGTCTGTTCCAGTTAGAGTTTTTCTTCCTCAGAGGTATAATTATGAAATGCTAACATAGCCTAACATCTAATACGTTGTACTTCTTTCCATGTTGCCAGTATTACAAAGACATCATTTTGCAGCAGGAAGTTCTCTTTCAGCAGTGTGGCTCTGAAAGCATAATTTTCATATGCTTTTCAGAGTTTATGCCTGGTAAGTGAGGCTCTTTACCTTGTGAACTTTCACATTATTGGGCCAACTGAAATAGATGCTCTTGTCCTTTCAGGATAGAGTTTCAGCCATAACACTTAATTTCTGACCTTTGTGGGTTTAACTTATACTCCATTCTGACCTTCAGAATACTGGCATGAATATAGGCATTTGCATATTATAGATCCACAGCCTGAAAAATCTACTCAAATTTAGAATAAGTAGCTTCTGGGTATGCATAATGCTTGTGGGGGTTTCTGTGGGGGTTTTTTTGTTGGGTTTTTTTGTTTGTTCGGTTGGTTGGTTGGTTTTGGGGTTTTTTGTTTGTTTTGTTGTTGTTTGGGGGTTTTTTTTGTTTTTGTTTGTGGGAGGTTTTTTTTGTTACATCTGTGAGACTTTTATTTTTTTACTCGTGAATACATGTATATATATATGTATGTGCCTCAGGACACCAGAACCCATAATGTGGTATTGAAAGGAACACAATGTGCAACATACAAGCTGAAAAGGAGAACAGTAAAAAAGATAATTTTTTTATTAGTTTAAAATTTGACTAATTATTTTTTTTTAGAATATATTATAAAAACTACTCCTAGACTAAAATCTTATTTCAAGTTTCAGCATGTTGTGGATTTTTATAAACAAATTACAAGCTCCTGAATATAGGGGTTTATGCAACGAAAAGGCTGACAGTTCCTTAACTATAATAGCAAGAACAGACACTAATGCAAAAGGAACACTTATCCAGCAGAAGAGTGACTTTATAAAACATTGTTATGAAAAGTACCTTTCTACTTAGTTATATTCAATCTGCAAATCATAAACTCATTATTTTGCTGGCAAAAAAATAGGCTGGATTGGATTTCAATTTTTTTTCTTGCATCTCATTATTCTACATCTGTACTGACTCTTCCTTTCAATCATTTCCTTTGTGATTGCTCAGTTTCATGTTTCCTATAACTTGTCAGGCTAAAATGTTTGACGTTTATACTGGGAGTCCCATGCATCTAGTCAGCTAAGAACCTGACTGTCATCTTGAATGGGCAAAGCAAAAAGCCAGCAGAAAATGGAGGCAAAGGAGAAGAGAAAAAGTTGTTTATATTTCTGAATTGGCTAATGCAATGCTGTAAGAGCTATTCTGGAATTGAATACCTTTCTCTTCAGATAAGCACTGGCAGCTGTGCCATCTGCAGTATAGAATACCTACCTGCTTCTCAAATATATAGTGATTCTGTGGTAGCTGACTTACATCTACTTACATAAAGCAAGCTATACTTTCTCCTCCTGGATTTGTTCTCTTTTCATTTACTCAGTTTGGCAGCTTACCTTGTGTACAAGCTGTCAAAATTTGACTAATGTGCCTCTGGGAATCAGCTGGTCAGTAAATCTTTCCTTTCTCAGGCTCCTTTGGCTTTTTTGAACTGCTTTGTCATTATAGTAACCAACTGAATTAGAATTGGTTTTTTATTTGATAGGTCATTCTCTGAAACAGACAAAAATTACAGCAGCAGCATGGTTACAAATTGAACAGAGCAGGGGTGGGGGAAAGCTTAATTTATTTTTTATTTCTCTCGTGAATAAGAGTCTTAGATTTCCCAATATTACCTTAGAAAGATGAAAAAAGAAATCTACCTGTTTATGTGAGCAATAATTATATATTCTGTGTAAGGAGAAAACATTCTGCTGTGCACTGATGAAGACTGTTAGTCATTTCATCATGTTCTGCAGCATTGCTTCTCCTGACTGAGCACAGTACTAATAAAACAAGTTAATGGAGTTTATTCTGTCACAAACACTACAATTTCAAAGAGCTGATTGCAGTCTATGGGAAATCAGTGTCTTACAGCCTCTTAAAGATGCACAGTGGTTTTAACATATTATCCAACAGAAGATATACATTGAAGCACTCTAGTTACATGTGTAAGAAGATATGGAGAAAAGGAGCAACAGCATCCACTGTTGCTAGTTCACAGGCCATTTTATGATAGTTGGATCAGTACACAACAAAAGTGCCTCCATGTTTTCAGTATTTAAAAATTCTCCAAATGATAGTTTTTCTGAAAGTCAAATTAGCTAGGATGTGGAATTGAGAAATTCACATTTTATAAGATGCATTTAAACCAAATTGTACTATTTAATAAGTAACTTGCAGCTTGGATTGATGTTGATAAAGATGTACAAACCAAATGCTGTTTCACAGTCTCTGAAATTGCATGTTATTCATACTAAAATATGAGGCTGATTATAAGATGCAATGGTAATCAGACTGAATTAATAGGAGCCCTTCAACAAACCTTCATTTCTTCAAGACTCATGACATTGCCTGTAAGTAGACATGGAGAAGATGTACTATTTTGGAAAACAGATTTCAATTGTTACATGAGGATTGAGGTATGTTGCTTTGGTTAATCAATAGAACTTCCAATTTAAAATATTGTTTAATTTACATGAAGGTTTTCTACAGGATAATATGTTCTTCCACCCCCTCAGTCTAATACCAATTAAACTCTGACAAAAGAGAAAAATGAAGAAGATGTTTCAATGTTCACTAGTCTTTAGGATCAGAGAAATGCATTTCCATTACGGAACACTACTATTTTACTTCACTGTCTCTTTATAAGAAACTCATCTCTTTAGCTCATGGAATACTAATTAAAGCTAAGGGATATTAGGAAAGCTGAGGTTTGTTCAAATTTGTAAATTTCAAATTTTCTAACAGAGGCAGACAGTAATGGGTCTTTCCTTGTATAAAATTTAAGTGCACAGAAACTATCAGGAATGCAGTACTAGCATTGGAGACAAAGCAAAATAGCGTTAGTTTATTACTGGCCTGGACTCAACATTAGCAGGATGTCCTTTGTTCCTGTTTGTGATGCTTTTTGTGGCTTGGTGAGAAATAGGGACAAAAGGGAGATGGCAGCAGCAGCTGTGGATATAAAATGTGTACACTGTTAAACATATGGCCTTAGATGAGAACAAACGCTACAGAGATGGCGAAATTGCCGTTGCCATACCAGAATTTCTGTCACCCACATGATGTCTAGCCAGCAAACTTCATTTACAGCCAGCACACTAACAATCCCTAGGATTCAGTAAACATCCTATATAATTTTAAACATCTTTAGTGCAGTTCTAATATTTTCCTTTTTTTTTTTTTTTGCTTTTTCCTGTATTATTTTCAAGGTTAAGGGCATTTTATAAAGAGATATAATCCGATGTATTCAAAGACCTTATTGATCTCATTTCCATTGTTTAATTTTGCACAGTGTAAAATCTGTCTTTGAATAAAATAAATGTATTTTCACGGCATCCAATTAACGATGTATTAAACATATTTTTTCCAAAAGTTTTAAAGTGCATAATGTTTTAAGTCATTAATTTTTCAAAGTAATTTAGTGCTTAAAGCCTGTTAAGTATCTTTTGTCTTCAATATTAATTTCTAGTACTTTCTGCTAGTATATCACGTCTAAGTCAATCTGCCTTGGTTTTATTTAACTTGAAAAATCACATAAATATTTCTCATTATCCTACATTCCTGATTAAGGTGCTACCAGTGGGTCAGCAGGATATTGATAATGGGGCATGTTCTCTCCTCAGACAGATTGTTAAATCCTGAATAGGTCTGCCGATGTGCAGAGTTTATGGCTTCATTCTGCAATGTAAATGTGCAATGTTGCATGTGTGAATGTAAAAGCAAGACCGAGAAAGGGTATGCAGAGATGCTTACTACCAGACTGACTGGAAATTGCCCTGGGGAATGAAAAGAAGATTACTCAAACCTTCTGACAGAAGATGGCAGAAGAGGTTAGTGCCCAGTTAGGATAGCAAAAGCTCTATTCAAAGCCCTTGCCACTCTGATAACATCTATTGCTTGTCATTTTATCCCTGCTTCAGCAATAATGAAACCAGCAGGCAACAACTTCTGTCTAATACTCTTGGGCAATACTTAGGGCAGCTGTTGAGCATAGCTACAGCATTAATCTCTAGTTTAAGTCCCATTGACTTCATTGGCATGTAATTGTGTGGTTCTGAGGATGTCTCTGCTGCTGTCCTACAAAGAAACAATCATGAGCTGCAGACCAAGAGCTTTCCCTTTCTTCTGATGCATTGGCTTCACCTTGAGTTTGTGGTCAAATAAATATCTTCCACTATGTAACCTGCAAGGATTTGCAAGATCCTTGTTTAGATATTCAAATTTAAGAGACTAAAACTCATGAGATAGCATTTTACAAGCACTCTAGAAAATATGTGTATGGCTCTCCTCTTGTGCTACAGCTCATAGTTATTTTGTCCACCTTTTTAAAGAGTGGTATGCTTGATTTTCTCTCTCTAAGGAAGAAATAGAAGGGTGTCATAAAATGGGGATATTCCATTAGTTTTAGTTTGACTACAACTTCAATCACATTTACATTATCTACTGGTTTTTGAGTTATGATGGTTCTATTAAGTATTGAGAGTAGTTGTACTAAGAATATGTAAATAAAATTAAAGATATTAACTAATAACAATGAATTTTAATTACATATTGAAATGCAATAAAAAATACGCAAAGATAAGGCATTATTTTATACGTTTGGATAAAACTGAGGTTAGATCTCAGTTTCCATCTACCCATCATAATTCTTCATAAGTTATATTATCTAAATGTGAAAGTAATCAACCTAACAAATTTATTTATGGGAATGGAAAGGAAGACACCCCTACAGGTCTAAATAAATACATTTATTAAGGGCTGTCTAGGTCTTTGCTTTACAGTAGGTACGATCTAAAATTTTTTTTGTTTCCTATGTTATGTAAGGCTTTCCCTTGATACCTAGGTCCCTCAGATCCATCTTATCTAAATATGTAGATAACTCCTTCTTTTCCTCCTTAGAAAGCTATGAAAGTGAGGCACCAGGGATATGAATGTCCCATTTGAGTTACTCAGACACTATATACAATCCAATGAAGTACCTTTTATTTCAACGTATCTGTAGGAATTTGTCACACATTACTGAAATCCTCTCAGGGGAAGTACAGCAGCTGTTTAACAATACTTGGCATCAGGCTACAACATATTAAGGCAGGAAGTGATGAGCCAAAACATATCAAATTGAACTGCAGGGGCAAAATAGGTATGCAAAATGCAAATTCTCAATCGGAATTTGGCCAATCCGCCAGGACTAAAACTGCAACTCTTGCAAATAGTGATGTGGAATTAAAACACAATTGTGGATATGCTGGATAGAAGTCTTACTAATCCCTTTGTTCAGGAACTTACTAAGAAATATTGACTGTGTAGATACCAGCCAATTTATTGAAGCTGTAGCCCTAGGGAGCTAGTGCATTATGATGCTCTGCTCTGTGGCATTAGTGCAAAATATATACCCATTGCAAGTCAATTTTAAATGCATTTTTCTAATGTGATGAGTCATAGTCAGTGTGTAAGACTTTGGATCAACTTCAAATTTTTTAAAACTTTTTTTCTTGGAAGTAAGGATTGTTTATGTATCTCCAAGCCTTTTAAAATAATAAGAATTTTCAGGAGTATTATGAAGCTTTACTAAAGTTTAAATTAAAGGCATTAAAATTTTGAGATAACTAAGGCAATAAGGTGGGGTTTTTTTTGTACCAGTATCAGCTCAGGATTTGAACCATGTTCTGAAGAGAGATGGAAAATCTATTGTATTGAGAGAGGAAGATTCAAATTAGTAGAAATGTGTGAAGACAGACTAACTCTAGCTGTGCTGTGGCTGTTCAGAAAAGGAGAAAGACTGGTAGCAGATGATCTCTAAGGGAGCAGATCTCTTGGAGAAAGTACTGAAAATTATGGTTTAAAATAAATTTTAAAAGGAGGACTACACCAGAAAAGGTAGCACGAGGGAAGTACTTCCTCTCTTAAAACCGGGAAGGTAGAAGAATTCTGCAAATCTTGACATGTGGATACTGCTGGAACCTGTATTTGCAATAGTCACTCCTGACAAGTAAAGGCCAGATCAGTCCACAGAGTTAAGAGAAAATGAAAAGTTGAAAGTCAAAGAGAAAATGAAAAGTTGAAAGATCAAAGATGGCACTAGTTAAGAAGTAGTTTTTTGAATTACTCCTGTTTGCCAGAGGGCCACAGGAGAAAATTACATGACCAAAAATGTGATGAAAATACATAGAAGTCATATTCAGTTTTCAATAGAAATCATTCTAGAGTCACAGATAAATAATTTACTTTTTTTTTAATTACAAGAAAGAAAATGATTCAACAGAATCAGGCAATAGCTGGAAATAAAGTAATCACTGAAAGTGAAAGAAACAGCATAAGAAGGATTCAGACAAGCAAATGTCTGTCTGACATGAAGATTGGGGCATATTATGCAAAGTTTAAGTGCACAGAAAGGGGAATATTATGAAAAATTTAGTTTTTTCAGAGAATGTGCATTCTAATGTAAAGCAAGAACTTCTTAGGAATAAGGGTAAATTAATTTCCATTGGATGAAAACATATCTAAAGCGGGGTGTTCCCTAAGGCTCACCAAACTGTCATTTGTAGGAAGAATTCACTGAAGACTTTGCCATTCTTGATTAAAATTGAAAAGAAAAGCAAATTTTGTATCTTCTAGCTAACAAAGCAGCCAGCTGAGAGTTTTCTTTTGCTTCTTCATGGTTGTATAAAAGTATGTTTTATAGATGTAAGTATAATCATGATATATGATACTTGATTTCAGAGTCTACTTTGTTCAAATGCTGCAAGATGTTTCAAAATCTCATAGCTTCATAAAATGAAACACAAAATATTTCAAACCCTTTGAAAAGTATAACAGGAATTACTGTTGCTGTATAATGAACTCATAAGAATCACTGGACATTGGTTAGGATAGAAATTGGCGTACATTATAATCCAAACACTAAAATCAAACCTAGACTTCAGAAATAAAATCTCACTTCGGGCTGTGAAAGCACACGGTTAATCCTGCTATCAAGGGGAATTAAATGACTATATTTGAAGCTGTCATGGAATGCCTAGTTCCTTTAAAATCACTTATATATTTTCTTAGTGCCTCTTCCAGACCATCTGAAACTGATAATTGTTTGAACCTCAGAGATAAGAAAATACTTAACTAGCAAGTGCAGAAGAGTATCTGCTAATGGCAGTGTCCTTAGTTCAGTGGTCAGATAATGGTCATGCTCATCAACAGGGAATGGGAGAAGGAAAGTACTAGAAAAACTAAGGTTGATGGGCATCCTAAACTTAACTGTCCTGCGGCACAAGGTCCAAGGGAGAGGGAAGAGTCACTGAGACCCTCAGGAACTGTGTGATAGTCTAAGTACTTTAAAGCTGCTAAAGACAGAGCTCATGAGCTCTGACATGTGAGAGTGTGTACTTTATGTGTAGTACATAAAGTACATAAAAGAAGAAGAGAGAAGGAGTTGGAGAAATGCAGACAGCTCTATGGCAACACTTGGAAATTGTGTTTTGGAGCTTAGTGGAGTGTGCAGTGCTTTCAATAGAAGCTCCAAGTAAGTGCTGCTTCTTTATGGGAAGTACTGAAACAAGATCTTTCCAATCATTATCAGGCATATTTCACCTTGCAGACAAAGAATATTGGCTAAAATACCCATTAAGTATTTGAGTTTTACAGTTCATTTAGGCTGTACAGACAAAAAAAAAAAAACCATCAATAAAAAATCTTGAGAATGACCTTATGCTCCTTTCTCTAAAAAAGAAAAAAAGCATATGCTGTGTAGATGAATTAGATGATGGGATACCATGGGCTGCAGTTTAACTAAAACCATTGATCTTTACAAATTACACTCATTTGACAACAGGGATCCATCAAACTCCAATAGTACAAGGCCAAAAAAATATATATTTTTTTCTTTTTATACTTTGCTCCTTTTATCTTTCTTCACCCTGTTTCTGATTATCTCCTCCATTTTATGGTGGCGGCACTAAATGCTAATGAGGTCATTCCTGGTCCTATCCCAGTCTGTCTTTTTGGCATGATTATTTCCGGAGTTGAATAAATTCAAACCACGTGGAATAAATGAGAGTAGTGCAGTAGGAGACATTTTCAGTTTCATATAAGAGCTTCCACTGACAGTTCACCTTGATGGCACAGATTTATCTGCATTGCTAATTTGTGTGCTTGAGCCTGCCTGGGTGAGTTTGTGTGTGTGCATTCTCTTTGGCAGTTCAGTCTCACAGATACTACGGTTCAAGAGGCTGGCTTAACTATTTGTCATAATTATGAGAAGGATCTGTCTTTTCCACCTTTCTTGAGGTTATTTCTGTTGCTGGACTGTAGAATTATAAGGAAAGCTGAGAAGTGATAGCCTCAGGAGAGCTGCAAAATGAAGAAGAATCCCTATTAACATAGCTACAGATTCTCTGAAGTTGTATGAAGCAGTCACTGATGATAAAAATTGCTGAAAGGAACCTCCAGTGATCACACAGAAAGGAATTTGGACTGGGTTTTTTTCATTTGGTTTTGTTTGTTTTTTGTTTGGGGAGCAATGTGGATTGTGTTGTGCCAGTTTAAAAGACAATATATAGATCTGGGTTGACTGATCAGAGATTTAATTAACATTTAAACAAACTGGCATTTGGTTTGGGGTTTTATTGTCAGATAATGCTTTGTCTTTAACTTTTCCCATCAGCTTTACTAATTCTTGCTTTCAGGGTAGGGTTTGCTTTTTCCCCTCTGCCTTTTTTTGTCCCAAGATATTGCTGAACTGTTTGCAAATATCCATGTGCTTGTTGAAATCCTGAGCTGAGTTATAGTAACTTAGACAACCTCATGTGAATTAGAACTGACCTAAAACTTTCTTACCCTGTATCAGTTTATCTGCCAATTTGATGTCCAAAAGGAGGCTGTACGGCTATATTATCTCACATCTGTTGTTTGCTGACCTCCTTTTGGTTCTGACCACTGAACTAGATAGACCTTGACTCTAATCCATTGTGACAGTTGTACTGTCCCTCTGTCTTGAAAGGGTTTTGGCTGGTGCAGAGATCCTGTTGAAGCTCTTATGCCATTCTCATGTCCAACTCCAGAATAGGAATAAGGACAGAGAACTGTAACACCACAATAATGTTTGACTTTAAAGTTGCTGCTAGATGCCACTGGTTTAGTGCAACAGAGGCTCTTGATAGGCCCATTTGCAACCTCCAGAATTCTGTGAAGTATTTAAATCAAATATGCATATGTACACCTTTTTCATTACAGCTAAATGCGAAATAAAACAAAGCAAGCAAATAAACAAACAAAACAACCCACCACACAAAGCTAACACCAGCTGTGTAAATGTACCGATTAACTCTCTAAATGGGGAAACAGAGAGATTTATTGTTGTGCTTTTAGCCATTAAACTAGGAAGTAGCTGCCTCATCTTCCCTAATTTGCAGCCAATTCCTGACTCAGGTTTCCTCCCTTGATCGGTTCAGAGTCAGCAGAAGTGTTGTATGAATAAGAATAAAATATAAGCTGAGTAAGGACTCCTTTCTTGATCTACAGGGAGAGACAGAGGGAATTATAGGATGGGATTATAGGACGGACAATCTGCTATTCTTAATGGAAACACTTTATAACAGAAAATATTTTTGGAAACTGAGGCTTTTCTTTTAAACTATGTTGACTTGACAGAATATTTAGCAATTTATCTACCCCCCTTTTCTAATTGGTTAGAAAAATAATGAAGACAGAGCTAGTTATTCTTATCAGAGTTCCAACTCTTAGCTTCATATACAGCTGCTGCAGAGGAGATCGCAGAGCACCGGCAAGTGAGAAGACAGCATGCATCAGTGTCACTGCATGGCCAGTCTTGGAGACAAAGGGTCCTTATCTTCTTTTCTTCCCTCAGTCAGGAAAGTGAAGAAGATGAGCTGAAACGTGCTTTCATTCTCACAGATGTCAACATTAAAGTCTCACTAAACCTAAAGGAGGCAGATTCAAGAGCTGCTGGAGATCCTTTTACTTGTCTTTCCCCACATACACTATTTCCTTGCTAAAGGCTCCATTTTAAGATGTTTTTCTGAGATGTCAAAATTTCCCTCTCCCCATTCTAGATATAGTTCCCATAACACAGAGGGTAGGAGACTGAGAAGATGGGCAAGACTGTGCTTAATTTCTGGAAGCTGATGGTACTCTCCTTCAAGATAATGGAATACCATGAGGTGTGCTCTTGCATATTGCTTCCTTTCCTAATTCAGTTGAATGGGATAGTGAGAGCAAGTTGACGTTGTTAAAGTAAATGATCCAGGGCTTTGGTAATGAAGACACATCCAGGGTGAAGTTTATTTTTTTAATTTTAATCTTGAACAACCCAAACAGTATTAAGTAAGTTGTTCCAAAATATCCTGCAGTGTATTTTCACTGTGAACTGTATTTCAGCATGGTGCATTCAAAATCATTTATAATAAGTTGATTTATGGATTGAAATGGCTTATTTATATGCAGTGTGAATCGATACAGAGTGTTTACTGAATTTTCTCTGTAATAGCCTATCATTAGCCAGAATTCCCAGAGTGGGAGAAAAGGGGCTAGACACTGGAGGCTAAAAAAAACCACTTAAAAAAATGCTGTTCTACATCCCATCTGCTTGGATAGGATTAGTTTTTATTAAAAATGAATTTCAAAATTATTAATTTGATTTTTCTTGTCTCCTAGCCAGAAACTGGATTTGGAGGAAGTCACACAATATAATAAAAAATTTGGAGTTTTAGAAAATCTAAGTAATGTGAAGTATTAATTTATATTGGGAAGAAACTAAAAAACCTGCAAAACAACAAGGAATTACACTTCTACGAAGTCATTGCTTACCTTTTTTTTTTTACCCAGTATATTTTACCCTTCTGTAATTCTGGGATTTCAATCGCCTGTCAGTGTACTTCAGTGTTATAACGTGTACGAATTCACTAGCATTCTATCAATCCAGCAGAACATAAAATCAAGCCTGATGCTTCTTCCAATATTAAGAAACCATTTAATAACAGACAGTATGTCTGGTATACCACGCTTCTGCAGCAGAGCAGCTTTATTATGTACTGTTGCTTAACAACTGTTGCTTAACAACGAATGAGGGTAATCCTGACTCTTCCATCACGGAGCTCTCCAAACTGGAATCAGTACTAACATCTACCTATCTGGAAGGATAGGTTGGAGAGAAGGAAATTAAAATACGTGAAGAAGGCACTGCAAATATTCCTACCCTCTGACAATCTATTTGCATCTCACATACCTTGAGCATTCTCACCTCTAAGTGCCTAATGCATGTGGGAGCTTCGTGAAAGATAATAAATATGAATAACAGCCTGTAGCACTCCCACCCTCACGGCTCATTTCTAGCTACTGTTATTCCTATCGCTTTTTCTTTCTTACTCACAGAATGGTTATCTTTATTTTTATTTATTGTGCTCAGGAGAGTTTATCATGTTAGTTACAGATTACTGTGATTCTGCTACTCAGTAATGACATCAGTAATGAGAATTATGTAAGAAATCCAGTCAAACAATAAATGTGACAGCATAGAATCAGATTTTATTATGTATATGTGTGGTAATTGGAGGGTGATTTCAAAATGACAAAGTACTCAGGGTTTCAATGCTTCCTGCAGCTGTGCTCTCCTTTAAGCTTTAGTCTCCATTTAAGAAAGAAAAAATCTAGATCCAAATCATACATTATAAACTCACAGTTTAGCCATTTCAATATCAAGAGAAAGTTGAAAGCCAGTGCAGTCATGAATAAGCACTAAGGAAAGCTTCAGACAACTACTGTTTAAAAGTAATGAGAGGCAGAAAGGAAGAATGTTCTGAGTAAACAAAAAGATTTCAGAAATCTGGAAAACAACTTTAAATCAAGATTTACACATATAAAACTGTTACCCTTTCAGAAAGGGTAAATGGTAAGGTTCTAATGGATTTATGTCTGAATCTAAAAGTAGATTTAAGGTGGTCTTCTGTAGTAGTTTGAAAACAAACCAGTGGGAGACACCAAGTCAGAATGAGAATTTAATAGAAAAATTAAAAATGAAGGCAGAAAACACTGGTTTAAACTGACAGAGTCGGGATACAACCTGACACCCAGTTAGTCAGGGTGTTGGTAGCAGTCTGATAAAATGGTGGCTGCATTCCTCCTGAAGTGATGGATGTGGTTCCGTTGAAGCAGTGATCCTGTAGAAGGGTCTGGTCCTCCTTGGAAGGTCCAGTGGTGGCTATGTAGCTCTTGTCCTCTGGGAATCTAGTGGAAAAGGCTGTCTGTGGTGTTCCAAACCTCTCAGTATATACAGATGGGAGTGCTCAGTTCCTTCCCCTGGGCAGAGCATCTCACAATGGGATGGTGAGTCACGAGGTAAGGCATTGTTGGGCCCATTAACAGAAGACCGTCCAGAGGGAGGAGGCAAGGAACATTGCTACACCTGGTTTCAACAGCTCATGAAGATGGTAATAGAATACACTGTAACCCAGGACATCTTCAGAATGGCTTATGTAAAGAAAAGGGAAACTGGTTATCCTAAACTCCTGGAGTCAGAAAGGAAAGGTGTCCTCCACTAAAGAAATATAAAACAAAGCCTGGGTTATGATTTTTCTTTAAATTTTGTTTAAATAAGCCTCTCTTTTTCAACTCAGACATTTGAGGTCAGTGTCCTTCGATCAGGGCTTGGTTTTCAGTGTATTTGGTATCTTCTTTGTGCACATAAGTCAGACGTGCAGATGCCTCACTTTCAGAGTCTAATTTCAGGAGGTGCTCAAGCACAGATAAGAAGTGATCTCTTCTGTGGACTTTCCAGTAGTGCTGTAGTGCTGTATTTCCCCACTCCTTTTCTTACCAAATGTCTGCCCTTCTCACATTGTTTTCCCTTCCCTGCCCCTAGTCCTTGTCACTCCCTCGGGTTTCCCTATTGGCTCCGGTACCCCAACTCCGCCCATGTACCGCCCCTGTGCCCTGAGACCATCAGTCCATGTGCTCTCTCCGCCCCCCTCCTCCCCAGGTAAAACCCCAGGCTCCCTGACCATCATCTTTCTCTGCTGCTGGGATCCTGCCTGTCTTCCTCTGAGGTCCCCATGGGGAGACCCTTCTCGCCTCCTTTATCGCCACCGTGTTGTGGAGCCGACAGCCAGCCGGGACAGCACGGGCCGCCCAGAGGGACTACAGGAAGCGGGACAGCCGCTGTCCCCAAGATAACCCCGCAGAGCTCTCTGGGAAGGTTGCGGCTTGCCGTACCAACGCAGAAACTACAGACCGCAACTCTTTCCCACAGTATAAGTATAGAACAACCACTCCATCCAGGTCCCTCTGGTTAAAAAAAGCAATAATGACCAATTTCATGTACCTAAAGAAATTCAGATTTTGATTCACTTTTTTTGAACCCCCATTCTTGCTTCAATTGGATTTTAGAAAACAAGTTTGGTTTTTTGTTGTTTTGGGGGTTTTTTTATGTATCAGTATATTTTTTACCATAGGCTTTCTGAAAGAACAAAGGTAGATCACCTCAGTTAAAATTTAAGCATTTAAATTCACCTTCCTTCATCCCCCTGTCCAGGTGTGTTTTACAGGTGACTTACTGATACCAAATGTCTTTGTGGCAACAGACTGTTCAGATTTCCTTGTGAACATGAGAAAGATCAGCAAAGATGTTGTTACTATATTGACATATGTCTTTTTACCAGCTCACTACTGTAATGATCACCATTTCTTACTACAGTCCACTTTCATGCAGCACGCTGTGGAACGTTCCAGTACATTGCAGACCACTTGTGTGCAGGCAGTTGCCACAGGAGCTGACTTTGACTCATGCTGAGATATCAGCCACCTTCCCATGAAGGCTGGAGCAGAAAAAACACATGTGCACACACGATAAATAGCACAAACACAAACTGTGCTTTCAAATTCTAACATGCTTAACTCAATGGCAAAATAAAGCCTAACATTTCATGTGGGATTTCTCAGTCACAGAATCAAAATATAGTGAAGAGCAAGCCTAAAAGCTGAGTTGCTTTTTCTCCAGGGAGAGAAGGACCAGCTGCAAATAAGCAGTGGTGTTTATCATCCTTACTCGTGAATTCCTATGACAGTCTTTTCGATCTTCTCATTACCTACTTTGCATTTTCACTTTGTATAGAATGTTTTACTTTTGTCGTGTACGTGCTCCTTCTCCTATTTTTTTATGCTCTAAAACTGATTCTACCTGCTCACAAAGCTGAAAACTCTTTCAGTGACAATTTGGGTGTTGTTTTTTACCCTTGATGACTGCCATAATCCTGAGCCTTTATTCCCAAAATTTCTGCTATCAACCTTTTTTTGCTACACTGGTCCTGCAAGTCCTTGTGAACATATTTGGCTTTTCCCACATAGTTAAATATCATTTGTAGCTGTCAACTGAATCATCGCTTGAAAGAGCACAATTCTGGGCATGCTGACTCCATTGCATTTTGAATCAGAATGTTTCATTACGGGGCAGTCTCAGGTATAAGCAGGTGTGTTTTCAGTACTATGTGTGCTCTGTGGGATCTATGCCACACTGTATGGGGCACAGCGCATATGCATGGAATTTCTGCTGGTGAAACCCATTCAATATCCATGAAGTGCTGTATTAACTCCAGTGAATTGAAAATATGAAAAAAAGGTATAGTGCTGAGCTTCTGACAGTACTGCTCTATAACCAGTGCTGTCGACCTATAGGTATTCCAGAATGGGCTGTGGTAGATACTGCACCCACAGAAGGATCTAGTCTAACTAATTTAGCTGTCTCTCTTTTAACATGTCCGAAAACTCTGGGGGCAAATAAGGTTTGCTTTTTTATATATGTTTGAGGATCCATTTCTTATTTGCATTTCAGAGGGAATGATCTCATGCAACAGCACATGTTGGGATAAGCAGTTTTGTCAGGGAAATAGATTCTTCTCCTCTATTCAGAAATTGTGAGGCCACATATGGGTGCACTGTGCCCAGTTTTAGAGCTCCTAATAGAGGAAAAGCAGTTGTATACTGAGTAATTCTGCTGGAGGAGCTCCAAGAAGGTCAGCTGGCTGAAACACAGGCTATGAAGAGAGGTCAAGAGAGCTAAATCTGTTCAACCTTAAGAAGAGAACACTTAGGGCAGATCTTGTTCTCTCCATAGGTAACTAGAAGTGAATATAGAGAAACTGGAGCCTGACTCTTCTCTGAAGCAAATAGTGGAAGGATAGGGGCAATGGACACATATTGGAGCACAGGAAATATTTATTAAACTTCATTTACAGGATTTTTTTTTGCCATTGTCTTGGGGTGATTTTATGATGTTGTATCCCGTATCACCACTTGTAGTGGGTCTGTTCGCATCTTTTCCCTTCTGTGAGATAAGAATTAGGAGAAATGCAAAGGAGGCTCTAAACTTTAAAGAATTTGAAAAAGTTTTTAAAAGTAAAAAGGATTAATAAGGGTCAGAATAAACCTTCAGAACACTTCTCCTCCCTCCACCCTTCTTCCTCCCACTGACAACGTAAAAAGACACAGCTTGGGATTTTTTTCCAGTCAGTTTACCACCTCTATAATAGTCTTTCTCCAGTTCACTTAGGGGGAGGAGTCTCTTTTGGTATGCTATGGAGGTTTCTCCACAAGAACCAGCTATCTTGTGGTTTCAATATCACAGCAAGGTAGCCGCCCAGGAAATGGTTCTCTACTTGCCATGTGAAAATCCCCTCTCTCGACTTACAGCTTTCCCCACAACTGTTTTCGAGGGTTCAATCTTAGCTAATGGGGTACTATTTTAAGGATGAGCTGTTCAGAAGCAATGGTTCTCTTCATCTATTCTCTGGGATTATCTTCATCTCTAGAAACAGAAGTCTTCTCCTTCCCTGGGAGCCAAGGTCTTCATCACACATTTCTTTCTCTGTTCAAACTTCTCATTAGATCACAACTACTTCAACATTCATTTATTTCAGCACAGGTACCTTTGCTCATGGTTGCAGTTTGAACACTCCACCCCTGCCATGCTTTCATGAAATCACAAAAGGGCTCTCTGACGTATCATAGTTCATCACCATAGCTTTACAAAAGAATTGCAGCTTCTAGGTTCAAAGCATCTCCTCTTTCTCCCCTCTCTGGGCTTAACTCTTCCTTCTTCACTGACTCTGGTGTCTCCATCATGGTGTCTATTCACGTGCCTTTGCCTTTCCCTTTCCTCTGATGTGGGAGAGGATTGATGTCTGTAGGCTTCATCTATTCTGGGGCATTTACAGCGGTGAAAGGGTTAATCTTACCTGGGCTTTGCAGCTGGAACTTACCTTTCACTGTTGGTTACATGATCTCTTCCAGGCAGTGGCTGGATGAAATTTGGCTGTGTGGTCCCAGCCTTGGCTGGGGTGGGGGAGAGGCGGGTTTCAGCTGCACGGATGCTTGCAGCTTTGGGGTGGCTTCCTCCTGGCCAGCCCAGCCCCGCGCCAGGGACCAACCCGGCCCAGCTGGGGACAGAGCAGGGCCATGGCCCCGGCCCCACCGGGCCCCAAGGGCAGGCCCAGCCCAGCCCGTGCTGGGCCACGCAGTACGCCGGTTACCTGTCCAAAAGCCGTAAGCAAGAGAGTGCTTCCCGGGCTTGTTTGTACTTAAATGTGTTTTTTTACAGAGGCGTGTTCAGCTTCTTAAGTGGCTCAACAGAGTTGTCAATATTCAAACTAGAGAGTTCATTTGGTTTATTGGGTCTGCAGGAAGTTAAAACAGCCCCTTGCAAAACATCACTTACGTGGCTGGTGGATTTTTTTTCTTAACTAAAACCCAAGCTGTGATAACCCATGGCATTCTCTACCCCTCGCCTCTGTGAACACACATTTAAGTATTATTATCAAAATTACATTCAACATACAACCTCTATTTAGAACAATAAAACTACAAAAACAAACAGAAAAATTCCCTACACCATATTCCACCCCTAGACATTTCACTACAATTACAATGAAAATTTCTACTATCATGTTAGTTAACTTTATAATCTTAATAGTTGCTTTGCCCAATATTTCTCCTAATTAATCCCCATCTCACAGCTCTCATCAATTTGCCCCCATTCTCCACCATTTTTTAGTGGTTTCAGTTCAAAACCAGGCAGAAACACCAATTAAGAGTAGTAGTGTTGTTCGCATTTCTTACCTTCTGTGAGATAAGGGATTTGGAGAAATGCAAAGCAGGCTTAAAACTTTAAAGAATATGAAGAAGTTTATTACTAACAGAATTAAAAGTAAAAGAAATAATAAGGAATTAAAGCAAAACCCCCTTTTCCTCCAGCACCTCCCCTTTTTACCTAACTCGTACAAAGGATAACAAACTATGATTTTGGTCAGAACTACAGTTCTTAAAAGTCTCTCCAATATTTAAGGAAAAAAGGTTTCTTTTGGTTCATGTGGTTTCCAAACTGCCAAAAAAGCAACAGACCCATCCAGAAGTTCTGCTGCCGTGAAAAAACATGTCTCCCATGAATCTTGCAGTCTTCCCACAGCTGCCAGCATGGGCCACACATGGGGTGTTTCTTTTTTAAGGATAAGAAAATTCCAGCCTAAAAAGCAACTCCTTTCTTCTTCACAAAATCTCTAAAAGTCTCTTATAGCTTCGAGTGTGGTCACTTTTCTTTTTCCACAGGCTGCACTCAAAATTCTCATCCCCCTATGTCTTTTAAGTGGATTAACGAGAAAAGAATGGTTTGTGATATTATAGTTTTTACCATGGCCTGCAAGAAGTATTTTTAAGCTTTGCACTGGGCGTGACTCTGCCCTCTTTTCCCATCGCCATTTTCACCTCCGTCTCACATGACTCACTTTGTTTTTCTCTCTGACGTTGAAGCCTCCATGTTGAAGAACTCATTTTCTTTGGCTTTATGTTGGAGAAAAGTCTCTTTCCCTCTATGTGTTTGGTGGTTTTTTCCAGTTCGATATAGGCTGTGTTGGTTGCAGAAAACTCTATTGGCTCCCGCTGGGTCTGCGCGGGGCCGCCTGGGGGAGGAGGGGAGCCCGCCAGTCCTTAGAAAGCTGTGCTGCCTCGGCTATGCAGCAGCCCATGGTGGTTTCTTAGCTGCCCGCGGCTCTGAGGGGGTTCTCCTGCAGTTACCCGGGGCCTTTGCCCTGGCACCAGGGGAGGGGAGGCCCAGGGCCGCTCCAAGAGATGGACCCCGGGGCCTGTTTTCCCCCGCTCCCCGCAGGAGGGCTCGAACAAAAAAAGGGAAGTTCCCGCGTCTCCACGTGGTTTAAATATGTAAATTTCGAGAAACGTTATTGGTCTAAATGACTGTCCATCAATTCAGGTTCAACCTACCACACCACTCTATGCCCAGATATGATCCTGTGCCTTTCTGTGCCTTTAAAACTGGGTGCGAGAGAAAGAAAAAAGCCAGATGAACTTTTTCAAAGCGGTCTGTGCTCCAAGGTCACTCTATCTGCTCTGTGTGCTTCTGCTGCAGGGAGAGGAGTGGAGGAAATCACCTTCTGGCTTTTCCCAGGTCTTGGCTCTTTTTCTTTGAAGAGGGAGATGGAGAGTTAAACTCCTTTGTCTCTTTGGGTCTTTGGCTTCTTCTTCTTCTTCTCTTCTGGAACTGTTTAGAACCCCAGAACATCATAACCTCAATGGGAGACATTACACCAGCCCGGAGCGGGGGCCCCCCATGCCAAACTTCAGCTCTGAGGAGGAGAGAGACCACACCCACAGAAGGACTTTAAAATCTTCCCAGGTTTCTCTCCACAGAGAGAGGTTTTATTATTTAACATTATTATTCTTTTCCTGTGTTTTTCTTAAATAAATAGTTTATTTTCCTTTCCTCCAAGGAATATTTCTTTCCCGAGCTTGGTGGGGGAGCGGTGGCTTTAACCTGCCTTCTGAGAGAGGATGTTCAAATTCGTACGTTCCTCTGAATTTTGTCTCAAACAGGGACAGCCATGTGTACCAGGATGTGGCAGGTTGCCTAGAGAACATGAAGAGTCTCCATGCCTGAGTATACAGAAGACTCAGCCAGACATAACCTGTTCTATTTGGACCAGTTTTGAGCAGGAAGTTAGGCTGAAATCTCTGTAAATCCCATCCAGCCTACACAATCAGAAATTAGATGCCTAGAGCATCTCCTACCCCTCCTTCTCCACTGACTTTGGTGTCTGCAGGGTTGTTCTTCTCACATATTCTCACTCTGCTCTTCTCTGGCCACAATTACATCTGTGCAATAACATTTTTTTCCTTCTTACACATGTTATCATAGAGACCTTACTATCATTTCCAATCGGCTCAGGCTTGGCCAGCAGTAGGACCATCCTGGAGTCAGCCGGTATTGGCTTTGTGAGACACAGGGGAATCCTCTGGCAGCTTCTCACAGAAACCACCCCTGTGGCCCCCCTGCTACCAAACCCTTGATATGCAAATGCAATATAGAGGGCTGGATCACCTCTCCTTATGAGAGATAGGGGTTGTCCAGCCTGGAGAAGAGAAGGCTCAGGGAAGACCTTAGAGCAGCCTGCCAGTACCTAACGGGCTACAGGAGAGCTGAACAGGGACTTTTTACAAGGGCCTGTAGTAATGGAAGAAGAAGGAATGACTTTAAACTAAAAGTTAGTATCTTTAGATTAAGTATTAGGAATAAATCTTTTACTCTCAGGGTGGTAAGGCACTGGAACAAGTTGCCCAGAGAAATTGTGGATGCCCCATCTACGGAAGTGTTAAAGGTGAGGTTAGTTGGGGCTTTGAGCAACCTAGTCTAGTGGGAAGTTCCCTGCCCATGGCAGGAGGCATGGAACCGGATGATCTTTAAGGTCCTTTCCAACTCAAGTCTATAATTTTATGATGCTATGAATTTATGAAACAAACCCAAGAATTACATGACTGGTTATCTGCACTACTGAACTGTCAGCTGCCTCCCTGGCTCTGCTGTGTTCCCCTGAAACCAGCTTTCGCTCCAGAATGAGCATTCAACGAGGAGCTTGAGCCTTGAGAGTACAAGTCACTTGGCTTTGTGCACAGTGATTGATCTCTGTCCCTCTTTCATTTACCTGTATGGACACAGTAGCAGGGACTCAGAACCATGCTTTAGCGAAGAACACCAGGTTTGTCTGCAACACCCAAACATGACTCATGCAGCTTTGTGAAACTGAACATGCTTCAGTTCACCTTTTGTACGACTGGAAAAAACCCAAGGGATTCTGTCCAAATTTACAATGAACTGGCTTCATGCCATCCCATGGTTATGCAAACAAAAAACTCAATTGACAAAATATAGGAAAAATAAATGTACAATCTGCCTTTCTGTGCTAGTCACTACTATACCTATAAATAATTGCTGGTTGAGATTTTGGTCTCCTGTGGCAACAGCAAATCATTCATTATTTGCTTTCCTGAGTTATGACTGATGGAGTTAGAGTGCTATTATACACATTTGGATTTATATTTAATTTATTACATTAATATATTTTAATTTTAGAGAAGTTTTTCCAACATTGATTTGCTGGCATATGTCTGGGATTATAAACTTTAGATAAGTACTAGATCATACATATGTTTCTTGAACTAACTTTCTATAAAAGTTTGTGCATATAGTGTGTATAGTTTTGATAGGGGAGAAGGGAAAAACCCAGGCATCAAAAGCAGAGATTATACCAGCTCTGTAAAATACAAACCTGCAACTGAATGTGATTTAAAAAAAACTAAAAAAAAAAAATCTTGGCAGTAGAACTTGCAGTCACAAAGAAAAGCAATGAGACATTTAGCACAGTGTACAAGTGGGCGAAGAACCCATCTTACACCGCCATTGATGCTTTCATGCCTCAGAACTACTAGCACTGCTGTTGAACCTTACCAAAACCTTACTACAATGTACACAGTTGAACTCTCATCTTTACAAAGTGCAATGTTCTTTTAACAACGTCAGAGAAAAAACAAAAACAGGACCTCCAATTGTACTTGTTCTTGAAGGATAAACATCGTCTTGGTAGAAATTATTGTGTACACGTGAAATAGAGATTTCTGGAGTATGAATGTTTTTGTATAGAGCCCCTTTTCAGAACAGAATGAAACTCTGAAGTCCTGTTGCAGAATGGTTTGTAGGAAGATAATATCTCTTATGAAAACAGTTGATACAGTCAGACAAAGCAGATAATCTTACAGAGTTTTTTCCAAAGCTCAGGAGGCTTCTCTGTCAAAAGACAGATTTTCTCAGTTGTATCAGGTATTATCTCTTTCTGAAAACCTTGCTTCATTCATATGCCTCAGTCTTTAGGTCTGTAGCAACAAACATTAGATAAAAGTATTCTTATTTAGGAATATCTTTGAAATATGAGCTCGCTAAATATGCACATGCACCAATTACAATCAATAGCACTCAAACATTGCTAAATGTCAAGTACAGGTTTAAGTATTTTGCTCATCATTTCCCAAGGAATGGTTGGAGTCTTGTATTTGTGCCTGACTTTTTTATTCCCTTGCCATTCTATGATTTTATGCCTTTCTATGATTCTGTGAATGATTCATAGAAGCATTCTGATTCTATGAATGGTTCATAGAAGAATTCTATGATTCTATGGTAATCCAAATGCCTGGGTTTTTCTCTTTCTCTGAAGTAGTGGCTTCTAACCAGAAAAAAGCTACTATATGGTGAAAGAACCATGCTCTCAAACAACACTGTTTTTTTGGTTTTTTGTTTCCCAGATGAAGATTTTGCTATGGAAGAGCAATAACTTGTTTTTTTCCTTTCCTGTGGTTAGGCTGTCAAACTGCAGAGAACACTGTTTTTAAACATTACCAACAGATTAAGGCAGTTCGAGTTAAGTCTCCCTGCAGTGCTCATTCCCTAGTCCAACAACATAGAGTTTTTATTGGTATTTTATATGTTACACAACACACTGGCTTTTCTCATTAACGTAAGAAAACAGAAGTTTACAGAGGTACACTTGGTATTTGGTGTACCTGAGAGATTGCAAAAGCTACTTATTTGATACATATACCTTGCAGTTATTTACATAACAAAAAAAGGAAAAGTCATTCCAAAACAGGAAAAGAGAAGCTTAGTGACTGCAATCTCATTGAGTGCAAGTAAGTGCCTGTAAACAAAACTGCATCTGAGTAGTCTGTTTTCTCTGCCTATGCTGAAGGTAAGGCAGAAAATCAAGCAACTAAATAACATCCTTTCAACTTCAATGTCATAATATACTGGTAACACAGGGATATAGATATACAAATGTAATATATACACCATATATCATACATAAGTTTGTTTACTTTTTCATGACTTCATCTGCTTGTTACAAAAGCTTCCTCAGACTGTTGAACCTGGTTTTCAAACTGTGAACACAGACATGTTTATTCAGCAGGCAAACACAGGTTTGCAGTATATGCCTTGACATGCTCCAAGGTAATTTTGACTTGTGTAACAGCAAACTTTCAAAGGCATAAATCACCATCACTTATTGTATTGCTGAGTCTTTTGTGTTATAGGGACCTAACAAATTTGGGCTCAGACATATTTACACATAATGCAACTGTCAGTCCTAACAGGTGAGTGGTCGTGAAGCCATGATGATTTTTTGCTTTTTTATATACCCCTCTTCTATACCCTTTCATATACCCTTTTATAGAGCTTTTATGTATCCTTAGTGCTTTTAGCCCACATACGTGTAATCCCTAAGTTTGATAACCAGCCTAGACCCAAAGTTCCGTTAAGCCAAGAGCCCAAACATCTTGGAAGCCTCGCAGTTGGGTCAGAAAGCCCCAGATGCCAAGGTCCTCTCCAGAACACATTCTGTAAACTAAGATAGGCCCCCCCAGGGGGAAGGTTCCTCAGGACGGGGGCTTCTCTTGAGCCTCTCATTGGGGAGTCTTGGATGGATATGCTAATTTGCAAGGTCTATAATTGTATACGTGAATCATTGTATGGGTGCATTTTGGGGTGCATTTCGGTGCATTCTACCTGGATGTGGTGCACCCAAAGATCCTTACATAAATACCGAGGTAAAACTCTTTTTTTCCCTCTAACTGTGTTTGGTTCTTAATTTTAAGACTGGGAAAAGGCAACAGTCAGAGGTCATGAAATACAGATCTTCATAGCGACGTTGTCAAATCAAGGAGAGGCAAACAGCTCTTTATAAAATCTTCATTCCACTTGTAACCTAATTATCCATGTTTTTAAGATAGACTTTTGTACAGATTAATATATGTCTCCATAAATAAATTCATACAGAGAGAGCTCCATAGGTGCATCGCTACAAAAGTTAATGGGGCCAAGGCAAAAGCAAAAGATAGAAATTGATGTCACACATTGTAAATTAGAAAAAAATAGCAATTCAGATCATACGTTACCATAAGCCTCGTAGCAGTGATACTTTTCTTTGTTACTGTGCACTTAGTTATGCTTCTTTCATTGCTTAGTGTAAACCGCTTCTATTTAGATAATTGCTCTTTTTTTCCAGAGGTAGACAGTAAAATTCAACCTTTAGAAGTTTTATGGTGTAAGTGTCTAAAGAGCTGTGGCTAATAATATTATTTACTTAGAATTTGTTTCTGAACTGGGGTCAGAAGAGATCTCTGCAGCTCCACACAACCTTGTTTTTCTATAGGTATTATCTCCATGTATTGTACATTCATTATCAGAAAGTTGGATTCAGCATTGACTTGATGCCTTTCCTACATAGAAGATTAAAGCAACTATCCTTCCTGCTTTGCTGGATCTCAATTCTCACAGTACTGAGAAAAGGACCTCCAGTAAATTTTGGGGTTTTCTTTAAGTCAGGTTTTAAATTTAATGATTTGGAAATATCCATTCAAAGACAAAATGGGATAGACAAAATCTATGCTCAAGGCTGTAGGCATATAGATATTGGGACATATATGTCATATTGTCTGTTGCTAAATTTGTACTTTTTGATGTGTATTTATGTGTGTCTGCCTCTCTGAGTGAGACCATAATACAGGAAAGCTAAAAATAAAATAAAAATCCCTTGCATTTCAGGGAATTAGTTTACTGTAGAAAACAGGGTCCTTTCCTCACTGGAGGATACCAAATGGATTGATTATACGCAGACTTTCCTTTTGGTCTTCAAAGACCATGCTAAGAACCAAGACCCTTTATGTAGATGGACTGAGTTTCACAACTCAGAAGACATGAGAAAGATAGGTTTTTTGAATTTCCCTTGCTCAGAGAAAAAATTTAAAAACTGGAATAGTAAATAAATAATAGCATAATTAAAACCTGTCTGTCCTGGTATGACTTACTATGGTGTAAATTCTTATTGTTTGGAGAACTAGCTGTTTTGTATTTGGTGCAAACTCTTATTCTTTGGCAGAGATGGGATCTATAAAACATGTAGTAATTTGAAAGTGGTGTAACTGATAGTGAAAATCATATGCAGTTGTGTGAAAGAAACAAGAAATAGGAGTAAGTGTCTGCTGATGTTTATGGGGGGATGTTTGCTTTTTTTGGCTCCTTCCTTCCTTCCTTCCTTCCTTCCTTCCTTCCTTCCTTCCTTCCTTCCTTCCTTTTAAATTTTTTTTTTCTTTATGTGTGGTTTTGTTGTGCCTGTGGTTCTTAGTTGTTACAGTAGTACTTGCTGATAATAAGAAAAAGATGTGCCTCAGTTTCGTGGTATTGGCCTTCGAAACTTGAGTATTTTATTGCTCTTGAATTGACTTCTATTTTTGCTGTGATGACACTTTAAAATGAACATCACATCACTGATTTCCATAAGCACAGATGGAATTCATCAGGGAGTCATAATTCCAATTCTTTCCCTCCTCCTCTCATTTTGAATGACAAGTGTAATAATAATGAGATCAGAAAAAGACATAATCTTTAAAATTAGAGAAGGAATGGCTAAAGTGAATGGTTGTATTAGTGAACTAAGAAATTACATTTTCATCAAGACAAAATTAGATACTTTCAGAAAATGCTTAGACAAAGCTGAAAATCACATGAGCTTTTCAGAGGATTAGATGCAGCAAATGAGACAGGACACCATCTATGCACTGAGAAAATGATGTGCCACAAGGCTGCGATATTTAAGACAGGGAGGGAAATGCAGACTTTTCTGCCTTGGAAGAAAATGGGAGTGTTTTGTCTCCAGCTGTTATCACAGGTGCATCAGTATTTCAGTAAATTCTTATCAGGAGTAGATGTTTGACATATTGCATCTACCTCTGACAGACACCAAGGTCTTTAGGTTTGTTTGCTCTTTATTATTACACTTCAGCACAAGTGGCAGAGCTTACCACAGTTATAAGTACTTTTGAGCTACTTAGGAATCAACATCCGATTTTATATTCTTTGCTAAAGCCAGAGCTAAACAGTTTCTACTTCAGAAGCCAAGGGCTGTTCAGCTTGATGTTCCTCTAACAATTGTGGATGATGCTGGTTGCTTCCCTGAAGTTAGAAACACCTACAAAAAGGCAAACAGAAAACGGAAAAACGTCTTCAAACACATCCTTTTTCACATATGGACAATGCTAGCATTTACTTTAGAAAGATAGCTTCGTGTAATGGGAGATAATACACTAAAATGAGGCAGGATAGAGGCCATTTTGTACAGCTTCAGTGTACACTTTTTCTGCCAATCTTTGTAAATCATAATCAACACATGACATCTGCTACTTAATGTCAACATGAAAAGAAAGTTGGAAAATAAAATTATGCTTTCCATGCTGTGTTTTTATGTGTAGCTCTTTCCATGCCTGACTTTAGAATGCAAATAAAATTTGAACTTCTAAAATGTCCTATTGAACTCAATGACAGCAGGTTCCTGTTCCAAACATGATGAAATATTTATATTCTTAAAAACAGAAGTAATCCAGACAATTTACTTAAAATAAAATATGATTCATATTATTTACGTAGCTATTAAAAAATAAAATTGAGTCTAATGTCATCTAGGTTTCCTCAGATGTCGATGGGAAGACAAAAAACTTTTACATGGTCATCTGCTCTGTCCTGTTAGTATGCTTCAGGTTAGTGAGGACATCCAAGCTCTGTAGTTGGTTTTGCCCATCAATCACCTGGGCTGGTTTTATCTATTCTGTTTTAACAAACTCTATGCATTATCCATTTCTAAATCAGACCACAGGTTCCATGTGCTGGTCTGATTTAGGTCTCTGACACTGTGGTTTGTTTTTCATGCCCATGGTTTTAAGATGCTATTCAGCCTCCTTTGTCTGTCTTGCAGACTGTGAAAAACACACTTCAAGCAGTTTTTGTTTAGTAGTTATTTCAAATGGCATGAAATAAAAATTTTCTAATATAACTTTAACTAAAAAAGAAGGTTATCTTATCTAAGAGTAGAAGAGTGACTCTAATATTACAAATAAAGAGAAAAATATTTCATTTGAAACACTGCAAGCTAAATGCAGCACTTCTATATAAGAGACAGCTGATAAATGTTGCTTTGAGTTAAGTACCCCAGGACTATTGCTGGATGAATAATGAATTACAGTACTTTATTTTTCAACCTTAAGTATGCCTAGACTTAGAATCCAAAACTTCCAATGTACCAGTTCTATTTGAATATTAATGAAATTTGAGTTCTCAGCTGGCTGGTACTCATGTACTCATGTATTTTTTCTTTTTCTTTTTTTTTTTTTTGTTGTGGGGAGGGCAGCTTTGTTGGTTGGTTGGTTTTGATTTTATTATTTTCTTTTTTTATATTTTATTTTCTTTGTTTCTTTTTAAATTTTATTCCCCTGGTAATCATAAAAGCAGTGAAAGAATAACTTTCAAGGTAGAATCATTGTTATTTGCATAGCATAGATTTTCATTTAGTTAAAAATGCACATTTTTATTACAATTCCCTTGAAAATCAATGGCTTATATTGAGGATGAACAGAGAGTCTCATGAAATTACCAGTAGTTTTGTTAAGTCCAAAAGTAAAAAAAAACAAAGCAAAGAAAGGATGTAAAGGATTCAGAAAACCCAGTCACCATATTATTGCTATCCTGTTACTTCACCTATGAGGAGAGTATTGCAGAACTGCACTCAGTGGTGTCTGTGCTTTTGATCTTGTTTTACCTCTTGTTTCGTTCAAGTATTTAGAGTTAAAACACTGGAGAGAAGTGGACACCTCAGGGGTCAGATACCCCTCAGACGCACCTTTGATTCCTGGGTCTCCAGACCAAGTGTACTCCTAATACTGTCTCTACTATACCTCCCCAGCTTCTGAAGGTACTGCGCTCCACACAAAAATGAAGCCTGTGAAAGACATTTCCAAACAACGTGAAAAGCCAAGTCTACAAGAAAAGAGTGGTCTTCCCACTGAATACTGATCAGACATCTTCTCACTCGGCTCCTGGGGTGCTAAAACTCAAGGGTACGTCCATGTTTGGGTCTTTCTCGTGGTTTCATGTGTCTTGATTCATCTGGCACAGTGAAAAAAGAGCAGCACACCTGCACCAAAATTCAGTGCTGAGGAAAAACAAGGAAAACTTAATGGCTTTGGGAAAGAGGGATTGGCAAAACAGGAGCATTGGACTGGGAAGAAATGAGGATATGATGTGTGGAGAAGGAGGCATTTGAGAGTGAAAACTATGGGAGAGGTTGTTGGCACTGGAAGGCACCTCCCCTTTATTTGGATCTTTGTTGTGGGACAGGAAGCACTTCTACAACACAGCTATGTGACTACACGAGCTATGTCTGTGTTACTCAAAAAAGAAAGCCAGGCATTGACCTATGACTTGGAGGTAGCTGTCTTAGGATAACAACTTATTCACGCTGCCTGACATTAGCCCCCGTTGGAGCAACCTGGCCATGTGCAGACTGTGCAGGCTACATCACACTCCGTGTTGGAGTTCCCTGAGGCTCTCATGAGTCATAAGATATGTAATTATTTCAAATTTTTTTAAGCAATGTGTAGGCCTATCATGCTTTGTAAGTGGGGAGATTTTATAGTATGTAACTGAGGAATAGTATTCCATGTGGTATAGCATATGGGTGCTTGAGAATGCAGTCTTTTGAGTAGGTGTTTAACACAGTGGGATGAAAAGCTATCATTGGTGTACCTTATCCACACTGCCTTTTGGGAGTGGGATCTCATATGAACAGCCTCCCAAAACTGTGCTGTCTTCTGACAGCAGCTATTTGGTAGGGGAATAGAATTTTCCATGGTGAAAAGCTGATGAAGGATGAAAGACCATAGAAGAAATAAAATTTCAATGTGATCTTCTCATATGGTGCTGTAATAAAATCATGCCAGTATGCTTGTGAGGTAATGCTGGTTGCTAGATGGGTGTGAGCTTGAAAACCATGTACCCTTTTTTCATGTCTCTTATCTGGTATTACAAATCCAGGCTAGACCCTTCCTACTGTATAAAAATAGAGATATCAATGGGAGGTATTTGAATTTCTGAAGAGCACATCACAGAAATGCTACTTTCATTTGTATATTTTCCATCCCATAAATCACTTTTTAATATCCTTTTATTAGGAACCATAACTAATAATTCTCATTGTCTTAGAAAATGTTATTTCATCACAGGATTTTACCTTTGTGTAAAACTCCATTTATGCTTATGTATTATTACTAAAGGCAGAGAAGACTCCAGCTTTAAAACTTAAAAAAAGTTTCTGATTGTTTGAGCAGTTTATTTTCAAGGATTTATCATTTTACTTTACATGGTGTCTTCACAGATTTAATTTTTGTTTTGTTTTGGTTTTGTTCTGACAATAGTGGCGTTTGAATTTTGTATGGATTATGGGAAAAGAAGGGAGTCCATAAGAAATTTTCCATCCTGGAAAGACTAACATTTTATAAATTCCACATTTATTTATTTTTAAGAATGTAAATGTGGAAAAAAAGAATGCCACAACCATGTCATTCTCACAAGATATAACCATCTATCTTTTCTCTCCTGTCTACAGCTGTAGGATAACGTTTAAGTGTTCTACGTATGATATTCTTTTAGTTTAATAGCTGTTCCTAGAAAATAGACATGCCTTATTCTTATGCATACAGATAAGCAGTAGTGTTTGAAAGGTAAAGAATAATGTATTAGAACCATTTGGATACCTTAGTGGGATCATGTATTTTCTTCTTTTTCTTGTGAAGTAGAAGTTCAGTGGCTTTTCTTAACTCCAAGGGCAGAAAGATGTTACTCTCAGTGGGGTTGAGCAAACATGCCTAGAGAACAGATAAATCCAGGGAAGAGTAAATCAACTTAGTGACAAAGAAGAAATGGGAGCAGAGAGAAGTGTGTCTCTTAACCTCACAGCATGGGAAAGGCATCTGTCTGAAGGACACAACAAAAATTAGTAGCATAAAATCACAGGGATGAGTAAATTATTGCTTAGTGCTACAAGGTCTCATATAACGTCATTTTTAATTTGACAACTGAGTTATAATTTACAGAGGGAATGAATTTGCTGATGGCAGATTTGGCTTGGGACAAGGGAATGCTTACTACCTCACTACAAAATATAAAACCATCTGTTTTATATAGGGAGGCACAGATTGAGAAAAATGGAGAGTTATGAGTGTGAGACAATATTCCTCATTCTCATATTTTGAATCAGAATTGTGCTAGTGTGGTACATCTGAAAGTACCTATACAAACAAATAGATATTATATATATATATATACATGGTGACTTTAAATTTCTTCTCTGACAGTCTCTGTCTCACTCACAAGTGCATATACACACACATAAACACCTGAAAATTCAGTCTACATGCAGTCATTTTCATATCAGACAGAAATAAAAGAAATTTCATCTCTGAGTTTAAGTCAGGCACCAGGATCAGATGGATTTTCAGCCAAATATTACAAAATATTTAAAGATATTTTATATCTCACCTTACTGAGTACTTATAAACATGACTCAAGAATGAAGCTCTTCCAAATTGTATAGGGTTTGCTCTTATTTCTTTATTAATAAAGAACTAGTAATTTCTCATACATGGTTCACAAATACGCTGTTACTGAATAAGATTTTAGTATGCTTTGAGAAAAAAATGTCAAAAGTTTTGGGCCTTAATGAAAACCATGAATTTTTCCTCAGGAGGTTGCCCCAACAAGCAAAATGCAAAGTTCTAGATTAGAGAAAGTTGTTTAATTCATCCATATCAAGGTGACTTACTCACAGCTGACACCCTGCCAGAAATATTCATAGACTGATAGAGGTAGTAAATTTTAGCAAGGTTTCATATTGCCAGGTATACAGGTCGGTGAAAAAACATAGTTCTTTTTGACTTGGTCATCCTCACTTATACAGAGTAAGATTATGCTTGCAAGATTATGCTTGCACCTGTGAATAGGGAAGCTAAAACCAAGGCCATCTCTGATGAATAAAGTAAAACATAATCAGAAATCTGCAATTCTTGGACCACTTGGTAGCTTAATAGAAGAAAAATGAATTTATCCATGTTCACTGTAGGAGGGTTGGATGAGATGACCTTTAAAGTCCCTTCCAACTCAAACTGTTACATGATTCTATGATTGATTCTGTGATTAAGGATGTCAGGAATTATTTGTATTTGGCTAGTTTGTAGAAATGCCAGTGAGGACTGCACTCTTACAATTTGAGGTACCCAGGTATGTCTATGTATGGGTACATTTAGAACTTGCAATCTGGCTAGAGAAGGCAAACAAGGAAATACAGACACAGAAAGATGAAGTGACTTGTCTGAAGTTACCTTTTATGTCTCGGTGTAACTGGTTCAGTTAACAAAACATCAGTAGACAATTTATATAGCCTAAAAATACTTGTGAATCATCAGAGATGTAAAGCTTTTGTCCAGCACTGCTAAAATATTTTAAAGGGACAGATATTCAAAACTTTTAATGGGAGAAAGTTTCTTTCAGAAAGCTTCTGATCCCAGCATGTTCTCCCAATCTGTGTACCAATAAGTAAGATCATGCCCTTCCCCACAGCTGATGGCCCTTTGCCCTCTCCTCCTCATCCTGTGTTGTGTCTTCCTTCCCTCTGCATGCACCAGATGTGATCCCTAATCAGCAGGATGCCTTTCAAAGAGACTAGCCAAGCATGTGAGACAGGAGAGAGTGTGCAAGGTTGACGAGGGACAGACAAGAGGAGGGTGCAGGAAGCCTTGTCCCATGTTCACTGCACACAGTTTGCATCTGTAGTGGAACTGCCATTTTTTTTTTTTAATGAACAGTGATTTAAAGGGGTGGAAGAGAGAACCAGGTGCACTGACAGAGGCTGACTAAGCTGTCTATGAGATGGTGTACATTGCACTTGACTCTCATTTACCAGGAGCTTAGTGAAAGATTTTCCTTCCTGAACCATAACATTATCCAAGCTTCCCTTCATTTGGTGTTACTCTCTTCTACTCTCTAGGCAAAACTGTATCAGAAAAACACAGTGTGGCACAGAGCTTGTCAATATTTGTGACAGAATGAGATTCAGGAAGCCTATTTTCCACAGAGGCAAAGATTTCTGGCTGTGAGTAATTATGGCCTCTTAACATGTTCTGTCTTTTCCTAAGGTATTTTTGGAAGCATATGTTCCATCTCTTCACTGCTCTCGGAGCATACTTGTGCCAAGGCTTAAAACTCCAATCAGATAATCCTGAGAAAACCAGAGTAAAATAAGATTTTCAAAATAAAATCTGCAAGGCAAGTTTGGATTTGGAATAAGAAAATTTGACCCTGATTTACCTTGCACCAACTGGCACTGAATTGAAACAGACCAAATAATGTTCTGGAAAAGAAATTTCAAACACATTTGTTTTAAAACAGCAGCATAAGGTGAATCCCAAATCTCTTAACTGTCTCTAAAAGAAATCTTTACAGATCTTTTTAATCTCCTCTATTTGCAGAATCCAGGTTTCAGAAACCAAATTGTCAATGTTTTATGTTTATATAAAACATTTTTAACATCTCTTTCTCTCCCTAATAGCTCTTATGAAATCTTACCTTAAGATGCATATATAAATATTTGTCTGGAATAATTTAGTACTTATCATTTTGACCAGTGTTCTCAAAGATGAGTCTGGTAAATCCAGGTTTGCCAATGCTGGCATTGCCTCCAGTTGTCCTCCTATCTGCTTTCTGCCCTGGCACACCATTTCAGTTTCTGATCCAGTGTTTGAGCTTGATCATCAGTGAAAATGGGTTTCCTGTAACATGCCACTCAGCAAACAGAGGCTTAGGCCCAGGTAGCTACGGATGCTGAGTGGAAATCTCTCTAAGAAACATGGATGAGCTACAGTGAGTGCTTATCTGACAGAGCCCTGAGAGTTAAGCCACATATCTTTACTACCAACAATTTTCACAGAAGAAAAACATAAAGATCCAAATGCTTGGTAGGAAAAAATAGTTTCTCAGTTCTTTAAAGGCAAAGATGAGATTGATTTTGCTTTGTTTACCAGTAAGGGAGCAAATTCTACTGGAGCGAGAATTAAAATGAGTCATTCTTATTTCTCCTCTGCTTTGCTCTGTTCTCTTCACTGACAGACACTTGCAGTAAGACAGTGTTGTCTGTTTTTGAAACTTATACACCGGGAAGTAGAGAATTAGCAGAAAAACACAGTAAAGATTCTGACAGCTCAGTCTTTTTGAATTCATTCAGATAGTTTGGGCTTTTCTTTCAACAGTTATTTTGAAATAGTTTTGAAACAACATAATATTGCTTCAACCCTAGAGAGCCCCTAGGTCATAAATATTGTTACAGCCAAAAATCTCAGCCATTACTTCTTTATCTATCATGAATGGTACAGAAAGAGCATTATCATTGACTGCAGTTAGAGGCAATGATTTTAGCATAGAACAGGACTATTCTCACACTGAAATGTAGAGTAATCTTTAATTTATTATCTCTGGTCTCAAAAATATTTGAAGCACAGTGTCTCTGAACTTTCAGGTGTTTCCTGTATTAAGTTAGATTCAGAAGAGATTTAAAACCTGTTGTAATTTTGGAAAAGCAAAGCTTCTTGCTCTTTAGTCTATTCCATGCACCTTGGAAATGAGTGCAGTTGATTCTAGTTTAGCCCAAGCAAATACTGCAATAGGTCACTTTTTGAATTTCAGTTTCCCTGCTTACTTTTGGGGCAATTAAAACAGCTGTTTTCAGAGCTGCTCGAGTAGCAGTTGTTATCTCTTTAAATAAACTGCCTATGATGTACATAGATTGCTATCAGGTCTCAGCAGATATTATAATATCAGAAGATATTATTATGATAAATGAGACCTGATTACATTGCTTTTCAATGGCATTAATTTACATGTCTGTAGAAGTCTGTTGGGATTGGCTTTTATAGCTACTGTAATTTGTAGGCTTTTGACATTGCTTTGGGATAACTTGTCTAATTGGCTTTTTCCTCTCATCAGAATGGAGGATGTTTTGAAGCTGACATCACTGTGGACATTGTGCTATGAGGGGTTTCTTTGGATTGTTATATGAAGGATTTTTCCCTCTTGTTAGTCTTTTGTACTTGTCATTGAAACTTTTCTCTGAGCTGTAAAAGCCTTTTCTTTACGCAGTAAGAGCATGATCGAAAAATGGAAAATGTGTCAAATAAAAATTCATGAAAGGGCCACCTATACAGCAATCAGCTGGAGGGAAGGATTGTTTCCCCTCATAATTCTAAGGCAGATCATTCTAAAAAGATACAACCACTGTAAAAAAATGTGCTAAAAGAACAAATTGCTCAATAATATATTCTGAATGCATTTTATTTTCTAATAGCAATTTGTTTTCAAAAACCAACTTGTGGCCTATCCAAGTTTACAATAGTTGAGTTGAGGAGTTTCTGAATAATTAGAAAACCAACCAACCAGTGAGTCTAATCTCGTATTTCTTGTGTGCTAAAGATTTCCATTGACTCAATGAGGAAAATACTTGAAAATACACAGATCAAAAGTCCAGGGATAACACTTAACTTCTCCCGAATGGAAAAGGGAAAAAAAAAAAAAAGATATCATAGTAACCCTGGTGAGAAATTTAAAGGCAGGTGGTGTATTTATTTAAGGAATCTTATTTAATGATGTGCAACTCATTAGGGGATATACAGCTGCTTTTCTTTTTGAGTCTGAGGAGCAAATAACTTGTTTTAGAAATATTGGGATGGGAATCCTGCCTACTTGTGCACTTCCTTTAAAAAAACTGGTTTTAGGAGATTTCCTTCTTCCTGCAGGGACTGTCTGTTTGGAAGCTGAGTTCACAGTGTATATTGTAGCTAGGGTTTCTTTGACAAGATTACATTTTTGCTCTTGTTTGTTTCTTTACATTTGCTATTTAGACTTTTTCCTCTGCAATTTCTGTGCAGCAATTGCCTTTAAGACTGCTTCTTTTGCCCCATTTCCTGCCTGATAGAAGTATTAGCTATTGGACTTACTACAGGAAATAAAACCTAGTCTTTGCCATGGCCCAAAATCTTATTTCTTTTCTCCTTCATCATAAGGATATTCAATAGAGCATTGTTAAAAAGATGTCAAACTATAGGCATTCACTAGGTCCTACTGGATAAAATTCCTCTTTTGTCTGTTCATGTGTAGATCTGTTGTCCTTGCATTGCCACACAGATAAAAATGAAGGTAGGATTTGGTCCAAAGACAGTAAGAAATGGCAAAGGACTGCCTGCAGTAGTGAATATTGATTTAGCAAGATCAGTCACTAGAAAGCCAATGAGTATAGTATACTAAGAATGCCTTTCATAATACATATTCTTCTGTTGTCTGATCTGTGTTAGTACCAGACAGATTTCGTATAACTACAGGGAACTCGGTCACTTCAAATCAGCCCTTGTGAAGGGAGTTCACTGCTCTCAAAAAATTTAAACATGGCTATCATTTCAGGCAAAACAAAAGGAACCACTTAAGTTTAGCCAGACTTGGATGTCTTTTTTTCCAGGATGTTTGTTTCTAGAAATGAGGGAATATGAATATGTGTCATATGTCCTAATAAGTGAGATAACTTCTTGGCTGTAATAATATTGAATGTCTTCAAAGAAAAAAGATTATTTTCACATTTTTTCCACTATTAATTCCAACTCAAAGGGAATGGTTTTTTTACAGTTATCCAAGGGTCACGTACTAGAAAGTTAAAATGAAGTTGCAACGTAATTTTCTATAGAATAAAAGCATCTGAATCCAGAATTTATATCCTTCTAATTTCACATCTTCTGAGTGAATTTCTAGTTTACCAAAAAGGTCATGAAAGAAAACATGAGAGTTTCATGCATTATATTCTTCATGTGAAATATGTGCTATGTAATTAAAGTAGTATCAATTCATTGAGTCCTTTTACTGTAATGAAAGATGATTTGAACTCGCACGATTTAAAATAACCTCTAATTGAAAAAACATAATATAGTGATAAGGGTAAGGGTATTTTCAGAACACTTGTATGTATCTTGTGTCAAATCGGCATATTGGCTGCTCCTGTGCTGCTTTGTAAACTGAACTGCACCATGGATTCAAAGGGTATCAGAGCTGCTCTAATATTCTTTATAGTATTTCTGAACTGGTGGGAAATATTCCCAACACAAAACCAGCCAGAGTAGACCAGTAAGTAGAATTTTCCTCAAGGTCTACTTATCCACACTGTGCCTAAATCCTTTGCCCAGTACCAGCCTCCCATTATTACCTAGTGAAAATATAGTTAGATAGCTTAAATAATGGTCATCTGTAAGGCAGAATGAGCTTCTGGCCATATATCAGCCCATCCTGGGAATTAGGAAGTACTCCTAGGGAAGCCCTCCTAGGAGCACTCTGCTTGGTACAACACAGATTCATCATTATTGTACATTCATAATAAGAATACAAGAACCTGATAATTAAAAGTGATTACTCAAAAATAATGACTTGAAGCAAACTTTTATATTCCCATATCTTCAGAGTAGAAGGGCTGTATTGATCCTCTCTATCTACTCAGTACGAGGTCAGAAAAAACCTGAAAAAATATCCAATCCAATGAAAATAAAATAAATCCATTTCTTTTTTTGGTATCTTTTTTCCCAATACCAAATCCCAGAATTTTTTCACTTCTTTTCACCTCCAGACATTCCCTTCCAGTGGTGTTGCTGAGAGGAGAGTCTGCAAATAGCAGTTTTTCTCAAATAGACATCACCAGATAAAATTACACTGGACCAAGCCTGCTTTCAATTTTGGTTTCCTGAGAATTTCATTCTAAAATGTACTCTTTTCTCAGCCTGAACACAGTCCGTAATGTCATGTTTCTTTTCTTTCTAAAAAGCTGGATTGGTCGAGTAGTCAAAGCATCCGAAAGAGATAATTTAGTCTGGGGAGCCAAATCATACAGACTGTATTTATTTAGCCACTCCAGCGAACAGAAAATGGCTTCCAGGAGGTAAGCTTTTCTGAAACAGCACAATTAGCGCGTGAAAACTTGGCCTTGAACCATATCTCAGGGTTAGCAGTAGTATTAACTCCTAAGTATTTATCTGTACTCTGATGGTTTGGAATAGGAAGACAATATGCCAGCTGGTTCTCCACTTGCCTATTCCCTTCCTGTAACAAGGGTGTAGCAGCTAAATAACTTAATAGTACAGTTAGCAAGGAGTCAAAAGCTCATGTCATTTTAGTGAAAGAACTGATGCATAATTTATAAAAGGGACCACATATTAGCCATCAAGATCACTTGAGTGAAGTCTGTATTTAGTAAATGAATGGAGGAAGGAGAGGACAATCCTATATGGGCACAGTGATGCACAGCCAGCCTACATACTATTTGAGACTTTGTCTTAAATGAGCACTGCTTATCTGACTATCAGTCCACACCCACCTCAGGCATCACCATAAATTCTGACCAGTGTGAAGAGTTAATATTAGACATTAGAAAAATTTAACTAACTTTACTGGAAGTTGGTTACATGCAGGAATCAATACACTCAGTTGGCCTTTTAGGCCACTACATGAAGAAAAGGTTTGATTCTGGTTTATAGTTTCACGCAAATATCTCGGATTTGCCAGATGTCTAAGCCTAGTCAAGGAGTTCAGATGTACATCTAAAAAAACCCCCTCAAATCTAACCTATTTCCCTACTGATTTGAGGTCAAAACTTGATTTATGGTCAAAACTTTCACTAGAAATGTTCAGGCTTTCAGGTGTTGACTACCCACAGCTGTCTGTGAAGATGATGTGAAAATATAAAGTACTACTGTGAGGTTTTTTAGATTAAGTCTCCATAAAAGCATTTAGATTAATTACTAAAGGGAATTCAAATTTCTTTAGTTAAATGTCAACTATACCTTCTTTATTTTATTAATCTCTGAACTAAGATAGAACCCTCAAAGCACTAATCAAAATACTGATGTTCTATGAATTCAACCATTCTGGAAGCCATCACTCAAAGCCACCAATGCTTAAAAAAGAAACGTAAATACTGTTGTCTTTTAATGTGGTCTTAGGCTCAATTTTAAAGATTTTTCTTTCTTTTTTGGATGCAAAGAAACACTTTATAAAAATCAGACTCTAAAAAGCAAAATTCAGTTGTCTTACCCCATTTACCTCAATAACGTGTTCATCGCTTCTCCTGTTCCTACCTCCTTGCTATCCTTGTCCTTCAAGCACAATCTTTGCTTTAATGAGGTGCAAATTTTAATGTCTAGTGGGACAACTTAAATGCTAATATTATTAAGCATGGGCAATTTTTCCTTCTTCTCATTCATCCTCCCCCGCAAGGATATTAAACATGAAAAACTATGTTAATGTATTGTAAAGTAGTATAGCTTGGCTGAGAAAGTTATGAAAAGCAAAGTGTCTATTTTCTGTACCAACATTAAGTCAACTATACTGCAAATCCTGTCTGTTTTATAACAACATAAGCATACATATGTTTTCCATACAAAATATTTTTTTTCATAGCAAAACAAAATGAAAATATAAATGGCATAAACCCATAAAACACCATAATCTGTCCTGGAACACTCTAGCTGTCCTTTGTCAGGCTTCCAAAGACTGAAGTTGTCTCTCATTTCCCAAGGGCATGGTCACTACTGAAGTCTCCAGTAATAACAAAAAGATCTGAATAATGATGAGGGCTGGTTAAAAGGCTTTCTGGGTTACTACCAACATCCCTACTGGAATACTGAATTAATTCTAACTGAAATTTATTACAAAACAAACAAAAAAAATATTCAATTTTCTGCAAAGAAAATGAAATATTCTATCCCAACTGTCATGTCTAGAGTCAAAATATTCCAGCGAAATAGCTAAATCTGTCTCTTTTTTCCCCCAATGAAATATGCTACTCATGCCTCATGGAATCTTTACTTCAGCAGCATTATTCTGGTTTTCTGCTTTGTGGGAAAAAATATCTAGTCAGATTGTGTTACAGTAGTAACTATTCTGAAATCTGCACTTCCATCATCAAAAGGTGAAAACCATATCAAGAAATCTAACCAGACATTGTAGTCTACAAAGATACCCTGAGGCTGTAGAGCATGAATATTATGGGATTTCACCGTGAGATTTTGAATAAAAATATTTATGTGTTGAAGATAAATGTACACATTTTGGGGGTAAATGATGATAAATGTTGTTTTAAAAAAAATTATGTCATGAAGCACATTTTTGTTCATAAAGAAGACATAATGGCTTTAAACATCTGTTTTCCTTTGTCGTTTCAGAATTTCGATGAGGGATTGGGCACCCCAGTGGGAAAATGGGAATCTCTAATTTACAAGAAAGAAAGCTCCCATTTCTAGCTCTGTAGAGAAATGTGATAATAAACTTTAAAATCACAGTGTGTTTGTGTATAAAAACTTGCTACTGATCCAGGACTGATTTTTCTACAGCTTTGGCCTCCAGCCCAATTGCTTCAGAGAAGAAATGCCAAATCTGTAAGGAGAAGGAGTAAACATTTTTATGGCAATTTGATTTAACAACAAGAACAAAAACAAAGGAATCCATTTGAAGCAATTTAAGGATTAAGAATGCGAAACTTGGGTTTGATGGGACATCAGGAGCAGAACAGATGAGGCAGTAAAGATACAGAAGAAATTAATTTATACAATTCAGTTAAATATTTAGTTCTGTAGTGCATATATATTTATCTGTATATGAACATGAACATAATCCTGTATCCAAGTCTGTAGTTTTTAAGGCTACACCATTTTAATAAATTCTAAGTCTTATATTTGTCTGAACTACCACTATCTAGGCATTTAATCACTGGTTTGAATGAATTCATTATGGGCTGATCTAAAATAAATAATACTGCTTTACAACACCCTGGCAAGAGGCGAATTTGTGCTTCCAATATTGCTCCAACTAGGATTGAAATCTACTTTATATTCAGAGAGAAATTTCCTAACTGCAGAATTAACTGTTAAATTATACCACTTCTAGATTAATTTAAAGCAAAAAAAAAAAATCTTGCCAAATAAAATAAAGTTTACAGGTTGAGAATTGTATTAAGTAAGGTCTAGGAAATGAAATAAATTCTGAGACATCAAAAATGACTGATAATGAACACTTGACGTTATACCCTTTGCTTAAAGAAGATTCTGTAAAACTTAATCTGTAGAAATCCTTAATTGTGGTTTAAGACAGCCCATCAGGATTTCTACAGGTCAGTTTTAGGAAGCAGACCATGCACATAAGCTTAATTTTTGTAGAAATTAATAGTTTAACATGTTACTGCATACTCAGTTGCTGACATAAGCCAGGATGTTGTCAGTGCATTTGACCTGGCTCAGAAAAACTTGATGCCTGCAGGCACATTTATTGCTCCTTTGCACTTGGGGTGGTGAAGAAATTATTAAGAATGCTTAAAATGAAGAGTAATTTTTGCTACATCATCCAAAAGAAAAATAACCCTGAGCTGCAAAATTCATTTCGTAAGTGGCAATTTTATTTTTTCTTTTATGAACCAGTACCAAATGGCACTTAAAATACCTTAGTCTATCAGGATTTTGACCTCAGAAATACCAGTATCCTAGCAAACTGATGAAGCCTTCTGTTTTTACTCAGCATACATAAAGATGTTCAAACAAAACGGTGAAGGGTATTAATTAAAGGCTTAATTTGTACTTATATTAAATAGGCAAATGGCAGAAGATAAATTTTATTATGTGTACATATGCATAACCTCTAAGTGTTTACTAACCATTCCTAAATGATTTATAAAACAAAATGTAATGCACAATCAATGATCAAATTATTTCATCAAAATATGTAACTGTATTTCTGTATTTCTTTCAAATGGTATAAATCCCAATACTGCTTCCTAGGTGCAAGAAACAACGGGTTATAAAGAACAAATACTTTCCAGGCAGGTCATAATGATCTGTGTTTTCGCAGAATTGAAGTCCCGTTGCTCAGATTTCCTGAATGGCTCCCATAACAAACTTGTGTATCCACTTTACTGAAAAAAAAAAGAAAATGCAGCCATCCAATTCTCCCTTTTGAAGGAACTAGTATTTGGGGGTCTGGTATACATATTTTTACCAGCCTGTGCCAGGAAAAGAGCCATTCAAAACCAAACCTCTTCAGAAACAGCAAATATGTCAACATTAGTGGAGGATCAGCACTGTTTGAAGAAGCTCAGGAATCTAATCTTAGTGCGATCATTTGCTTTTCACACACTGTATTTCAGGCAGTCATATTGGACCATCTCCAAGTCTTAAACTAAACTTTCCAGAAAATCAGAGGACTTCAAATATTGTAAGTCATGCTTCAATTAGAGGGAAGGCTCCACACAGATCTGTAGTTCACCTGAGTGGCCAGCAGCAGAGATTATATAGAAGAGAGCCTGGCTTTGGAGTGACATCATCTTCACTCTCTATTGGTGAAGCATGTTGCACTGTCAGGCATTATGATGCCTGGTGAGATTTTAATTCAAAATAATCAGCTTGAAAGGGAATCCAGAAGAGTGATAAAACACTAAAGCAGGTTATTGATAATGCAAGTAAATAAGTGAGTAACTGTTGAAGTGCAATTTTTAAAATAGGGATTAGAGTTCCATTTTTGTATGCCCTTTATCGTTTAATCAGACTCATCCTGACTATCCTGGAACAAAGTTTATATTCTTACCCCACCATTGTAGTTAATTATCACGATGTTTTACCTATTTTACAGTGTTAGAGGCCGTGGATTAATGTTATTTTAATGCATTATGCTTTCATACAGGTGAGTTGCTTTCCAACAGATAATTTTCAGATTGTATTTCACTGTACCATATGTCTTAAAAGGTAGGAAAGAAGAGGAATTAGTACCTTGAAGGGTAGCACTGATGCATGCAGAGCTTCTGAAAACCTGTGATATTGCTAGTCCTGCCAAGATTCAAGTTGTTCTGTGTCAATAAGGATTAAGAGATTAGTCCACAGTATCACATTTAGCCTTAGACTTGCATTCAATATCAGAAATAAGAATAGAACTGGTGAGAGTCTAACTTCTTAGAAATCACCTAATCCAACTCCTCCGCCACAGACAGGAACATCTGGCACTAGATCAACTCATGTAAGCATGTAGCGTGATGCTCTACCTAAGAGGGGATACTGAAGCTCAAACTTTGTTATCAGTGGTGGCTTGAGCAAAGAAGGCCTCCTTTTTGGTGGTGCAAGAAGGGTCTTCTGATCAGTGATAAGATTTAGCAAGGAGGGTCTGCTGTTCTTAGTGCTGAATAACACTGAGACCAACTTGACCAAACTATCAGACCCACCACAAGGATATGCAAGACAGGAAGACCCTGACTGAGGCTGGGAGCAGCAGGGATGTGCAGACCCTGATACAGAGTCAAAAGTGGTGAGCAGAACTGCTAACACTTTTTTTAACACAAAGCATATTTTGATGAATAGGCCTGACAGCACATAATCTAAAAACTGTATATGTCTGACTGTCAATCACTTTATACTATAAAAGGTCAGTCTCATTTTTATACAGTGAGGACATCCAGTGTACATCCCTAAGGCGTGTGAAGATGCTTCCCTTGCATGGGGAAGCCAACAAAGGTTACTTCTGGAGGCTGAGAGAAAGATATCCCAGTATGGTGGTTGGTATAGGTAAATAACATCAATCTCTACTTAGCAACTGTTTTTCTAGCTTTAGTATTGCTTCAATATAATTGCTTTAATAAAATTGCTTCAATATTGCTACAAAAATAGTGCACTGTATAAGTAGTTATATCCACACAGGGTAGTAAATAATTTTGATTAAGGTATTTTTGTCTAATCACTATTGTAATCAATTTAAATAAATAATTTCATTTATATAAGTATATTTGGGTTTCCATCCTTAATCCTGAGGGACAAAGTTGTATAAAAGTCTAATTACACATGTATGATCCTTTAGCCATTAACCCCTGACGAAATCTGTGGCTAAGACTGAAACCACCTACATCAAGGCTTCTCTCTGAGAAGGACTTTACAGAGCAAGGGGTTCCTCTCTGCACCTCATGACTCAGTTGGAGGCCTTCTCTAACTCTGAAACTCCCACTCTGCCTGTGACAAAGAGCAATTCAGTTACACAAAACCTCCTCCAACCTGACCTTACCTTGAACAGACATAGTGATGGGGCATCCACAACTGCTTTGGACAACCTGTTGTACTGTTTCACCACCCACACCATAAAAAAAAAATTCCTTATATTCAGTCTAACCCTACCTTCTTTCATTTAAAAACGCAGCCTCTTCTGTCACTTACAGGCTCTGACAGAAAGTCTTCCTCCTTCTTATAATTCCCCTTTACATATTGAAGGGCTGCAATAGGGTGTGCCTAGAGCCTTCTTTTCTCTAGGTTGAATGTCTCAATCTATTTTCCCAGGAGAGATGTTCCAGCATTCTGACCATTTTCATGGTCCTCTTCTGGACCTGCTCCAACATGTCTATGTCTTTCACTGGGAATCTCCAACCTGGATGCAGTGCTGCAGGTGGGGTCTCACAAGTGCAGAGCAGAACGGGGATAATCACCTCCCTCGGCCTGCTGACGCCTCTTTTTATGCAGCGTACAATACTTACACCACTTTCTAGGCACAGGGAAAGTTTATGTTCAATTTTTCACCTACCATTAGCCCCAAGTCTTTCCTTACAGGGCCGCTCTCAATTCATTTATCCTCCAGTCTGTTACTGGGCAGTCTCAACCCAGGTGCAGGACCTCGTGCTCAGCCTGTTGAACTTTATGATATTCACATGGAGCCTCTCCTCAAGCCTGTCAGGGCCTCCCCGGATGGCATCCCTTCACTCACGCAGACCAGCTGCCATCATCTGCAGACTTGCTGGGAGTGCATTCATTCCCAGTGTCCATGTCACTGATGAAGACATGAATAGTACTGGTCCCGGTATGGACCTTCAAGGGACATGATACATTATTGATCTGCACTTGGATGTTGAGCCATTAATGATAACTCTTCGGACATGGCCTCCAGTCATTTTGTTAACCATGTAACAGTCCATCAGTCAAACATATGCGTTTTCAATTTAGTGGCACTTACTGATCACAGAGGTGAGGCTGACTGATAGTTCCCAAGGTTCTTGTTTTATCACCTTTTTTAAAACTGGGTATAATATTTCCCTTTACTGACTGACATGACTTTTCATATCTGATTGAGAGTAGCTTGGCAACTGCATCAGCTGGTTCCTCCAGGATCCTAGGTTGCACCTCATCTCCTGTCATGAACTTATGTATATACAGGTTCTTCAGGTGATCTGAAAACTGATCTTCTCCTACACTGGGAAATAATATAACAACCTCCTTCATCTAAGAAAAGTAGCCTTTTAGGTCATACTTACCTTAAATATCATACCTGTAGTCCTTCTTATTCTTCTTAATGCTTCTCAAATTTTATGCTATATAAAATTTGCCAAAATTTTGTATTTCTTAAATCAGGTCAATCTTAGAACCAAGGACTTCTTTAGAGATTGCAGACAGCTGGACTTCTAGTAGTGAATTTAATCAATGTAGTCTTACAAGCTGCAGTTCTACCATTGATTTAGGTACAGACTGGAACAGTCCTATGCACTCCTACGTTATTAAACACTTTAGCAGTTGCAGTTGGTCTGATGTTTACTGTAACATCGCTTCTTTTGCTGCTTACAAAAAAGAGGTGGTGTGATAACTCCAAGAATTGCAATAAAAAGCAACAGAAGTTGTATTAATGTATAACATGAGGAAGAAAATTAGCTGTTCTCACTAAACTCACCTTCATGTTTTAAAATTTAAGGGAATCAATAATATTGAAACCCTGTGTGAGAACAGTAGACAGCATTAGAACAACAGAAAAGACGGAGAATAGAGAAGAAAGCATTTGACATACAATTGCAAGTCTCATGAGTTCCTTTTATTCCTTAAGAAAAGAGAGAGAGAGAGAAGATGTAGCAAGATAATTTGAAAGTAAGAAAGTTCTTTTTCTAAATTGCAGTTTGCAAGACCCATTGACTCAATTCAGTGTCAGAAGCAGAGAATAGCATCTCTCTAGATCTCTTTTTTGGAAGGCATCCCTTTTAAAGAGAGGACTTAAACATGTGCTTAATGAGATGAAGACAGATGCTTAAAGATAAATTTACGTGCATGCTTGAATCAGGGCCTACAAAATTATAGGCAATAGGCTGGAAACATAAGCAGTTGAAATCCTGTCCTTTCCATCTGGACATGGAAATACTTGTTGTCAAACTTTCCATACTAGAGAGATGAGATATTTATCTGCATGCTGAGAAACATAGATATGCAAAAAAAAAAAAAAATTCTCACAGATAACACATATGGCAATTTTTTCTTTTTTTCTTTTTTCTTCTTCAAAGACATTTCATAAGATTTTTTTTCTCAGTGATTAAATTTGACCTGCAAATTGTTACAACATTCTGTCATGGAAACACACAGTTAGTGCTCTGGTGACACAGTTCATAAAACATGTAGAATTCTTCTATATCTTGACTGAATAGAAAAAAAAATTGAAAGAAACAGTCCACAAAAATATTGTAAGTAGCACAAAGAATGCTAGCCTTTTAAATTTATTTTCAATAAATATTTTTAGAAGACTTTGCAGTAGTACTCATGTTAGCTTTCAGATATTTTCAAGAAATGCTTGAAGTATAAAAGAAATTAATTAGATTTCAACCCACCTGTCTTTGTACGTAGACACATAATTCCATTTAGTGTTGTTTCTATTTTCTCTAGGATTAATGCATGAACAATGACAGTGCCCTCTTATCATCATGCTTCTACTAAGTGTACTTACTGTTTTAATAAAGGAATCTAGATTTATCAAAGGTCTGTCAGGTGCATCTTCATTATAAGAGCCACATGTCAAATCTGTCTGCTTCATTTTTTCCTAATTTTAATGTTAAAGGACCCTTAACCTTTTGTGTTACATACACACAATATCTGCATGGTGAAATCATAACCATCTGTAGTATTTCATTATATCCCTGTCATATCTTGCAGAATAATTTAAACTATTATTGTTCTAGTTAATATACCTCCCTACCCAAGTTTTCTGAAAAAAATCTTTGCCATTTCCCTGAAATGTACATGTGAAAAGTTAACTCAGAGGAGTCCCATTTATTATATATTAAAAGCAATAAGGAGTTTTTGTCACTGCATTTGCCTTTTAAGAGTATTTCCCACTATGTCTTACTTTGCACATAGGCACTTATGATCTTAAATCTTTATAACATCTCTGTGAACTCAGCTATTTCTCTTAGTGCAGAAAATTACTAATGATTTACTTAAACTGGAGGCATCAGTCTTTTTCTCTTCATAATTAGTTAGGTCCAGAGAGATTAAAATGATTTCTTTCCCTTCCATTGTATTCTTCCACAGGTTTCTTATTCTCTGTATTTCCTGCCTTCTCTCTACTTGTTTGAGCAAGATGAGACACAGACTTACAGAAATACAAAGTGCCTGAGAGAAGCCATTCTGCTATGTGAAGAAGGTCTGGTATTGTCTGACCTATGAGCTCACTACTGGACCTCGAGACTATCTCAGGTAATGCTATTGTTCACTGAAGCAGATCCAGCTCTTGCAAATTACTAGTTGTCATATGTTTTCTCTTCCCTTTCAAGGACTGCTTCACAGGCTAAATGACTAGTAACGAAAAGAAGAGGATAGTCTGTATTTAATAAATCTATTTTATAGCAAAACACACTGGAATCATGTGATTTGTAGGCTTACCATTTATTTGTGCAGAGTAATAATACTGTGTGAATGAGCACATAGGTATAAGAAACTGCAGTTGTAAATAAGAGTCCTGTAAGGGGCACAAGAGAAATTCTCCCACTGTTACAGGGTAGGAAGTGCTGGGAACTTAGTGTTGGGCAAATATAGTAAGTTGCTTTTTTTTGACTTTTTTTAAAGCACCCAATGTTCAAAGAGAGGCAGTGTTTCTTCATGGCCGGTAATAAAACAGGAGAGAACTTGTCATAAATCAAGACGGTGCAGCAGACTTGGCGAGGCAGCAAGACAAAGGAGAGTGGGCGGTGAGGTTACCATGTGAAAAGTAAATAAGGACACACTGTACACGCTCTCTTTTTTTTTCCCTCTAAAAATTCTTATTAGCTTGCTACCATTTTTCTTTACCTGGCTTGAATACTGAGATCATAAACCTTTCAAGAGCAGTTCTGCTGTTTCTATATTACATAGTCTATAGTCCAGTGAGACCATGCTCAGATTCATCAGTGCTATCAAACTAAACTTTATGTATTATAAACACATATCCAAGATCCAAAAATCATAATTTTGCATTATATATCATACAAATACACATCAGTTATAACATAAATTTAAAGACATAAATTTATAAATATATAAATAATGTATTTAGATGCAACTATAAGTAATGTTTATGTATATGAAATGTAAACAAACATGCACATATATACATGCACACACACAAAAGTATATTCCTTTTCTTATGTAAATTAGTATATGTACGCTTTTATTATGCATCTACTTGCCACAAAGGGTCCCTTTAGTGGAAAAAAAAAAAAAATAAGACAAATTATTGAGGGGTTTGTCCCACGAATCACACAATCTTTCCCTACAAGCTATTAGTATCTCAATCTCTGTCGATTTAAATTTCATCTCCCACCACGTACTACAACTGAACTCTAGTTTATACCTTTATTCTGTCTTCTTTCAGTTTCTGCACATGAGGGAAAGTGCAGATTTCATACCATTCTTACCAGCAAAACAACAGGAAATAAAATAAAAAAGAGAAGCTTGTTCAGGTTTGATAAGCATTAGATAATATATTGTAACAATCATTATTCTACATTCAAGAGGAAGACATCAATTATATTAATACAACTTCCCCTGGTGTGATAAAGGCATTCCATGACAGCAATTAAGTTAATCTCCTACAGTAGTTAGGTTTTGTGCTATAGGAAATCCCACATGAGAATGACCGTAAGACTCCATGTCATGTAATTTCATGTCTTGAAGGTAGCCCATCTCGTTCTCTAGTGAATCATAGGGTTTGTTAGATTACTTTATAAAGCAGAAGTGGCAGCTGAACCAACCACAACTGTGTTGAAGACAGGAAGGAAACAACAAACACAACTGACATAGAGACACCCACAGCCTAACAGAGGATTCAGATTTACAATTCCATGTGCCAGTCATCATATCCCAGGTTCATGAAAACGGCCGAAGTTTACCCCTCTAATTGTAAAACCTTCCCTTAGGGTAAAAAATTGCACCTATTTGGCATCACTCAAGGGTTTCTAACCACTGTTTTTCCATGCTACTGCTTTACCATACATCAAATTGCTTATATCTCATCCCTATCTTTTCTGTTGTGTGAGGTAATTAAGTTCTTAAAATTAAGTGAGATGAAACCAAGAGCTGAGATGCGTGTTCCTCTCACTAGAAGCAGGAGTTCAGTTTAGGATTTCCAGTGGCAACACAAAGTGGCCTCACTTGACAGTCAAGGTAAATCCCTTTCTCTTGACAAACCATAATGGTCATCTAGGAAACGTGCTTTCATCACATGCAAACTCTCTCCAGTAAAAACCTACTGCTGCAGCTGAATTCTCTCCTACTCTTTCAGCTATCTGAACATGGGCATCTCGTGCCACCTGAGTGATTTCAAATCAGCCTGATTGTCCTCCAGTTGCCAGTCCAGAAAAGTATATATCTTCTGTAGAACCTATAACCATTTCCATGCATGGACTTTCTGGATCTCATGTGATGTCCAGACAAAACCCATCACCCAGTTGTCCAGCTAGCAGAATCTGAACCTCCCATTTGTCCCTCAGAGGAGAACATACTCTCACGAAAAGAGTAGAAGAAGGTAGATAATGTCAGTAGTAGGCATTTTATGACAAAGAAACATGAAGAAAATAGAAGGAAAACTAAAAAGTAAAACAGGCTGATGCATATATCTGATGCAAAATTTCAGAATAGCTCTTCTGTTATGGCCTTTGGAGCCAGTAGCCTGTTCTTTCTGGGAGCGAGGTGAGGAAGAATGGCAATGCCCTTGCTCAGGATGAAGGCTGTGTCTCCACAGCCATGTCTCCTAAAGCCTTTCCGTCACCTTGATACCCCTGTTTGGAAACAACTGCATTCATTCATCCAGAGAACTGGTCTTCTCAGCAGCAGAGGTAACGGTGGGATTCATGATGGCAGTGATGACAGCTGTCAGCTCTGTAATACAAGGAAGGCCCTTCCATCTGCATGCTCCAGGCAGAGGGCTGAAGGAAGCCACAGAGACCCCAAGGTTTCACACAGAAATTTTACAAACATCACTCTGCAAGCCCTTCAGCACCGCAGCTGGAGATCATCTGCATGATGAATATTCCATTGGAAGAAAATGATCTGGAAGTTGCCATCTTACCATATCTTGAGGTAGCACTGAAGAATTCATGTGTGTCTATGCAAATTCAACAGAAGAAACCTGTCTGTGTGCTTTATTATTCATAAAGAGAAAAATATCCCTTGATTTAAAAAGGAATCAACAATTCATACAACCTGTAGGTTTTGGTAAACATGCTTTATATTGTATTTGGCAGCAAAGAAGGTGAGAGAGTCACAAGTTTACAGAGGCAGGAATGTCTTAGTTTGGATGACAAGTCTGTTTAATTCTCCAGATGTTTACCTTTCTTGTGCGTTTTATCGTAACTCAGGTTCTTTAGACATTTTATTTTCCCTTAATTTGCTTTTTTTTTTTTTTTTTACTATCCTTAATATCCCCTTTTACTGTCCTTTACTGTTTCTTTTCCTGGCCTTTTTTCATGTTCTCTCTACTTTATTTCTACCTTTTCAAAATTCTTCTGTTGAGGAATACAGTCAGTGCAGGCAGTTTGGGGTGCAGATACAGTGGCAGCTGCAGATTGAGCTCTGGGTGGCTGGAGATAATGATGCCAGAATGATTTTTGGTTTTATATTTCCTTCATATATATATTCTAACGCTATTGTTGTATAGTTATATAGTTCCTGGCTAGCCCCAGTACTTTTCCTTACCCTGATAGGCAGAAAGACAAAACACATTCCAGAGGCTCCAAACTGGGGGTCCAAGGCTCCTATCCTATCTTGGTTCTTCCTGGGACCCAAGGTTGAAACCAGCTCTTTGAGACATATTTTCATAAACAAAGTTTAGTTCCTATCTAAGGGGGGAGGATTTAGAAAAGGGTTGAACCGAGGAAGAATTACCTCACCACTTATGTCTCTAATTGGGGATTTTTGTCAGTTATGCTAATTTTCTAAACTTATAAAACTGTATTCACCTGGTGCAGGGATGGGCATTTTCCATATCTGCCCCTTGGAGGCTTCCAATAAAGAAAAACCTTTATATTACCTCCTGTACTAATACTGTGTCGAAAGTCTGTTGTTTTATTTATAGGTCCTTAAGGCGTCAACAAGAGGCTGTGAACTGCTGACCCTTTGCATAACAAAAGGCTCAGGGACCTGAGGTGACCAGGACCTGTGGTCACCCAGGTGACCAAACACTCAGTGACACAGCAGAGGCTTAGCATTCAGCAGGAAGAGATGAGACTTCTTTGAGGTTTCTTTAAATAGGCTTAAGAAAAGACTGGAATGAAGGGATTCACACATTTCCTGCTAACTTAATGATATATAGGTGTGAAAACTCACTCTTATACATGTTCTAAGCATCAAAGTAATTGAGCTTCTCAGTGGACTTTCAGACATAGAGTCATGAAGAACAGATTCTTTTCTTATACAAGGTCTAGTAATAGAAATAGAAAGAGACCTATGCAGAGCTAAGCAGCAAGGGTTTCTTTAATGTTTCCAAGAAGATAAAATTATATTCTGAGTTATGCTTGGAACAGTTGTATCTTTTGATGACCTGAGATTTGGAATACATAGATTTAATGTGCTAACATTAGCTAACAGAGAAGGCCAACAGACATTGCAGTTTAAGCATAAGGATAAAAGAAGGGGGTTGTCAAAGTGGCGCTCATGTAAAATTCTGTTGCTGTACTAGTCTCACACAGGGTGGTAACATCATAGTGCACTTTCTTCTGTAGGTGTTAGAGCAGCTGTCCCTGCAAGGGTAGGGGCTTCAACACAAACTAAGTCTCAGGCAGCAGAATCAGCCCTACAAGTTTGAGGCTGGAGGGAATTCCAGGAGACATGCACTTCTGTCCCGTGCGGTAGGTTTGCCATCATGGAGGAGCTGTCCTGGCAAGAGAACGAATTAAGAGCAGAAATGAGCATCAGAGAAGAAGAAAGGGAAAAAGACAGGATTGTCACTGAGACTCAGCAGCTTGAAAAGCTTCACACACCATCTGCAGAATAGCAGCAGTCAGGGTTCGTCCCCATCATCAATGTAAATGAAAATTTTGGAGAGGGGGAAGGACGGAAAACTAGTGACTGGACAGGATTGCTACCTGCCAGGGATGTTTAACAAGAAGTGCCAGGTCCTGCACCTGGAGAGGAACAGCTCCATGCACCAGTACAAGCTGGGGCCATCCAACTCGAAAGCAGCTTGGCAGATAAGGACCTAAGGACTTAGTTGGTTGGGCACCAACTTGAACATGAACCAAAATTTATCTTTGACACTCAGAAGATTATTGGTATCCTGGACTGCGTGGGATGCCTACATGTCAAGAGATGTAATCCTTGCCCTATACTCAGCACTTGGTGAGACCACACCTGGAGTGCTCTGTCCAGCTTTGTATTGCTCAGTACAACAGAGACATGTCGAGACTCCAAAGAAAGGACAATAAGATGGTTGAGGGACTGGAGAACCTCTCGTATGAGGAAAGGCTGAGAAAACTGAAACTGTTCAGCCTGCAGAGAAGCTAGATCACTGGGGATCTTACTAACTTATATACATGGCTGAAAGAAGGGTGGGGAAAGGCTCTTTCCTGTTGTGTCCAGTGACAGGAACAGAGGAAATGGGCACAAACTGAAATATGGGTGATTCAGTCTAAACATCAGAAAACACTTCATTGTGAAGGTGACTTAGCAGTGGCACTGGTTGCCCAAGGGTGTTGTGCAATCTTCATTCTTGGAGATATTCAAAATCTGTCTGGACATGATCCTGTGTAACAAGGTCTCAGTGGCCCTGCTTGATCAGGGAGTTGGATGAAATGATCTTCAGGTCCCTTCCAATTTCAGCAATTCTGTGATTCTGTGATATAGCTCAGGATTTTTTTTCCTGAGGATTGAGTCAATAGAGTCAAGTCCTTAACCTTGTGTCTTCTGCTTTTAAACACCTATATGATTTTGATTTATTGTGCACTAAAGCTAAAAAACAACACATATTTCTCAGTCCAATACATTTACAGCACATTTGACTATATTTTTAATTAGGAGTCCATATAAATTTAAGCGAAAAAAACATTGTCAGTATTATGAGATACTAGATAGAATGTGGTGAGGGTAGCTGGTTCATTTTTGTTAATAAACATTTCTACATGTAAGTGTTGTAAACTATCTCTGAACTCTGTCCTTTGCAGATTCTGCTATTCAGGGAGCAAACTGAATGTGAACAGGTGATCCATGAATAAGTGAATCTAAGACCTACAGAAATAATTTTCACATGTTCTCTATCATAAATAAATGTAGCAAGGAAGAGGAGACATGACAGGTAAGTACAGTAAAGCCATATTTTTTATGAAGTCTCTTACTCAGTTTCTGTCTTTAACTCAAAATGACTCACAAATTTAAATAATGCATGGCAGGAATGGAAAACCTTATGAATTACCGCAGACACTGGGACAGCTAAAATAATCTAAGAAATTCAGACTGACACTTCAGTCTGGTCTGCCCATTAAAGAATCAAAATCAAGAAATGGTCATCAGGCTGCTGGGGATGTGCACATCTCACTATGTACTTCTGCAAAAAACCCCTGCATACAGAGCAGAATTTTTGCTGACTAATTATTTTCTTCTATTAATAATGCTTTAATGTGACCAATAATGTAGATTTTCCAGAAGCTTATCTCGCCTACTGTTTGCATGTCTGCTACTTCAGCAATTGCAGTTTGTTCTGTGTAATGAAACGGTATTTAAATGTCCAAAGCATTTCCAATTACCTTTGCTTCCTGTCTCATGACTGTACTTTCCACCTCTCTGACTGCAGTCCCTGTTGGTTTGCCCTACTCACAGCCGTTTGAAATTTTGCTGCAAATACCATTTTCCTGTCTCATTGCTTTGGTCATCTTGCTGCTCAGCTTTGTGTTATTTTCTTAATGCTCCTTTATGGCACAAATTAAGTGACTTGTTTCCATTTTAGAAGCTTTCCATGACCTTTTCAGTTCTCTATGATGTTACTCCCATCACTTATCTGAAGTTCACAGTTCACTCCCCAACTTCCTGTATTGTTGAGTAAGCATATTTTTTCTTTTTTTTTTGGTGCTGAGACATGCCCGTCACTGAGAGGAGTTTCCTGTAATACCTTTTTTTTTTCTTATTATGTCTACAAAAGACATGAAAAATAAGAAGGCTGTTGTAATACATTACCTATCATGCTGGCTAACTTTGTCTCATTGCCTCCCTGTACTGTGCCATCTGTTTTTCTGTACTTACTTGTTACCCCACCTCTTTGGATCAAGGATTATTTTTTTCTTTTTGATTGTAGACCAACTTTTTAAGTGGGCTACTATTTCAGAACTAGACTTCCTAGAGGTTGTAGCAAGTATAAGAGTACTTGTAATGGGTCAGGAAGAAAAAGATTATTCATGCTCCAAGATCTTTCAATCTAAGCCTAAAACTAGAGATGGCAGATGGATACTGACAGACAGATGGTGTTGAGCAAAAATTAATACAAACAGTTACCAATAATATAAATAATACAAACAAAAGGAATACACATAAAAATAACACTCATACATATGATATGCTTAAATAATAATCTGAATAAGAAAATTAAATGTATCTGAAAGAAAAGCATTTATAAATTGAAAACTATCTCACAATAATATTATATTTACCCTTCTCAGATAGCTTGAGATTTAAAAAATTTAGTTGCCTAGCCTAGGTTAGATTTCCTCAGTAAATAATGTATTTTGAGGAATGTGCTCATATTGCCTAAATTTAGATCTTGCCTGAGTTACAAAATCAATCTTTATAAATCGTTTTACTACGAAAAGAAAGGAAAAGAAGCACTTCCAGAGGACAATTCCTATAATATTAGGACAGGATATGCCAACCATTATGAGAACCTATATAGAAAATTCAGATAAGATCTTCTAACTTTGAAGTTAGATCAGGAAAACGAAGATGTGCATATATTGGAGAAGAGATATGAAGTCTGGGAAATAGCTGAAAATTGAACCTAGAATTCTCGAGTCTCAACTAATTGTCGTAGTTCTGAAACTTCCTTACCAGGAACCAACAGCTCAGTAATAATAAGGTAGATTTCCAGGGTCTTACAGGGCAGGATGTCAAGGACACTGTTTTAGTTTTAAAGTAAACAGACTTTAAATAGGAATTACCCTTGAATTGCAGACAATATCAGCAAATCAATCTATCCAAGTCTTCCATCAAAAACTAATAAATAATTTTCCTTGAAAATTTAACATTTATTTACTTAACAGCTTCTGCGATTTTTGATAATCACATTTGGTACATAATTTTAAGGATAATATGTTTGTATATTGGGAGCTGTGCTATATCTAGGTTTGCATTTTGCCTTCTTGTAGCCGAGCTCTAAATTATTATGGTGTATAGCTCTCCAGTTGATAATACAACATATAAAGTCACTATTTCTGCAGTCAATATTTGGATTACTGGGTCAACATCTTGGCAAGTACACATGTACAAGGCTTCAAATGATTAGAGGGTATGTTAAATGTTACTATATAAACTGATACCAGGAATCAAGTGGAATTAAAATGTAGCCAATAGGGACATCAAACCACAGCCCTCTTCTATTCAGATGTTTGAAAATGTGAAACACACAAGAAATTGTGAAAAACAGCATCAGAGCTGCTGGAGAAAGAAGGGGGGAGACAAAGGAAAATATGTAGATAAAGGTGTTATTAAAGTCTTAACTTTCATTCTCTTTTCACCTTTCTACTTCTATGTTATGCACCCATTTTTGTAACATCCATGTTTTACACTACAGAATTTGACATTTTACTAGAAAAAGGGAAGAAGCAATGTATTTCAACCATCAGTAAATCAGTTACTGAGTATGTTTTTCTGCAGCTTCATATATGCAGTTTTTATTGTAGGCAAGACATTTGGCATTCCTCCTCTGCCCTTCTGAATAACTATGATAATTTTTTTTAGTGAGGGTGGAATATAAATACAAAAGTGAGGATAACTTGGTGGTCTGTGTGGCTAAGTCAGAAAATGCTTTTGCAGACACAGATGATCAGTTCTGGCAGAGCACACTGAAGTGCTCTGGGTGTCTGAACCACAGTGCTTGATGTGTGCAGCTCAGAGCACGACTGGGGTCTCTCAAGGGTAGGACTTCTCTCTGTCTGGAATACTCCACACTGATGTACCACATGCCATTCATGGCATGGATATCCACGGGCATGCTTGTCAGCTCCAGAGCCTATGCAATTTAAAGTAATGGATTTACAACTCTCCTCTAAAGGGAGATTTTTTCTCAGATGGAAAGCAAAAGCTTAGCCTATTGATGTGAAAGTCTCTGTAAACAACACAGTGTATGGAGATATGTGACTAAGCTTGGCTTATGAGGTAAGATAGTATCCTACAGAAAGACTCAAAGACAGACAGGGGAAATAGCTTACCAATGTTATCTCCAAATCTCTGTTATTTTGGATGTGCACTACAGACTTTTAGAGGAACTGAGGAGAAAAATCAGCTATTAACCCAAGTGTAGGATACTCAAAAATGTTTGTGTGTTCAATGGCACTCTGAAGTGGTTTGAAAGGATTCAGACACCAAATCTCTTGATCACTGGGCAGGCCAAATGACATAACATTGCTACTTATGGTGATTTTATAGGGAGTTCTACATATGAACTCCTACATACGTACTAAGTTATTTAGGTATAGCAGTTATGTTGCTGAAGGCTATATGTGAACAGATATAACATCAACAGAAGAAAAAAAAGCCACATGAATAATAACTTGTTTTTAAAAATTCCCCAGAATGTTCAGAAATGTTTTATTCATTTCATATTACTTGCAAGAAATTCTGTCTTCATTCAGTTTTTTTTTTTTAAATGTAATGGTTCCCTTTTTGTTTCAGGCTTCTATTTTTAACCTCGTCATAGGCTTGTAGTTGAAATAATTCTATTTTAATGTTTAATAAAAGACTTTAATTTCCCATATTGGTATTTCTTTCCCCAGAACTTATTTGGAATCATTAAGAAGTTTTCAAAAGGTTTTCTATGCTCTGAAGATATCTAATATCCTCATAATATAACCTGAAAAAAAGTAGTGTAATGTCCTGAACTGATCTGAGATGAAAATCAACACCAGGATCTTCATTTCCAGACATCCTAGAGGCAAAACTGGCCTAAGATTTTTTTTTCCAACCCTTCTTCATACCTTACCCTTCATCACTTGTGGTGTACCACTCACTTAGTGGTGCTGGCGAAAATGGCTGTGGGGCTGACCTGAGATCCATGCTGAAGCAGAAATGAGGAGGAGAAGAAGCAGTAATTCATTAAATTCACGTTAAAGTCAAGAAAAAGCAAATGTAACTGTGCCCCAAGGTGGTAGCCAAAGAGGAATGTAGTAGATTTAGATAATACAGAGGTTTTTAATACATCTGCTCACATTATCTTGTATTAGCACTGTAGACTTAATTCTCTCAGCAAAAATCACTTTTGTAAAATGTTTAATTTTGAGTGCTTTGAAATATTTTTTTTTTTGTCCCTGATCATAACATCTCAAGTTCTGTTTTCAGTGCTAGCTTGATACAATTTAACAAGAAATTTCACCATTTGCTTCTGGAAGCAGAAGGTAAGGAGACATTTCTGGCATGGGGAAATAGATTACTCAGTTGTTAGCAGTACTATTGCCACTTGCAATTGTTAGTTTCTAATTTTCACTTTTTATTTGAGAAGAAACTTTATATCCATTTTTACGTGACGCAAATGAGAGCCTGGATTCAATATTGACTGTATCAAATTCAGATATTTAAATCAAAGTTCCAGTGAGATCAACTGCACCATATGTGGTGACAAAAAAGAAAAACATTCAAGAACCCTGATACACATTTGTAGATCTGTTGATTTTCAGAAACCTACATTTCTGAGCTCAAAATACAAACTCAGTGACCAGACTAAATTATATTAGTTCAAGAGATTATTAAAGTGCATGGTCCTTCAAAATGTTCAGCTTTAAAAGGACATAATTTTTATATTTTAATGGACTTATGCAGTGCAATTATTCATAGAACTACTGTGGAGGTAATTCTTATTTTTCATCACCTTAAAAATGTTGGAGAATTTCTGTATTTTTTAGATAGAGGTGTTTATGAACGAGAATAATTTTTTCAGAACTTGAAACGGCAATAGATCAAAATGATGCTTTATTAAATGTGCATTTGTTAAATACATAGAATGGAATAACATTTTAAGATTAAGCACCTAAGTAGTTTAGGCATTCAATACAGTGACTTAACTTTAGGATTGTTGACAGCTGTGTCTTCCTTTGATTGCTTTCTTGCAATGAAGGAAAGACACTACTGCTGCCACTTCAGCCCTGGATTTAACTGTGGTACTTCATTGTCCTATTATTCATTGATGTTGAATGTACTAATACGAGGAAAGAAAGAGGTAAAGCCTAAAATGGTTGCAGATGTTTGACAGCAAAATTAGCTGCCAGTTTTCTAGATAATGTGTAGCATTTTTACTTAAGAAAAGAGTAATCCTCCACACAGATTCTCTCTCCCCTAGGATGCCCTTGTACTCCGATGTACGATCCATTACCAGAACTTTTAAAGACAAATATCCTCCTCTCACAAAGTCACTGAGCTGCAGCAGTAAAGAATGACACAATCCCAGACAGACATAAATAACACAGTCTAACACTGAATAGAGTTTGGCCACTTGGGGGATAAAATGATTTCTATTTTATTCTGTGATTGTGTGTTAGATTCCGTGACTAATGAATACACAGCTATGTCTCATCATCTGTAGCAAAATGTCAGAAGTCCATCTTTATGGAATAAAGTTTTCTGTGCTGGAACAAAGGGATTTTTATGGAAGCATGCTTGACTGTTAGTAACTCTCTTTAAAGAAGCAGCATCAGGAAAAGACGGGGTTCTGTTCTAAATGATCACCAGAGCTGAAAAGATGCAATTTCTTACTACAAATTCAATACATGAATCGCAGATGAAATGTTGATTGCAAAGTGGAAAGTGAATTCCTACATCAGATTTAGTGCAGCTAGTCACTTGGTTAAATATTTTATCACCTTCTATCGCCACAGTATCCATACAGCCCCTCCCCCCAAAATAAATGACAAAAGCCTCAAGACTCACCTGGACCCAAACCCATGAACTGCAAAGATCAATCTCTGGCACTGGGATACTGGGAAATTTTATCTGCAGAATTTCCAATGGTGCACAGGGAGTGACAGGTTTTGTACAAATGTGCTTCTACTGCTACAAGGACCAATTTTTTCCATATAAAACAATCGTATTCCTTCAGGTAAGTGAGTATAGCATTACTAGTCTGGAACATGCTTGCTCTTGTTTGCCAGCCACAAACTAATCTCACCTTATTCACCATGGCAACATTGACACAGCTGTCTATCCCTCTGTTTCCATGGCAAAGGACCGGTAGATAGTACTCCACTGCTTTATGCCAGACTTCTGATTCTGTCATAGATTTCCAAATATTCTAATGGTTAAAATTTGTGTAGAAGCCTCTAAAAGGTCACAGCCCCTGATCTGGATGTAAAACCCAAAATCAAAACCAAATCCCAAAAATTAAAACACACAGGAAACAGCAAAACCAAACCAAACTGGAGACAAAATACCTGGTCTTAAAAAAAAGAAAATAAACAGTCTGTGAAAGCAGAACCAATTAAAGCTCTTTTCCACCATAACAGATATTGTTAAAACTTTTTTGCCAAATTACAGGATTCTTTTAAGGACTTTTTTTTTCTGTACCTATGGTCTTTTTCAAAAATTTTTACCTCCTAAACATGCCCCTTGTCAAAACTTTCACTAATCAGTAAATTCTGAAGTGAGTTATTTCCCAAACAGCGAGCCCTTCAAAGTTCACCACACAGAGACACAACTTTAAGTTTAGAGGTAAAAGACTACAAGTAGCACTGTAATCCTTCTCAGCAGAGCGAATTAAGAGCTCTAGACACATTTTCAAATACTGTGTTGTAGTCAAAGTTACCCTGTTAGGCTTCATGGTTGAGTCTGAACACTCCCGAATGCTCTGGGTGATGCACATCCATTACTTTAGGGACCTTAAAAACCCAGTATGTATGAACTACTTTTGAAGTGTCTCCTTCAAGCCCTGAAGTCACTTTGATGCTTTTGAAATGTTTCTCCTACTTCTGTTTGAATACAAGACTATCAGAAACAGTTCAAAAATTACAGGAGGTTGCATCTGTGACTACGTTATGTGAGCAATGATCCGCTATAGAAATTACTGCTTTGCTTCTGATAACAAGACAAACACCTCCCAGTTACTTTGCCCCAGAGTTTTCTCTATTTTTATGACAAGCCTGTTACACTGACCTTAGTGTATGCATTCCTGCACACTTTGTTATTATTCAAATATAATGTGCTACTGACATGGTTTTGGGGCTTGTGTTCAACAGCGCTGATTCTTGTTCTGAATGCCAGGCCACATTTCGCAGTTTCCAAGTGTGTAGTCAGTAGCTAGTTACAGAGATGCAATCTTGAAAAATAATTTTTAAATTGTCTTTCAGAAGCATAGGCTTAAATATATGAGTTTATTTCTACTTTAGATACCCCAGAAATATCACTAAATTGCTGAATCTGTGGGTATTACCTTGCTAAATACTTCAGTAGGGCAGTCAGTGCTATTGTATCTTGCCAGCAAGTTCCTAGTATTCATTTAGATTTTCCTTACTAGGTCACTTCATTAAAAAAAGATTAAAGTCTACTCCAGCTAGAGGCATGAATTCCCACTTCTGTTTTCAGGGAAGTCTGATATCAGTGCAGTTCTGAAATAATCCTGGTTATAAAAGCGATGTTAAACACATTCGTTAGGAGACCGTACATCTCTTCTGGGTCTTTAGTGGGTCATCTAATTCTAACCTTTGTAGCACTTCAATGCAAGGGAACTTTCCCGAAGAGTGTAGCTTTAAAGCTGCGGGAGCTGAGGCAAGTCCAAAGGTAAACACGATATAAAATCACAGTAGTGACATCTGCTGCAGTATTTTCCTTACACCTTACTGCCAAATTCGTAACTTCCCACACACATCATTTGAAAAGAGATTCACAGAGATCAGCAATCTGAGATAGAAGTTCCCTGAAATACTTTTGAGGGAGAGAGGTTTTCCTCAAGTAAACAGCATTCTGCTTGGAGGGAAACCACCTTGGAATAGTCAGGAGAAGAGTAGTATATCTTCTCTAAATCATGGCCAGGAAAGGACTGCCTATGTCATTCTTCACATTAATCCAATAATTAGAATTAAAGTTTTGAGGGAAAGTGGGTGACATTTAAATCCCTCTCTAGTCAAACAATGGGGTTTAAAACAGTGTCAGTGGGAAGGCCCACACATAAAAACTCTCGAATAGGGAAGATTTCACTCCTGATTTGTGCATGAGAAACACACTGATCATGTACAGAAAAGCATGAAGGAGGGTTAGCCATGGTATGAGAACACATTGAAACGTGCTTCTGTGCTCAGCAGAAAACATCTGTTTCATTAGCGTCAGTGGGTTTTAGGTGCAAACTGGTCACTAGAAAATGGCTTTGCCATAGCAATAATTTAAATGTCATGGGGGCCTCACCAGCAGAAACACGGGACAGACTTTAACAGCAGCTAGGCAAAGGCAATTGCGAATATTCCTGACTGCTTAAAGCATGAACTTTGGCAGCTAAAAAAGGCTTTGAGGTCAAAAATTCCACATACTACATCCCTTTCTGACTCTGGTCAGCTGAAGTGTGCTGACTTTCATATTTTTACTCAAAAAATTAAATGTATTCATTTGGCTGTGCATGTTGCAAGAGCACTAAAAGACTGCTAAAGTACATGCTCACCATGGGCCTGATCAAAGCCCTCTGAGATCAATGGGAATATTTCCTTTGACTTCAATGGGCTTTTGATAAGATTCCAAATTACCCAGAGGAAAGTTAGCCTCTGAAGGATGGTCCTGATGTTAGCATACCCATGGGCATGGCACTCGAAAGGATCTGGCTCTGCACCTGGGTGATACACTGCATCTCATGCTAGAGCAGATGCAAGTGTGGCATCTCGTTCTGATATTTCATAAAATACCACAGTGGTGATAAAGGAAGCATATTTTGATTGACAGCTTCCATACTAGCTGGTACTTGAAACAGCTTGCAGCCACATCAGGATCTGGCAGGAAGCCAGACCCCATTCACAATAATGGGACATCACACAAATATCAACAGGGCTGTATCCAAACCAGCTGTTATTATTAATTTCATGTCTTTTAAGAGGAAGAGAGGATTTCAGCCATTTGAAAGGATTTTTCAAATGAATAATTATACTATTTGGTGATGTTTAATTTCTGTTTACCTCTGAATGCTTCTAAAGTTGTAGCTAGTGGTCCCATATGAATTGGATTTAGAGATACAATTGCTGTTTAATTTAGCTGATTCACTTGAGATGTCTTCTGCATTTTTGTTACAGGAGGTGATTTTTTGAAGAGAATTGAAGGCAATTGAATGTTGACAAAGATAAAACAACATGAAGTTGGAGTTTATAAAATTGTGCTTTGATATAAGAGTCTGTAGACTGTTTAGAAAATAGGAAAAAAATATTTGCTGTTGTTGTGGAAAAGCTTCAACAACTGGAGATTAGAAGTGAACAAACAATTCACAGTGAATCATCTCAGCTCCATGGAAGTTTCCAGGGTCTTCATTCTATTTTGCCTTAAGAGCTAGCTTGAGAGAAGATGTGTTACTCTTTTCTGTTATACTACTTACTTTCTTTTTATTAGAGAGAATTTCAGACAAATAGAGATTCAAGTTCAGCTATATCTTTTCTTCAGCAACAACAGAATATTTTTAGATGCTTTATGGAAACGGTTTAGTCTCTATACTAGAAGGCTGTATTAGAGTGAATACAAACATAAATGATAGTGGAAAAATAAAGAAAAATGTAACCTCTAAGATTATGTGGACTGATCAGGTAAAAGGGGTAGATGTATGGTCAAATTTACAAACAACATAGAGTTTCATAGTTCTTTTAGATAATTTAGATATGACATTTTCATGTGGAGCAGACTGTCGACTCTTCTTTTGATACTGTTTCTATTCTTTCATTAATATAATAATCTGTGTGTATATATATATAGAGATATATATATGTATAAGCCTGATAGTATTTATACCTAAACAACAAAAACTCAGATACTAATGTTAGACAAACCCTGTAAAATGTATTTTCTTAAGCCTGATATGGAGGAGTTACTTTGAATGACAGATTTCAGAAGAAAACCAAAAATATATAAGTGGGTAGATGTATGCAGGGATGTTTTAAAATGTGGAGCAAGTTGCAAAAGGGTTTGGTTATGATATGAAAATTGTAGGGGGAGTAGGGGGAGAGTATCAAAGGAGACTTCTGTTTCTGGATGACTGAGGGTGGTAGCATGAAAACTTTAAAAGAAAGCTTTAGACAGTTCAGAAAAGAAAGATTTTGAACCTGGTTTAGTCATCCAGGTTTTGAGAAATTAGTGAGCTGCTTGAGATGAGGTATGTGACTTTGAAAGAATAAAGGTCTTTTTGAAGGTTTTGTTTAGGATGCAGTAGTGGAAAATCCTGCAAGCATCGAGGGGAGGGGAGGGGAAGGGAGAGAAGAGGAGGGCTTGGAGACTCCAGATCCCAAAGAGAGGTAGTGGAAAAAAAAACTTACTATCTTGCAAGAAACGCTGATATTGGTCACACTCATGTTATGAAAAAAGTCTCACAAATACAGTGGGGTTTAATTTTAATTGTAGTCATCACTGGGACTGATGGGTTCACTGCTCTAGAGAGTTTAGTTTTCACACTATAAAGTCATTGTTTAGACAAATAATATGTGGGATTTTTGTCCTTGACAGATTTGAGTACTATTTTCAGTCCTAATCTTGTTATCTCAGTCTCCATCTTTCTGTTTTTTCTTGCTGTTTCATCTTCAGATTTCAAATAACAGAGTCAAAACTTGGGCTTCTGAAAAAATGTACTAAAAAATGAGCTCTGCAGAAATACATTTGAAAATATATGTATCTCCAAATTAAAGCTGCTAGACTTTTTACAGCTCTACCTTAGGAAATTTTCAACCTGCATATGACAAATGTTTGTGCTTTCTGTGCTTTTAAAGTTGTTACTAGCCTGACTGAATGTGCAGCTGTAGTGATCTACAGTTTTTGTTTATCCTGCTGAGTGAAAATGATGGAGGGCATATTCGTAGATTCATTCAGCTAAAATTCTGAAATGCTGTCTCATATACTTTATTCTCCTGAAATGCTGCCTCATTCAGTCAATTTTCTTAGAGGTTCCTTTTGCTAACAATAATGCTTAATAAATCCAGCACCCAAACTTTTCCTGTCTAAAACCAGCTGTATGACAGAGGTCAGTTTCTGTTCACCTTTAGTTGTAAGAACTTTCTTAGGACAGGATTAGGAAAACACAAGTTTGAGGGCAAGTAATTTTAGGTAGCAAATAAAAGTTACACATGCTTAGTTATGATGAGTGCTTAGGAGCTAAAACATTTTTTTTAGAATCCCTTTTACTTTCACACATCCATTAGTAAAGCAGAATATCACTTAAAAGAAAAATCTTACACAAAAACTACCCCTCAAATTATTATCTTCTAAAAATCTCACTTATTATTCTCCATAACTTTGGATCCTGAAAATTTCCAAATATATTTAAAGATAACATTTAGAAAAAGAAAAGTTGCCTTTATTTAAAATACATGGAAGGCAATACAGATGGGTTTTATGCATCAGTCTGTCCGTATGGTGTCAATGCTTAAAAGTGTACTTGCCACTAATAGTCAGTACTATAGATATATCCCAGTGCTTCCTTTTTGATAGTCTTGTTGCTTTTTTTTTTGTTTTTCTTTGTTGTTTTTTTTCTGCCTGTGTTGTAGTAGCTCTTTTTCTGTCTGTGATACACCAAGACACAGTACTCTATGTTTTTGTAATATAGGAGATGCTGTTTTATCTGTGCAGTACTGTCTTTTTTCTCAACATCTCCTTGAAAAGGACAATTATTTTCCTGAACCAACACTTCAACAACTGTTGCGAGTAGTTGGGGGGAGATTTGTGTGTTTGTTGATGTTTAGGAGGGGTTTTTGGTTTTTTGTGTGTTTTTATCTTTTCTTGAAGTCACAGATAAGCATTTCTCATCTATTGAACTTTTTACACCATGTGGATAAAATCTGATACTGTATGCCTTAGTGTGTGATTCTCTTCCTCTTCGCTTTAACAGCTACTCATGCTCCTGAGTCTATTTATCTGTTTATGTGATTTATCTTAGAATGTGCTAACTCTTAAAAAAAAAAAAAAAGACAAAACAGACAGGGGGAGGAAGGAAGAAAATGTACCTATTTATTTGCATGAAGTGGAAAAAATTGTTTTATTTCTGCTGCCTTGTTCACGAGCTTTCTCTTGCTTTGCATATACATTTTTTACTTCTGGGCTTGGAGGGCTCTACCGTTTTTATTCATTAAAATAGTCTTGTGGCTTAAAGTATTTAGTAATAATGACTCTGTGTCTGTCACTTCATAAAAGTGCCTTTCCCACATAAGCTATTGCTTTTCTCAAATGCTGGGTGTCTATGCTGTGAGGCAGTCCCTCTCCACAGCAATAGCAGAATTTTTTTTCTTCAATCTTTTTCTTTTATATACTTTTCATTCAGAGCACACTTGTAAATCATTCAAGTAATAGTCTATTTCTTTGGGCTGAATTTGTTACTATTCAAGTCCTCTGGTTATTACCAGTAGTTCTTCCGTTCATCTCAAATATTAAGGATTTTCTGTTCAGTAGACTAAATCTGTAAGAAATTACAGATAGTTTTTTATTTCAGGACCTGCATTACTAAAGTTACATGTTCTTTCCAAATCTTTTGTTCTTATGACATAGTTATCTTCATTTTTTCCATGTTTTATTTCCATTTCTCATTTAAATTTTTCATGTACCATATTATTCTGAAACCCATGTATTCATTCAATGTCTACTTCTGTTTGTCATACGACTGTAGCATTTAATAAAACTCTTGTATTGAGATATCTCAGCTGTTGCCCTCCTAAATAGAATGGGAAATATTTTGATGGTGCTGCTGGCTTATCCATACTACTTGTAGACAATTCAGTTGGAAATTGATCTGTTTCATTCATGCAAAAACTAAGTTACTGGGAGCCATTCTTTAATAAAGGGATTAGATCTTTGCCTTGTATAATGTATGATGTAGATTATGCAACCTACATTAAAAAGTATGGAGATTTCCAGCTGAAAATTGCCATTTTTTTACTTCTGACTTTTCTGAAGAAGTATAAGAACTGGTTGAACAAACTTTGCTGTAAGTTTTTAGAGGAGAATTTCATAAGATTTAAATGTTCAAGATTGCACTCTTTTGGGCAAATATTGTTTTAGAAAAAGTTCTTCATACCTGCAGGAACAAAAGAAAGTATTTTTAGCCATTTTATAATTTCAGTTTTTTTGCTTTTTGGGTTACTTGTCCTCCAGTCCTCATTCCCCATTCCCCCACACTCTCTTCTATCTTTCTGATTTCCTTAAATTTCATTTTGGTTTCTGTATTGGGTTTGCATGGCCAAGCTTTGGTTGTGGGCGGCCACAGGAGTGGCTTCTGTGAGAGGCTGCCAGAAGCTTCCTCCATGTCCGGCAGAGCCAATCCCTGGTAGCTCCCAAGATGGATGTGCCGATGGCCAAGGCTGGGCCAATTAGAAATGGCAATAATACCTCTGTGGTAACAGATTTAAGTAGAAAGAAAAAACCAAAACTTGTTGCAGAGTTGTAATTGTGTCCAGAGAAGAGGAGTGAGAACATGTGAGAGGAACCGCTCTGCAGACACCAAGGTCAGTGAAGAAGAAGAGGGAGGAGGTGCTCCAGGTGCTGGAGCGGAGATTCCCCTGCAGCCCATGGTGCAGACCATGGTGAGGCAGCTGTGCCTCTGCAGTCCATGGAGAATCATAGGGATGCAGAGATTCACCTGCAGCCTGTGGAGGAGTCCCAGGCCCGAGAAGGTGGATGCCTGGGAGGAGGCAGTGACCTCATGGGAGACCCAAGGAAAGAGAAGCCCACACTGAAGCAGCCTGTCCATGAAGGACGGCACCTTGTGGAAGAGTGACCCATGCTGCAGCAGTCTGGGGAGGACTGTTGCCTGTGGGATGGACACATGCTGTAGAAGTTAATGGAGAACTGTGGGAGGGACCTCAGAGTGCAGCAAGGGAACAACTCCTCTTCCTGAGCAGCAGGAGAAATAGCAGGTGATGAACTGACCATAACCCCATTCTATGCCTCCCTGCCCTCTGGGGTAGGACGTAGAGCTGAGAAGGAGGGAGGGGTGGGGGGAAGGTGTTTTGAAGGTTTTATTTTACTTCTCATTATCCTGCTGTGATTTTGTAAGTAATAAATTCAATTTATTCTAATTCTAGTTCTAACTTGTTTTGCTTGTGATGGTATTTAGTGAGTGATCTCTCCCAGTCCTTATCTCAACTCATGAACCCTTCATTATATTTTCTCTCCTCTCTCCAGCTGTGGAGGGGAGTGGTAGGGTGCCTGGAATCCAGACATTGTCTATCCACTACATTTTTGTTACTTAATTTTTATACGAAAACCAGACAATGATGTAGCAAAATGCCACATGCTTCCCTGTACCTTTTTCCACTACATAAGAATGAGTTGTTTCAGATCAGTTGTATTTCATGTGGACCAGTATGACTGACAGCTCCTTGAAAGTGTTTGGGCTCAGCCTTTTGGGTAAAGTTGCATGACTGGAAGCTATATTTCTGAGAGATTGTTAGGTATTAGGTCAATGTTCTTCATAATTTCCAGGTATTACTGGGAAATATTTCCTCTAAATCAACCTTTACAGGGTCCTATTTCAGAACTGCAGACATGCAGTTAAGAGATCTCCATGTGAACCTACTCATAATGGGGCAGCTTACTTGGGCAGAAAAAAGGGAAGGATTGATGAATTTGTCTTTAGACCCTGCAAAGAGAATGGGGAAGAGTGCCAGATGGCCAAGAGAAAGATATAAGGAGTCTGTTATGCTTAAGACTAACAAGTGATCCAGAGGGTAATGTTTCCTTAAGGCATAATCAAGCATTCAGGAGACAGATGGTGGAAAGAGTAGGGAGTCAAGACAGTTCTAATTAGTCCAACACCATATGGAGTTGCTTCTTTTCTAGAAGCTCAACCTTCTAGACAGGCCTGTGGGTTTACCTACTGGACATCCCAGAGATCTTTGAAAGTGTTTAATGACTCACAACCAACACACTTGCCCAGATTTTTATTTTAGAGAAACAAGTGGATGACGTTGAGTGTGGGAAGCCTGATTTGTAAATCTCCAATACGAAACTAAGATGTAGCTGGACTGGGACTGTACTAACAAACAAGAAATTAGAAGAATTCCTAAGTCTGATGTAGCTGGAGTCTACAGAGGTCCCTGGAATATTACTTCATTTTGTTTTCATTCACAAAAACTCATCTTCTTACTTCCAGCCAGCATGTAGGAGGAAGTACTGTAATTCTGCTGCCATTATATATGTGGGCTGTACTCCTATTTTGCAGTGTTTTTTGGCCATTGTGATCACCCCTTTACCACTACTCTTAAAAAGTAGAAGATATCTTCTGCATCTTAACTGTATTTATCTGTACTTGTATCCTTTCTTTATTTTTTTCACAAAGTCCCACACCATCTATACATGCTGGGAAAGAAAATGGTTTTTAGTCCTGGGAGAATACGAAAGAGAAAGCCACTAGAGAGTGTATCTACAGTTTAGGGTAGTACAGACAGGCAGGGACATGTCTAAGGGGTGGAGACAGTGGGTAAAACAGGGACAGTAAGACATGTGAAATCAGGATGTCCCAAGTCACATCTGGAAGCAGCACAGCAGGCTAATTCAGTTGAATGGAGTCCTCATCAATGCCTTTACAATGAACATAGCACCTTCTGCATGCATCAAGAAAATATTAATAAAAAATTTAGTGTTATATGTTTCTGATACTACCTGCAGCCATTAAGAAACACTGAAAACATGTAGAAGATATTCTTCAGAAACAAAAAAGTAGTTTTCTCCCACTAGCTCATACTTGTATATGTGTGTTGTCAGTTGAATTTTAAATAAAACTGTTGCAGCAAGTGATGTTTAAGTCCCAAGAATATTCTTTTCATCACTGACAAGTGGCTAAGTACATTTGTCAAACCTTGTCCTCTACCTGAAAAAATAAATACAGAATCCAGATCACCTAGTACTCTAATGCCAGAAAATACATTGACATTCATCTTCTTGTGTTTGGTATCTCAGTGTCTTTCAGTATAACTTTTTAGCTGACTCCTAGAACTTTTGTACAAAACAAGACAGACTGTGTCCTTATTGTCACCAATAACCTACTGCTTATATTTTCCTCCATTTATATTTTAAAGAAGAATTTTAGTTTTTTCACTTCTTATATTGAAAAAAAAAAGTCCTTATCAGCCTATTCTCATTATTTCCTAATATATTCCTTAAACTTAACCTAAATGTTCATAAACCATTAATTTTAAAGACAGGAAATTATTTTTACTGGCTCTTTAGTAACTCCTTTTCAATTCAAATTTTTTTACATACCGCAAGACATCATTACAAATAAATGCATAGCTTTTTGTTTTGAGAGTTATCAACTGGCACTCAGAATCTGAGGGGGTCTCTGGGTCTTTATACATTCTATAAAGATAAGACTCATAAGATAAAGATAAATACTAAAGATAATGTATATCTTTATACATTCTATAAAGATAACACTCAGAAGCTACAGGTGAAATGACCTTCTTTTATTTCTTCTGCTACCAAATTCAGACTTTAAGGAGTGATCTAGGCTGCTATTCTTTTCATCTCCAAGTCCAAAGCTTTACTATCCCCTAAAGCTCTATCTCTGTTCAACTACTCTGTAATGCTGTTGAGAGAGGTAACGACTAACAAGAGCTGAAGTGCCAGCTTTATGTAGGTGACATAGCACTAGCATTACACAAAACCTAAACCCTAGTGTTTCTCAAAAATCTCAATACTCTGAAATCAAAACTTGGCTGAGGAACAATTAAAAGACAAAATACAGTAAAGTTGAAATCATAGTCTTAAGAGAAGTATTTGTGCTCTATCAGTCTGTACAGGATGAAGTTGATTTGCAGTTTCAGTACATTTGCCCACTATTTAGAATTTGGTCTGGTCAGTGTGACATCTTTATTGACAAACAGTTTAATGGAATTAACTGTAAGGGAAAAATCTCAGTAACATTACTCATTTTAAGTTAGGTGCGTACCTAACCTAATTGTCTAGGCTCCGTGTATAGTCAGCAGGGAGAATCGCCTCCAGGGTACAACTGATGCCATTCACATCTTGCTCAACACAGCAATTCAGATTCTCTATCTGATTTATCTTTTCTTTTGTGATGTGTCTTCTTCTCATTTAAAAATCATTTGACTGGTTAAAAATACTGTGCTCCTCAACATGGATGTAAGTACCTAAGTAACCACACTGTAGAAATAAATGTCTTTTCTTTTTTATTTCTTTTGCTCTCATGCACAACACTTCTGTATCACCTGACCACAGACTCTAGCTGCTTTCTCTATGGATTAGTTATTCATGATCCTCAATAAATAATTGTCTCTTCAATATGTCATCTTCATTAGCAAACTCCTAATTTCTGCTGAAAATGATTGCTCCAGTGCTTGTACAAGGCCAGATACTTTGCTCCTGCTTATTACTAGGTGTGCAGTGCTTGGTGGCAGCTCATCTTTCATTATGATGGACAGGAATGAAGTGTACTGGAACATAACAGTTATAGCCTTGTGAGGAGGAGAAGAAAACAAACTCAGAAAATCTGTAACTGCTGGGGCTATTTGAAAGTTTTCCTCCCAAGATGGGCTTGAAGGGTTTGGCTATAAAAAGCCCAAGGAAAAGAAATTGAGGGATGATGCAAAGAGCACAAAGAGCAAGCAGATAGGCTGTGTGCATACGTCCATGTTGTTGGAGAATGAAGACTTTGCAGCACCTAAAATCAATCCCAACACCTCAGATAAGACATTATTTTAATCCATCAATGCTTGAAATACATTTTATTTTATCCTATTATTATTTTCTTTTGAGATAAGTCATTGCAAATTTCATTGGTATTTCTCTTTTCCTGAATTCTGTTTTATAATTGATATTTTACTGTATTTTTTTTGGTTTGTGCATTTTTGTCTTTTTAAATTAATTATTCATTAAGGATTAATTTTGGGACTGAAATTACTTTCAATAAAAACTTAAGTACATAATCATATTTTCATGATAATTATTAAGCATAATGATTGTATATAACTCTTAAAGTTAAATCAGGAAAACTTTTAACTCATATATCTAATATTTCACATATTTAAAATTACTATTTAGGCCAGGTTTTCTATAGAGATTTTCTGTAAAACTGTTTCTCAGTAGAAGACTTCTGGGACTGTTCATCTCCCTTCCCATTCGGATTCCAACTTAAAGAAGAATTCCAATATGAAGAGCATCTGTTTTGAAGAGCTAATGAAAGAGATTGCTGGAAAGAAAAGAAAGTTTGGGGTTTTTTTCAGGAATAAACTAATTTACCACCAGTAGGAGTGCATCTCAGTCTATCCACTACATTATTAACTGAAATTATCTTGTCTTAATTTAGTAGTCTCAGTTACCTTTATATTAAAATCCTTTTTTTGAAAATCAGGTTCTTATTCATTATGCCTTGCCTATGAACAGCCTTTAATTCCAATGAAAACAGAAACGCACAGGATTGTGGAAACTGAGCTCGCATTTTTTCTGGAAAGTTAAGGAGGTTAATAGGTCAAATTATTTTGACATCAATTTTTAGCTGCACTAGCTCTGCTTTATCAGGCACAGGGGACAGTGATCTGTTGAATCTCCATTTCCTGGATTGATGTCCCAAGAGAGACATTGCAGGGTCAATACAACCGATTTCCTGGAGTGGACTGAGGCTCCTTTGTAGAGATTTTGTTAAACCTGCAGGGAATGTCTACTTCTTCTGTAAGCAATCATTTTTTGAAACATTTATCTGTCCGTATGGGCTAACACTTTTTCATAAACTAAACCAGCCTTACAGAAAGGAACTGTTACACACAAATGAAATGTTTGATACATGGCAATGTGATTTATGTAGATGACTTTTTTTCCCTGAATGCATGAACAGAAAGATGTTGATAAATTGTAGTGAGTTCAGTGGAGGGTTACCACAATGCGACAGGATGGAGCACTTGTACTGCCAGGAGAAGGCAAGGGACAGAGGCTGATGCAGTCTGGAAAAGAGATGGCTGTGAGGGCACTCCACAGTAGTCCTCCAGTCGAAGGAAAAGGAAACTTCTCAAAGCATCTGTGAAGAAATAGTAGTGTACAATGCCTCGTTTACTCTCCAATAGCTGGGTTTTTTTTTCTGAGTTTTACTAAAGACTTTAACCAGTCCAAGTTCAATGAGTTCAATGCTAAAAATAAATTATTATATTAGCATAAAAAAAAATGTTTGATTTTGGCATTGGGAAGATAAAAGAGAAAGGCCTAAAAAGTAAAACAGCAGAAAAGAAATTCTACTGTTGAAAACACTGAATAGTAAAACACTCAGTTTTGTCAGTCAATAAAGTGTGACTAGGAATGTTTCTGCCAGCTGTCCCTATATAACATTAATGTAAACTTACTTTGAGAGTGCAATTTATTTGTAAACAATGGCTTAATCATGTGAGTTTTACACAGTGATGTTTTCCATCTGCAATTACTGAATTGTCTGCTGACAATGTTGTCCACTTTTCCACTGCAGTTTCAAGGTTCTCCATGAGAAGATGAGAAAAACTCATTTCAGAGGTATTAAAAGTACACAGTTAGAAAGTAGGTCTGGGTAAATGGTTTGGAAAAAATCCAAATTTTATCATGCATGAAAAGCACAGAGCACAGAAATAATGCAAGAAAATAATTTCTTATGCTATTTTAGCCATCCTGTGTGCCCACATTTATCTGAATACCAAACCCAAACATCTTGGGTGATTGATCATTGCTTCATGAAGGTTCTAGTCTGGATTTAGCTTGCCCTCATGCAACCATGCAATGACACAAAATGTTGTATGTGATGGATATGGCTTTGAGAAAAAAAACAAAAGAACACAGAAACAGCATTATGAAATTTTCTCCACATGATTTTGATTAATTTGTCATCCATTCTGAACATTAATGAATATAACAGAAAATCCACGAAGGTCTTTGATCTTTGGAGGGAGGTTTTGTGAAAACACAGCTTTACCAGGAATCATAGAATCATAGTATCATTTAGGTTGGAAAAGACCTCTAAGATCATTGAGTCATCTCCCTTTGTCTTTCCATTCCTCACTTTCTTGAACACATATCTTAGCTGTAAGTGAATTTGAGATGTGATGGCCTTCTTGAATGAGATATGTCAAGGTGTAACTTTCAAAGCTCTTGGGACTAAAATCTTTTGCCCTACTTAAAACCCAAACAATGTAATATTGCATGGGAATATATGAGACTGAATCCTCTGCTCAGTTCAGAAATTGTGTGACGTAGACACCGAGTGATATTCAAATGGCTGCTTTCTATTTAGCACCACTGCAGGTTGGCTTGCAGTGCTGTGAGCATTTCTGCCACCACCACTGCGCTCTGCTGGCTCATGGGATCCTTTCCACATTTGTCAAGTTCTGCCTTTGATGTCCACAATTCAGGAAAACTGTGGTTTATACTGGGTCACAACATTTGCCTGTGTGACACAGTAGAGTGGCAGTAGTTCTATTGCTTTTGAGGGAAATTATTCCTACACTAAATGGGACTGAAGATTTCTAACTTGGTGATTGTGCCAAAAAATTACCTCTGAAAAGTGCTTGAAAATCACTTTTTAATCAGTGTTTACCAAGCACTTTAACAAGACATCTTGCCATTGTTATTTCCATCCTATACTCATGGAATCTACTGTGAAAATTACATGAAAGGCAATCCCAGGACATTTTCCTGGATTTCAATCCTGAACTGCACTCCTCAAAGGAAGACCATGGGTGCACATTACAAAGAAAATGGTTAATACTTAATGAGATGGGTAGGAGCAGTCCACTTAGTCACTAATAAGTCACTTACAGAAATTGTAGCACTCGATTTAAGCCATACCTCAATGCCTATATTATTGAATCACACTTACTGGGTTGCAATTTAAGACAAACAGCTTTTTTCAAACACGTTAACTTATATATGCATATTACCTTATACAAACAGTTTATATCTATTTTAATTAGAAAACACTTAGGAATTCTCATGATAAACAATTTGCCAAGTAAAAAGATCATTACTTAGGTATTAGTAGAATTGGCAAGAAAACAGAAATTGCTATCTATTGAGAAATTCCTACATTTTGAGTAACTTTAACTCCCTGTGAGAATAGAAGTCTATGTTTCAAGGCTTTTTATGGATTCAAAGGGCTTAAATGTTTTGTTTTGGAAACACTGATGTAACCCTTCAAAACATGAGACCACTGCAATATGCTTTTAAATTTTAAGTATAATTAATATATATAACATATTAGGTACAAGGACTGAAATTGAATATCTTATTTTTACTTTCAACCATATTATGTCAAAGAAACTGAAATATTTGCGTCAAACAATTTTTATCATGAGTGCGTTTTTTTAATCAACTTGATCTCTTTTCTTTTAATTTTTTTTCCTATTAATAGCTAAAACTAGTCAGTTGTGTACTGATCCTCATAAAAATGTGTTTTGTAGTAGGTGTGGAGGGTATTTGAGCAGGTGGAAAATGAAAACAGGAAGAAATAACTTGAATTGCCTTCCTGCATAGTAAGTACAATCGTTGCAAGTATAAGACACTAGTTGTAGCTGTCTGGAGTACTATAAACAGTTCTGGTCAAGTTAAAAAAATATTAGCTCAGACTGATTACTAACATGAGAAAGGGTTTGGAAAACCTTTTATGTTGAAAAAACTTCAGCTGAGTAAAATGAAAGGGGATCTATTTTAGCTAAAGAAAAAATTTTAACAGAATAATAGAATATGTTCTGTCAATGAATAACTTCTGTTCATAAATTACAAGAAGGTTTTTAATATCTGAATGTTTCACTATTTCAAGTGTGAGTCATTAGAACACAGCTGAGTAAAAACATATTTTAAGTTGTAGTTTCCTAAATTTGGGATGAAATTGTGTGATATAGTTGCTGCCAGTTGCAGGGATTAAAACTAAATATTCCATGGGCTGCTGGGAGGTGCTTCAATAAGTACCCTGAGGTCTTTTTAAAGCAAACAATACTCTAGTCTGGCTTGCAAGTTTTCTTTACATGAAAGAGAGGACAGAAGCGGCATTTCTGACAGGGAGGGAACGAGCTAAAAACTGCAACCATTAACTTAAAAGCACTCCCAAATCCAGTAATACAGGGATAGCCATTAAATGCTTTTCCAGTTCTATATGCTACACTCTCATGTTGCTAAAGGATGGTGTTTCCAAGCATGCCAACAGAGGAGTATTTTAAATGAAATCTTTAAACAGCAATGTGGTGAGAAGGCAGTCTGCTGTGTTAACACCTCTGTTGTTAAAAGATAAGGTCGTATTTCTCATTGTGACTTTAATGGCCGCTTCTTACTCTGTGTTTCTGCTCCCTGTGTGGTCTGTACTTATATCTGCTACTTTAATAACTACAGCAAATTTTTACCATGACCATCAGCACAGTAGAACAAATGCAGCATGGAAAAACTGCTGAATTATTTCTCAATTAATGTACCACCAGCAAATTTGCTACTTGTTCTCTTATTATTGAGTCCATATCCTTTATCCAGAAAGCATAATTTCTAATTTCCATCCTGCATTTATTTTATATCAGAAATCCTACTGATTTACATGCCAATAATAACATATGGGCAATAAAACAGGAAGCCACCTTTGAAAGTCATAGACCTTTACTTTTTTATTTTTATTGTTGTGTTTGATTATGAGTTATGTTGAAAATGGGGAAAATAGAAAGTGACACCTTTTATTTTTTGTCTCCTTAAAGAGAGTAAAAGATAAGAGGCATTTCTTGGTATTGTTTTTGGGGGGTCTTTTTCATAGTTGCAGTTATTGCTTTTTAGATTATTTGTTTTCATTGAGTTATTCTTTGCCTCTCAATATGCTTATAGTGAATTCAGCTTCATATATAGTACAGATGGAAAGAACCATTATGATTATCTATCCCCAACACCTGTGTAGCAGCCCATAAAATCTAAATCCATACTTCATGCATCAAGTTCATATCTTCTGCTTGAGGGACAACAGATCTTTTAGAAAGACACCCAGTTTTGATTTAAAGTCTTGATTCTCTCTGACTAATGTTTGCACATTTCTAAGACATGCAGCAGGCTTGGAAACATGCTATGAGTAAATGGGATCTTGAGGTTCCACCTCCATTGACTTTTATGTTAGAAATGTTAATTTAAAATTGACTTTCACAGTATTTTTAATGTACTCAAAAAGGAAAAAAATCTCTTGCAGGTATACTTCATGTTAGCAAAAAATGTTAAAGAATGGGTGATGGTATCTGCACAAAACAGAATATATATAATATAATATTTCAGAAAAAAAAATAAAAACCAAAACCAAAAACAACCAAAAAGCCTTTACTTTACAGTTATAGCTACTACAGACACAAAGCCTGGCTGACAAATTATAAGTGAGAGTTGGTCAGAAAGCCCACCTTGATCTTTGTCCTTCTTCCTTTGATTGCTAAATTGCATGAAGTAGATAAACACTTCCATCAGTTCTGCTAATCCTTCCTATAAGATTGTACTTACATAGTTTTTTTTGTGACTAATCAAAGGAAATATCTGAAAATTTTGTGAAAGTGAACTTTTTTTGGTGTTCACTAAGAAGCATGGCAGAGACTTATGACTAGATTTCTGTTCTTCAGAGATAAAATAATTTACATTAAGTAAAAACAAATATACAAACAAAACCTATAATGAACTAAATCAACTTGAGAAAAAGTCATTTTGCCTCGTGATGAACTTTATTTTTGCAAGCATACATTTTTTTTCAGATGAAAGGAAGAACAAAGCTTGCTTTCATTCAGGATGAAATAAAAGCTTTTACATTCAAGAGTCTTGCTAAATCTCTTGTGAAGAAAGAATCATAATTTTTGTCTAGCTACAAATCTAATGAGATATTATATACCCATTTTCTTTACCTATATAGGAAAAGGTGACATTAAGGGAGTGATTAGTCATAGAAAATGTGGATAAAAGAAGCTCTGAGAGACCATCCAGCCTGTCCCTCAGTCCAAAGCAGGATTAGCTACCAGTATGTCATTCCTGATTGATACCTCTTCAGTCTGATCTTAAGTGCTTTCAAAAACAGGGTGTTTACGAGATCTTTAAGAAATCCATCCTAAAGTTTCACTGTTCTTACTGTTACAAATCGTTTTCTATACATCTGAACTACCGCTCGGATACTACAGTCGCCTCTCCAGTTGTGCTGCCTCCAACCTGCTGGGCACATTGCTGGCCACTGCATGTCAGCTAAGGCTGGAGCAGTGCTGAGTAAGCACAAGGATTACTGGCTGTCTTTTGCAGAGGATGCTCTGCTTGTACATGGCAGTCTGATATTTGCTTTCTTTGTAACAACATGACACAGTTGACTCATGCTCAGACAGCAAGCTGCTATAATTCCCAGATCATCCCCATTTGGCCAGTTGTTTCCCATCTTATATTTGTGCAGCTGATGGTTCATACATAACTGGAGTACTTTTCACTTGCCCTTTAATCTTGTTATACTGGATCAAATTCAAATCATCAGCTGTTGTATTCAGTGTTCCTTGGTGACAGCTACTTGAAGTGTTGCTGGACATAGATTAATTTTCTGTGGGAAATTATTGTCCAAAGCAGATCTGCACAATGTTGTATCTGTACCTCCTTATTCCTTTCCTTCCACTGACTTCAGATTCTTAAGCAGTGACTGCCATAGATTTTCTATATGATGAGTGGTGCATATCTTTTTAATTCACATTATTAGGCCAGTAATATTGCCCAATGCCAAAGAAGGTGGGTTTTGGTTTTTTTTTTTCTTTACAGATATTTATTTACAACACACATTGCTGGTTAAAAGAAAGACAAAACAGACCTGGAGGATTTGACAATCATTCTACTGTTCATAAAAATCATAGGATGTGATAGAATTGCAGGACAAGGATCCTTGTCAGGACTTGTCAGGAGGTATGTGGTGTTATTTTTTGTCATAGTTTATTTCCTTCCTCAAAACTGTTGATACTCATGTACACAGATGCTGAGTGAAAGACTACAAATGTCACTGTCATGTACACCTGGGGTCACCACAGCAGAATTGTGTACAGCACAGTTCAAGGGGTTTATTTGTACACCATATTGAATAATTTACTAAGCTGCACCAAAAAAAATATATGGCATAAGGAAAAAAAAATTAGATTGCATGTATGATTAATCAATGTTTTAACATAGGCAGACAGGTCTCAGCATACCTTTGTTATCAGCGTAAGTTTTATATGATGCTGTGAAGAAGTCAATGACTGTGCTAGCTAGGACTCCACCTAAAACCCCCAGATTTTGCCTAGTAAATTTGAACTACTTTGTTTTCCAACATCTATGCAATTTTGTATTTTATATCTTTTCTATTTATTTTATATATCAATTTCTATAACTATTTTGAGCCTTAAAATAAATGTGCTAAAATAAAATCTTTGGAAGACTATATGTCATCCACCTAAATATTACTATAATTATTGGTGTTCTTGTTTAATATCTGCTAAACATATCAAGGTGCATCAGTACAGATGCACCTTGGTACAAGAGCAAACCTTTTTGATGTGAAGAAAATATGACTGAGAATCAGAAGGATTAAGTGTTCTGGCAAGGATGGTGCTGCAGTTCTGAATTATTTACAAAACATGGAATTCAAAATACTGAAAATTCAGCATTTCAGAGTCACAGTTTTCAAACTGCACATCTGAGAAATACACTTTTTGATGCTTCCCAACTTTGGGGGCAAAGTTAAACACAAGTCATTTCTCCAGTCTTGAATGCTTCTATTGATTTTGGACTTTGAGTAAAAGAAAACTCAGCTGAGGTCACAAAGTTTCTACTGTGGCAGCCACAGTGCAAGTGATTAAAACCCTGTCTCTCACCTTAAGTGTTCCAATTCAGTCTTGTGAAGTTTAACACCTCACCTCAAGTCCCAGCCAAATCTCGAGGGGCTTTGAATTGACATCACAAACACACCTCCAAGTTTAACAAAGAAGCAGAAAAAGACAAACAAGTAAAAGAAATACTTATATGCCAGGAGCAGCTATTCCACAGAGATTCAATCCAAAGGAAAGCTGGAAGAAAACACTGCAAAAGCACATTTTTTTCTTTCAAGGGCTGTAACTAGCCCCTACTCCTACCATAGGAGGGCTCAAGAGTGTCCAGATAAAACACTCTCATCTTTTACCTTAATGAACTCTGAACTGACAAGTCTTTTATGACAAATTCAGTGCTCTAGCAGTAGCTTCAGAACTACATGAGATTTAGAGCCCCATTTGAAGCCATATCTGGTTTGTCTCGCCTCTGTGACAAGTTCTCACAGTTCTCATCTGGGTCAGTAAATGGAGATCCCATGATAGGAAAAACTGACATCCCATTCATCTTGCTTTGCATGAGTGCTTTGCCTGTCAAAACAGCCACACAACAATGTTAGTTTTATATACTCTTAAGAAATGCAGCCCCAAATTGGCTGCCAAAACACAAGCAGGAAGAGTGCAGACAGGAGCATACGCCAAGATGAGGAAACAAATTGAAAATTTAGATGACTACAAATAAAAAACAAAAGAGGCGTTGTCATCCTTCCTTTTTTAGCCTGAGAGATGTATTGTCTTCTCTTTTTTTTTCCTACATGCTAGTCAAAACCAGGTGCATGAAAAATGACAGAGTTTGAGGTCAGAAAGGATGATCTGATCATTTAACTCATCCTCCCCCCAGGGTCTTATATCTGTTCCAGTACTTTTTAATATAGCTCAATGACCTTGGTTAAGATGGGGCATCTTTTTCAGCACACCACAACAATTGGTATGGCCTGTATTTTAGACAAATGTGGGAGAAAGTGAAACACACCAGGGGCAGATTGGACCACTTTTGTGCAGGGGAATAAAGAGTTCTATCAGACCAAAGCATATGTCTGGTTGAAAATAGTGGGGTGTGTGATTTGACTACAATTTTTCTTTATTCAAAACAATATCTACTAGGGATGTGTTGTTGAGAGTGATTTTTGTTTCCCAAAGCCCTTTATAAAAGGAAGTCAACTACAACTTTCAGAGAGCCACAGATTTTAGAGCCAGAAGAGGCCACCAGGCAATGTGCAAAGCTCAAGCTCAACAGAATAATAACTAAGCCAAAACTGTTTATAAGTGGAAAATCATCATTAAAGGGGACTACTACAAGTAGCACTCAGCAGGCTTTGAGACTCCTGCTTTGTTTGGGGATTTTTTTTCTCTTTTAATTTGAAATAAATATATAATTAATTGTAAAATGTGTAAATTAGACAAATGGGGGAAGTGGTAAATCATGTTGAGCATAAGGCAGCTATAGAAATTTATTTCAAGAATTTGTTAAGCTGGTCTCAGTAAATGTGTATATGTGTCTAAGAACCATTCATTTTCACTAATGATCTCAACAGGGTAAATGTGTTTATTTAGGAAACAGGAATGCATTCCCACTAAACAGGGAAAGCTGTTACTTTGAAAGTGACTAAGGTGTTTAATGCAAAGGCAACTCAGATGAGGTCTCAGAGGCAGAAACACCAGTATGATCTTTGGGTTTATAGATTGTAGAAGTACTACTTCTATGAGTAGGAATAAGACAACAATGTCTCCTTTAGTGTTGTTTGGCATATGGAATGTTAAAGATAACAAGCAAAGTTTTGCTGAGGTTCTTGAAAAAAACATTCAAAGACTTAAAAGGCCATTAAAATAATTCCTGAAGAACAACAGCAAAAAATTACTTTGAAAACAGTTTTATCTGTGTAGTTTATCAATTTGAAAATAGAGAGGAAGTTTGATTACAGTGTTTATATTCTTTTAGTTTAACAAAAACATTGTACTACATTATCAAAAGAATGAACAAATATCTTTTCTGTGCCATGATACTGAAGTTACACAACCATTGAAACACAAGCTTTTTTCCAAATAAAAATGATGGGGACAAACATGTTAGCAAAATTGTCAGTTTGTGATATACAGCGTGTTAAACAGAAATTATTGTGGATTCTTTACCCTTAAGTTCTATGTATATATCCATGAAAAAGAAATTATCTAAAAAGTAAGTGAAAAACTTATTGTTTATGTAACAAATAAGCACTCAGTTATAGTAATTTTAACTCATATGATGGTAGAGAGGGAAAAGGAGTGATGAGAGAAGAATTAATCAAAATGAAATACATTTTCACTTGAAGGTTGTAGAATTCTTTATCTTGTTGCATTGTGATTATGAAAAGAAGGTTAATTGATTTTATTTTCATTTGCTGGAAGTAGAAGATAATTATATTTTATATAAATGTAAATTAAATACACACACATATATATAAGAATAGGTACTAAAATAAAACAGTTCAGTTTTTTGTCTATTTGGGAAGATTTGACAGCATTTTAGCCTGGATAAAGTGAATGGTTTACTGTGGAACATTTAGAAGACCTCACGCAACCCTTAATAAACAATACGTTGCTTTAACTAGCGTCTAAATGAAATGCAAGTCAAATTAAAGATGCCATTTGTCATCTGTACAATAAAGTGATGCGTGCACAAAATTTTTTAAAAGAATTGCCATCACACAGTCTTTTATTTGCTGCTTCATCTTTATATAACATGAGGAAAGAAAGGCAGAACCACTTAGACTGATGAAGTCTGAAACAGATTATAAGGCAAATCCAGTCAATTGTAAATGCTTACGAAAGAAGAGTTTAAAAGGCATAGTGAATTTACTAGGCTCAAAGATAACCAATAAAAAGAAGATTAATTGAAAAGAGTAGGTAGATTAATGGCAGGCTTCACTTTACAGGCAAGGTAAATACAAACAGGATTCAAATTTCAAAAGCTTATGTTTGCAAAATTTTAGTATGTTTTTTACTGAGATTTATTCCTATTTACATCTCATTGCAATTCTTTCTGATCCTTTGACCATCATAATGCTGACATCTATATAGGAAATTGAATACAACAGTTTCCTTCTTATATATGAACAGTCATGTCATATTTTCACTCTGGTTGTTTAAAGCCCAGAGGAAAAATTTTAGTTGTTCCACACTGCCTTGTATACCAAAATAAAATACATAAACAAACCCAGCCTTGCCCACATCTCTCATAAATGATGGAAAATAATTTTAAAACAGAGCATTTGAGATCTACCTATGTTAGATGAAATGCAGGTATAAGGATAATGTTTTAGCAACCTCATTACAAGGTTCATAACTAGCATGGCTAAGGGCCACTCATTAATGCATAAAATACTAAAGTGGTCTAAAATTTTCATATCAAGTCAAAGTATTGGGAATTCCCAAGAGGCTGTTGATTTCAGCCCCATATCTTTAGAAGGATGAGGCATCTCTTAGTGAACTAGATATGAACTCTGTTTTATTTCCTTTCATGTTTCCCATTTGTCATTGTAACAGTGATATCACAGTGTTGAGCAAGTCAAAGGGACAGCAATACTCTTATAACTAGTGTCATCAAATACTAACAGTGGCTCATTTACATTCAGATATTTAATACTGTCCAAATGTTCCAAATATTTTTCTGTACTGGTCTGGATTTTGGATCTAAAATGATTTTTTTTTTAATGTTGTGAAGTCTTCACAACACAGTAATAAAATGGGTTTTTCTATTTTTGCTCATATCAGTATATTTTGTCTGTAATTTTAATTTGGGTAATACTACACTGTTTGTAAAAAAACCCCTTCTTTAACTCATTCACTGCAAAGAAATGCTTGCACATCTAGTAGCCTTGAAAAGAAAGAAAAGAAAAATCCCTCAAACCGCACAGGTTTCCATAACAATCCTGCTATAGCAGCACTCAGAAGAACTGCAGGTGCAACCTGATGGTTTCAATGCAATGACCATTTAGAATCTTCACAAGAAAATATGGGAAGTATTTCTATTATAAGATCTTTATCACTGTCATCCTCATCATCATCATTGCATATATCTGTATAAACATTTTCAGGACAATGAACCTTTGACCACTTAAAAAAGGCTAGAAATTTGTGCTACGTATCGTATGCGGAGTGGGACATACATTATATAATAGTGAACAACATTAGGAACATTTAAGTCAATAAACTCTTTTAAGGATGTGACAAATTGAAGCCCAAAACCTTAAATATCTAAAATGCAAGTTGTTTACTTGCTTAGGTTTTGGAGGGGTTAGCAAGAGGAGTAGTGACTTGTTGGTTTTACTGCAACTGTCATGAAAATGAATTTGTGTATTTGTTTAAATGTTTGCCAAGGGCATGGAGAATGACAAACAGGATTCTCTTAGTTATGGTAACATTACAAATGACAATAGCTGTTAATGTAAGCACCAAATTAATTGTGCTGTAGCCTGAAAGTCAAACTTTATTGCAAGTGTGAGTGAAGACAGTATTTTATGTCAAACGCACAATTGTTCATTCTTGAATGTTAACCATAGATTTGTTTTCATTTTGTCTCACTTCACGTTTTTGTCCTTGCTTTACATTAGTCATTCTGCAGTAGCAAATGTGCAGGAAGGTGGTAGATGGACTTGTGTAGAAGAGGTTTTTCCTGCTACAGCATCTTGCGACAATATGTTGACCTGAAACTCCACAGCAGTAATTCTGGTGACTGTTACAGACATTGCTTTCAAAGGCAAATAATGCCTGTAGGCACTTTGCTCAAGGCCTGTGCTTCCTTCTGTCTCTCAAAGGGGCCCTCAGCTCTTAAAAGCTACAACTAGGCCCTCTCTCCATGGTATCTATATATGTACACCACACCAAGGTATCATAGGAACGCACTACAGCTGAACCATGCCATTCATAATCCCAGCTGAATGCTCCCACAGTTTTTAGGTGAACACTGTGCAATGTTTTTGCCTCCTGTTTTCTAGACTATATTCCTTAGGGTTATCTGCGATATTCCAGAGTTTCAGTAGTTTCAAGAAACTGACATTATTAACATTTTAACATTATTAACATTTTAAGATTTATTATTAAAACAGCATTTTAAACAGTCTCCCCGAAACACTGCAGTCATTTCCTTAAAAGTAGAATGCATCTTCTTACTGACTCAACGTAATTTCATTCTAGACTGGAGATGACAAAATAAGGGTTCTGTATTTTCCTTTAAAACTTTGATTCCACTGGGACATTGGTATTCCCACTTTTCTGGTAGTATTCTGTGGGTTTTGCTTTTGACAATAGTTTTTAAATCATCCTCCTGAAATAATCTTTTAAAAATTATGTAATATTTAAAACCCCCTATACTTTAACATCATACACTTGTCTTGAGATAAATGAATGTAGAGTTTTACAGAGGTGAGTAAGTAACAAATGCTACTTACAGCAAGCACCTCTAATTCCCTAAGATCTTTTTCACAATGGTTTTCAGTGGGCATACGGAGAGAACATGAAGACGTAAGTATGGTCATGTTAGTAAAGATTATCCAGAAGACTGTAATTCTTTTATGGCTTCACTGCCAGATAAAAATGTGGCATGCTGATAAAATATTTTTATCACAACATCCTAGACCATATTTCCTACATATGAAAGTTTGAAGATTACAGGAAAGTATCAATTCATTGGTTATGCAATCTACCTGTGACAATTCTGGGAAGAGTAGTCCTTTATATCAGCAGAAAAGGCACAGAACAAGAAGTGTAACTGCAGACTTCTTGCCAGTGTTCCATAGTCTTGACCCTAGGTGTCTACCTTTTGAGATGAGAGTGAATTTCTGATCTTTCAGCATTCATTTTTCTTTGCCGAGTCTGCTGCTGAAGTGCCAGCTACTTTCTAAAATTTGAAGTGTCTTCAAAAAATTATAATTTTAAAATATATCTGAAACTCTTAGTCCAAAACTCTCCAACATACAAAGGCAGGGAAGGAAAAGAAGCAAAGAAATCACACCAGGTATGAACGCAGTTACTTACCTTTTTAGGAGTTTTTAGCTCTTTAACCTTGGTCAAAACATGAATGCTGTACAATTTTTCTATTACTGAATAACATGCACTTTATGCTTTCCACGATAGCATCTTCAAAGTCAAACACACTTGAAAGGGTAATAAATCAAATATTAGAGAATAATGCACCTATACACAGACATCCTACAACCACCCAGGCAAGCTTTGTCATGCAAACAAATCAAATGAGATTTATCTCATGCCCAGGCAGGTGACTCTGGATTTGGTTTTCGACCAAAAAAAGCAACAAATTCCTTGGCTTCCTGAATCCTATTTATTTTCACAAGTTTCAATGTAGGATTTATTTACATGTTGCATATTACAAAATTACTTATTAATTTAGGCTTGTACGATTTGATGGGTTAGACCTGTTTTGTGTACAAAAAGCACAGCAGTCTAGGTACTTCTGTTCAGTGGAACTAGTGTTTATTTAGGACCTGCTCAGTAGAATAAACAATTAATTCTATGCTCTTATTTGTAAATTAGAACAGCTTTAAGACTGCTCTATTTTACTTCTACCAAGCAGAATTTAGTTTGGATTAGGAACTCATGGCTTTTTATATCACAAGTATTACAGTTGCTCACTGTTGTAGTGGTTTTGTCGGGGATACAGCTAATTTTCTTCATAGCAGCTTGCATGCTACTGTTTTGGACTTCCAATGAAAATAATGTTGATAACACACTGATGTTTTATATACTGCTGAGCAGTGCTCAGACAGTGTCAAGGTTTTTTTTGTTTCTCATTCTGCCCTGCCAGTGAGGAGGCTGGGTATGCACCAGAAGTTGGGAGGGGACACAGGACAGCTGACCCCAACTGATCAAAGTGACATCACAGGTCATATGACTCTGTGCTTAGCAAAAAGAGCTGGGTGAAGAAGGATATGACCTACATTTGATGTTATGACATTTGTCTTTCCACACGTGCTGGAACCCTCCTTCCCTGGAAATGGAAAAACACCTACCTGACAAAGGGAAGCAGTGAATGAATTCCTTGTTTTGCTTTTCTTGCATGCACGACTTTTCCTTTACCTATTAAACTGTCTTTATCTGAATTTGCAAGTTTTCTCTGCTTCTGCCCTTTTGACTCCCTCCTCATCTGATTGTGAGGGTAGTGAGGAACCTGTGTGGGGTTGAGCTCTGTATCAGGGCTAAACTACATCTACAAATATTCAGGTCAATTTTAAAACTAGGAAAATTTTAAACCTAGTAGGATAGAAACAGCTACTTCAGATACAGCTATCATGGTAAGTACAGATCTTTGCCCTAAGCAGGGCAGAGTTCTTGGGCTGTTCTACAGGTTTTTGTACTTTGATGACAGCAGCAACTAAGACTAGTTCAAATTAAAAATGTAAATGTTAAAAATGTTAATGAAAAAGCAAATTCAGAGTGTCATTGAGACCTGGCAGAAAGTGGATCCTCAGTAGCCCACAGGCATTGTCCTCTGTTGCACAGGTTCATGGAAGCTTGTGCAAAGAACAATGAAAATATTCATTTTCTGGTATCAGATTGACCTTTACCCACTTTATAGGGTGAAATGAGTTAATGCAATATCCTGAACAGAAAATTTAGAGTTGTAGAACAGAACCATGGAACAGCACAGGTTAGAAAGGCCCTCAAGAGACCATCTGATCTAATCTTTTATGGGGAAGGGAGTCGGGAGGACATAATGTAGCACCCTCTTCAATTGCACCTTAAAGTCCCCCACTGAGTAGGGACTCTACCACATGCCCGGAAAGGTTGTTCCCATGAATGACTGGTTTCATTGCAAAAGATTTCTTTCTTATGTTGAGATGAAACTTTTCCCAGTGCAACTGCTACCCATTACTCCTCGTCTTCTCCATGTGGCTCCTCATTAAGAGAGATCCTCTGTCCTCTTTGTAAATATCCTTTAAGTACTGCAATATTGTGATAGTTTCCCTCTCAAGCCTTCTCTTCTCCAAGGAGAACAGACCTAGTTCCTTCTGTCTTTCCTCACAGGACCAGTGTTCCAGCTCTTTGATAGTTTTTGTGGCCCTCCTTTGGATCCTTTCTGGTTTCCACATCTCTCTTGAGCTGAACTAGACAAAATCCTGGAGGTGGAGCCTAGCAAACTCTGAGTGAAATGACTGTGTCTGTTTCTCAGCTAATAACGCCCCTATGGATGCTCTCCAGGATCTGATTTGCCTTTGTCGCTGCAGCAGTGTGCTGCTCACTTGTGTTCAGCTTGTTTTCCATCAGGACCCCTGGGAAAACACCTTTCAGCATGACTTCTCCTCAGCCACACAGATGCAAGCCCATACTGCGCTCTTTGGTTATACTGATGCAGGTGCAGGACTTTCCACTCATCTTTATTAAACTTCATACTGCTCTTCCTAGGCCATTATTCCTGCCTGTGCAGGTGTCACTGTAAGACATCTCTCCTTTCTGAGACGTTCATCTCACCACACAGTTTGGTGTCATCAGCAAACTTGGTGAGGGTGCTCTCAATCCCATCATCCAGATCACTTATAAAGGTGTTTAAGAGCCTGGGGCCCAGTACTGATCCCTATTGTGCAACATGTATAATTGCAAAATAGTACTATTTAATAGAGGAAAAATATAGTCCAATATGGTGTTACTAAACTGATATTTCAGTGTGCCATGGTTTTGTGGAAAATAAGCTGTTGCCAAGGAATAATGGCAGCCATTGATTTTCATATTTTTAGGCATCATTAAGACCTATAAAGCTAAACTGGTAATCAGAGGGTCCTTATATATAGTCGGTGGAGGGATACTGATATCTCAGAGGGGGATTTCAGGTACTCACTTTAGGAAAGAACGCAGACACCTATTTCTCTTCTGAAAAAGGGAAACAAGATGACTGGCATTGACATAGATAATTACTTTTTAGCTGTCTTAAGATATAAGAGATGAATCCCATTCTGTGAAGTTAATTAAAACACCTTACAAAATATAAGACTGTCAAATTATTGTTTTCGTATACATTTCCTCATCATTCTGTCTTCTAAGGGCTTGTCTTCACTCACAAGAAGAAGACAAGTAAGCAAACAAGAAGCTGTGTTTATTAAAGCCTCAGGGAAACTAGCATGAGTAATATGAGATTACCTTTAACACAAGGCATTCTACTTTTACTCTGAAGTAAAACTGTCCAAATCAGTTTCAGGTAGAGTAAAAGGCTGACCTTAATGTGTTTACACATTTCTAAACTTCCCATCCTTGCTGCATAAGAGGGCTGACAGCTTCTTTATGCTTTCTCTGTATTATTACCCCTTTCATTTTGATATTCACTACCCCCTGCAGTAGGACAATTTCCTTTTGATTATACCTTTCAAAAAGTCTGTATGAATATGGGATTCAAATAGATTTCCTAGGCAATTCACCCATATCCCTCCTGTGAATATTTACCAGATTTCAGGAGAATGCCTTTGCTGGGAGTGATTGGTACGTGGCAGTACAGAGAGCTCTTGCACTGGCATGTTAATCATGGGGTCAGTCTCAGCCTGTCTCCCTTGGCCTTTAGCTAACCTCACTGTACCCATGTTGATACAGTGCTGTTCTCCCAGTCAAACTAGCTTGTTTTAGTGATTTAATTTTATAAATTGATAGATTCCGATGCCTGAGGTGACAATTAGATGCTCTAATGTGACTGCATATTATAGGATGAGAATCCAAACTGAAGCTCAGTGATTGCGTGTGGGCAGCCCCTTCCCATTTTCCTTCACAAAAATCATTTGACTTCACAGTCCCAGAGACTGCTTTTTTGTGATTTCATAATACAGCAAGAAGTAATGAAGTCCTATCATGCATATTTAGGAAAATTCACAGTTTAGTAATACATGTTCTGCTGAGGTACATAAAAAACTTATCCCCTTGTATTCTTATAGGAACATTTACTTGGATATATCACATACATTAAAATAGCAATATTCCTCTGAAACAGTACTTGAGTTCTTTAAGTTCTAATATGCAGTTTTGTTTATGACAACCAAATACGAAGGTCCACCACCTGAAACAAACATCTTTGCAATCTAAGTTACTAAGCAATCCTTGAAGGGCTCTAGGACTAATTATGCCTTTATTTACTGTATATTTCATATTAAATGATAATATTAAAAAAGAATTAAGTTTATGAGGAGAATTTATATTTTTTCAACCAGATATACTCTCCTCTTGTTGCAGCTTACACAAAAGTATGACAAACGCCATGGTGGTTTTTACACCAAATCTTGGTCAGCTATAAAAAATTCTGACTAATTGTCTCATTTTAGTGGAAATACTCTATTTTTACACTGGCAAAAAATAGAAAGCACTGTCTGACTATGTACTTCTCTCCTTATTTTATGAATCTCCTTAATGAAGGCAATACTGGGTTTATGCACTTGTCCACCTACTTTTTGATTCTCTTTAATTAATGTTATACTTTAAAAAATATTCACAGTTGTTCTTTTAATTTTTTTCACTTGAAATTAAATCAAAGAAAGGAGAAACAAAGATTCATAAATTCCTGCAAAAGTGAAATACAGAAACTCCAAAATATCAAAATGCAATTTGCCATCAGCACTAATTAGAGCAATGAACACGGTAATATCACAGCTATAAGAAAAAAATGCCAATTTTTAAAAAAACCACTGGATTTATTCTTTTCAGTGTCATAATTATTATTCTGCTACCTTCTGGAACCATTATGAGAAAAGTTACTCTATCAGTTAATCTATCAGAGTAGGAAGAAAGACATTGAGTTACTCTATCAGAGCAGGAAGAAAGACAGTTTCACTGTGTCCCATAACTTCTTATGAGACTCATGTCATTATGGACTTCTTAATCAAATCTGGATTGGAAGATCATTCAAGTCTACCTGTCATTTTAAATCAAAATTTTTAACCTTGGGATGCAGCTGACAGTCGTGCTTTTGTCATTCTTTCAATCAAGGAGATAAATTAATAAAAAGAACATTTTTACAAAATGTGCACAGATGCTGGTCCCTTTCGTACATCAAGAAGCTAAATCACTTTTATTTTATGAGTGCCCAGGATTAAAAACCAAACCAAACCAAACCAAACATAAGATTATAAATTGGTCTGTATCCACCCCATACAGCAGTAGCTAAATTAATAAAAAAATTCTATTTTCCAAACCCTTAGATAAAAAGAAAATGGCTAATTTTAATTTTCAACTGGCAAATTCAAATATAGACCATTTGTATGGTGTAAAAACAAATATTTATTGGGTGAACTCCTTATTTTTATGAAATATTGATATATGGATTTTCAATGTCTCCCTGGGACCAGAGTTTTATCCTCCTTCAGTTATGGAACACCTATGCAGTATTCAGAGAAAATATTGTTATTTGTTTTATTTATGCCTCATTCTTTTCCTGCCATATTTTGGCTGGGTTCAGACATAGGTAAATGAAGTTACTGCAAGAAAACAATGTAGGCAGCGTTGAAAAAACAGTGTTGCAGTAAATGATTAAAAAAATGAAAACTTGTCTTTGAAAAACAAAAAGAAAAGAGAGAAAATTAAACAATAAGTAGATTAAATGGGGGAGCTTAATATTGTACAACAGAAAGAAGCTTCACCTACAACATGAAGGAAATAAGGTAGTAAACCAATAATACCTTTAATACGTATCTGCAGTTACTTATCATGCTACATGAAGCTAGCTTTATTGCTGATGGCCTGAGGATAAACATCTATGTTCTCAGAGCCAATATTACCTTTAGCATTTATATAAGGGTTGAATTATGTGTAAAACTAGAGTGAGCGATATTAGGAATTTCTGGGCATCTGTTTGTTTGGCCTTGAGTGGTTTTTTTTTACAATAAAGTTTTATTTTTTTAATATTATTTTTAACTTTAATTAGCTTTTTGACAATATGAAAGAGACGTTTTAATTCTCCTTTATCTCCAGAAAAAATAAATATAGTAAGACAGAGAATAGAGATAATAACAGCAGCTTTGCAGCCGGTTTTCAGTACTTGCGATGCAGTATCCAAATATTTCTGAGATAAGAGCTGAAGAATAATATTTATGTGTGTGCATGTGTGAGAGTGTGTGCTTGTGTGAGAGAGAGGAAATTACAGGATAAATCATTACATGACACATACTCTCTGAAGTAGTCTGGTTTATGCGTATTTATCCATGTAGTTGGATTATTGTCATTGTTTTCAACACACAAAAAATAGCAACAGAAAAATCTTTCTTGCTTTCTCCACAGTACTGTTTCTCTAGAAACATTTTCTAATGCAAAACTGAGGTTGACACATTTTGCTTGGATGTAACTTTTAAGACAACATTTCCTAGTACATGAAATTATTTGTGGCTGAAGACTTCAGATGGTACTTAATTTACTGTACATGTAAAGCTCATAGATCACACAGAGAAGAACATTAGGAAAGTAAAAAAATCAGGAACAAAACCCTTTAGTTATTTCTGTGCAATCACTGCGTATCCAGAAATAGGGGTTTCGAAGCATTCAAAAAACCCCATGTTAGTGACTTAAAAATCTGATATTTAAGAAATGCTGGATGCTGACAGCTTTGATCTACCTTTTTCTTCTTACTTTTGAGTAGGATTTATTTTTCTCTTGACAACTCACCAACTATGATTTTGATAGAGGAAACCAAGAGTAGGTGTGGAGAGAGGAGCATCACAGCTCCTAAGGGGGAAAAAATGTAATAGGTACCTAACTAGACCCATGGAAAGAAAAGATTTTGTTAAGTGAGGGAGAGGAACTGCTGCAAAGATATTTTGGAAATGTTTTTGGAAATGACAATTAATAGGGACAAAAGCATTATGCTTAGCTCTTGGATTTTCCCCAAAGCTTTCTCTATGTGCACTTTCCCATAATTCCAATATTGTCAATATTCAGGAAATTTAAAACACTCTTGCAGATTCCTTTATTGTAGGATTGAGGAAAGTCTTAGAAGAACAATTCTTGAGAATAACTGTTCTTACTCAGTAGGTAAGTAAAAGTACTGCTGAAAAAACCTAGCAGATTAATTTGCCAGTTGTCTTATTGTACACAGTACATTGGTACAGGGGAAAAAGACAGGCAAAGAGTTATAAAATTATTTTCCTTGTTTTCTTCCTGCCCTGAAAAATGGGAAGAACCATAGAAAGCACATGGATGAAGGCACGGGGAGTCACAAATATTAAAAAATGGCACTATGCAGACAGAAAGGTTTAGTGACCAGAAAGGATGGGAATTTTTGAAAACAGAATACATCTGGAGACTGCAACAGAATAAACTGGTAAAAAGAATGTTCATTATTTTCCTTTAGCTCATATTCTTTTTCTTCCAAAGGGCTAAAATTCCCTTTCCTAATACTGGTTTAGAAGATTGACAAGTCGTGTGAACATACATACACCCTGAAATTATTAAAATTAAAATGAGATATTAGAATAGATAGACTATCTCTACAGGAATTATTTAGTCAACCAAGCTCACCATCTAACATATATTAAGATTCATACTACTGTTTTCTACTCTTTCCTCCCCACTCCTCAACACAATCGTCAATACAAATGGATCTTCATCCCTCAAACCTATTGAGACTTCCAGGAAAAATCTTGTAAGGGAATTCTAGTCTCAGCAATATGCTTTCCACTAGGACTACGTGTCCCCAGTGTTTTCAAATCTGACATTTAGAGCTACGTGCAAATTATTTGTGACTGAGCAAATTAGCTAATTAAATAATTGGCTTAGGGCTTCATAAAATTTGGCTGCTATGGAAATGAGGCTGTCTGCTAACTTACAAGCTTCATCTAAGCATTAAAAGTACTTCATGTCTTTACTCCAGATGTAATTGAGGTAGTAGCATATTTGTTTTTAAAATGGTTGTTTATAGATTTGTTCTTGCATAGTTTCCAAATCAATATGCAGTGGGATACTTCTCCTGACAAGCACTGCTCCCAAGTAAGACTGCAGTCTATCCTCCTCAGGGTGAACTTCCAAACCATTGAAGCAGAGAATATCCCCAAGAACTGGCTCATTTTCTCCCACATTCAATGCCCTCTTGACTATCTACCCTCAAGGCAGATTTCGGAATGACCTTCCTAGAAAACTCTTTCTTGACCCTGAACATTTTGTGGGCCACACTGAGGATACCTGGCAAGATTAGCAACAAAACTGTGTTTTCCTTAACATCCAAAGGGAATTCAAAATTCTCAAAAGCTGTTTTAACTGGCCTGAAGGAGGAAAAGGTGGGGAAAGGCTGGGAGAAATCATCCCTTCCTGTTCCCCCCGCAGACTGGGTACGATTGTTAATGGACTCCCAAAGGGGTGGCACCTGAGGTAGGAAAGCAACAGTGAATACACATCCCACATGACCCTCATTGCTCTAGAGGTTCCCGTGCCATAAACTTGTATCACACAGTACAGCAACAAAGCAATCCTGATTCCTCTCCACGCTCTGAAAATGATCTCTGTGAGAAGCACATATAGGGATATATACAGGGTTAGGTACCACACCCACATGAACTGATCAAGCCACATTGTAACCAGTGGCTCCATACCAAGCACAGCAAATGCTTAGATCAACTTTTATTTCCAACCCAGTCAGGACAGATCTGTTGTTATCTCAACCCTTCTTGCCCAGCTTTGGGCACCAGTTAAAGCTCCTGTAGTTTAGGAATGGTATTCCTCAATTTAGTGCTCCCACTGCAAGCATGCTGGCACTCACTTCCTCTCCCCCTCCAGCTGGAAGCACAAGAGGCAGTGATCACAGGTTAAGATAAGAACAATTTACTAGAAACAGCAATGAGATAAGAAAATAAACAGTAATGGCAACAGTATGAATAACAATAGTGTCCAAAGAGAAGGTGATTCACATGCAAAATGCGCACTAAGCCCAGGACAATGAAAAACAATGGCAGACAGATCCTCCACCCAACACACTCTTTCCCTGACCAGAAAGGAATCCCTTCTTTTCTCAGAAGCCAGAGAGTTTCTTTTCTCCACCCCTGGCAGTGATGTCAGATGGTATCAAATAACAAAATGCCTTGGCCACGCCCCCGCCCACTGATCTGGGCCAGAACCAAAACAGTGACAATGGAAATACTAGGGAAAATGTGGGCCCGTTATTTAATGGGATGGGGGACTTGGTTACACATGACAAAAGCTGAGTACTAAATGCTTCTTTTGCCTCTGTCTTTACTACCCAGCTTTCAGGAATCTCAGTTCCAAGAGACCATGGAAAAGGTTGGAACCAGGAAGATATACCCTTTTTGGAAGACAATCGGGTCCAGATCAGAGAATATATAAACCAACTGAAAATCCATAAATCCATGGGCCCTGATAGGATAAACCCAGAAGCCTTGAAGGAACTAGCAGGTGTCATTGTGATGCCACTTTTGACAATCTGATGGATCATTTCAACTGGGAGGAGTTCCCAATGACTGGAGGAAAGCAAACATCACTCATATCTTCTAGATGGGCAAGAAGGAAGTGACCTAAGGAATTAAAGGCTAGTCACCTTGATCCCTGATAAGGTGATGGAATAGCTAATCCTGGAATCTGTTTCCAGGCTCATGAACTAAAAGAAAATAGTCAGGATTACTCAGCATGGCTTCACCAAGGGAAAGTCACGCTTGACCAACTTGATTACCTTATATGATGACATGACTGTCCTGGTAGAGAAGGAAAAACCAGTGAACATTGCCTTCCTGGACTTCAGGAAGGCCTTTGACCCTCTCTTCCCTAAGATCCTCATACAGAGGGTCCTAATATGCAGGCTGGATAAGCAGACAGTGATGTGGATTGAAATATGGCTAAATGGCTGGGCCCAGACTGTGGTGACCAGCAGCCTAAAGTCTAGTTGGAGACCAGTAATTAGCAATGTATCCTAGAGGTCAATACTGGGACCAGTCCTGTTAAACATCTTCACTAATGATCTGAGTGATGGTATGGAGTACACCTCCAGCAAGTTAAAATCTCAACCGTTCTGCGATTGTCTATATTCCCTATAATTTTAATGAAATTTTGTCTGTTCTGAGCTTCATTTTAGCTGTCATCCTGGAATACAGACGCTGCCTGAATAACTAACTTTATATTGTTTCCTTCAAATTGAGTAATATTTTGGGTTTTGCTAGCTAAGCAACTGCAATATCTAGGGTTCAACCAAATTTTTATTTCTATCTACATCAGCCATGAATTTATGGATATCACATTGTAAAAATATTAATATTAGTAATTTTTTATGTCCTCGTATATTTTGACTGAACATTCAAAGCTTTCTTTGCTTCTTGTACTGCTGAACTTAACAGTAGGAATGGAGGAGTAGACATTCCATGGCTTGGAATGAGATGGAGCCCTATCCAGTACTGCATGAATTACGGAGGCAGCTGAATCTTTGGTTTTTATGAACAGGTGGTGAGATAAAAGATTTACATATGAATGTAAAATAGAGAAACTTTCATGAGTAAATAAGTTTTCTTGGCTGCATAGGAATCATTTCAAGGAAAAGCATAGCAGTCTCTCTTCTTTTTGCAAATATACCTGTAGCCCAATAAATATGACTTGTGCAATTACTAGTGAAGGGCCACAGGAGCTGTATTGACCTGACACTGCAGGGTCTCAGCAATTATCTGGACTTGTCTTGGCCTATGCTGGTTTTAGCTGTTAAAACAATTGTCTAATGGTCAAGTGACAAGTTGACTACTAGCTAACACTTCTTAGCTTAACTCTATAAATGCTTACACATCATAGAGCTCTAACAAACCCAGTCAGTTACTTTACAACAAGCAATGATGCTTCAGTTTAGTCCCTTATCATTAACTGAGGCCATTAATTGACAAAAAGGTGGAAAACCAATTCTGTTTTTATATATATATATGCATATATGTATATATAAATATATTCCAAATTCTAACTGGCTATTTAATGATCCTATTTTATTATGTGTGAAAGTACACATATTCTTTTTGAGTACAGCACCAGTATCTATCTTAATAACTTATTATGAAATTTTCAAAGGTCATCTTTGAGGTAATGTGTTGAGCTTATGATGGGACACCCTCCCTTACAGCCGAAGGTGAAAGAGCAGAGAGAGCTGCTGTTCTGCTAGAGTTCTTTATTTTGTAGTCTCATAGTTTTCTGAAGGCAGAGTTCAATGGGGTTACAGGATAGAGCCAAGCAGCAACAGCAGCAGCAGCAGCAGGCTAACAGCAACTTGTAAACAGTTTCTTCTTCTTCTTGATGTTGATGCTCAAACTTACAGAAGTGTCCATTATATTTATTAATTAACCAATAGAATTAACACACGAATCCAGTTTTTTTTCCTTAACCTATCCTGGTCTAATTCTAACTGTTGTAAATCTTACACAAGTCTTACATAGGTATTACATAGATTTGCGTATATTGCTTCTATCGGTTCTTATTGTTTATGTGAACACTCTCTAAAAAATGTGAACAGTGTAGTTCCATCTATGTTTTGTCTAAAGTAGAGAATTTCTGTGAAAAGGCAACACTGCTGCAGAAGGAATTGTGTTTAAGGTCTCTTTGCTGCAGCTTTTTAAAACTTTAAGGCACTTAGCATATATTTCTACTAAAAGCTAGAAATCTATATTTCTATTTCACTTTGGTGTGCTTCATGTATCTTAGTTTATCCAAAGGTTTTAATTCAATCCCTGTGCTTTGGCTTTGCTCTGGGCCTGGGTCCAGAGGAGTTCTCACTCCAACAGTAATGAAAAAGACACCAGCAATAAGAAAACATATAAAAATAAACCTAAGCAGACCCCAATATTGAGAAAAAAGGTTTCCAGCTATAAGTGTTAGTGCATCCTGGGCTCTGTGATGGTGGCCTTTCATAATGCTCCTTTACATTTTATTGGCAAAACTGTTGACCCAGAGAAACACTGAGAAGTGTTCTAGAGAAGGCAGGAAGAGAGCAGGAATTTCATGTATAGCACTTTCATTGGAATATTTTTGAAGAAGTGACTAGATAATTTGGTCTAGGATTAGTAGCATCCATTGCAAGTGTAGAAATAATTACCATTTGTATTTTGGATGCAAGGTTAATACCTCATTTATACTATCAGTAAATACTTGAGTACACATCCACGGTGTTTTGCCTTTTACCCATAACAAGGATTTGAGGAAGAATATCTGATTTCCCTATTTAGTTTTAATTTGATGAAAAATAAATCTATGCTTTCACTTCTGATTAAATGATAATGCTTTCCTAGTGACCTTTCAAATTGTAGTTACTCATTTGTTCAAGTATAAAGCATTTTGGTCTAGCTACACTCTCACAGTCTAGTTTTTCATTATTACTTTTTTTTTTCTTTTTTTATTTTAGAGAAGACTAGTTTCTTCATTGCTTCAAACATTTTTAAGCTATAAATTTAATATATGAAAAATAGCTACCTCCAATCTAAATTGTTTACTTGAAAATTCTACCTATCTTCTTCAGGGTACAGCAAGATAATAGAATTCCCTCCCTATGGGGAAAAAACTATCTAATACTGTTGTAAGTTGTAAAATTAGTTTAGAACAACTGTTTCTCACTAAACACATTTATATTTATTGATTTATCATGCACATATTTTAATGTGACAAGAGAGTTAAGATTTGTCTGTTTGCATTGCAGTGCTGGCTGGAATATAATCTACTGATTTCCAGAATTACTTCACTTATACCTGAGGCTTACGATGTTGGCATTATCAGAAGGAAAGAATAAAATCCAGTAGGTCTAAAAGAACTGTTTGTTTTCTCTGTATGCTCAACAGCCATAGAAACCTCTGAGGACCTGAAGAGGGAGATCCAGGATACCTCAATTATTTGCCTCCGTCTTCATGTTTATTACGTAAAGATCTTTGCTTCTAACTGGTAAACTAATAAACATCTGCTAGTGACAAAAAGTTGATCACTTCTGCGAGATACATGTTTCATTTCTCTCTTGCTGATATTTTTTGGGGTCATCTACATTTCAGTTTAGGGAGCCAAGACACTAGGTATTCAGTATGTTAAAAATCTTCATTTTAGCCAATGCACACAGAGCTGTATTTCTACCCAAGAATTTTGAAACTGTTTATGCATTGTATACATATGTAATACGTACACAAGTTTAAGTAATTTTCTTATTTCTTACCGTGTATTTATTGATTTGTTTATTTAGTGAGTGCTGTTTATTGTAGTGGGGTTCTTTTGTATTTGGTTTTTTTCCCTTGTCCTAGAGTTAGGCTTCATTCATTACAGAAAAGGGCCATTTACATTAACCACCCTTTGGAGAAAGGAGATAAAACAAACCACAATTTCAGTATTAAGGGATTTGTAGGAACTGATGACTGAATGAACGTCATCAAATCAAACTGAATGCTTTGTTCTTCTCTCTTCCATCTTCCCAAGCAAGTAGCAAAGTTTGTACTATTCATTAAAATCTATAAATTGATTTACCGGTCCAAAAGCTTGAATAAAAGAGTGCCTTCCCACTCTGAAATGGAAGGGAACACTCAGATGTGCAGATTCTTGTGGTCGAAAAGAAATTAGAAATGTCAGAGGGTCTGCAAAACTTACAGTTTTCCATTTGACATGAAAATTGTTATAAATTAGTACCTTATCTTCTAGTATAAGCACACAGTTACGGGTTTTTTATAAGGGGCAGGGTGAAAGTGAAAAGAGAGGGAAATTAGAGAGAGGGAGAGAGAAAGAGAGGAAGAAATAAGGAAGAAAGGAAGAAATAAAGATCACCCATCCTGGCTTCAGCATTGATCCAGCTGATGGGGAGCCCAGGGTCCTGGGGTCATGTGCCTTGGCTTTGTAAGGGTATGTTTTTACAGATTATTAAAGCTTATAAAATTGCCTCAGTTGGCTGTGTGAAAAAAAAAAATCCTGAACTTACTTAATTCTGTTAATTTAACACAAATAACTGGCTCTTTGTTGAACCCAGGCTAAACTGCTGATTCTGGATAGAGCTCTGCCATTCTCGAAGTCATTTTATCAATGTCTCTGGTAGTGAAAACCTTAAGTAAATCAACTCTTTACACGAAGGATTTCCCTTTTAAGGTTTCCTCTATTACAAACATCTGATGGGGCCTAGTGCAAGGTTGCACTGGGTGCTGGTGTCAACATACTATCAGCTAGGGGGTGCAGGGATGGTCTCTGTGAGAAGAGGTTGTGATGGACATGGCTGTTTCTTTCCATCTGCCTCCAAAGGGCCAATCAGGGGATACAGCTGAACCTCGAAACCGACATCCAAGGTGGTGGTGTATTTAGGAAAAGGCAAAAAATGCTCTGGACATGAGGCAGGGGTGGTGTGGTAGTGGGGTGAGGGGAAAGACCAAGAAGCAGTGGAAGGAACAACAGTGTTAGAGAAGGAAGAGCAGGTGGAGGTGCTCTATGGAGGAAAAGATAATACCTGCAGCCCATGGAGAATGCACACTGTAGCAGATTTTCCTCATGGACCCATGCTGGAAGAGAGGAAAAAAGTGTGGAGGAAAAAGTGGCAGACACAAACTGCTATGGATTGACTGTAACTCCCATTCCCTATACCCCTGCATTGCTCAGGAAAGAAGAGCTAGAGGAGTCAGGGGTGAAGGAATAAGGAACCTGAGAAAATGGAAAGAATGGTGATACTTTAATGTTTGCCTTATTGTTTCTCAATATCTCCAAGTATTTATCGTGTTTTGTAGTAAATTAAATTAACTTTTTCCAAGGCAAGATGTTTTTTCCCAAGACCTTAATTGGTAAAAAATCTCTACCTTCATCTTAACCCACAAGCTTTCTCATTCCTGTTTAAATATTTTCACTTTGTCCTGCTTGTGGGGCAAGAGACCAAGTGAGTGGCTGAGTGGAAGTTTAGCTGCCAAGCTATTATTGTGCTCTGCACAATAATATTAGGATATTTGTTATAAGAATAACATACTAGGTTTTCTTTGCATATGGGATGACTAAGAAGACAAAGAAAGTTGGAGACATTGATGTGAAAATTCCTGTGTCTTCTGTGAATAACATACGGAAAAAGACTGTCAGTCAAAGATATAACAGAGAACAAAGTTTACTTTTCCTGCTATGAGAACAAGAGTAGCAGTTTTGATTTAAATATGTAGTGTAGGAACACTGAATTACCCAGTTTAGATTAGGGCTGCATATGTAATGTTCAAAATCTTCTTTAATTGTGATGTGTTCCATTTTTACCCTAACCTCCAATATTACTCCATATGTGAATACATTTTAGGAGAGCAGGGAGAGATGGAAACACCATTAAGTGTCATCACAGAGAATAGGACTGATGGTGGTTTTAATTATTTTGCTAACATCATTGGAGCCATTACCTCATAATAAAAAGTGCTGAATGGTCACCTTTTCCCAACCTTTCTTACCACTTATCATCAAAAAGCAGAGCATAATGGGCAACAGCTGTTTCTGCTATTGCGTGGATTTGGCTACACTCCCTAAGTGAGCAGTTTAGTTCACCAACATTCATTTCTCCACAAGTCCATGATTACAAACCCAAAGTTAATCTGCAAAACATTGGCATCTATTTTTAAGACAGATGAAAGAAGGCTTTTAGTTTTCATTATGATAATTTACTTTTCTTGTTTGGCCTTTCTTTTTCTTTCTTTTGTCTCATTTCGAGATTCCATTCCCACATCTTTTCTCTTTTTAATTCTCAGCCTTATAATTCTTTCAGCTATTTCTTTTTCACATCTTTAAAGTTAGAAAGTTAGAAAGATACACTTTTGTGTGTTTGCTGGCCTTGCATCCTCATATGTCTACTTTTATTTTAATTTTTTTAAAAATTTTGTTTTGTTTCTTTCTCTTGATGTCTGAGAGAGTGCTAATATTTGGGTGAAAAAATTAAAAAAGCCTAGAGAAGATGTACAAAAGGCGATTTTTCTTGTAACTTTTTTAAGGCAACTTTTACAGTAGAAAACTAGAGAAAGAAAGATGATTATATATGCAATAAGTAATAAATATAGTAAATAAAACGCTTTCATTCTAAAGAGAAAGTACTGTTGAATTTGAGATTTTTAAGGGAAAATATTTTTTGCTCAAGGATTTTTTTTTTTAAATTCAAGATGAATTTTGCAGGGAAGATTTCTCTTATTTAAACTATGACTGAGATTAGACTTCATCAATTCACTATAAATATTAATTTTTCTATTATGTGAGGTACCTAAACAAAATTATCTCAATTTTCCTTCTTCATCTAGCAGCCTATTTTTCAAATCTCCCTGGGACTAACTGGCAGTTTGGATTATGTTCTCTCACTGAAAAAAAGAAAGACATTGGCTTTTGACCATCTTTTGGCAGAAGTTATACATCAAAATTATGAATCAAATGCACTAAAAATCTATGTCTTAAAGATGACTTAATATTCCAGTTGCACCAGAGAAACTGACTCCTTACTACATTATGTAGAGGTACTGCACCATGTATCCGGCAGTAACAGTTCAGAGAATTGTGCAGCTGCCTTCTGTCTTTCAGTCCACATGGTTTCCTTTTCCTGGAAACAGAAGCACAGGATGTGATCTGACTGAATCTTAAAATCATGTCAAAGGCCTGGCCATATATCCAAATTAGACACCTAGTCAGGTATTTTGCAGAACAGTTATAGCCTCTGGGTTGAGTGCCTAAAACAGAGACAGCTCGAATCAGTCCTCAACCCTGATTGCTTTTTTTTAACTGGGTATCTCACTAAATCTCATTACTCAAAGGAAAGACAATGGACACTTTGCATTATTTCTTAAATACAATTAGTGTTATTTTAGTTTATTTTTTCTATACACCAGTCTCTTTCAAAGCCATAAACACTGTTGTCACAAAACCAGTTTTAAATATTGAGGGATACGTGATTTTTACAACACAGACCTATTTAAGATGTTTTCTCTAATTCCTAGATAAATCAGACATGTTTCTAGTAAAACATCAGATAAAACTTAGTTCTTTCTAGTCCTCCAGGGTGTTACTGGAAGAGTAGTAATAATGCAGATTTTCAGAAGTTTTGGAAGCTGTTGCTTGCATAAATTGTCTTTCAAAGATCATTATGACTATCAGAGTTAGTTTTGCACAAGGTTTTTGATTGTTATCAGCACTGAGTCACTACAGACTTCATATAGCCTTTAGCCCCATTTAAATGCCAAGGCTTACACTATTAAAGTAATACACAAATTAAATTCTTTGTATTTTTACGTCAGTGATGAGATCCTTGACCAGTTGTTATGTTGCCTCTCTGGCTGCTGCAGTTTTCATCCTGGCTTGTCACATACAGTGGAATGAAGGACTACTAAAACACAGACCTACAGCTAGAATGCCAAGGACTATTTTTCATGCTGTACAGGGCAATGTGTATTTATATGTGTAAAGCTTAAACCTGTAGATGTAAAATGCAAAAGAATATGTCCCTTCCAAAGAGAAGAGTCAGGCCAGAAGTCATTTTAGAGCACTGACGCTCACTGGTGATAGCAATGTGGCGAGCCATGATGAGACAAGAATTTTTTTGGTTAGCTCTACAGCTGAACTTGGTATGGGAGTATGACAGTGAGCTGCTAGCTGTTGATCCTCTAGAACTTGTCATCTTTCTGAAGCATATATGTCAACTGAGAAAGGATCTTGTCCCATGCCCATAAGTCAATGGGAAGTTTTGTAACTTCAGTGACATCCTGATTTAGTTTTAAAGAACAGGGGATGAGCACTTCTATTTCGTTCTTACAATTGCTCATTGCTTTGATTTCTTTTTTCTTAAATAGTTTTTTTTTAAACTACTGACTTCCCTGACACTGAATTACTGATATTTTCTTTGGTATTTTTGGGATAAAATATAGAAACCTCGGCATGTTTAAATTCTTCTATTGATTTTTAAAATTTTAATTTTTTTTAATTTTTATGGCTTTTTTTAATTTAATTTTTTTAATATATTGTATCCCAGTGGCCATTTTCTTCATGAAACATGCTTAGATTTTGAAGAAAAACCCTTATCAACCAGATTGCCCCAACTAGACTGGGGGGCAGATAATCCATTCTTTGTATGGTTATTTGGATTTTTCAAATGAAAAATGCTCTAACTTTCAGCATAGCTAATCCACCACTAATCCTTAGGAACCTTTTACCACAAAGCTTCAAGGGAAGACACAAAAATATGTATAACTTATTGCATACTTATTAATTTCATTTTTTTTACCTTTCATTTTGAGGAACAGCTGACCTCTCCAAAAGTGGGTTCATAGAACGGTTCCTAATTATGGCAAAGAATTACAAGGTAAAGAAAGGTAATTATCCTGTTTTCTTACAGAAGAATAGAAAAGATGAAACTGCTCACACTGCAGGTGAAATTTTAAAGACATCCTACTTTTTAGAATCCTTACATCAGTTTGGAGCAGAAAAATGGAGATTTGAAAACAGAAAATTTTGGAAACTGTTCCGTGTTTACTGCATAAAATAAAAAAGATCTCTTGGCAATGAAAGTTTGTGATTTTCTATGTTATTGTAATTTTTCTTTTTTCATTTCACATCCCTTAACCTTCCTTACTGAAAGGAGATTATGCTGTTTGTCTTCACAAACACAACTCTTATAACCTTGACTTGTTCAAAACTAAAAAGAAGATGCTTTTTTCAGTTTAATGTTTTAAGTTGGCTTTCTTTTGTTTTTGCTTTTGGTTCTTTTTTTTTCAAAGAGGTTTCTGAACTACAAAGCAGAGTTGAGCAATGAGAATTCAAATTCATCCATACAATGCATATATCAGTTGTTGAACTAAAGAGTTACATTATTTTTTTCAGTTCAAGAGCACACAGACATTTTCTTGAATTCCTTTTTTTTTTTAGCTTCCCCGTTTCTACAGATGTGGGGTTTTTTTTCTGTTTATACTTCAGCATATAGGAACTGGAACACATTCTGACCTAGGGTCATCCACAGTGGATGTACATGTTTCAGTCTGATTAACTTAAAAATTTCTGAGCTCAAGCTTAGGGTCTGGGAGGAAAACGAAAGACATTGAAAAAAAAATCTTCAATTATAAAAGAAACAAAAGAACGAAAAAAACCACCCCAAACCCTCCCAGTCAAACAGATGGTCAGAAACATTTAAAAGAAAAAAAGGGGTAAGAGATTACTTGTCTCTAGAAGAATGAACTTATTTCTCAGCAAGAACAGAGGCTAATTTTTGAAAAGGGTTGCAAGAATCAGAACTTGATCATGGACAGAGAAATGTCTGTATCAATTTATTAGGGCAATTATATTTCATAAAGGCCCTTCGATTGAACTGTTTGTACATTGACACTTAAATATCTTAGTCTCCAGCTCATGGGAACTCTAAAATGGCTCATGGAATTGGCTAGACTGTCATAGCTGAATACAGTACACAAGATGTCTTAAAAAGGAAACATTTATTTTTACAAGCATGGATGCTTTTCATTTTGTTGCACAGCAGTTGGTAGATGGAGCCTGGTGACAGTAGTCAAACTGGTGAGGTCCTCCCTGACCCAGAATACATAAAAAGCCAAAACTGGGCAAAGGGACCCATACTAATGAAATTGTTGACTTTCCAGACAAGAAACCATATCCATGCCTGGAAGCAGTGAATGAACTTCTTCATAGAACTGTCAAGGGAAAGAGATAAGGAAGATAAGAAGTGAGTGAGACTAAAGCTCTTAAACATTCAAACAGATGATAAAGGAATTTAAAGATTTTTTCTCTCTTTGAAATTCAATTGTTTTTGTGGATTTGTTAATTGTGCGGGTTTGCTCGGTTTGGTTTGGTTTGTTTTTGTTTTTTTTTAATTCAAATGAAGAAGTAAACCAGAATTAGGTACCCAAGTTTCTGATTTAGAATTCTAGGACTTACATATATTCTGAGGAAAAAAATAATGGTGGGCCTCTGGTGCCACTGTAACGGGAGATATCTGTTTCTCTGAGCAATCTAATACTGAATAAAGTATACAGATAGCAAGGGCATCTAAACCAAAGAGCTAAAAGAACAACACAGGAACACTAATGAAGACAAACACAAAGACTGATAATATGAAATTCAGGACCAAAAAGGTAGAAAACACAATGTTTCCTTTTGAATAGTGAATAATAATGCTGCTCTATATCCAAATACTACAAATATCCAAGGCTGACACAGTGACCAGTCATATTAATTCAATGAGACACTGAATTGACTAAATCTGTTTTTCAGTCCTATTTTTTCCTACAAATTCTTTGTGTAATAGACCAAATCCCACTCATTTCTACTTATTCATCACTATTTGTTTTGGTTCTCCTTTCCTACTCTGTAACCCTGTAGTCAGTTGTAAAATAATTTCTTATATTCCCCATGTTTCAGGGTACTCTTCGTTCCTTAGTCTATGTTTTATCCAAATATTCTAGGAGCAGTGTCTAAAGTAGTTTTCCTAGCTTCCTTCTATGCTGATGCAAATGTGTGAATTGGATTGTTCAAAGAAATTAGGTATAAAATTAGTGGTGTGGCCTGTCCCTCAGTGGGTAGCTCTACTCTGTTCTGGAAGCACATCTTTGTGGTATTTATAGGGAAAATATTACCTTTCAGAATATGTTATCCTTGGCTAGATTTTCTTGAACTTATTAAGAGTAGGCAAGTAGAGGGGAAAAAAACCTCAAGACAGTATTTTCTTATAAACTCTGAAGAAACTAATCTAAAAAGCAGAAGCACATTTCAGGACTGAGAAACTTCCAGTGAAGAGAGCAGGTCCAGCATGACTTCTGTGGATCCAAAACCACTTAACTACAGAACGCTTCCAGCCGTTCAACTACCTTACTTGCACTTATGCTTTCAGAGAAATAGTCAGTTTGATTTTAACTACATTCTGGACTCAATTTCATTATAACCCCAGCCACAGTGCTGAGCAACATTATTGGATTGGAAAGCATTAATGATGTAGAGTAAAACCATCGAGAGGGCAATATAAGGAAATGTAGACAACAGGTAAGAAAGAAGAAATATTATTTGATCTAATCTATAGCAATCAACATACAAAATATCATGCCATGCTTAACAGAAAAAAATGAATGATGAGCAGAAGACATCAAACTGAGATATAGTAAAGCCACTTATAGAGGTTATCAGAAACAAATTAAAGCACCAAAAGAATGAACCATCATCTAATCATGCAATGTCACAACAGAAAGTGCAGGGGTTGCAGTACAGTGTAATGTCTTAAAATTGTCTTACCTTGAGAAAAGTTGGAGAAAAATATGAGGTTCATAGGTGTGGGAATCCAGAAGGTAGAAAGAACATCCTCTGCCTGTTTTAAATAATTTTAAATAATTTAACCCCCCTGGACAGTGCTGTATTTGACCTTTGTCCATGGAGAAAACTTCTAACCTTTTCAGTAGAATTAGATGATAGGATATTTTGTAAAGTTATCACAGGGTGAAAATCTAAAGGTTTTGGGTTTATTAATGTAGCAAATAGATAAAGAGCAAAAAACTCCAAAATGGAGGATTGCTGTAGTTTCTAAGTTTCTTCTACTTCTTCTATCCCTCCATGTTCTGCAGTAAAAGCAGTTTCAAAGGATTGGATAAAAAATTCCACAGTTCCGGTGGGCATTTGTTAAGTATTGGTAGATAAATGAAAATATCTTTCGTTTTAAGTCCTTATTGGGTAATTTACCTTTAAAAAGGCCATGTTATCTTGATTCTGCGGACATTCAGCGGACATTTTAAGAACATTCAGAACTGCTGGACTCTCTGCTATACTCCTTGCTCTATTCTTAACTTTTCTGATAAGACTTAATAAACTATCTGTAAGCAGAGAGCGATGGATGTCTCATTAGTACTTGGGATTCCTGGCAAGGATCTCAAATCCTCCCTCATCAGCGGAGGTCTGGTTTAAGGCACAGCAAAACCAACAGGTGGAATTCAAAACAGAATCCCACACATAGGGAATATTGAGTACTAATAGCAACAAGCAGAGCAAAGGGAAGGCAAGAAAAAACCTCCCAAGATGAAATTCCCTTATTAGTGGTAATAACTGAAAAAAGATAAGGAGATTTGATCAATTTGCAAAATACAGAGTCTTTAATACAGGTAGAAGTAAAAGGTAACAATTTTTTTCAATTTCATTTTAATCAGATCAAATAAAATCCTATCACTATCTTTGTTTTGTTAAATATCTTGTCTGGTTCTAAATAACAGCTTTCCTTATATTGGTATGCTAAAGGTTTTTTTTATTGGAAAAAAATTGATTCTGTAGTTTCTATTACTCATTTAAACAAGGAAAAATTATAATGTAACTTGAAGGGTCTTCCCATAATAATTCCTTTCGGAGTATTTTAGTAAAGTGGACAAAAGGAGGAATAAAAGGAAAATAAGTGACATGACTACACAAATACATAGGATTTTGTTTTTCATCATACTGCAAAAATCAGTAATTAGAGATGGTTTATCCTTAAGGTCTTTTCCCTGATCTTTTCCCAGCCATTGGTATTTCTCTTTTGAATTAGCAGATTTAGAAATAGCTCTGAAGTATTTTCAAAACTGACAACAGGTAACCTGAAAGACTTCAATGCTATTTATTCATAGACCTATATAAATTTTTCAGTCCATATTGACTCATCATAAAAAAGAAATTGTAAAGATTGATTTATTTGGGTCATGACAGCCTTCAAAAATGCACATTATTTTCTCACACATAATTCAGTGAGAAGAGCAGGTGTCTGAAAGTAAACTTTGCCACTATGGCTACAGGTTCTTGAAGGAATTGATCTTGCAGACAAAGTGCACTATACAATAGCTCTATTATGCTATAGAATTGCTGCCCTACTTAAAATGCAATTGTGATTTTAAATGGGACTTTTTCTTCATTCACTTTGGGTCCTCTATTGTTTTGTGAAAAAAAAAAATAATCTTAGGTTGACAACTAAACTAAATTATCATAAGTTATTATGTCTCAGAAACCACTGGAATAGAGATATGTTGTCCTCCTGTGTTATCACCTAAATTTTCCTAAAATATGATAAGTCCATGTATTTCTTGTTTAAAAAGTAAATCATAGAAATGTAGATTCATTTATATTGGAAAGGACCTTTAAGACCATTGAGTCCAGCCATAAATCTAACACTGCCAGGTCAACCACTAAAACATTTCTCTAAGTGCCACATCTACACATCTTTTAAATGCCTTCACGGATGGTGATTCAACTCTTTCCATGGGTAGCTTGTTTCAACACTTAACAACTCTTCCTGTGAAGAAACTTTTTCTAATATCCAATCTCAGTCTTCCCTGGTACAACTTGAGGCCATATCCTCTTGTCCTAGCCCTTGTTATTTGGGAGAAGAGACCAGTACCAATCCCACTACAGCATCCTGTCAGGTATTTGTAGAGAGTGGTAAGCTCTGAGCCTGAGACTCCTCCAGGCTAAACAACCCCAGCTCCCTCAGTATCTCCTCATCAGACTTGTGCTCCAGACTGTTGTCTTTTCTGGACTCACTCCAGCACCTCAGTGTCTTCTTTGAATTGAGGGGCCCAAAGCTGAACACAGAACTCAAGGTGTGGCCTCACCAGTGCCGAGTACAAGGGGACAATCACTGCCCTGGTCCTGCTGACCACACTATTGCTGATACAGGCCAGGATGCCACTGGCCCTCTTGGCCACTTGGGCACAGCTGGCTCACGTTCAGCTGCTGTCAACCAGCACCCCCAGGTCCTTTTCCACTGAGCATCTTTCCATGCACTCTGCCCCAAGCCTGTCACACCACGGGGGGTTGTTGTGACCCAAGTACAGGACCCAGCACTTGGTCTTGTTGAACTTCATAGAATGATCCACTGATCCAGCCTGTCCAGATCCCTTTATAGAGCTTTCCTGCCCTCCAGCAGATCAACTCTCCTGCCCAACCTGATATTGTCTTCAACCTCAACTGAGGGTGCTTTGCCCTTTAGGACTGCTTCCACCAGGTTTTTATAATGTCTTATAATCTATGTCATAGCTTTCCTGCTGCACAGTGGCTTTTTAATGCACTGAGTGGTGTACAGTACAGCAATGCTCTTCAAATCAGTATTTCTGTCAAGCTTTTCTAATGAAGAAGTCACTATTACTATGTTCTTCATTTCTCTCCCCCTTCAGTGATTTTATTGTATTCTTATTCTCTGCAACTGGTGATTGCTGAACTCTGGCATTCCCTCTTCCTGCAATACATTTTTAAAACTGTTAACTACAGGGAAGAAGTACTTTTGTTTCTCTCTCTCTGCAGTTGGGTGTTGAAAGAGCCTAGAACACAACCTAAGCCGTCACAAACTAACAGAGCTTCTTCTGTAGCTCATTTTGAAGTCTTCATGTTTTGGTAATGTATCTAAGAGGTTATGTAGAAGTCCCTACACATTGTATTCCATCTGTTACAGTTCCTGTCTTACTTGGCAAAGGGGAATCTTCGTGTGGGTTGGTTTTACGTTTTTTTGTTTTTTAAATTGCATGCTACATCTAACAGTGAAGTCATTAATCAGCTGTCTTAATAATGCTATTTTGAGAGCTGAAAGCACATTTCTTTTTATATTTCCTGAACAAATGCACTAGTTCATCGTTTACCTATAAACAAGGAAACAGTTATAAATATATTCTCGCTTTTATACAAGTGATTAAATACCTAAGACTATAGTAATGATCATGATGACAATGCCATCACTAGCCTTTGGTAATACAAGCTAGTACATTGGCTGCACCTAGCTGATCCAGAGTACAATAAAGTGTTTTTACTTTTCATTTCTTGGCATGTCTCTGTGGGATACATCATTATAATTTTTACACTGGTCCCTTACTTTGGAATCTCATTTACACAATAGGTATTTTAAAACTGAAAAATGTTAAAGGCTAAGATTTTTCAAAGGAATATCATAATTTCTGTCTCTGTCCTACAAACTGCTGGATAGGGGAAGCCTTTCTTCCTCAAGTCCAAACAATTTTCCAGCCAGCCCATTTTCATTCCTTTGGGTGTTTATATGAAAAGACAGATTGTCTCTAAAACCATGACACACTGAGTCATCCCACTTGGGTGAGATGACTATTTTTCAGGCAAGGAAATGTCAAAGTGAAGTGTGAGAAAATCACCCTTAATGAATATTCATGTATCTATCCTATAAAGGAACTTGAGGTCTCACAGCAATTCTATCAACAGATTATCTATCAATACACTTGTGCTGCCACAGCTTTTTGTTCGGAATAATTCCTGACTTTTTCTCTGGAAAGCACCATAATGAATTAATAGAAGTGATCCTTGAACTGAGGAGTTTAAACAGACATTTGAAATGTGACTTCCTGAGTAATAACCATGGCAAGTGGCAAAGGCTGTGACAGAATGAATGGGTCATCACAGTGAGGTAATTTGGTTACTCATCTAGAGCTAGAACTCTGATGCAACATCATAAAAAAATATCTTTAAAAATAGAACCACAACATTTGCTGTCTTACTTAGCTAATACTTTACAATGCTGCAGAAAAAAAAGATACATTTACAGGTCTTGAAAGAGATAATTAACTCATTTAACTCTTTAACTCCACTAAAAGAAGGCTATAGGCATTCTGCCGAAGTTGGTGTCATTTGAGATTGATCTGGCAGCAGGTGTGAGAGAGAAGGTGAGATAAAGTCTGACAAAAAAGAAAGGCTGGTTAAAGGAAAGACTTAGGTATCTGGATCAGAAAGATTAATTCAGTGCACTAATATTTTAAATTACTCGACTACAAATAGGAGGGGATTTAGATGTTCCTTCATGGCATTATTCCAAACAAGAAAGATCCCTGAAACAACATGAAAATTTTTTCCTGCTTTAGGTCAGCAAGAAATAGATGAACACAGGGCAGTTGCTTGTTAGACCATGTCCTCACTCTCTTTTGCCACTTGGTCTTTGCCCTTCACTCTCTTTTGCCATTTGAACCAGTACAAAAGTAGGTAGAAAAAGCTCACAAGTCATAATTGCAACCTGCTACAGCTCCTTAGTAGAGTAAATAGAGTAAGATTATGATCCTCTGCCCTATCAGTTTTATGGAGTCACAATGCTGTTTATCTCAACAAATCTTATTCATAAAATTTGACTCAAAGGAGTGAAGAATCAAATGCATTCCTGTACAGTTAGCCATTAGGCATGTAGACATGTATATTCATCACCAGTATCATGGAAAGCAGTCAATTTCAAAACTTTCCATAATAAATTCTTATCCCACTGGGAAACAACAGACATGCAAAAAAAAATTTCTTCTATTCTTAAAAAAAGAGGAGCTGAGATAAAGTTATCCTTTCCAAAATCAATGTGAATTTTCTGTTTAGTAAAGTGAGAGAAATGGGATCTAAGTAGTTTGCAAAGCTTTCTAATATGAAATGCAACAGAAAGACCCTTTTTTTTTTAAGGGATTCATTTCATTTTACCAATCAGTTGCTTACTCTCTACTGGTTTTTCTCAGTCTTCATGAGGAAGTTCACTTCTTTGGGTCAGAGAGATGAATTACTTAGATGGGAAGTATTCAAAAAAAAAAGCACTACTTGCCCTAGTGGTAGGTAACAGTCTTTTCCCCTTTAATTATGCTAGCTTGTCATTCTGGATGGGCAATGTAAAAAATGTAATTTTGAAGGCAATATTAATCTTTTACTCAGTGCTTCAAAACCTAGATGGTGCAGCAGATAAGTAATGATTTCACTAGATGCTAAGCTTAGCTCTTCTGACTTCTACCTAAAAACCCTAACTGGTTATAGTAGTCCTAGTTGAACAAATATTTCAGAATAAATAGGGAATCCACATCCAACAAGCTCAAGTTTTTTCCAACATTGTGTTAGGTTTGTGAATTGAATCACACTTGTTACTGGTGATGTACAGCACCACTGTGAACACTTGAGTTCCTCAGCCAAGTGCTGTACATCCCTCAGTATTGCCATATGAGGACCCTTTGGGGCGCTGCAGCTGAAGGCACATCTCCTAGGGACATAGCGCGTGCTATATAGCATTCCTTCTATACTTGATTTTGCCTTATTAATAGACACAGTGGGGAAGTGTCAAAATAGAAACTCAGGATACATCAATATCAGGCATCGTGGCTGATTAGGACTTAGGTTCGGGGGAGAGCGCACAACATAAAGTGCAAATATGTGCACAGCAGTACCACTTTGCTGAACATCATTATATGTCAGGAGTTTTAAAACTTTTGGGTTTTCTGGGTCACATAATCACTTCAGAAGTATGTTTTATTCCTGGAGATAATACGCAGAACTGGTCTTCCCAGCCATTTATCTTAGTTTTCTTAGAAGCACATCTAGGACCACCATAGATAATGAACCACAAGTAGAAAACTGACACACTCAGCTGAAAACATGTCTTCCTCCTACACAGATTCTAGTGTAGGGCAGCAGTGAGAATGGGATGACTAATGAAATAATCTTTTTTCATCTTCCTAGCACAATTCTTTAGCTAATCTGGCATAATTAGAAGGCTGTCTGTGCATCTGCAGTAGTCAACACCTCCACAGATCTGCTTCTTTTCTAGTTGGTATTAAAATATGTGAATTTCCTCTCAGTTACACTTATGCAGAGAAAGAATATGTCTGTTGAGATCAGAGATGTAAGTGAAGCTAGATTCAAATTTATTGTCTTAGGACCTCATTGTTTTCCACTCTATACCTTTTGCAGTTTTTTGAAGAAATTCAAAGACCCTATGAAATTGTACATTTGTCTTCTGTAATGCTTTATACTGAGCTAAGCAATAATAAGCAAAAATCTTGGGTCTGAGAGACGTAAACTCCCACTTTTTTTTCTTTTTGGCAAGTGGCCTTAAAGAATACATGGAACATAACTGCAATACTTGAAAAGTATAAAGGTACTCCACTGGAGCTGTAAGGTTTAACATATGAGGCCATGGAGAATCAAACTCTTCATCTGAATTTTGGACTCCATAGAGTAGAAAGCCCCAATAAATGTTTTAGCAAGGCTTAAAAGCTTCATTTTCTGTTGGGAAAACTTATTATAACATTAAAAATACTCAAATAGGCTTTTCACAGGGAAAATGAAGTTCTAATGCTTAAAAAATTGCCATGGGGAACTTTCTGTTTTGGGAACTTCTAGCACAGATACCCACTGTTGCCTTAAAAAAGTTTTTTTTAATAAACATTAAAAAACTTGAAAAATAACAAATTGACTTTTCAGTTAAGTTGGAAGAGGCATTAATTATGGATATTTATGGTAATAGAATTAGAATATGATTTCTGCAGTTAAAATCTTTCTGTACTATTAAAGGTGTCATGGTCTCAGAGGGTGGAGATACCAGTTATGCTGGCATCCAGTACTGCAGTGGAGAACAAGAGGCCTTTTTAAGATGTAATTCATCTGACTTCAGTCATCTGGTTTAAGATGAAAGAAGTTACATCTCAAATGCCGGACCAGAGGGCCTTGAAGGGTCCTTTCCAGCTTGGGCTGCTCTATGATTCTACTAGTTGATGAAAACATTCCAGTTCTCTGCATTGACTGAAAAGGCTTCAGGAGGTGATCCCACTGTATGCATCTGTATTTTGTCAGATTAAACTTCCCATTTTAGGCACTGACGTAACAGCAATGTAAGTTTATATATTTTACTGTGTAATCATTAAAACACATGGAAGCAAATGAAATTTCTGTCTGAACAAAATGTGTGCACTCTTCTCTCCATTCCAGAGCATTGCAACGTTTCTAAAGCCGAAACTAGATTGTGTTTTGTTTCTTTTGTATCCAGCAGCAAACAACTCTTCATCCCAGCAATTTTTTTCTCTGCTAAGAGATATGCTAATATATCTTCTTTTTTATAGCCTCAAAATGGTTACAGAGAAATGTACGCATTAAAGGATTTATGATGCATTGACATCTATAGGCAAATTTTATGCATTGCTGACTTTAAGTATCTAGACATCTATCAACATGAGAAGAAGTTGTAAGTTGGCTGAGGATATGAGACTACTCATCAGGCTGAAAAAAAAGATCACAACTCTTATGGCAGATCCCAAGTAGCTAATAAGGAGTGAAACGTTGCTGAGTCTAGATACAATTTAAATCATTCTTAGTTCCTGTGTATTAGATTAATATTCTTTTTCAATTTTTCATATTTATTTCTTCTTCCTTAATATGTTTCTTGCTATAACAATTTCTCTTTCTTTTTTTTGAGGAAACAGTCTTGCCAAGCTTTCAGTCATTCCATCTTTGGAGAGCTGCAATGCTAATTGTCACAAATGCTCTCTGCCAGTACCTTAATTTTCCCTTGGTAGCATTTCATACTCTGTGGCAGTGGAAGCTACCAGCTGTGTTGTATAAGAGAGAAGAATCAGGTCTCTTAAGGAACAGATTTCAAGTCTTTTGTCTTGATCAGTAAATGACCGTATCAGTGCTTATCAGTGGAAGGAGAAGAAATCTAACAAATACAAGCTGGATACAGGATTAAAAAATAAAAGAGAAAAAGCTATTCCTCGAGCCAAACTCAGCTCTTGGATGAAGCTTGTGTTGGTAAAGGAACTGATGTAAAGTGAAGGTAACTTTATGACACCTTTGTGTCTGGATCCTTGTCTGGTCTTTGATGCATGTCAAAAGCAGATATATTTGGAATGTACACAGAGCTGGCATGACCTTTTCCTCCCTCTCTTTTACCCTCAGGAGCAATTCAAAAGGGAGAAGGTAAAACAAGGTGGAAGACAAGCCTGGCAAGAGCTTACTTTCACCTCTTAGCATGAAAATTACTGAGGTAAAATTTTCATGCTAGGTTGGCATTCAAACCCTTCTTTATACCACTTGTATTTTTCTATCTTTTCACACTGATGGATCTAACAATCCTGAATGTTCCTTAAGTGCTAAAAATTAAAAATCAAAAAGAAATCCACAAATCATTTCTCAACAAAACCAGGGACATAGTTGCCCCAGAGTACATGAGAAATTCATGGAACACATGAACTGGGTAAGCTGTAAAAGTTAGAGCAAGATAAAATTGGCTAACACAAGAACATAGGTCTCCTACCTAAACCTCTTTCATAGCATTGGCAAAAAGACAATTTACAGGAGTTTCTTTTTATAAATCTAGATGAGTAGTGGGCACACTTACATTTTGCATGTGTGTCCAGGGGTACCTATATAGGTACATATATCTCTATAGCTGTGTGTGTATTATATATATATATATATATGTGTGCATGTGTGTGTGTATACACACACAATAGATCCAACATCTTCAAAAATTTTTACAGCACTTAAAAATTAAAATTGTGGAACAGGACTGAATAGGACTGCATAGGCCAGAGGTTGCCACAGTGAGCTGTAACTTGAATATAAAATGATACCATGCATTTAATATGCCTGAGAAAGCACAGAAAGCTTGTGCCTTTTTTTTCCTTTGTTTTTAGTTTGCTGTTCAATCCTCTGGGCTAAGTGGGGTTCTGCAGGGTCCCATCTTAGGCCCTGTTCCCTTCAACATCTTCATAAAAGACCTGGACTCAGGACTGGAAGGGATACTAAGCAAGTTCACAGATGATAGAAAACTATAAGAGCTTCTGAGTCCTTTGAAGGCAGACAGGCCCTGCATAGAGACTTCCACAAATCAGAGGGCTGGGCAATCACCAACCATATGAAGTTCAACAAGGGAAAGTGCCAGATTCTGCACCTGGGATGGGGCAACCCCGGATGTAGGGACAGACTGGGGAATGAGATGCTGGAAAGGGACCTGGGGGTTAATGGCGAGTTGAACATGTGTGAGCAGTGCCCTGGCAGCCAGGAGGGCCAACCCTGTCCTGGGAGGCATCAGGCACAGCATCGCCAGCGGGGCAAGGGAGGGGATTGTCCCACTCTGCTCTGCACTGGGGCGGCCTCACCTCGAGTGCTGGGGGCAGTTTTGGATGGCGCAATATAAAAAGATATTAAGCTATTAGAGAGCATCCAAAGTAGTGCAATGAGGATGGTTGTCCTGGTTATAATGTATTCTATTACCATGGGCTGTTGAAAACCAGATGTGCCGAGATGTTCCTGGCCTCCTCCCTCTGGACTAGCTTCTGTTAATGGGCCCAACAGTGCCNGCAGGGTGCCAGGTTGTACCCCTGACTCTGTCAGGCTTTAAACCAGTTTCTCTGTATTATTGTTTTGTTATATATATATAAGTAAAAACTGTTATTCCCATTTCCTCATATCTTTGCCTGAAAGCCCCTTAATTTCAAATTTATAATAATTTGGAGGGAAGGGGGTTGTATTTTCCATTCCAAGGGGGGCTCCTGCCTTCCTTAGCAGACACCTGTCTTTCAAACTAAGATAATGGTGAAGGGCTTTGAGGGGAAGCTGTATGAGGAAAGGCTGAGATCACTTGGTCTTTTCAGCCTGGAGAAGAGGAGACTGAGGGAAGAGTACATCACAATCTACAACTTCCTTGTGAGGGGAAGAGGAGGGGCTGGCACTGATCGCTTCTCTGTGGTGCCCAGTGACAGGACCTGAGGGAATGGCCTGAAGTGTGTCAGGGAGGTTTTGGTTAGATATTAAAAAAAGATTCTTCACCCAGAGGGGGGTTGGGCACTGGAACAGGCTGCCCTGGGAAGTGGTCACAGCACCAAGCCTCACAGCATTCAAGAAGCATTTGGACAATTCTCTCAGGCACATGGTGTGACTCTTGCCAATGGTGCTGTGTGGGGCCAGGAACTGGACTCGATGATCCTTGTGGGTCCCTTCCAATCAGCTTATTCTGTGATTCTGTCAGCTTGACTTTGTGATCAGACCAGTGAGAAGGTCATTTTGTCAGAAAATTTGTTACTTGGAAGGTGGGGATTAGCGTGGTCTTTTATGTTTCCTAGGAAGTGTTTGCATTTTTGTAAAGTATGCATCTTTGCTTCCCACTTGCGCAACAAAGTATTATAGACACTTTTCCAGATATTACTGTGTACTGTACATGCACTAGAGCATACCCTCAATAACTAAAATTCCTTAGCAAGGGCACCACTACATGAAGAATATTTCTCTCACTGGATGAGAAATATGAAAGCCTGGTCATATTAGCTGAGCTTTGCCTTAAAATCTGGCAGAGGTTTGTGTTGCTCTTCTCAGCTTGTTCTAGGACAGGAAAAAAAGAAAATAGAAAAAGAAAAAACAAGTGTGTCTTGGCTTTGCCTGAAAAAATGGAAACAAATATGCTTTTCTGAGAATATTTCATTCTTAAGCTCTAGATTTTTCTTCACCTTGTCAGGCCTTGCTTCCAAAATATGGAGGGTCTTTTTACTACACTAAATCAATGCCTTGGTTTTCTAATGGGCACAGTGCCATACTTTTCTTTTCATATTTCTTCCTAATGCCTTTGTAGGCCAACAGATTGAATATCTCTCTTTTTAACACTTACCTGTTTTTCAGTAGTTTTCACAGAGAATATTTGGATAAAGACAGAGCAAGATTTTTTTTGTCAAATCTTGTTAAATATTAGGAGGAGTGAAAACATCACTCACTCTATTTCACCAATAGCACAGAAATGCTTCTTGTTATTCTTATGGTTAAAGCCAGCTTTGACTAATTACACTAGGAAAATCTAGACAAAGACAAAATCACTCGTAGCTTGAACAGATGCAATTTAATTTACTTTGCTTCAGAAATGTTTTACCTCTCTGCAACTGTGCTAATTAAATGTTACTTAAATCAGGACCTAGAGATCTCATCAAGCAGCTGATAACAGTGGAATTAAGGAAATAATCCCAATTCCCTTTAATAATGAATTTTTGATTACTGATAGAAACCATAGCATTCCATCTGACTGCCAACAAGGGGTGCATGCATTACACATCTGGGTTCCCAGTATTCTGGAATTAGTGAAGGAGAAAAGCACAGCTTCAGTGCTAACTCTGTCTCATGCCTGAGTTGCACAGGAGAAATCTCTGTATGTGAAAGTTCATTCAACTTTTGAGTGGAGGGACTAGAAATTCAGAAGGAGAACAGAAGTAAATGGTCACATGTGACTAGGTTAGGCTGGGTCCCTTCATAATCGATGTAGCGCATTCTAGGCACAATTCTTCTCAGGCTGAAGTTGATATCTACTACAGGCCTTAAACATCAGTGATTTCCCTGATGGATACTCTGCTGTCTGATAGCAATTTCTGTGGGTCATAGCTCAGTTGTCACAGAAAACTTCAGCAAAAGGGCAGGACAGTGACATAGTAGCTGACCTGCAGACAGGTCTCATACAAGATGGTGTGGGATACAGTCAAGGTATTACAGTAAGATTTAACTTAGTGTTCTTTTCTGTGACAGGTTTTACTTTATTGCATTATTACACATTGGTAAAGAATATCCTTTTAGTCTAAAATCATGTCCAACTTTGAAAATAAAGAAAACCCTCTTAAGCTAGATAAAGAACTAGGCAACAAGGCATTTCTATAAATCCCTATTTACGATATGTTCAAGATAGGCAGTTATCTTCATGATATTTGATGAAACTTTACTGACTGATAAGTAAATTCTCAATACCTGATAAATTGCTAGAACAATTAATAAAGTAGGTAATTTGTAAGCACCTGGAGGAAAATAACTTGTAAGTATTAAGCAACATGGACTCATCAAAAACAAATCATGCTGAACTAACCTCATTTCTTTCACTGATAGGATAACAAGCTTAGTGGATAATGGAAATGCTGAGGACATACTATGTCTTGATTTTAATAAAGAATTTGATACAGTTCCACATGACATTCTCATAAGGAAACTAGAGAAATGTTGATTAAATGCAATCACTGCTAAATAAGTACAGTGCTGAAGAGGAAAAAAATTAAAAAATAAGGACGAAAAAGGAAGGAAAAAAGAAACTCACAGAGGAATTATTAATGGTTCAGTGTCAGGTTAGGGAGAAGTATCAAGGGTGACCTACAGATTTCTGCTTTGGGTCAGGAGTCTAATTCTGCTTAATTTTTTCACTGTGTGCTTGGAAAACAAAGTAGAAAGCATGCTAATAAAAATAATAGTAGTAATAATAATAGTAATAATAGAATAAACCACAAAAATTCTCAAACCCAGAAGATAAAAAACAAAAGTAAGTTACATTTCCTTGGATATTTATAAATAGTGTCATAAACCTTTAAAAACAAAACAGAAAAAAGACAGGACAGATCCCTGCAAAAGCTTTGCCTGCTCTTTGAATTGTCAGCAATGTCATAAGAAGGAAAGATAATTTTGCCTGGGCTGGGTCAGTCAGATTAGTTCGTTTCCCCACAGAAAAATCTTCCATTCAAAGTTTGGCTTGAATCTGAAACTCACCGGGCTTTTTAAAATTTTTTGGGAAACAATGCACTTCACAATGAAGTATATCCTGGAATGCAGCCAGACTGGGGTGAGCTTCCTTTCACAATCATTCCTATCCTTCTGGTGCAGAATGCACATTACAGATGTACTTGTTTTCCTGACCTAATGAGTTTGTAGTATATAAATGATGCTGCTAGGCATGGGATGGTCAATTTTAATCTCTAGTTATGTAAATTTTAACTTGTTTTACATAATTAAGAAAAATCATAGAAAAAAATTATGTATTGACCTACAGTACCAGCACAAAGGAAGGCCAGGCCCATGATTAACTAAATGTGAATGAACTTTCTGACAACATTACAAACTCGTGAATATTGCAAAGTAGTACTGTATGTACAACAAGAAAGTGATTTGATCAAGCTTTAGACAGAGTACTGCATTCAGTTTTGGATTCCACTAAAAAAAGAGAAAGAGGAAATGGAAAAGGTTAAAGGGGAATTCAGTGATAATCTAGAAATATGTGAAGAGATGTTAAGATGACAGGGACTGTATTGATTGATAAAGAGAACATAAAAAATAATGGGCCAGTGTTGATGGATAAGGAGGAAAGAGAGAAAAAATGTGAGAATATGTACTTGGGTGCAGGTGATTAGGTGAAAATGTTATTCTAAGACAGAAAAAAGGTATAGGAGAATACAGTGCTCTGTAAGTGACAGAGAAGAAGGCCTTACAATTAAAAATGAACCAAAAAGAAGAAAAAAAAAGAGTAGAAAGCATTAAGGGTAGAATAATGGGACAAAGGGATTGTATGTTAGAAATAAGGGAAAACGTGCTGAAAAGAATGAAAAAACCAAAAATTGAAATCCAAAGAAGTGCAAATACATATATATGTAGATAATAACCACACCTGTACATAAATTTCTGGTAAGTTAGACATAAATGCTAATAAATTAGCAATGAGTGTTTAATGTCAGCTCTTTCTACTACTTCCTTTTCACTGGTGTTTTCTGGCATGGCTGGGATAATCTTTATGTGAACCATAGGGTTCTTTTGTCAGGTGAATGAGAAAAAGACTTTATGTAGGCTGTCCTGGGGGCTCACAGATGATAAATATTTACACCAACATATTCCAAACTCTGTTTTTGAAATAAACCCATAAGCTGCACTAGATTCCTTCTGATGCTTCTGTCCATCAAATTTTGTTGAAGTACTGGCCATTTGAGCAGCAAAAAGCAGATATATTAACAAGAAAATCGGTCAGACACAAATAGTAAAATTCTAAACACGTATTAGCCAGAACTGATAATAATCAAGAACTGGTCCAGAGTAAGTTCATACCAAAAAAAAAAAAAAAAAAAAAAAGAAAATATGTAGACTTTTGGAGTAAAACTGATTTTTTTCTGGTTTAAGATTATCTTATAATATAGTCCAGCTATAAAGTTACTAGCAGAGCACTTCCTAATATAATTGTGTGACATATTAGGAGTCACACATATTTAGAGTGTGCATTTCAGTAAGTCTACATTTCCAGTTTACTTCCCCAGTTTTATTTGCTTTAGTCATTAATTTTATTTTAAGTTATTTAGGTCTACAGCAATAGGTTATCGGCACAATCTTTTAACAGCTATATAAAAGAGTCCAGAAAGATTCCTCTCTGTTCTCAATCATACAGTTTTAGTAAGAGGAAGATGACAGTATAATCTTCTAATGATAACTCATGTAGAAACACTTTCACAATCTTAGGAGTGAAATGTCTTTGTTTCACAGTCAGTAAATGAAGAAATATGCAGAAGTAAGATGTGAGTGAAGCAGCTCAGGGCTTTTCTGCCACTTTTTTCAATAGGCTTCAATATTGCCTCTTTAGTGTTCATCAATGCAGAATTAATTGCATTAATCTAAGCAAAAATCTTTTCCTTTTTCTCAATGTAACTAATATAAGAATGGATGCTTTTTCTGTGTATGTCAGTTTATTTCTTTAAAGACTCATCTCTCATGTATACCTGCTATTATATTAATTAATTATTATTAATAATTATACTATTATAATACCCACTGTTGGTTGCAGGTATAGAACAAAGGCCTGAAAAGCAATAAAAGGGAAATGTCCACTAAAGAAAAGCATATGGAGACACATGCTGATTGCATAAACACTCTAAAATTCATAGAGCCAAAAGAAACACATGTAAGTCTATGTGTACAGCTGCCAGATTTTTGCTACTGTGGCCATTCTCATTAGATGCTGTATAGCAAAAGCATTTCTCCCGAATAATTGTTCTGAGAAGTCTGCCTCCCAACACAGGAATTCTTCTCTTCAACTTAAAAAACCTACCCGTTTATATACTTCTCTTCTATGCTACTCTAACTTAATCCAACACCACCTAACAATTTAATTTAAAAAAAAATAATAAGGGACATTGTTACAGAAAAGAGGATCATGATTTTCTGGTTGACTACCTGGACCTTAATAAAGCATTTGATACTATTTTCCACAGCATCCTCCTAGAGAACTGGATGCTCACGGCTTAGATGAGTGCCCTGTTCACTGTATTAAAAACTGGCTGGGTGACCAAGCCAGAGCATGATGGTAAATAAAATTACATTTAATTAGTAGACAGTCAGAAGTGATGTTCTGTAGGGTTCAGAACTGGGTCCAGTGCTATCTAATATCTTTATTGATGATCTGGGTGAGGAGACCGAGTGCACCCACGGCAAGTGTGCAGACAATATCAAGTTGGGCAGGAGTGTTGATCTGGAGAGTAGGAAGGCTCTGCAAAGGATCTGGACAGGCTGGATCAATGGACTGAGCCAATTCTATGAGGTTCAACAAGACTGAGTGCTGGGTCCTGTACTTGGTCACCACAATGCCTTTCAGCACTGCAGGCACAGAGAAGAGTGGCTGGAAAGATGTCTGCCAGAAAAGGACCTGAGGCTGTTGCTCAACAGCAGCTGAATGTGATCCAATGTGTGCCCAGGTGGCCAAGAGGGCCAACGGCATCCTGGCCTGTATCAGCAATAGTGTGGTCAGCAGGACCAGGGCAGTGATTGTCCCCTTGTACTCGGCACTGGTGAGGCCACACCTTGAGTTCTGTGTTCAGCTTTGGGCCCCTCAATTCAAAGAAGACACTGAGGTGCTGGAGTGAGTCCAGAGAAGGGCAATGGAGCTGGTGAAGGGTCTGGAGCACAAGGCTTATGAGGAGTAGCTGAGGAGCTGGGGTTGTTTAGCCTGGAGAAGAGGAGTCTCAGGCTCAGAGCTTATCACTGTCTACAACTACCTGAAAGGACGCTGAAGTGGGATTGGTACTGGTCTCTTCTTCCAAATAACAAGATTTTCTAATGGTGAAAAAAAAAATGGGAGAAAGTTGGTTTCTCAGGTAACAAGGCACAAAACCATTTAAGCATTCCTACGTCACAATCAACACTTACCTGTTAAATGAAACTTTTAGCTGCATTTGCATGTCAGTGAAGTAGCTATTCATGCCTCTGGAAGAAACTCCAATTGTTAATGAGCAGCTGAAGTTTCCCTTTGAAACAACCCTTTTCTTAGTCATAGCAAAGATCGCCTTTATATTGAAAATATATACTCTAGTATTAATGTGGAAAACTACATTGAAAAGAAAAGACTGTCATTTCTCCAATCACAAAGAGCACTTTTAGCCCTGCTGCAGGAACATCTAGAAACACTGGTTCAAATTGTGGTGATTTGCGACAAATTGTATGGCGTCTGATAGAACTATGTGGAAAAAGTTGAGAGGTTCGAAATTACTTGCTTAAATTACCTTAACTCTTTACAGTAACATACATCTGTCTTGCAGTAGGTGTGATTTTTGGGGGGCCTATATATAGAGAAGATGCAGGTAAGAGATTGTGAAGAGTCTCAATTAAATTAAATCATATTTAGTCAGAACAACTTAAAAATAACCAGTCAGGTCCTAGTCAATTGTAATTTTTCCCTCAAGTTTAAAGTTAAGAGGCAAAAAACCTCCATGATGGACATGAAAATACTATGTGAGATAGCACAGTATCAGGTTACAAATTAGATACTGGCAGGTGAGTGTTACTGTACCTGAAGTTATAGAGACACAGAGGTGTATTTGCACTGTAGAACCTCCTTGGTCCCTAGTTCATGGAAGAGTTTTTATGCTCTTCATGTACAGTGTCAACTACCAGCTGTCTTTTTTTCAAGTGAAAAGTCCACCCACAGTGTGTTCTCTTCCAGTGCCTATTCTGATGTATTGCGGCAGAGACATCACACTATCCATTTCAGGTGCTTTGAGTTGAAAAATCATACACAAAAATAGAAATTACGTTTTAAGACCAGAAGACAGGGTTCAGAAGAGACCTTGATCAAGTGGTAAACATACTCATTCTTCTGTGAAGAGGACTAACTTCAAGCAGTGTGGTCACAGCCTTCTCTGCATGTCCTGACTTGAGGCCCAAGGTTGTTCAGTGATATAGGTGCAGATAAAGTCAAAGAAGATAAAAAAATTAACTTTGTAGCAACAAGAAATATACCCTCTGATTTGAATACTTCATGCCTAAATAGAAAGAATATTGTAGGAAGCCTGTGTTATTAATCACCTGAATAGCATAGGTGTGTTAACTGGGACATACCAAGGGAGAGGAGAGACATTACAACGGCAGAAATACTAGCAATTATTTCCATGAATATTGGTAAAAAGCAGTTTTGGGACATATTCTAAAAGTTTTATTTTACATACTATATGGATTGCCTCTTGGAGCAGATATTTTTTAGATAATTCTAAACAGAGCATAAGAACATACTGACATTTTTGCTACTGAATGGCCATACTGACTAAAGTACATTCAAATTCTTCTTCCCTATAGGAATTAAAAAAAAAATAAAAATTTACATACACGTACATGTATAAACAAGGGGATGTCTATAAAAATGAGTGCTACTGGAAAAAAAACCTCAAGAACTTAAAAGGAGGATCTAAAAGGATGAAAGTATCAAATGTGTTATGAAAATTTTGTAAAGTCCATGGTGATAAACAAAATTACGCTATTGGTAAGGAGCAAAATAAAGAAATTCTTTACATTAAAAGCTTAGTCTTCATAAAGTAGAATTTATGGCCAGGTGAGGAACATCTGAGTATCATGAGCTCTGGAAAACTTAAGATAGAATCAAGCTAAGACCAAAAAAAGATTTAGAGAACAAGCTTGTGAAGGGCACAAAAACTAATAATAAACCTTTTTTGCAACCCATCAGAAGTAGAATGTCTGCCAGAGAGTCTGCAGAGCTGATAGATGATGGAAGTGTAATAGGAGAACACAAAGAAGATAAGACCATGGCAAAAAAATTAAATGTGTTCTTCACATTGATACTCACCTCTGAGGAGTTTAGAAAGGTTCCCACAGTGTCTGTTTTCTTTGCAAAAAATGTACTGGAGGAGCTATCTTAAATTAAAGTGTCAATAGAAGTGATTTTAGACCAAATAGATAAATGAATAGTAACAAATTGCCAAGACAAGATGGTATACACTCAGGGGTTTCTAAATAACTCAAATATGACCTTGTAATTTGATCATAGATCTTACACAATTGCTTAAGTCAGCTTCTGTATGAGAAGAATAGAGGTTAGGAAATTTTATGTCTTTTTTTAAAAGATCCTTACAGAAACTTGGCAAGGGAGACACAGGACAGATGCAGGAAATTAAGAAATTGTGCACCTGATTCTTTACAGGTAGATTGGTAGAATAGGACTCATAGACAGATAAATACAATAAAATGGGGGTGGGAATAAAAATAAATTTCGTAAAGAAGATTCTGGCTTTTTAAAGGTTTTAGAATAGATAAGTATACAGGAAAGGGTGATCTTTATCTGGTTCATACACTGTGCCTGGATTTTCAAAAAATTTTGACAAGGTTCTCTATAAAAGACAAATAAACATGGATTATAAAAAAAAAGGAACCTCCATCTGTGGATTTCTAAATACCTGAAGGAACAAGGGATTAATAAATATATAAAGAACAGGGAAAAGGCAGGGGAAAATGGCTGGTTTTAACAATGAAATTCCCTCCATTTGTGAAAGGTTGCAAAAGTTACTTGCACAAGTAACTGGGTGATAGAAAGGAAGAGGCAACACAAAGAGGCAACACATGAAAAGCTGTGCACATAGGAAAAAGACAAACAGAAATTCTCACTGTCTACAAACAGAAAGTCTCTTAACCAGGCATTGTTAATCCAGAAAATATATTTGCAGCAGCTACTCTTGGATACACCTATGAAAATGTCAGTTCATTGGTCACTGACAAATCACCCCAAACCAACCAAATACAAACCACTAAGAATTATTTGAGAAGAAAACCAAAACGAGACACTCTATTACATAACTTCAAATAATTATCAGAGCCATTAGGTGAAACTGTAAGCTAATAGACCTAAATAACAAAGAAATATATTTTTTCATTTGACTCATGACTACATTTTGGAGCTCACTGTCACAGGATAGATGGGATGCCAAAAGTTAAATGAGTTCAAAAATAAGTTAGACAAATAAGTGGAAACCTATCAAGGACTGCTAAACACTGATGAAATACAAGCTCTAGATTAGAAATTCCCACAACAAAGCCACAAAAAGCTATGTTATTCATGCTTGCTCTTTTTTTATAAAATTTTACGCATTTTATTATTACCTTAAGTAGCCAATACTACTGTCTGTTTTACAGAGAGGGAGATAGGAATGGGTTTGGATCTCTGATCAAAAGGCAGTCTTCTTCAGTCTGCTATTCTTGTGAAAATAGAATGCTAAAAAAAAGGTCATTCTTTCAAAATGTGGAACCAGCTGCCTCAGGCAGCATCAATCAGTATCATACTGAAGAAGTATCATTCTTTGGTGTGTTATCTTGGTTTAAGCTATGTACAGACCTGACCAAAGTTTCTTACTTGAGGCATAAACTTTTCTACAGCAAGGCTTTTGATTTTGACTTCAGACCATATGTAAATATATGAAAATACAGATCTAGAAATTAATATGAATTTTAATATTAATATAAATGCAATTAATATAATTATAAACACAAATAGAAGCATAAGTGTAAATACAAACATATGTATATGTGTGTATATATATGTATATATATATATATATAGAAAGATTTCTTGTGTGTTTCACAGCATAATTTGAACACATATATGAAGAACCTAAGAAATTATTCCATAGTTATTATGAAACCACACACAACTCAGCTAAACCATTTTTCTGCCCTTGAGGTATAGAATAACTGTGGATAAAAAAGCTTACTGTTGATGCCTACAAATACTACTTAGCAATAACCCAATTAGTGCTACTTCTTAGGCCAGTGATCTAGGAAAAAAATCAGGTTTTAAGTAGAATTAAACAGAAAATATTTTAGAAACAATTACTTGCTTTCCTTTTCTTGCCTGATGAAACATGTTTTAAAGCTTTAGTTGCTGTAGGCAACATAAGCAGTATTAGAAGGTAAATGCAAACTTAACACAATGAATAATGTCAAATAGGCAGAAATAAGTACATCCAATTGGATGAAATTTATCATGTTTTTGAATAAGATGAATAATCCTTTTCTTGTTTTGTTTTGTTCTGTTTCCTTTATGGAAATAAATGTATTGAGGAAAACTTGAACTCTGTCATCCAGCTCATTTCCAAGACAATATTTTATAAACAAAAAAAACTTCTTAGGTTGCTTGGAAAGAATGTCCCCAGAAACAAGGTACAAAGGTGGGCTATGGGATATCAGTTGATAATAGAATGCTAATATTTCTTTTCAGAAGAGTATTATTTTCTTCTGAGAGAATATCATGAGTATTGAAAGACTTCCAGTGAACTTTTAGACTACAACACTTTGTGCTGGTCTCCAAAGACTGGAAATTCAAAGCAGCTTTTTGTCCCTGGTAATAAGACAACCCTGAAAAAGGAACTGGGAAGTTCAAGTATTGAGCTCACTTGGCTCATAGTTGATTTTCATGTGTTGGAAGAAGAGTTTTCATTCTTTCAGGAGGTATGTTCAAGGGGAATACTTCAGTCCTTCCAGAGGCATTATAACTTTACACAGACCTAAACAGTACACAGACCTTCCTGTGAATCATGTGTGCCCAATTCCCAAACATTGAAATGGTGAATAGGTTCTGAGTTACTCATATTTTCATGCTGCAATACCTGCAGCTTTTGTTAATGGGATGTTAGCTTTTCCAGAATGGGAAAATCCTTGTTTCTTCATATAATCGATCTGCCTTTCTTACTCCATGCCATTTGTCATCAGTCATCTCTAACTGATTTATACTTATTTGAGTGTCACATTTTAATTTAAATCAGTGAAAGTGATGACTTTGCATGAAATTTAAAAGACCACAGAACAAAAGGTAACAGAAGGAATCTTCTAAAACACTTCAAGGAGTATTAAAATGTCTATCAGGTTAAAAAACTCTTGAACATCCAACCTGGCCTTGAATATTTCAGGGATGGGGCATCCACAGCTTCTCTGGGGAACTTGTGTCACTGGTTCACCACCTGCACAGTAAAGAATTTCTATATCTACCATCTTTCCATTTAAAGCCATTTGCCCTCATCCAGTCACTACCCATCCTACACAAAAGTCCCTCTCCAGCTCTCTTGTTGGCCCCTTTAAGTACTGAAAGGGGTTATGAGGTCTCTCTGAAGTCTTCTAATCTCTATGCTGAATGATTTTAATTGTCTCAGCCTGTCTTCATAGGAGAGCTGCTCTAAACTTGTGATCATTTGCATGCCCTCTTTTGGACTTTCTCCAACAGATCCATGTGCTTCTTATGTGGGAGGCCCCAGGGCTGGATGCAGTACTCCAGGTGTGGGTCTCACAAAAGAAAAGGATAAGAATCAGCTCCCTTGACCTCCTGGTCATGCTGCTTTTGATGCAGCCCAGGACATGATTGCCTTCCTGGGCTATAAGCGCACATTGCTGGCTCATGTCTAGCCTCTCATCCAACATTCCCAAGTTCTTCTTTTCAAGACATCTCTCTTAATCCGTTCTTTGCCCAGCCTCTAATTCTGGTTAGGATTGCCCCTACCCAGATTCAGGACCTTACACGTGGCCTTGTTGAACTTCATAAGCTTCACGCAGGCCCACCTCTCAAGCTTGTCAAGGTTCCCTGGATATCATTCCTTCTCTCCAGTGTGTCAGCTGCACCACACAGCTTAATGTCAAGGCAAATTTGTTGAGGGTGCACTCCATCCCACTGTCCATGTCACTGACAAAATTGTTAAACAGCTCCAGTCGCAATACCGATCCCTGCTGAATGCTACACATTGCTGGTGTCCACGTGTACATTGAGCCATTGACTGCAACTGAGTGCAGCTCTCCAGCCAATTTCTTACCTACTGAATGGCCCATCCACCAAATCCATGTCTCTCCAGTTTAGTGACAAGAATGTTGTGCTGTCAAATACTTTGCAGAAGTCCAGCTGGATGACACTCAAATAAAATGGCACTCAAATAAGCTCTTACCTCAATCACCAGTCTCTGTAACACTGTTGTAGGAGGCCACAATACACCTAAACATACTTCTGGGCATAGTGCACAAGATGCAGTGTTCCCACTACTGAATTTTTAGGACTGGCACGAAGACAGACCTCAGAGGGTTCAGTAGATAGATGATTTAACAGCACACTGTCTTGTGAGAACCAGACAAATTTTTAAAAAGCCACTTTTGGTACCATGAATATCCTATTAGTTTCTGGCCACAGTTGGAGGTGGTAATATTGATCTTGGAATTCTGTGTAATTCAAGTGCTTGATAGCTTAGACATCACTTCTGGTCATGAACCCAAACAAAGGAGTTGAAATCAGCAAGTTCATGCATGGCATTATTTTTGTGCATCAAAAAAATTGTGTTAGGGCTTACAGAACAGCTCTTGACCCAGGACTAAGGGCTCCTGATACTGGAATTTGGTTGTCCATTTCTGCAACAACCACTGATTTCTGCAACAACCACTTGAAGCATAGAGCAAGGCTATGTACCTTGCCATATCTTTTTCTCGTATAGATAAGCAAAATCACTTGTTCATATTTCTAGGGAATCTGAGTTTTGTTTTGATAAGACTTCTCATTTGTAACTTTTAAAATATGTAATTTTTAATTTGAGGGCAAGCAGATACAGAAGTTAAAAATACATGCATTTTGGAAGAATAAAGTTAGTTGTCTACCAAAGAAATACAGAATAAGAACTTCAGAAAAATATATATTCTATTTGAGAGAAGAAGTAAAAAACCTGGACTTTTAAGAACAGATCTTTTATAAAGAAAATAATTTAAGGCATTATCTATTTTAGACCACATAATAAATTTGAAAACACTTGAATTGTATATTTCATGCAGATTTCACTCCTTTAACTACCAGAATACCAGAATAGATGAACAGCAGTTTTTTCATATTAACATGATTATTGCCATTTCTTAGGCTCTTCAGAAAAAGAGCACAGTGTTGTTTTGACACAACAGAACATTAAACTAAGGATCTAGAAATCACTGGTTTAGTTACATAAATTAAGAATGAATTGCTTATGGCACCAGTTATTGAGCAGCAGGTGTCAGAAAGCCATATAAATTTGCAAATGAAAATTGAGCCACTCAGAGCTTCAGGAGTAGGTTTCAGAAGGTTATAAAGATAGGACTAGGCTTTAAATCCTAGATATCATCTTATAAGTGTCTCAATTAAATTACATTTTTCGGAATTACCTACTCTGAATGCCTAGAAATAGGTGATTTCACACAGTATAACAGACCACTAATACACAAAATAGATGCACAAAACAACATTTGGCCTGAAAATCTACCGAGATGTGGCATTTAGAATTGCCCTAGGAACATGCTGCATTAATCTGGCTGTAGCCAACAAGCTGAACTGCATGTGTGATGAATTAATTACTATAATTTCACTTTTAGATAGGATTCAGGGCAGAGCAGGGAGAAGATTATAGACAGACAATCACAGGGCCCAGGAAAAGGCTCTGAGAAAAAAAACCTTCCCAGTCATAAATAGAGCATCAGTAAAGAGGCACTAGAAAGTGCTCCATTTAAGCTGGGAAAATCAGGCTGGACCGAGAACAGAGTTTTTTTGTTTACAGTACATGTGTCATAGCTCTCCCATTGGGATATACCCATATCTTCAGTCTCTTTTAGTCTGTCTCTCCTGTTTATTTCTGTGCTCACGTCAGTGGTGACGCTTCACTGCTCATCTGAGTGCCTCCATCTGCCTATGAAAAAGAAATCTTTCTTAAAACATTTAAAGTTCATTTCTTATTCTTTCTAGGAGATATATGAAGTTTTCTGTAGACATAAATATTTGGTGGAGCTTAAAAATCAGAAGCACCATTGGCAATGTGAGATCTACAACATTTTCTTTTCTTTTGTTATTTTTTTAACTTGTATGATAACAGGGCTTTGATTTGATTTCACATACAGTTTTAATCAGCTTAATAATTCAGTTTTTCTTGTAATTTGTTTTGAACTACAAACACAAAAGACTAGTAAGACTTTAAATTTATCCTAAAAAACCAAAAGCATTTCAGGCCTTGCTGGATAAAAATAAGAGACATAGGGGATAAATTAGTTGTATCTCCCATTCTGTGATGTTGACAGCTTAAGAGTTTTCTGAGATTACTGTCCTGCCAATACCAAATGCATTAAGAAAAATGTCACTGTACAGGTTTTTGTTTATTTATTTATTATTTCATCTGTAGGGGGAAAAATAAGAGCAGATGAGGATAAATCTGATCATCCTTAAGTCAGCTGATAATGCGCCTCAAGGACATCAAGGAAAACCTGAAGCATTAATAAACTAATGTGTACTGTATGCCCCACTTCATTTATTCAGCTTATACATTCTTCAAGCATTATGCGTTTATTTACTCACTTATTTATTCACTTTCTATTTCTTTATGATTAAGTAAAAGAAGTCTAAAATCTAGATATTCTTTCTTGTCTCAGATGTTTATTTCTAGAGAAATGTAGCAGTGGCTAATTAATTATAAGCATAATTTGCACTTGCTTTACTAAAAAACTGCATGTAGTATGATTCTGGTTTTTTTTCAATTCTCTGATCAAAAACATGGGTAATCAAGACCATCCAATCTGCCCTTACATGTTATAGACTTAGGTTATTCTTTTGTCTGCTGAGGCGGAATGTAGGACAGGGAAGTAACCAGTCTCCTAATCTGTTCTTTGATTGTACACTGAGTTATTACTGAAGAAAAAAGATTATTGATTTGAATGCCTGGATGTATTTCTGTACTCTAAACATATGCACACACATGCGCACCTATAATTACTCCCTTTCTTTTGTTATAATGCTTTCCCCCTGGTTAAGAATTAACAGAGGCTCTGACTACTGATTTTTTTTTAGCTGACTGCACACCCATTTCGACACACACACAGACACACAGCCTGCAGATTTCATTATTTCATACATCTTTTAAGAAAACAAGGCCTAAAATTTGAAAGCTGACAATACATAATTTAATTTTCATTAATTTTATGACATATCTGGTTTCTGCATTTGTAGCAGCTATAAAACATGGTAACTTCCTAATAAATCCTGAGTAATGCTCATCTTTCACCATTTTTGTTTTTTCCTGTTGTTTTTTCTTTTTTTTTTCTTTTTCAGTAGGAAGCAGTGCACAAGTTATTACCTAGGGAACAGTTGTTTCTGTCTCCTGTACAGATCCATATCATTCTCAAATTTGCATTCTGATGAAGAAGAAACAAATGTTACTTAAATCCCATGAAGTGTGTTAATTACACTGAGCTCCGTGAAATTATGGGTGAGAGAGCCAAAAAGAATTCTACAATTGCATCGTGGGTCTCTTGAGCATATCTTGTCAGATTAATGTCTTTGTCACTCACATGATAACCTTAAAATTGCTTTTCTCCCTAAGTAATATTCCCTAAACCTCAGTGATATGGAAAATCTCACACAAAGCTAACTAACAGATGTAGTTTGTATTGTTTACATAAATAATGTTGGTACTTTTATGAAAATAAACAAAAATTTAATTTCATTAACAAGTGCAGCTTGCTACTTTCACTTAATTATTTTAGAGTTCTTGTTCTGTGCTTCTCCATACAAACCATGGTGCAAGTTCCTGAAACAGTACCTCTTCCTAGTATGTCCCCAGAAAAAAGGCTAAAATCACATAACTACTGAGGATGTAATGCTTTTTTTCCTTTTCCTTTTTTTCCTCCTGCTTCTTTACAAGCCCTAAATAGCCATAGCTGACTCATAACTTGAATCCAAAAGCCACTGTGCTATGTAGCAGGAACAGAAACTGTCCCAGAAGATTTGACCACATGGATACGTGCCCACAGCTCAGCTCAAGGTTTCACAAAAACCAGTAATAGGGAAGATTTGCTGTTCCAGGGCTTGAGGTGCATGCTTCATATCCCCAGCAGGGGACATACTCCACCCTCAGAAAGCAGCAAGTCTTCTCACAAAGTCACAACTATGACTGGCGAAACTCAACCCATTGGAAATCTATATTAGATGTCAGACCCATCTAAGAGACAAATCTAATCCTTTTGGCTAAAAAATAGCTCACAGCAGTCTGCTGCTCCTAGTTTACTGATATTTGGAAGAATGGTTTGGTTTGGCAATCAATGTCCTAGAGCCACCAAAGACCTTGATATTATCTTTTTTCTTTAAGCCCCTAAAGCGGATTAATGGGAAGAAAAAAAAAAAAAGGAGGGGACAAGAAAAGAAATTTTGTAATGTTATATGAGTAGCACCAGTATTTAGGTTTTTCTGCCTTAAAAACTAATACCACTAGTAAAATTTTAATTATTCATAATGCATTGTAAAGAGTTGTAAGCTTTACTTTGTTAAATGAGAGAGACAATGCACAATCAGCTATGTCCTGTACAATAAGAAATAAATTCTTAATCAAGAAATTTCTTTTTGTCATACCAGTACTTCAGAAATGGTACATGATGAGCTCAAAAGGTAAGAAAAATGCACTAAAATTAAAGAAATACATCAATTTGCATTGGTTAAGAAAGCAGCCAAATCTTTGAAAATAGGAAGGATCCAGTTTTCCTCAACTTCATACTATAAAATGGTTTTTACCAGTCACGTAAAACTAGACTGGCTTTACATGTCAGCTGTAAAACATGACCATTTAGGCTTTCTAATTCTGGGAAGGAAAGAGTTATGCTTATGGAAGTCCATCCATCCAGTCTCTGCAAGACTACCAGATCTATAAATAATGGAGAAAGGCCCTCAAGCTAGGAATGCCAAATTTAGTATCGCCTAATGAAAAGATAGGAGTAAAGTCCTGAAATCTCTTTTCAATTAACTTCAGCAGAAATGGGGACCTAGATTGAAATCTAGAAGCCATTGGCAGAGGTTTCTCTAACAATCTTTATAATCTTTGTACAAATACCTTCTTCAAGATCACAATTAAAATGTCTGTTCTTGCTGTGCATTTAAAACCTGATCTGTTTGTTCAAATCAAGGCTTTTTGAGCTTTGCTTAAAGTCACTGTAAGAAGGGGAGGGGAGAGACAAATCCTCATCATTACTTTTTAAAATTACTTAAAAGCAACTGGCAGCTGAATAAAAGAATGTCTTTAAGGACCTTTGTGGAAGTCTGTCTACAAAGTAGATTGAAAAAGTGTTTTGTTCTAAATCCTAATCTCTTCTGTGGTCTCAAGAAGGCTAACACAAGAAGATTGCCACAGAAATGAGTGATATTTGTCACTAGACATCTGCTAAGACACAACCACAGTGTACTTTCCCTGATGGGTGGCATGTAATGGAGGTTACCCAATCTAATGTTTACCATGAAAATTCAAATCCAGTGTTAAGAGATTTTCTTACTGTAATTCTTAATGAAAAGCACCTTCTGGATCAGTTATATCAGCAGGCTGACAGGAAATGAGTGGGATATCAAGACTTGAAAGCAATAGTTTTTAATCTCTGTGATTCCCAGTTTTACTGTACAATAAATAACGTACAGTGATGCTGCCAGACAGTGACAGGAAGAACAGGGCACTGAGAATATTTGTGCATAAGCCCAAGACTGGTTATCCTGAAATCGTATAAACACAAATCCTTTCTTTGAGCTCAGTCCCACACACTCTGTGCTTTAGAAGCTGCATCACTGTGAAAGTAAATGCAGAAGTGATATACTCCCTAGTTTTAGTATCTTTTGGAGAGATCAAGCACTGAGAAGCAGAAAAGAACTTGAGAATAGGTGAGGGACTGCTAAGAAGTTAGTCAGGGTTTAGGAAAGGGGTGAATGACCTCAGTGCAAGAACCTAACCTTCTGAGTTTTGTCCAACACTAATCAGTGGAAATAAGTGAAATGATATAACACAAGCTTTATATATCTGACCAATTCATTATTCCTATCTTCTCTTTTCCACTACAGAAAATATACCATCTATCGCTGTACCCTCTTATGTGGCTAGAGTTACATAGATTGGGACCAGTGAGGAAGGCAGGCAAGCTGTTTCCCATAAATCTTTCTTATGCAGGAAACCCTGTATCGAAACACTGAAACTCTTTTCTATTTTTCTTTCTGCACCTTCTTCTCCAGTTTGATCCTGGCAAACTCTGATTCTCCAGCCACCCCTGATGTTCACCCTCAGCAAATTTGCAGATGATACCAACAACTGTGGTGCTGTTGACACACCTGAAGGACAGGATGCCATCCAGAGGGACCTGGACAAACTCGAGAAGTGGGCCCGTGGGAATCTCATGAGATTCAACAAGACCAAGTGCAAGGTGCTGCACCTGGGTTGGAGCAATCCCCGGTATCAACACAGGCTGGGTGATGAACAGATCGAGAGCTGCCCTGCCGAGAAGCACCTGGGGATGCTGCTGGATGAGGGGCTGGATGTGACCCATCAATGTGCACTTGCAGCCCAGAAAGATAATAGTATCCTGGGCTGCAGCAAAAGCAGCATGGGCAGCAGGGCAAGGGAGGGGATTCTGCCCCTCTGCACTGCTCTGGTGAGACCCCACCTGGAGTGCTGCACCAAGCTCTGGGGGCCCTTAGCACAAAAAAAACCTATTAGAGTCCAGAGGAGGGTCACCAAGATGACTAGAGGGATGAAGCACCTCTCCTATGAGGAAAGGCTCAGAGAATTGAGATTATTCAGCCTGGAGAAGAGAAGGCTTCTGTGTGACCTAATTGCAGCCTTCCAGTACATGAAGGGAGCCTACAAGAAAGATAAAGGGAAACTTTTTATAAGTGCAGGTAGTGATAGGACAAGGGGAAATGGATTCAAACTGAAAGAGGGTAGGTTTAGAGTAGATATTAGGAGCAAGTTCTTTGCTGTGAGGTTGGTGAGGCACCAGAACAGGTTGTCCAGAAAACCTGTGGATGCCTCATCCCTGGAAGTGTTCAAAGCCAGGCTGGATGTAGCTCTGACCAGCCTGCTCTAGGGGAAGACGTCTCTGCCCATGCCAGAGGGGCTGGGACTAGATGATCTTTAAGGTCCCTTCCAACCCAAACCATCTATCATTCTGTGATTCTGTGTTAAGATCACTTTTGCCTGTACCCAGAATGACGGCTCACAGACAAGCTGGGGCAGTTTAAATCACACTTGTCTTGAGTCCCTGGTCCTGATCCTTCACTGCACCAGACAGAAAAAACAAACACACTTTTGTGCTGTTAGCACAAGAGGTAAAAAGACACAGTCCCATCCTTGTGATTATCAGGACTGGTATCTTTAATTTACTTCTGTACTTTTTTGTCTCCTGTGGAAAGAAATATACTACAAATAAAAATCAAAAACTATGTAAAACAACCTGCTATATGTTTTTCTACTTACTACCTATAAAGGTCCAGGTAGTCAATAACTGTTCTGTTATAAAGAACATCTGAGTAACAAAGTGCTGCACTAGTGCATTCCAACAAATTACCCTACACAGGGTTCACCAAATGAATTATACAGCACAAACTGACAAATGTCCCAAAAACTGATTTTGCAAGCAAGGGGAAAGAAATGTGTGAAAGAAAGCCACAGCAGTTCACAGAATTGCAGTCCTATCCATTTATTCCTTTTTCCTATTACTGCCATGCAAAGAATTCAACTGATCTTCCTTTGTGCTACAATAAGTGCTAAGCATTGATAAAATATAGAAACAATCACATTCTCCCATATATACAGATACAATCTTTCAAAGGGATTTGCAGATGAGAAAACATGCAGATGTGGTGCTTAGGAGCATGTTTTAGCAGTAGACCTGGCAGTGCTAGGTTAATGGCTGGACTCAATGGTCTTAAAGGTCTTTTCCAACATTAACAATCCTGTGTTTCTATGCATGTTTCCTTTTTACAAATAATAAATATACATTTAATTGTAAATATCCTCTATTTCACCTTTGTCTCCTTAAGAATTCTCACTGTATCTTAAAATAAACTTTAAAAGATGGTGGAGAAGAAAGATTTGGGAAGTGTTTACAATATAGATACCTTATGCTCTAAAATTGCTGCTATTCCAAAGGAGCTAATGAAGTACTGTAACTCCACTAGCTCAGTCTGACAGCCATTACTCCCAGCTCTGCAAACACTGCATTAAATCTCTGTGTATCCTTGGTGACTGTTATTAGTAGTCCTGGGTGCATTTCACAAGACATTTGGAATTCAGCTAAGAAAATTCTCAATCAAAACCAAGCTATAATAGAGCTGAAGATATTACAATCACTTTTTTGCTCAGAAGAAGAGGAAAAGGAGAAGGAAACGATTCTTTCTGCCTAGAATTGTTTGATTTTGCTAACAGAAAATTTCTAAAAGAGCAATTCCTGTACCAGCATACTCTCCCTCGACCTCACCAGCAGTGTGCAGTTTTCCTGCATGTTTGGGCATGGGAACTGCATCTCAAATAGAGTTTTAAATAACACCCAGTGCTCAGACTCCTTAGAGTATCCATCTACCTCCTCCAGTACATTAAGTCTAACATGAAGAAGCTGCATAGACCTTTAAGGCCAACATTCAGCTATTACCAATCTGATCAACACAAATTCATGTCTGTAAGAAGTCAGGAAGCCTCCAATATATTAATGTTACTTATATTCCCATGAAGAAATATCTTACATGATTGTCTGACACCCTTTGTTTTAGAGGAAGTCCAGACACTGAATTCTGCTCTCAGCTGAGCATCTGAAATTGAATGGAACTAGTTAGTATTAATTAACATGACTTGATGTTTTGGATCACTCTGCCTTAGCTTCTATCTCAAACTTATCAGTGTCTTTCAAGTAGTACAATCCTGGATAAAATCGGGTAAATAGAATATACCTGTTTTATTTTTCAAGACATTTTATCATTAATTTTCCAGCATTTCCTATAAAATACCACATTTCTGTACCAGCACTCTTACTCATGATTATGCCAATAGCACCCTTTTTGTTTTTTCCAGCAATAATGAAACAGATGTTTCGTATTTTATTAGTTACTTTGAGATCTCCTGGTAACTGAACTTGTGGTAATAGTTAGCGTATTTTGGATTTATCTTTATGGTGTTGCTGACACCACTTACTGTAGTCAGTTATATATGTGAGGTTGTTCACAAACTTATATTTATTGATAAATCTCTGCTGGCTGACAGCCTTGTTCACATTGAATGTCTAAAGTGAGATTCTCAAGAACACACACGGGTTTTTGTTTAACTGCTAGTGAATTCTGGCTAAAAAACTTACATCTGTAGCAGCAGTGTGATTCCCTGAGCTCTGCAGCAGGCAGGGTTTTCATTGGCAGCGTATGTCCAGACTCGGGGTGAGATGCAGTTGGCCCATTTCTCTTCACAACATAGAAGCCACAGCTGTTGTGTTAGTCCCTTGAAACTGGTGTGACAGCCCCTTAATTTTTTTCTTGAGAACAAGTCTCGAGAACCAGTCTTGATTCCTAGCAAAGTAAAAGGGTGAACAACATATTTTTAATTCTTTACACCTATATTTCATATAAATTCTTCAGCTTGAGCTGAGTTGAGCCTGTTTTCCCTTATCTTCCCATACAATTGAATATAGTGCTAACAAAACAATAAATCAGCTGTGTAGTTTTCCTCTAAACAAACTTTACCAATGGCATCTTATCCAGACAAGGCAACAAGCCTTCTATCCCTGTCTTGGTCTGCTGATAACTCCAGATAAAATCATTCCAAAGAGCAGTGCTTCTTCTAGGAAACTTCAGGAGAATCTGAAATGAGGCCATTTTTTTCAGTTGCTCGAGCCTTCAGTTGAAATTAAAGATGAATAACAGCATAGTCTAGTCTGCCTTTGTTTCCACTTTTAAATATGTCCATGAGATTAATTCCGACTCAAATAAGGAGCTTCTGCTTTTCTAGTTGCTAGATACCAGGAGAAGATTTTAGAATAATTTCACCATAAAAGACCCTGGGTTTTTTGCCTTCCATGAGCCCTTTTAATTTCCCTTGATTTAAAACAAAATATTTGGCTAGTCAGAGTGACAGTGTAACCCTATACATCCCACTCATTTTATTCTTTTCCCTTATGATTTATTCAGGAGCTGGTTCTGCCTCCAGTGAAACATCATCAAAACTCAATTTGACTTCTGGGAAATGGGAATACATTTTTAAGTGGCTATTAATTCCAATGCTGCACATGCAATACAATTTCCAGGACAACAGGAGCACCTTGTAAAAACTACTTCCCCTTATTCATAAAAAAAAATAAAATAAAAAACCAAAAAAACCTTGCTCAGTAACACTGATGTGATTATGAAACATTTCCTGTGACAATAATGATACACGGATGGATTTGGAAGATGTATTTTAATATTTTTCTTCTTAGGTAGGGTGCCAAGGAATGAGTATGTGTATCTTTATCAGTGGAGAGTATCACATGTTCCACTTTTGACTTTTACATGTGAACAGATGTTTTTCTTTCGCCCCCAGTAATTTTATTTATCTACCTGATTTTGGGCTGCTCCTTTTATTTTTTTCTCATCTTTTTTTTCTGTTAGTGATGGATAGAATTAGATAACTAGACTCCTGCAACTGACACATCTTAAGATGAAATTCTCTAGAGAAAAATCAAAGGCAGATACGAAGAAATGTTACATTTAACTCTGACCAGATCTCTTATGTAAAGAACTGCAGCTGATCAATACTGGCCCTATTAATTCTTATCCTGGACGGATGATCATTGCTTCTCTTCTTTCCCCAGAGCTAAATTACTTTGAAACAGCTCAAAAACTACTCACATGAGTTAGTCCAAAGACATAGGAAAATATTTTGTTCTACACTGTCAAGTATAACTCATAGTTTCATAAAATGAATAGAACTTGGTTTTATATTTCACTCTTCATCAGCTCCAAGTACCCTCAAAGCAGTTTGAAATTCTGAAGTGTTGGAAGCAGTGGCTGTACAGTAAGTGTGTAGGCCGTAGCTCAGCAATGGTAACGCAGAAACCTACATAGTAGAACCTGTTTTACTGGGTGATGGAAAAGCTGGGCAACCTTCCTTGTGGGATTCTGCACTTCCACCTGCATTGCTAACTAGCAGTGGGCTGCAGGTGGTTCATTTAAACATTTCATTGAATGGCACAATACATCCTTTACACAGCAGTGCACACATTAGGCATGAGTACGCATACCAGTGAGCATGACAAAGGAACCATATTAAAATAAATCTTTAGGTAAATATAAAGAACTTGAGCTTCAGCTGGTAAACTTTGGTGTTGCTTCACTGCACCCAATACAACACTGTTGATTTCCACCAGCTGAAGGTCTGGCTGTAAGTGTTTTGACACTGAGCCAGGCCTCTTTCACAACAGTCTTGTCATTAAGCTTTACACTTAAGTGTGTGGCCCTATCGATTGTATTTACATAGCTAATTTATCAATTCTTTAGGAGTTCTGCTCTGTGAAGAAGCAAACATGTTTAGGTAGGATTTTCATCTTACCTCAGCTCTCATCTAAACATGGAAGAAAAGTAAGGAAGGGAAACCACATTCAGTTACAATTTCTTTTTTACCTTTTTTTTTTAATTCAGAAATCAAAATGTAGGGGGGAAAGCAGCACTGAACACACATTCAGAAGAAAAGCATAATATCAGATTCTACAGCCTACCTTACTATTATTTTTATCTATCCTTTCTTATAAATATTCATCAGTGCTGTCAATGCGCATTCTGAGGATTGCTTACAACCACAGAATCCAATCATGCCTGTAAGGTATTGTCATGGTATTGCAGTTAGTGGAACTAATGTTTCTCTGAAAAAAAAAGAGAGGCACATCTCCACCCTAAATACTGTGATGATTTGGGTCTGTATCTTTCTGGCTAAGTAAACCTTTCTCTTAAACAGTAGCTCGTGGCCAACCTGCCTCCCTTCTTAGCAGCTGAAAGTCTACAAAGTCAAAGATAACTGTCCTAACAATAAAGACATTTCAAGTGGTACTCAACAGATGAAACATATATCCACGCATCTCTCTGAACTTCATCTTTGAAACAAATGCATTTCATTACTCTTGTGGGGAGAATAAAGAAAGATAGCACCTCTTCTTGCATTTTTTGAGGATGTGATAAGTTTACCTCTTCAACAGGATGAAAACAAAGGAGGATGAAAATGTTTGTGGGTTGAGATAGGAAGATGACCAACTACCACCACAGGCAAAACAGATCAAACTTGCGGAAAAAAACCTTATTGCCAGTTAAAAAATCAAGTGAGGAGTTAATGCAAAAACTAGAACTACTTCCTCCCTACTCCCTTCTTCCCAGGCTCAACTTCATTTCATTTGCAACTGCTCTATCCCTTTTTCCCTAATCTGAGCAGTGTAGGAGAATGAGGAGCAGGGGTTGTTCACAACACTTTGCCTCAGCCTCTCTTTCCTCCACACACTCCTCTTCTACTCCAGTGTGGGGGCTCTCCCATGGCATACAGTCCTTCAAGAACTTCTCCAACAGTAGTCCTTCCCACAGACTGCAGCTCTTCAAGAACTGCTCTAGTATGGGTCCTCTCCATGGGGTATGGTCCACCAGGAACAGACTCTGATCCAGTGTGGTCCAGCTAGTGCTGCAGTTCCTACCAGAAAATCTGCTCCAGTCGAGGGTCTTCTCCACAGGCTGCAGTTTCCTTTAGGGCAAATCCACATGTTTTGGCATGGGGTTTTCCATAGGCAGCACTGTGGATACTCCCCAGCAGTCCTCCATGGGCTCCAGGGGGACAACCTGATCCACCATGATTACAGAAGAATTTCTGCTCTGGTGCCTGGAGCACCTCTTCCTCCTTCTTTCACCTTGGTGTCTGCAGCGCTTCTTCTCAGGTGTTTTTCCTTACTCCTCACACTGCTGTGCAGCATTTTGCTCTTTCTTAATACATTTTCTCTGAAGTGCCACCATCTTGGCTGAGTGGACCAGCTGTGCCCTGCAATGGGTTTATTTGAGCTATCTGAAACTAGTTGTTATCTGACACAGGACAGGTTCCAGCCTCTATTCACATAGACCAACCCTGCCACCACCACACCCGCAGTACTAAAAGTGAGGCACATAAACCTAATTGAGAAAGAAAACTTGCATTTCAGGTATTGATACATTAATTTTGATAAGGAAAGGAGTGACAGCTGTCCTTTCTCGTGTAAGACAAAATTTATGAAGAAACTGTGTCCACTGGATAAAGGAAAATCTGCTTCCAAACCCAGTTCTTTGACCACTGTTTAGAGCTGCTCAAATTATTCAAAAAAATACTTTCCATCCTGGTGTTAACTTTAGTTCCAGAAAAAAAAACCAAAGCATTGCTATTGAAAGTGACTGAAATTGCCTCATCAAACTTCAGACATCTGCAAACTGGTGACCTACAACTGAATTGATCATTACAGGCACTCTTTACAACTCAAGGAAGGAGAGAGGGGTTCTTTTTGAGTGAAATTCTGATCAAATATAGATGGCCACCTAAACGTAGGAAGACATCTTCCACTAAGAGTGTTTGTTTATCTCTGACAATAAAGATAGTTTTGCTGCCTATGTTTGGTCACATAAATTTCCCCTCAAGTGTTTTATGTTCGGATTTCTAGATATTGGGATGCTTAATAAAGACCATAAGCTTGATGTAAGCTTGATGTGTTAAGACATGCTGAGCAAGCGGAACCGCCTCTTCAGTATGAAATGCTGAATTTAGTCATAGGCTGGTGGTAATTAGTAAGCTAGAGTGAGAGAGAATGAAATTCCAACCCGTGCTCCATAAATATTGCAGAAATTTTATATAAGCAGAACATTTTTTAAACAGATGAACTTTAGAAGACCTGGTTTGAATACCAAACAGCCTATTGGTTAACAGATGGCTCTGGTGATATGGGTTCAGCTCCCTACAGCAGCGTGCAAACACAGACAAGGTCTTCTAGGGGCATAAGTGCATGCTCTAACCAATAAACTCCTATGTAAAAACTGGAGATGACATCTTCCACCAAGAGTTTTCAGGAGGTTCAACCGAACAGACATGATCCAAGAAGTCAGATGAATAAGTCTCAAATGGGCAATTCAGAGAGGAAACAATCTTGTTTTTTGTCCTGGTTCTGGCCAGCAAGGCACACAGCCAGGACCCGGAGGTTATTCTATAGCTCCTCATATCATCGCCAGGGGCATGGAGAAGGGACTCTCTTCCAGGGAGGAGGTGTTCAATACCTGTTGAATAAGGATGGCAAGGAGAGCTGTCTGGTATCTCTGTTTTTGGGGGCTTTCTGTGTGAATTGTTCTTCCCTTTCTTATATCCTCTGTCATTAGTATTGTTGCTGTTACTGTCCTTTTTCTTATGCCATTGATATTTCTCCTAAATTGTTCTTATCTCAGCCCATGCTCTTTGCCTTTTGTGCCTCCAGCCCACTGCAGGGAAGAGGGAAGGGGGAAACAAGTGGTGCATGGTTTTAGTGGGAGTACTAAATGGGAGAATACCATTCCTAAACCATGACATTTTTACATTCTGACAGTGCTGAGATATAAACCAGAGCCTTATCTGTTTAGTGCTCCCCTAGATCTAGGCACTTTTGAGTAGGCATTTAAGGTTCTTAAACTACTTTAACATAAATGTAGGGACTTCCAGTGTTAGGCAACAGGTTTCCAATGTGTAGGCTGTAGTTCTTCAACTGGCATTTAAGATTTTTAGCATCTATCTTCTCATTTCTGATATGAAGATGTGTTAGAGCTTTTCTGCCTATACATAAATTTTACTTTGTATTTTATATATATATTTTAATGAAAACTTTAAAATTAAATAAGGTGAGCAAAATTTGGGAAAATAGTGTTTCTACCGAACACAATTTGAGGGTTTTTACCAGAGGAAAGTGTACTTGCCTGTCTGGTATTGAACTGTATTTGAATAAAGGAGATCCAAGTACATAATATTGCTATACCCTTTCCTGCAATTAATAAAATTGCACAGGGAGATATGTGTTGGTCTTTGCCTCTTCAGTGTGATGTGCATTGACAAGGCGAAGACCTGGGTACCATTCTGTGCAGCCTGTGCACTCACATTCCCTAGGTTCCTGCTTCCTTACTTCTTCGTGTGGCCAGGAGCTAAGCAGAGCTGTAAAAAGAGACACAAGAGTGTTTAGCAAGGCATGATAATGTGCCATCCTCAGCATGTCAAATGTGGTACATAGCTCAGAGTTTGCCTTATATGTATTGCTTCTGCTGGGGTTATAATTTATAATTTTTACAGTGCCCGAAAGAGCATTTCTAGGCAAGGAGTAATTCAGCAGCCCAGCGGTTTCATTACTGCAGAGTCAGGCTCCTGTTTTCAACACATTTTACCTTGCACTTGCAACACTGCAGTTCTCCAGGCAGGATGAACACTTAGATGTACAAAGGAAATGTGTTATCTTTTTAAAAAAATAATTTCCATAATTTCTCACTGTGAACAGACTTAATTCTTATAAAAAACAAACAAAAGCTCCTAATCTCTAATGCAAGACAATTTTAACCTCCCATATCAGTAACATCTATAAACTATTTGCCAAGTTCTTGCTATCCAGCCAAGTAAAGGAGCAGGAATTGCTCCTTACATATTACAGCCACCACTAGACCTTTGTTACATGCATTAAAATGCATGTCAAACTGAAAGTATTTTGGATGCAGAAATCTCATCCTTCCCTTTTGCAAACAGGTTTCCCCTTGAAGATGGACCCACAGCAGATTCCAAAGTCTTTATAACTGTAGATTTCCACTTTCTAATCTGGGTTTGTATTGTTTTGTTTGAAGATTTGGTTTTGTACTTGTTTGAAAACCTTTCCCCATTATTTTTGTAACTTTTTTTGGTGGCATCTTCGAAAACTATGCTCTCCCAACCTGCCCTTTCCAGTGTTCTAAATTTAAATGTAGAAACAAAGAAACACATATTAATAAATAAAGAAGCACAGGTGTGCCTTGCAGACAGTAAGTTTTTTAAAATCCTTTCTGAATTCTTGAATCATTATCCTTGCATAATTTATACAATGTTACAGTGTGCAAACACTGAACCTGGCCCACAAAGAAGAGATGTGAGTTGGTTCAAAATATAGACCTTGTATTTTCACAGTAGAGGTCATAAGCTATTTATTTAAATTTTTTGCCCATATTTTCTAATCAACAGAGTGTGAAAGAAAGGCAGAAGATATGTAGTTCATTATTGCCTTTCCACCTCTCTTGCTCAGAGGCAGAGATGCTGATAGTATACTGGTTGAACACTGAGTCCTCTTCAATGTCATTATTGTCCCATGAGTTTAAGACTTTCTCTATGAAGTAAAACTGAGGAGGTGAAAAAAATGTTCGAGAACCTGTCAGATTAATGTACTGAAGGAAACCAAAAGGAAAATGAGTTCTTTTTGCTAATTGCATTGACTAAAAACACAGCATGGTATACAGCCTGGTCCTGAGAGGAGGTCTGTTTTATGAAGACATATTTTAGTAGACAGATTCAGAAAAGTGACAAAAAAGCAAGACTCCTTTGTATTCAAAGTAACTTTACTTTGCTTCTCATGCAGAGAATGCATTGGGCATAGTATTTGAACTTTATTCTCCAAAATCATTAAATACCTCAACATATAGTGAAACTGTAGTATGTTTTCTCCTCCCTGAGTAATATTTCATGGTTTTTTTTTTCTCTTTTTCTTCCTTGAGGAGCAATGAACCCTTTAAATAGACCTCAGTGTGATGAGATGTCCTTAGCCACCAGGTAAATGTTCACACAGTTGCTCATTTACTCCTGTCCCCAACAGGGCATTTAGAAATGGCTCTGTCTGGCATGGGGTAACCCTGGCCTCTCCTCCCAGAAGCCAGTCCTGCAGCACCACTGCTACTCCCCACAAATCTTGTCATTTAAAGTTAACACACTGAGCAATACCGGATTTTTTTTTTTAAATTATGAAAACTGGGAGCAAAAAGTCATGAAAATACTTAGGTTGAAAGAGAGAATTTTGTCAAGTTTTCACAGAGGTACTAAAGATCACTGACGTCATGCTTTTCAAATGGAAATATTTTGTTTGAAACACAACATTTTCAAAAACCTTTACCTATTTTTCTCTTTATCTGGTGCAATTTTAAAGCAACCTAATGATATTTAGAAATAAAAAGAAAGTTAAAAATATGAGATTTAAAAGTTGAAATTCTTGAGATTTTTACACTATTGATTTGAAGCATTGCATTTTAGAAATGTCAAAATTAAATCTGTATGATTTTTTCTCTTTTACTATTTATATCCCAGAATATATTGGAGTGTAATTTTATAAAGATTTTTTCCCCTCTGCTACATGGAAATGACTCATTCTGTGTTTTTCAGAATAGCTAAAGATTTAAGCATCTGTCTAAAGTCCACATTGTGAAATTGCCTTACAGCTATAGAAAATCATTTTCACCTGAAAGCTGAGAATAATATCTGTGAAGAAACCAGAGACATTACTACTGAATATAACTCAGTTTCTTAAAAATTTACTTTTGATGAATTAAAATTTTCTGCTAAAGAATTTTTTTGGTCTAAAAAGATCCTCAGTTAATTTCATTTTAGGTCATGTCATGTCACATCTACAACTTAATTGACCCTGCTTGCTAAAGCCAGTTTTACCTTTTTTAGTATGGAAATAGTAATATTTTGATAGTCATATGCATAAAGTATTCAGTGAAAGAAAATCAAATCTAGGCTCATTTTCTTTTTCAAGAAATTATTTTCAACAATAGTTTGTGGGTTGGATGAATGTTTTGGATGGCAGCAATGTAAAATTCTTTCCATAACTTGCACAGTTTGAAATCCCTTGTTGACCAGCACAGCCCAGATGAGAATGAACAGAAGGAAATGCAGACCAGCTTCTGACTTGAAGATGTGGTATCAGAGGGGTCAGGTATGCATCTTGTGTTTGCATGAAATATGGGTTTCTGGTTCTGGTTCTAAACTTTGAATTTACTCAGTTTGGCTATATTCATGACCAGTTAGAGTTTATGGTACAGGCATACTCATTTGGCATATTTTTATTTCTGAAATATCTTTCAAAACCTTGATTGGGCTTCTAGTTTAAACCCATTTTTCTTGGCAGAAAAATTTTGTCTCAACTTATGATTTAAAATACCCATTCATCTCTGTCATCTCACTTTGAAGTTTTATCTTTATCCTGTGAAATCTATCTGGATATATTTTGTATCTCATCCAGCTTTTCTTTATCCACTCCTCTTCTATAGTGTTTATGTGTTCTAACACACTGGAATTAAGGAGAGAGCAGAATTACATGTAAGAGTATAGAGCATTCCACTAATTTGTTTGAGCTTTTGAATGCATAGATACATATTTGGGTTCTTTCAGACTGTTTTCACTGTAGTAGCCTGAAGTGCATGACTTTAATAATTATTGACTGTTTTTCAGCCATTATCTGTTCTGGGACAGAAAAGCAATGAGCTCTACAGATTTTCCTAGCAGGCTCAGGGAAGCTTGCTCACAATATGAATAAGTCATCAACAGTCCACTGCAGGTAGAGCCAAAATACTTTGTCAGGTGGATAGCTTCCTAGATGCATCCAAATTATTTTATGCGTGGTTAGTTACACAGTATATTTCTACATTTACTTATATTGCTATGCTGCATTTAGCTGACTAATGGCTCAAGAACTTTATTTGCTAACTTCATCCAAAGCACCTGCTCAACGATTGCAAAAATATAAATAATTTCTATGGAATCAACAAAGGAAAAAAAACAACAAAACCCAAAACAATTTCAGCTACATAAAATTCAATACTTATTACAAAATGATTTCTTAATAAGATCACTGTAAAGATCTGGCCAGAAGACCAGTCATTAGGGAGAGCAGGACATATTGATGTACAGCTCTCAGTGACACTTCAGAACAGATTTGCTGAGGTGAAGGTAAGGTTCTGGGGCTGTAGCCAACACATCAACATGTCCTTGGGCAGCGTGCTGAGATGTGACATGGCAGTAACCTTACAGCTGAACAGTTGTGCTGACCATATTGAAGCTGGGTCCATCCTGATGTTATCAGTGGATAGATATCATGGGATGGTTTGCCTCAGTCCCAATATGATAAAATTTAAGCCTGTATTTAAGTCTTTTGACTTAAGGTTTCTTTTACTCTGTGACAAGGCAAAATGTAGTGGTTTTGTTAGCATTTCTTACCTTCTGTGAGATAAGAATTAGGAGGAATGCAAAGCAGGCTCTAAACTTTAAAGACTATAAAGAAGTTTATTAACAGAACTAAAAAAAAAAGGAATAATAAGGATCAGAATAAACCTTCAGAATACTTCTCTTCCCCCCATCCTCCTCCCTCTTCCCACTTACAACATAAAGACACAAATTTGGGTTTATTTCAGTCAGTTTACCACTTCTGTAATAGTCTTTCATCAGTTCACTTAGGGAGAGGAGTCTCTTTTGCCCATGCTATGGGGCTTCTCCACAAGAAACAGTTCTCTCTTGGTTTCCAATGTCACAGCACAACAGCCGCCGGGATGGTTTTCTGCTGGCATGTGAAAAGTCCCTTCCCTCAACTTACAGCTTTCCCCACAGCTGTTTTCAAGGGTTCCATCTTAGCTAATGGGGTACTATTTTAAGGATGAGCTGTTCAAGAGCAAAGGTTCTCTTCATCTACCTCTGGGATCATCTCCATCTCTAGGAACAGAGGTCTTCCTCTTCCCTGGGAGCAAGGGTCTTCACTTCATCACTATCTCTCTCTGTTCAGGCTTTTCAGTGGATCACTGCTACTTCAACATTTACTTATTTCAGCACAGGCATCTTTGCTTGTGGCTAATTTGAATGCTCTACCCCCCCATGCTTATCACGAAATTACAAGGGGTTCTCTGATGTATCATAGTCCATCACCACAGCTTTACAAAAGATTTCAGTTTCTAGGTTTTGAAGCATCTCCTCTATCTCCTCCCTCTGGGCTTCAGCTCTTTCTTCTTCACTGACTTTGGTGTCTCTATCATGGTCTTTTTCATGTGCCTTTGCCTTTGCCTTTCTTCTGACCTGGGAAAGGACTGATGTCTGCAGGTTTCATTTCTTCTGGGGAACTTACAGCGCTGAAGGGGTTAATCTTACCTGAGTTTTGCAGCTGGAATTTATCTGTCTCTGTTGGCCACATGATCTCTGCCGGGCAGCGGCCGGAGCCGGTCTCGCTGCAAAGTTCATTTCGGCAGCCGCACCGGAGAGGGAGGGGCCGTCCCCGCCCGCACGGAGCCCTGGGCCATAGCCCGGCCCCCGCCGGGCCCAGCGGCCAGGCCCGGTTACCCTCCCAGGGGCTGGAAGGAAAAGAGTGATTCTCACCCTTGTGTGTCTTTAAATGTGTTTTTTACAGAGGCGTGTCCAGCTTCTGAAGTGGCTTAACAGAGTTGTCAATATTGAAATTAGCCAATTGATGATTAGTTCTATCAAGTCTGGAGGAAGTTACAACTTGCAAAAAAACCACTTCCCGTGGCTGGTGGAATTTTTTTTCCTTAACTAAAACTCCAAACTGTTCTAACCCATGACACAAAACAATAGCTGCCTTCCAAAAGAACATGTTAAAAGATTATTAGTATAAGTTATTATTTGTAATTCTCTAACTGCTTTAAAATATATGTCAAATGGAAAACTTTAAAGTCCTCATTTTCAGTCATCTTCAGTCTTCTTCTGTGTGATAATCTATACTTAAATTTAAACAAACAATTTTATGAATTGTAAACAAATAATTTATGTAGTAATAATTAGCAATTGAAAGGAAAACTGTGCCCAGACATTAGCTTGCACAAGAACATTGACAGGAAAGAATGGGAAAAAAATTATATACATTTCTTTAGAAATGAGAATATTTTTTCCTTAAGATATACTAGTTTAAAGAAAATGTGTACAAAGTACTCTTATGGCACAGCCTGTTGTACAAACAAATGTGTGTCTGTATTCACACACAGGCAATACCACAAAAATATCCCATGTTCGGAAGATTGAATTTTATAATAATTATTTCATGATTCTTAACTGAAAAGTATCTATGTAAAAATGGTAAACTGAGAAAACCAAAATCATTAAAGTATTGAGTGGACAGATAGAACAAAGGATGTAAGTCCTCTGCATGATCCTCTACTCAATGAGCTTAATGCTGTCATAATACTCCATCTGTTTAGAGTGACAACCATATTAGATTGACACAATTGGAAAAGGAAGTGAACCTTATGCAGCCCAGCTGGCATAAATTAAAATAGCTGACTCGATCTTAGCTCTTTAATATAAATTAGATAAACTTTGTGATTCATATTGGAGGAAAACTATTTTCTTAAAAAATACTTAAACCCACTGCAGATGGTCTCATGTGGAAACAAGATGACTTAAACAGTGAGCACTTGACATATATCAATATAAAAGAAGTTATCAAATTTAATGAATGCCTTTAAAAGTGACAGTCATCCCCTCTGACTATAGCCTGAACTCAACCACAAAATAACAGAGGGTATTACATAAAATACCTTCTTTAATGACAACTTCTGCAAGGAGAGAACACCCAGAGCCCAGTCAGCTGATAGAGAAAATGAGTTCTCTCAGTTTAATTTGAAAATCATGCACTTGACAGTTTTCAGTGTGTGTTTTCAGAATGACCACAGATTTAAAAGTTAGCTGACTTTTATCTGAGATGACCTTTTCAAAGCATTCTCAAAGCCCTAGCTTTGCTGATTGTGTCCTCAAATGATTGCCCCTATTCAGCACCATTTTAATCCTGTAAAAAGTAACAACAGAATAGAAAATATCCCGATCTTGAACTGTGTTCAAACCAATAATCTCAGTGAACACAAGAGATTTTATTTTAATCAGGAATATAAAATCAGTCCTTCATTTATTATTCCAAATACATGTTTCCATAATAGAAACTGAAGCTAGAGTCGAAAGCTTCACTACTATTTACTGTTCTAACAACATCTACTTTTTATTTTGATAGAAGGTATCACTGTATCTGTACTGAAGGGAACCCATAGCTGAATGGTTATGTGTATTGTTATCAGTCTAAGTCAAGGAGATACCACTTGGGGATATTTGCATGGAGGCAATCGTAAGACCCAGCTTAAATCATTTAAAAGCATTCTAACTGATCTGCTCCTCAGGGTTCCACTCCATTCCTTTGCATTTTCATTGCTGAGAATTAATCCTTGTGTTGCTTTTCTAGTCCTGTAAATAGATAATGAATGCATCGATAAAATATCACAAAATGGCTAGCTTTTACAAGACACATACCTAAAGGAGTGAAATAACCTCCTTTGAAAAGGACGGCAGAATTCTGATAAATGTACACTGAACAGAAATTTTCTAAAAAATACAGTTCAATATCAGACTACTGGGAGCAGAGTTAGACCACATCTATATACTTCTAAAAGTAGGCTTTATTATTTATTATGGATATGATAGGTCCTATATATAAAATTTAAAAGCATAGTAAATTTAGAAAAAATTAGTTGCAGTACACTGTTGTTTTCAATGTAGATCTAGTTTCTAAAAATCTTTGAAAAAGTTTCTTTATTAGTATATGTAAGCAGCTGGACAAAAGGTTTTCTTCATTTTATTTCTTTGTAACATTTCCAGTCTGTACTTTCTTCTCCCTGTCCTAATGCATATATTTTAAACCGTTTGATGGCATGTCTCTTTTCACTCAAAATAGTCCAGCCTTCTGAGCAGTATAACTGATAGGGCAGGATGCAGCTGCTTGAACTGTAATCAGTACAAAATGAATTGACCATATTACATTAAATCTTGGTTCATCAGCTTGCATCAGCCCTAAGGTTTTGTCACTGATGTATGAGAAATTACGAAATCTCTTATATTTTTTGACCCTTTGCGTTCCAGAATTCTAGCTCATATCATCAGCTAGAAAGTTTTCATGGTGCTTGCTTTAGGAAGCTCCTTTTCGGTATGCTTCTGTCTAAATAAAACTCCTCACTATGGAATATTAGAAATGCATTTTACTTTTTAACTTGAAATTCTTATGGCTTTATTCCATTTCTCGTGCTTGAAATTATATATCCAATATGTTGTGTGGTTATGTTTTGGAATTTAATTCCCTACTGACTAAAGAACTAAACTAGTTGTCAGCCAATTTTCTGACTACTGAAAAGTTAAAAGTTCAAAAGTTAAGAGTATAGAACTTCAAGGAGATTTAAATTTAATTGAAACAGAATTTCAGGACTGAATTCCAGGTCATTGCATATTAAAATATTCAAAATCCCTGTGTGATTTTAAATACTATGAATAAAATCCACCTATTTTTCTTTGTCTTCCTTATACACATATTTAAACACACACACAAAATTATTGTCTTACCACTAACATATTTTGCTTGTCTGTTTTAACGAGAGTATCATTTCCTTTGAATCTTTATTTTTGGATCATATGAATACAATAAGAACTCTTATAACAAAGATACCTATGCACTCCACAGTGTTTTTGCACTGATTTGTAGCATGTACTGCATCACACGTGTGAGCCTGTGCTAATATTACATAGGCTGAAGCAAGTGCATATAGGGTGTCTCTAACCTAGTTTCAAGACAGCCCATGACAACTAGGCATACCGTAAACATCAAGATGCTTCTACGTTGCCTACTTATGGGAAGAAGACTTACACGTATCTGTATCTTTGCAGTAGTCTATCTTTTGTTCTCATTTAAGTTTCATAAGTAACATTATGCTTCCAGGAGTTTTCTTTGAATTTGAAACAAAAAAATGAATAGTAATATGCCACTGCTATAATTTAATATTTGCTTAAATACTTAAAATTTCTACTCTACCTAAATTTTATATCCTGTGATTTAAAAGTGTAACCACACAAACGTATGAATTATGAATCACAGAATCACGGAATAGGTAAGGCCGGAAGAGACCACTGGAGATTGGCTAGTCCAACACCCCTGCTCAAGCAGGTTCTCCGGAAAACAAAATAATATTAATCCCTTTTCATTGATGGAAATTGAATGGACAGAAGAAGTCAGGGGGGAGAATTTCCAGTATTAACCTACTCTTATTTATAAGTTTAAGTTTAAATTGATCATCCAGATCCCTCAAAAGCTGTGCTAGAACTCCAATTCTGTCTTGTCTTCCATAAACTGAAGCATTATAGAAACAGTAAATATCATCAACAACTCTCTACCAACTGAAAGAGATCTAGTATTGGACATGATCATATGTCATGACCAAATTGCAAACAGCTCTAGAGACTGAGGAATTAGTTGGGTATCTTGATTCTCAGTTGATTGGGAGACAGGTTCCCATTCCCACTTGTGAACATACATGGGCATTGCTCAAGTAGCTGCCTGGGGAAGAAGGAGACACCCAATAAATCCAGGCACCTACATGTCAAAGTAATTAGATAGATTGTATGCCTGTGTGGGACAGAGGAGTTTCAGGGTATTGAAGGTTAGGAAAGGGTAGGTTTATTAAGCCTGGGTTTAGGTGGAGTGCATCTATTACTTAGAAACAAAGCAAATGACTGCAATAATTGAAAGGAAACATAAAATGTTTTCAGAACATGTGCTCACCAAAGAGACAATTTCCCTGGCAACCTGAGCAATGGACCTGTGACATTCATCACACTGGTTGTTTTTCACATGCTACATTGTATTTTTTGAATATAAGTAGGAAAAGTGGGTCACAGAGTAGAACATTTGCACTGAAAGAAAATGTCATGTAAGTAATGGGAGATTATTTGCTGTAGTCCGAGGTCAGCATGCATCTTGCTGAAACAGCTCAGAATGTTTTATAGCTGCTATTTTACCTGGCATATTTCTATTTTACAATTGTATTAATGTACTACATTGATATAATGATTCCTGAACAGCTTTTTTACCTTTAAGCATCATACACCTGTCCAAGGTTTTCACTTACAGGGAATCTTAACTATTCTATGAAATTAACAGAGATCTAAGTTATCTTATCCAGTGGAAGTTCAATAGCACTTGCAAAGCAGATCCTGGCAGCATCAATTTGCAAAATTCAAGTAGTGCAAAATCAGCTTCCATCTGTTAGGATAGATAAAGCAACAGTTATCACATTGAAAAGATTAAGTGGGTATATTGGCCTGCATTCAGTAATTACAAGTCTGTAAAAATAAAAAAGGAAGAAAAGCACCACAAAGTGAACATGGCCTCCTTAGCTAAGGAATGTTTTTCCAGGTCAGGTGATGTTGAAATGGAAGATATAAACTAAAGACTCATCTAACTGTAAATTTGCTAGTATCTANATTTTTCATCATATAGATATAGAATACATAATCTTAATTTTAAATAAACACTAACTAGAAAGTGAACTGATTACAAATGTTGAATGGCTGTACTGATTAAAAGCTAGCATTCTGAACTGCCTTTATAAGTACAGGGAATATGAACTTGAAGCTTCCACATTGTTTCTAATACAGAACCCTTGGAAGCTGAATTTTAGCCATGTGGTAACTCTCCATCACCATAACAAGGTGAAATAGGTCAGACCTGCATGAGGCAAACCTACAAAAAAATCCGGTCCCTAGTAGTTTCTTCAGCTAGAAGATGGTCTAAAAGTCCTTGTGACATCAGAAAACTTATATAAGATGTTAAAAATACTAAAATGGAGAGGAAAAAATATAGATGGGTGTCTCATAAACAGTAGAGTGTCTTCTAGTTGATGCAAGATGCTACAGCTGTGTGGTAAGAGGGCATTTTTGCAATCTACTGTTCCTTAATGATATTTAGCAGGCAAGTGTAGGTAAAGGAAATCTCTTTGAATATTTATGCTGCTCAGAGATATTGCCTGACTCTGCCACTGATATGATCTATAAACACACAGTGCATTTATTACAGCTATGATGTGCCAGCAATATATGTATTTATGTGGAGGCATTATAATATTTTGTACTGTATTCCTTCAAGGAAAATTTGAATAAAAGGTTTTGAGAGCCAAATAGAAGTGAGAAACATACATCAAGGAAGCTTAGGATAGGACAAATGGTCAATTATTTGAACTACAGTGTTAAAATGGTTGAACATGACGAAAACTTCATCTTTTCTTAGAAAGGAACTTAAATAAGAACTTGATGACACTTTGGGTCAAAGATGTTATACAGATGTCTTTAGCTTAACACAAAGTAAGCCATATGCTTTATGAAATACTAATTAAAAAGCAGTAGTAAAATTTGGTACCTTGGAGAATCTCTCTTCTGCTAGATTTATTCATTCCAAATTGAAGGTTTTGTTTTGTTATCATTCTTAGTTCAGAAACTGAGAGTCATTGTGAGGAATTTTTTGTTTCTGGGTAATGTTCAGTTAGAATAGATGCATGGTTTCCCTGAAAGCTTGAAACCCAATGCTAAGACTAAAATGCAATAATTTTAAAGGAAATACAGGAAAATCATGACAATCATCAGACTTGAGCACTGTTCAGAGTTGTTTGATCATTGTCAAATTTGTCAACAGTATCATGAAGAACTAGAAAGAAGAACTGCAGGAATGAAGATTAAGTTTTCTAGATCTTAAGAAGAAAAAGCATGTAATTACGGGAAAGAAATTTCAAGGTACCCACTTGAAAGCCAGAATGAAAATAACATGTAAAAATCATTGAAAACAAAGTCTAGAATTTAAAATATTTTATATAAAATGTGAAAGATAAGGGGAAGGAAATGAAAGACCTTAGTTTCATGTACAAAAGACCAAGACACAAAAATCTCTGAAATACTTTTCTGGATAAAAAGAGGGAAAGATTACAACTGTTGAGGATAAAGGAAGGGATTCTGTCATGACAAAATTACTGTGAATCTAAAAAACAAACTCGGCCATGAACATATATGGAAAAAGCCATAAATAAGACCTTATATGAAAAGGATCTTTAAAATGTAGCTTTGGTTTTGACTGAAGATCTCAATGGATGTCCAAGAAGAAGGCAAATTTCTTTCAGTGGCTGACCTATGTTGATGCAGCACACCCTTTTCTATTCTATCCCCCTTATCTCTTTGCCCATATAAGTTAGGACTCTCCTGAATCCTACAACTTTACAGCTGGGAGGGTAATTTTTTAATTAATTTCTCAGGCCCTGACATAGCACTAGAGCTACTGAACTTCATAGCACAGCATCACAGATCCTTTCTGTCAACTTCAGTCTGGCAGCAGAGATTAGTGAAAGTGTAGCAGAAGCTGTACTGGCAAATGATGCTTTTCTTAGCTACAGAAAAGGACTGGCAAACAGACTGCTAGAAAAGTCCTCCCTTCTTTCCCTCATAAATACATCATAGGAGTGTTCATGTTTCTGTGTTTGTGACAAAGGAAATGAGAAGTGAACTTTTGTTTCTAAACCCCAACTATTAGTTGTTACTATTTTAAAATACAGTAAAAAACAATAAGTTAAGTATTATTATTAGCTTAAAACAAAAGAATTAAACAACAAAAATTTAGAATTTTAATTTATTTTGAGTTGGTAAGTTGGAAGAGAAATTAAAGGAAATCTTTGAAGAAGGCTTTTTAAGATGAAAATGTTTCATCTCAAAAGCATTGAAGCATAACATTTATTGTATAGCTGGTTTTTTTTTCTTTGTGAGCGTTCATTGAAAAATATACTTGGTTTTGTAACTGTTCTTCTGTAAATGAAAACATTACTGCAAGAAAGATAAGTATGGTCAAGCATTGCTAGGATGGGAGAGGGTAACCACCATGGTCTTTTGCCCTCCAGGACAGTAGCTACAGAACTTCTCTGGTGGAGAAGAAGCAGAAGAATTACAGAGAGAAAAGGGTGAGTCACAGGGAAAAAGAAAGTGCAGAGAGTTGTGAGAAAATGTATGCAAACAGAAAATTAAAAAGAGGAGAAAAAGGTCTGAAGGAGCAGAAGATCAGCCAAGGCTGCAGATGTGAGATTCAATTTAGTTCAAGAACAAAACTGTGTCAGTAGGAAAATGAGAGGACAGATTTACACTGGAAGATGTCAGTCAGGTCACAGGATTTGCTTCACACAGAAAATGTATTCTTGCTTACATATGCAAAATATCTGTTGCTCTGGGTCAAAGTATATTGCTGGTAGCAGGTTATTTTGTAGGAATACAGTAACATTTTGAACATCAATTTTTAAATTGACACCTCCTTTGGACATTTTTGTTTGACTATGCAGCCTCCCTGTAAGCTGTACTGCAGATAGATAGGTCTATTGGACACGTTATCAATCTACTCTAATGGTTATGGGAAAACAGGGAAATTTTAAAATCCTTAGTTTGAAAAACATTGAACTAGGGATTTGGTACTAATAGGCAGTTATAGAGTTCTTAGTGGAGAATCGAAGCCTCCTTAATTAATCAGTTCCAACAAACAGTACTAAAATAGTTCAAAACTTAAACAGAAATTTACATGAAAATTGATTACACAAAATGTTAAGCAAAATATTAACAGAAATATTTCTGCTAAAGATGATAGAAATGTCTCGAATGGTGAAATTCTCCGTGAAGAAAGTGTCTTCCAATAAATGTATCTTTTTATAAAATATTGGAATATGTAATAAATTTTGATGAAACCATTTGAAAAAGAAAATTCATTTTGGTTGAAAAGGGAAATTTTAATTTGTTTTTCCAATTAATATTTTTACTGTAGTTCTCCTGGCATTTCTTATTGATGAATATAATAATTGCAACAATAATAATAATAAAGAATGCCATTTACTTTGAGGGGGGCTGAAAGTTTATCCTTTCTTTGTTTTGGTTTCTTAACACACAAGGCCTGTGTGGTCACAGAGCGTGGTTATGTCTCTTTTCCAAGCACAGTCACACCAGCACTTCAGCCTGTTAGTGAGTTTCAACTGCGTTTCACAAACACCTTGAATGGCCCCAATGTTGCACAAAAATAGGATGCAAAGACTGTGACTAAAACAGTCACAACTTTGCCTCTTGGGATTTTCATAGTTTCTCAAGCAGTTTATGCAACCTCTGCCAAAATCAGTGTAGGATGAGGGTTACAGTGAAATGAAAAGGGAACATGCTCTGAGAAGTCCTTTCCTTCCTGCATACAGCATTTCCATGAATACTAAAGCCATTATCTTTCTTCTGCATTTTCCCCACCTTGAAGCAAAATGCTTCTCATACCTCCTCAACATCATTTCCACACTCTGCTACTTTGTTCATCTTTCAAGGAAGCAAAGCAGATCTGCTTGCAGGTTCCTGATTCCCTCCATACACTGTGATTAGAGATTTCCTGCCATTCATTTCTGCTGCATATCCTAAAGCCCATTTACTTCCTCTATGTTAACCTCCCTGTATTTTTGGATATTTTGTTCCTGTCATTGTTCCTATGATGAGACAAGATACTCATCTCCTGACCATCTGCCTCTGATCTCTTCAGTTCTCCAACTGGAGTATTTTTCACATGTAGCTGCAGCACAGCAAAGCCTGCAAGCCCACTTAGCAGCGTGCAGAAGGAGGGTATTTCACACAGATGCAGCCCTGCAGCACTGATTCCACTTCTGACTCCTCCACAATCCTGATGTGACATGTGAGTGGGTCACCTGTGATATGCCTCTTACTGGAGAGGACAGGCTGAAAGAGTGCATTTTAAAGGGCTTCCTATTCATAAGAAACTCAAGAAAGCAAAAAAAAATTGCAACCCTTTATCAAGGTTTTGTTTCTTCCGTATCATCAGATTTACCTTCTCCATAGGATGCGCTGATGTTCCTAGTATGGGGTATGACGAAAGTCTTCCTTTTCAATATGACCTGAAATACCAAGGCAAGAAAAGGTACAGGAGTAAACTGGTTGATATGAAGCAAGACCTGATGCCCCAGTACCTACGGTATCTACTCCAGTCACAAAACACCTTGAAATCATTAAAGATAAAAAAATGGCCAAGCATCTCATCAGGGATCAGAATTCCCCAGTTTTCTATCTCATGGATTTCTCTCTTATTTTTGCCTTTCTTCTTTTCATCTGAGTATTTCTCAGGAAGGCAAAAGACCCTGTGAAAACAGTGTAATGTAGCACTTTTGAAATTACAAAAGTCTGAAAAACTGGAAACAAGAAAATAGGAATGATTATAGTTGAAGTGACTGATTGGTAATTATCTTTGGTACTAAATAAAATTTTAATGGTGAGGCAACCTAAATAAAGTGAATAATATGTGCAAAATTCAACTATTTAATTTGATTAAATGGCAGTGAAAGGTATGGATATTTTAGTGTATTTTAATATGTTCTTGCTTAAGACTGAAAGCTATTTTTGTCTTTATGCCACATCACAGCTTTCAAACAGAATTGATTTCAATCATTAATTGTATGGGTACAAAAAGATACAGAAAAAAAGTATATGATAATGCATTTTGAATTATTTGAATACTTCAGTCCTTTATTTCCACCACCATCCTCATCCTTATGCACTGACATTTTATTAAAGCTGAGACAATGAATTTTACAACTGATCTGTGTGATAATTGCTCCCTCATTTTAATGTCTGTTGTGCTAGTTTTAGGATAAGCTGAGGTTTGCAGAGGATGACTGAGGTATACCAAGCTGCTGAAAAGCTCATTGCAATTTGTAATTTACAGTCAGTCTCGGAAAGTTGAAGAAGAACATGGGAATCAGAGCCACAACAGCCATATGGCTCATACAGCTACACCAAATGACACTATAAGAGTATCAAGTAATTAATGTCTCAAAATGGACATAGCTTAAATGCTTAAATATCCTCATATTAAAATATCTTTAGCTGTTTAACTCAAAGAATATGAAGATCCTGACACCTATTGACACATAGCATTTGCATCGTCTCACAGTCATACATCACTTTCATGAATACTCCAGAGATGTGAGAAGTTGCTGAAACTGTCTGCTAGAGCAGTCTGAAGGAAATGCAAAATAAGTGACACTAAATTCTCTATTCTTGCTGACTTTTTCATCAAGAAAAGGTTGTTTGTCTTGTTCAGCATGGTAGCTCACAGTTTTCTCCATTGCCTGTTGTGCTTAGGAAAGACTGGCCTTCCTGACCTCTGAAGAAAACACTTATACACCCAACTGAAGAGAAAACAAACCTTTTAGCTGTCTCCTCTTCCAGCTTAAAAGTCAGTGAGTTCGAGGGAACAGAAGCTAGTGTAATTGATTCTTTTCTCAAGACCCTTTCCTTTGTAAGTTTGTCTTTCCCTTAACGCCTGAGATAGGTTAGGAAGATTTTTTTTCTGTAAAATAATTTTAAGCTCAACTACTATGCTATCAAGACAACTGTTTATACACCTATTGGTGCCAGGAAGATGCTTGGCAGGGAGCCATCCATGAATTTAGAGAGAACAATTGGAAGGGGACTTTGGCCTCTCAGAAGTAGTAACAGATTTGCATACTGGTGCAAGATGTTCTCCAGTCAATGTGACACCAATTCTACCATCTTTGATTATGTAAAAAGGCAGTGCAGTTCATAGCAGTGAAAAGAAATAAATGTTTTATGCTTTTGACATGGGACTTTAGGCAATAATTGTTGTCACGTTCTACCATGGGGAACTGCGAGGAGTTCTTTTGAAAATGGATGATCGGGAACGGAATGAAGCCAAATGAGGCAAACCTTGTATCTGGGAACCATTTATTGGTCACAAAAGGAGAGGGAAAAGGGGTTGCCCCAGCGAAAGAGGGCTAGAAGAGACAGGAAAAAAGAAAGGAAAAGGGAAAAGGACTGGGGGAGAGGAGAGAGAGGGGAGAGAGACAAAAAGAGGATGTTACCACCAGGGCAGTGCTGTCGGTGTCCAGGCGGCGGAGGGCTGTGCACGCTGCCTGCCTGTGGCCGGGCTGGGTGTCAGGGAGCCTGCGCGGCTCCCGGAGGGACGCGGCTCCTCAGGCGCGGCTCCCGCAGTGACGGCCGCGGACACGCGGTGAGTGGGTGCTTGGGCGCTCTGACCAGGACCCTGGACAGGGTCGCAGGGAAAGGCTGGATTGGGGCGACAGGGTGGGTGGCGACGGCTGGATCAGCATGGCAGCAGAGTTGGACGTAGGCAAGGATGCGGGGTGAAGTGGCAGGAAGGCGGTCAGGAGCACAGGAGGGCAGGGCAGGTGCGAGGGCGAGCCAGCGGGCAGGGATGCAGGCAGCAGGCTGGGGCCAGGGCAAGAGAGGGAGCGAGCGGGAACAGCGGACAGCAGCGAGCCCCAGTGAGCAGCAGCGAGCCCTGATGGAGTTGGTTTTTTTATGCCCCCCTGGCCCCTCCCAAAGTCTGCCTGCCAGCAGGGATCCATTGGTCCACTTCAACCACCCTGTGCTGTCCACTGGTGGAGGGCTCCTCGCAACTGGGTTGGAGAAGCCCCTCCACAGTGTCTCCTACTGCCTGCCTCGTGTGGGTGTTGCCAGGTGAAGTCACCCCAGAGACAAGGCTTCCCCCACTCCTGGCTGCCTCCTGCAAGTGGCACATGTGCACCCCTCCTCCACGTGCCTCTGACAGCCCTGACAACAGAGCTGAGGCAAACTAAAATGGCTGAATTGGCTCCTCACAGTTGTAAACCAGTGCATAGAATCTTTTTCTCTGCCTCAGTTTGTGTGAAAAACCTTGCTATAAATTAGAGTAAATGAAATTTTTATTCTTTCCTGTCTTCATTATAGTTTTCACTTTAGCTGGCCTAATCAACCACGCTCCATGTCAAAACAGGTTAAAACAAATTGTTTGTTAAGATACCTGACTATAATAGAAAGGCTTCCTGGTACTTCTCTAGCTCACTTATTGCAGAATTACAGAATATCCTGAGTTAAAAGGGACCACAAGGATCATCAATTCCAACTCCCAGCTCCGCACAGTTCAATTCAAGAATCACACCATGTGTTTAAGAACATTGTCCAAACAGAGAAAAGGAAGCAAACGTCTTGGTGCAACCAAAAATAGGTGTTGCAACAACACTAAGAGGTTGTGAAGAGGCAGTAGAAGACTTGAGGTCTGTGTTTTTTAGTATTAAATCATTTTGTGCAGTGGGAGTTCATTGAGGAGGATGAGAATCAGCAAAAGTGGCAAAGAATCAGTATACGCATATACATAACTCTGCCACTTCCCTCATCTCATGGTAGCTGTGCAATCTTTCCAAAAGGAAATGATTGTAACAGGCTACCTGCCAGGCTGCAGTTTCTTGTCCAAACTGAGGTGGGGGTGGGAGAACCCTGCTATCCTGCTGTGCATGCAAAACTCATTTGCACAGTTGCTTTGATTTAAGGTTGTTTTGGATTTACGATCAAAAAACATGGCGCTTCTACTGTGCATTAATATGGAAGAAAAGTTTGTGCTGTTACGGCAATCTTTCGTCTATGAGGAATTCTAAATAGCCTATCAGAACAACACAACATAAGCATCAATGCACTTTTAAAAAGGTTTTATAGAAGAATGTGTGGATTTTTTCAACACACACTCCTGACAACACCCACAAGAAGATATTCACACATTCCATCCAAATGTTGGTAGCATATACAGCTCTACTAAAAATTAACTGGGTATGGCCCATGAGTTAAATCACAGGATTTACTTGGAAGTTTACAGATTTGGTAATTGACTTCCTTAATTTCTGTTGTGATGTATACACTCATTACAAATTTCCTCCTTGTTTTATATAAACTTGTATATGTATAACACTTGTCATATTTCAGTGTTTTCTTCCTTACAATTAGTATAAATGAGCTTTTAAAAACCTTCATAACAAAAAACCCCAAGAAATATTCAATGTTGGGGAAAACAACCTTGTGCTAAAATTTTGGGGTGTTTTCTCTTGTTTTCAAGGAGTTATAAACAGCAACAAAGTAAAAAACAAAACAAGTCCGAAAATGAGAAATACATTGGCAGAGTCTTTTAAAATAATAACTACACAGCAGGGTGTGGGGCTACACTAGTGCCTAATAGTTGTTAATCTGAATAAATAATATGTTTTTAATCATCAAGTGGCATTTAATTAACCTGCAATAACTGGCTTATTAATTCTCAATTAAATCATTATTTGAAACACTTAATTTAAATGTGAATGATTATATTTTCTGCTACCTCCTATAAGGTATCCCACTATTTGTGATGAATTGTAGGTTAAAGTTTGGCATTTGCTCTTCCTCCATGAACATCAGGGACAGGTTTAAAAAGCTTCATGCCATTTGTTAATTAAAGTAAACCAGAAGAGCAAAGATGGGGAATTCAGAAAACAAAAGAACCCAATTACCATACACTCCAATAGTGCAATATGATTTATTTACACTTAATCTCACACTTAACCAATGCTCAGGGCCAGATCCTCAGCTAGAGGAAACTGATAATGTTGACTTCAGTTAAGTTGCTTACTAAGATATTACACATTTTGGTTTGTATTTTGGGGTGTTGTTTCATTTAGTTTGGGTTTTTCTTTTATTTTGGTTAAATATGGGCAATCTGATGAGTTTTGCCTAAGAATCAGAAGCAAAAATTAATCCCTGTTCCAGGAAGCTTATGGTCAGGAGTACAGGAAAGAGGGAATAATATTTTGTTCTTGTGGTGGGTTGTTCATCCTTAAATAAAAAGAACTTTTACTAACAATTTGAACAAAATCAATGACCTGTAACTGGGAGTAGAGGAAACTGGGCAGAGGAAAATATGGCACTAAGGAGAAAGACGTGGAAACACAGAGTGCAAAACATGAAAACGCATTCAATGCCAAGAAATATTTTAACAGGAGCATTTTGTAATGAAGTATGATAATCTTTTCAAGGGTTATACCTATGAAGGTATATGAAGGTATATAATGAAGTCTGATAACCTTTTCAAGGGTTTTACCTAAGAAGGATCATCTTCTTAGGTATCCTCCATACAGGAGGACACCTTCAGTGATGATTCAGAACCTCTTGCTATGAAACATTTCCTTTGTGGAACCTACTCCTCTCCTTTGATTGAAGAAGATATCTGTGGAGACTAGTTTTTCTGGGGTAAGATTAGCCTTTGCAAATAGCTTGCTTTAGTTTCCCTCAAATAGCCAAAGATAAATGCTGGAGTGGTCCAAAATGAAATTAAACTATGTTCCAAGGCAGTGCACAGCTTTCTTCCATAAACTGCTTAAAGCCCAGCCAACATAAATAAATAACAATTCTCAGACACTGCGCAAAAACTAAGTTCTGAAAAGATAAGGATATTGTGTAACTTGTAGCACAGATTCCACTGAAAGAAGTGTATTAAATAGTTGAGATAATGAGCTTGCATAACAGAACCTATTTCTTGCATTCACAGGACATGAACTCATCACAGGGATTTATGTTCTATGTAAGATGAAGTTAATATTTGCACCCAAACTGGAATTTTTGTATTTATATTGTATCCATGTATTATCAAGCCTTTGCTTTTACATTTCCTTTGCTTTTCCCAATTTTTGATCTTCTCTTTTTCTTTCTTTAATTTTTCTATCCTGGTAAATTACCTTTTTTCATTTTCCAACCAAGATGTTCCTCAAATTTATTCCCTGGCCGTATAGGATATTTGCTCCTACAACAACTAATAACATGCCAGAAAATCTCCTAACTCTAAACTAAAATGACTGCTTTTTTTGTTATACAGAGGGGGCAAAATTTAGAAAAATAGTAAAAATTTTTAATGGACATGGATTGAACATAGATGATTCAGAAGTTTTCTTCATGGTCATTTATTGATACAGGAATGAAATTAGTCACTGATTAAAAGAAAAAACAAAAAACCTAGTGAAAGCTATGCCCTTCTTCCTCCTCCCCAATTTATTTCTCTTCCTTCCAGATTCTTTCCCTCCCAGGGTGCAGAACTGCAGTATTCAGATTCACCTCAAGACACCACCTTTCCTTCTTTAAAATAGAAGGAAGTAGAGGGGTAAAGGTAAACAGAGATGTCCCTGAGTTTCAGAAGAGGCACCTTTAGGCCTTCTATTTTCACCGAAAGTCTTTCCATTTTTATTTCTTCTGTATTACTGCTGCAGCTAATACCTATAAAAATGGGGTGTTTTCATGTTTCTTTCCACTGGAAGCTTTTCCAGGAGCCTCTTGCTTTCAGACACGAGATGCAACCACTGAATACTAAACTTCCAATCAGAAGTACTCAGTTCTCTGAGGTGATGGGGTTAGAGGAGATAAAAAACCTCACCAGTAGAAGCCGGTCTTCTAATTTCCATCAAGGGATACTTTGAAACAAGTTCAGGTATTTTACTACCAGCATATCTCTGCACTAATGTAGCATTTCACAGAGTTTCTGCAATAACTGTCGTTGGGTCTTCTCATAAGAGCCCTATAATAGTCATAAATATTCCTCAGGAGAGCCAGATAGAGTCTGAAAGGCATATAATAGCTATCATAAATGAATAATAAAATGTAGAAAGGACAAGCCACCATGAAAATGGCAAATGAATATGATGACGTGTGTGTTGTATGTGAGTTAATTGTCTGAGTTTTATATTTACAGAAAATCCCAGCTGTTTTCTGCTGTGTCAGCAATATTTATGGAAGAGGAACCATCTTCTGGAAGGTTAAGACTTTTTGCAGACAGTATGAAGTAATTACAGAGTGGAAAGCTTGCACCACTGTTCTGTGTGTACTACTTATGCATCTTCTTAAATTGTTTGCTGCAATGGCAAATTCTGTAAGTTACAGTCCAAGCATCATCTTTGTCCTGCCAGATGGTGAAGATAATTTTTACTTCAGCATAAAAACCAAATCAGGGATTTCAAAAATAAGTTAACACATGTGGATAGCATAATACTTCACTTCAAAGCCTCCCTTCGAGCCTTTTTGAGCCTCACTTTGCCAGTACTTTGACTGGGTAAGAATATTTGTCAGATGCCAGGTTTCCTTAATGACAATCAAAATTTTGATTACCTTGATTCAAAAGTTGTCCTTTACTTCCTGCATAACTTCATCAACTTCAGTCCGACAATGTATGGTGTAACACACCACACAACTTAGGAAGTGGTTATACTCTGTAAGTAGTCCCATTAAAATCAAACCCATTGCATTTGCAATGAAGTCTTTAGTTCTAATTATGCTGTCATAATCAGGCTTTTAAACTCTTCTTAAGGGGATAATATAGCTTCATAATCTTGAAAAGACAGCCCAAACAGACAGCTATATACAGAAAATGTATACAGAAAAGTAGAAAGGGAAGAAAATTCAAATGACATCAGTGTACAGATCTGAATAGTAAAAGTCTTGAAATCTGAGACCTGAAAGAAGTTTATCGCTATGCAAGGACCAATATAGGAGCTTCTATTTCAAAGCAGCTGTGTATGTCAGCATAAAAACACTGACAGTAAAGCACAGTGCAAAGTGGAAATACACTATGACTGTGTGCATAGAGAGAAAGGGGAGGTTTGGCTAATAGTGGCTCAATATTCACCAAAATGCTTTGTATCCTCAGTTCAGTCCTTTTCAATTTTTGCACAAACTAAAATGTAACCTTAAGGTAACTCAATCAGATGCTAAAGAATGATATATTCCTTTTTCCTTAGCTTTTTCATAATAACCTTATCATGTTTTAGTAAATCAAGAAGATACTGTAACCATTTGAAGTATAGGATGGTTACAGAGAGCAAGCACCAGGGTATGTGGAAGACTGTTCCTTATACGGTTCACTTGGATTGTGTTCTGACCATGAGGCTCTTTAAATAGACAGTGCTACAAAAGGATTGAAAGATACAGCCCAGCTCAAAATTTTCTGTGTGTTTGTATCTGAAGAGGAAGGTCTTGAACTTACAAAACCTGCTCTTTTGATTGTGGGGTTTAGTTTTTCCTATTTTCCTATTTATGAATATTACTTTCTCTTGAGTATTGTTCATCTTAAAAAATAGGAGTAATTGAAGTCAAATTTGTGTTTAATTATGTGTGTAATTTACTGATATTTAGATATGCTTAACCTCATGCTGTGTCTCTGGCTTGTTTTATGAAATCGAAGGCACAGTTCTACAGAGGTGATTTTTGTTGGATGTGAATTATTTTTTTAATGGTACATTAAGCCATGGCTCTACAGTGATGGCAAGTTACATGAATTTGTTTTGTATATTGAAAATTATGGTGGGTAGCCATTTTGTTTTCTGATTCATAGATTTTGGTTTTCCTCTTCAGAATTAAATTTTCCTTTGTTTGACTGACACAGAAGGTAGCAAAGAAACAAAAAAATGAGACAGACATGGTTTACAGGAACATTTGAGCTGATGAATGTCCCTGATCCTTACTAAATGGCGTGAAGCTGAGTCAGGGGAGGTTTAAGCTGGATATCAGGAAAAGGTTCTTCACCCAGAGGATGGCTGGGGTCTGGAACAGGCTCCCCAGGGAAGTGGTCACAGCGCCAAGCCTCACAGCATTCAAGAGTTTGGACAATGCTCTCAGGCACATGGTGTGACTCTTGGGGTGTCCTGCACAGGTTCCAGGAATTGGACTCCATGATCTTTGTGGGTCCCTTCCAATTAAGCATATTCTATGATTCCATGATTCTATGATTTAGAGAGAATAACTTAACTTTTTACAGGACTGGACATTCAGATGGACAGGAGTGAATCTCTATAGCAATACAAAACACACAAGAAAAGTGAGTTGAATTTGCATTTACTTGTCTTTTCACATAGTAAAGTAAGTGCCCAGCTCCTGATATCATCTCCTCTAACATTAAAAAAGCATCATTACACAGGCTGCACTTTTCTTGTTCTTCTTCTAATTAAGTTCACTGGAATATAAAGTACTAAAATGTTATAATTTGTCCCGTAAAAATGGAAGTTTTAAGTTAGATGCCTGTAAGGATACCTGATTTTCAAGAATAACAAGAGCTTTCCTATGTCAGGATTGTAAAGGGAAAATAAAAGATATAGGAGAAAGCCATGAGGCTTCCATATAAGGCATTATCTGCCAGCTCTTCTGACTACCTTGTTTATAACCATGTGAAACCTCTAGTTGTAGGGTGGAGATTAGCAGAGAGAATCTGATGCTGTTTGCTTGCTCTGCATTTTTGTATGCTGGTGAAATCAAGGGCTGCATAATTAGACCAATTCAGCACAGGTATCAAATCTGTAATATTGAATCTCTAAATTATGTACCCTGATTCAGTGGGAGAAAATCTATAGAAAGAAAAGACAATTATTAACGTGTTTGAAAAATACTAGAAAATAATATTTGAAATTTTAGTCAATAACATAATATCAGAAAGTTTTATTCAAGTATCTAGGATCAACATTTCAAAAGTCAAAACCCCAAGCTTAGGCATTGAAATTCATATTTAGCTTTAAGGCTTACTGTGCATCAAAGAGCTCGTATTTAGGTAATTTAGAATCTAGACAAGATGATCATAAAACCAAAATATACTTATTACTCTAACAGTCTTTCTCTGCTTTTATAATTATTGTTATCCATCTGCAGACATGCTCTTCTATTTTGGGTATTATGCTTAAATAATATAAAACTACATTATTACTTATGTTCAGAATGATAAGTAGATGGAATCTGTTCTTTTTTTAAACTTTTCAGAAATGCCTGTGTAATCTGGAGAGGACAGTTTGTGAAGAAACAGACGCTTGGAGATCACAAAGGCACAATCCATATGTCTGGATTGTATTATGATGTAGAGCACAAACGTACTCCTACTTAATAAATTCATGTGTGTCATTTCTATTAAAGAAGGACAAAGTATGTCCCATTTTTACTAAATATTTCAAATATACTTAGAAATTTTATCTTGAAATAAAATATGGACATTAACATAATTCCTTTCATAAGCAATAAAAGAATTTGTGTGTGTTTGCCTGTATGTTGTCTTTTCTTATTTATCTTGGGAAATCTCTGCATATGTGAAGCAGATAAATTAGTGATGTCCGTATCTGAAAAGTTCCAGACAGATATGATTTCAAGACCTTAGAGGAATGAGCTTAAAGAAAAGTGACTTCATTTGCAAGTGGCATGTTATGTTACTCTGTGCACTAGAGGACCACATATTTCTTTTTTCTTGGTTCGGGGCCTACCTGTTTAGTTTAGGAAAGCTACAATTTATGCAAATATATCAGTGAGTAAAAAGGACTGCACTTCCTCACATTTTGACATTGATGTCACTTTATGTAGTGTTTAGTCATTTTTGCTCCTTAATTCCCTACTGTCAAAGGTTTTAAAATTAATGATAAAACATTGTTCACACTCCAAATGCAAAGAATCAGTCTTTGGTAGGAAAGTATCTTGGAATCTGCACTGGCTTGTTTCAAAAAGATTCACAGTTTAATGATCTTAGATCTGTTAGGAAAAAAGTAAATTCTGAAATGACTTTGGGATGCTCTGCATATAAGAAAAAATCCCTCTTGTTTGTTCTGTGTAATAGTTGTGGAATGCTGCATCTAGTAGCCACAGATCCAAAATATGATGACTCTTGCTTTTTCTGGAAAAGCAATGCTTGTTCATTGTGTTAAAGGGACAGGGTCTCTGAAAAACAGGTTTTAGAGTGAAAAATTTCACATTGGTTGTGAATATGTAGTATTAAATGACATGCTTTACTTATTTGATAGGCAAGAAAAACTGAAGCAACACTAATTATATGTTCAAATTTAGGACCTCACAAACAGACAGACTTTTTTTTTCCCCTTTTTTTTTGTGGGGGGATACAGTTTTCCTTGGCTCTTATTCATCCTGCTGATTTCCCTTTTTAGAGGGTTTCATAGTTATGCCTTAGACTGAAGAGTACCTGTGCTTCTCACTTATTCCCAAACAGGCATATTTTGTGTGCAACAGCAGTCAACAGAGTCCTTTTTTTTCCCAAGTGGTATTTTCCAAGACACTCTACAAGCATATGCATTATTCACATCCTAGATATGTAGATATTTGTCAGACCAGGAAAGGGGAATGTATTTCCAAAGGCTAATTTTTGTCTATAAAGGCTAATTTCCCTAGAGTCCCTTAGAGTCGGTAGAGGAAGCTAGTATGATAGTACCCTCCAGAGAACGGTTCAGAGCAGGATTCTAATTAATCTCAGAGCGGGAGACTGTGCTGGTGTTGGCTGGGAGAGAGTTAATTTTCTTAAGAGTAGCTGGAATGAGGCTGTTTTGGATTTGTGCTGAAAATAGTGTTCATAATGCAGAAATGTTTTCTTTGGCGTGGAGCAGTGCTTACATCGTGACAAGGCCTTCTCTGCCTCTCACCCTACCCCTCCAGCAAGGCTGGGCATGCACGAACTTTCTCACTTTTGCCTTTCCAGTTCTGTCCCATATCCCACCAGGGGCATGTGAGCAACTGGCTGTGTGGTGCTAAATTGTCAGTTGGGGTTAAGCCGCGATAGAGATCAACCACAGCAGACTATAGTCAGGCGTAATGAATGATCCCCGCTCTGATCATCCACCCAGATTATGACAAATGCACAGAAGTAACCTCTCCTTTTTATCATTTTTTATCCCAACAAAGACTGTCATCTGCAAAAACTCATCTGTGGGATTCTGTTTTGAATTACACCTGTTGGTCTTGCTGTGCCTTAAATCATTCCTCCCCTGCTGGGGGAGGATTTCTGAGTCCTTGCCTGGATTTTGGTTAATTAANGAAGAAGAAGAAGAAGAAGGTTATAGAAAAACAACAATCCTCCATTTTGGAGTTTTTGCTTTTTATCTATTTGCTACTTTAACAAACCCAACACCTTTATATTTTCACCCTGTGCTACCTTACATAATATTCTATCACCTAGTTCACACCGCAGTGCGTTCAACTTCTTCCCAGAGAGTTGGCAGCTTTCTCCATGGACGAAGGTCAAAAACAGTGTGTTCCAGGGGGGTAAAACTCCTTAAAACAGGCAGGGAAATATTACCCGCACTCTGGACTCCCACACTCACCAATAAGTACTTTTACATCGTTTTCATAGACACAGGAATGGATTGCAATTTGGTCCCCAGGGGACTTCCCTACTACTGCGCTGAGAGCTGTGCTCTGGCCGCATACTTTGGCTGGTTAACATGTTTATCCCATGCAGTTACCTTTTATCTCCAGATCACTTTTACAAGGTAATTGACACCCATGTTCTTCAAGGCTGGTCTAGAGCAAACTAGCTGCATCCACAACAAGCAGAACTTGACACGGACTTGGCTTTTATTCCTACATGCTAATCCTTTGAACAAAAGACATATTTCCTGGTTTTGTGGGCTTAAGGTTTTTTCCTCCTGAAAATGTAACTAATGATATGAAGGCTTTGTTGCAGCCTGTCAGAGCTGAATTCTTATAGCCCAAAGTGTGTTATATGCCCTGGCATTGTGATACATTCAAGGATTTGTGGATCAAGAGCACATGCAGAAAGTGTTGTTCAGAGCACGTGGCAACAAGCCTATGGTTGTCTTAACCCTTCAGCCTTTTGGAAGCTATCAGTCAAACAAGCTATTCCCAGAGCGACTTCCAGGTTTTATTTTAGAAGGAGCTATTTTTTTTCCTCTTCAAAAGGAAGTTTAAATAACATCTCTGCAGTAAAATCAAGAGACTAGATATGGCTCATACATAGTTCTAACTATTGTCTGATCTCAATCTTTTTATATTAGCAAAAGATATTAAAAGTAGACTCTAATGTCTCATGCAAGATTTATTTAGCATTGAAACATTGATCAGGAGTCTGATTTATCAAACTAAACAGGATTAAAAGTGGGTCTTATAATCCTGAATGAAAAGGAACTATCCATGTAGAAGTTTCTCCCTTTAACATTGACACTTCTTAAGAAAAAATTTACCCTGATTGATTTAGAGGAACATGTTGTTTTTCTGTGAGTGCAAGCAAACTTCATTTACACACATACCAACTCCTCTTTTGCTCTACATCCCTCTGGCAAACAAAACCATCACTTATGTGGAAAAATATCTTGAAACAGAATCCTAGAAATTTTCAAGTGAGATGTATGCACTCTGCAGAAGATAGTTCTTTTGTGACAGAGATACAGATAGTGGATCTCTTCTCTTTGTTTTATCTAGAGTTAAATTAAAACTACAATATTGTCATTTAAATCAGCTCTACATGTTTCCTTTTGTTGTCACAATGAACAACCATATGCACCAAAAAGCAGAGTGTTTTAGCCTCTGGACACAGAGATATGCAAAGAAAATCTAAAAGCATGTAATCTCCAAGAAAAGCCTGACATATAGTTTGCATCGATACCATACTGAGAGCAAAAAATGTAGTTCAGTGGGAAATTTTTATTTGTATCCTGAAATTAAGACAGCTGGACAAAAGAAAACTTTGTTTCTGTGAGGATCTAATGTGATGAAGTTATTGCTCCAGCAGCTTCTACCTGAAATACAGATAAAGGTAGAAAGATTATTCACAAAGCCTTACATCAAATCATATAATTTTAGCTATTCTACAGACATGGAGGTGTGTCACTACAGCAATTCTCTCTTCTTTAACAAGAAAGAATATTACTAAAAGGTGTGCACTTGCAATTTTTGTAGACAGCAGCAATTGTCTCCTACATATTTCAATGACATCAGGAGCATGGATCTCAGAAGAGCACCAAGGACTTCGTTACCAAGGTCTATAGACATGTACGAGAGCCCAGTACCTTTTCTTAATCCAGAGAATAATATGAGATGTGTATCAATGAACAAGCACAGGTAATTAAGGGTAAGAGAGAAAAAAAATATATTTATAGAACATAATTTTTTAAGTTCCACGGAGACAAGTTGTTTATTTTTTCTCAGGGAAAAAAAGCTTAAAGAATCTCACAGTCTGAAAAATGTAAAGCCCTGTCACAGTAATTACTTATTAAGTTCAAGATACATTTCAATCTGCAAGAGATAGTGAGTCTTTTTGTTCCATCTTCCCAGTACTACTTTCTTAGAATGGGTATGAAAAGAAAAAAACATACATAATCATTTTAGGAATGAAAAAAAAACCTCCAAGATTTTAAAAACTCTGTTCTCCCAGGCAAGCTTGGAGTCTAAACTGTATGTAACAAGACTCTCTTAGACAGAATCTTTCATCTAGGAGAGCAAAGCATCATTTGTGTGGAACTTGGAAGGCACATGATGTAAAGCTTTCATAGCTCTGTGGCAAAACACAAGTGCTTTTTAACTGATATTTCCATCATTTTAAAGACAGGCACACCCACAAAAGTATATATTTTTTAATTTTATATAAAACCTTTGTGAAAAAGCATCTGAGTATCTTGTTGTGACTGCTGGAATTAAAACAATTTTAGGTCTGTGATTCATACTTGCACAAAGGGGAAAAAATGTTTTAAAATCTATTTCCATATGTTCTTTCATAACTGATCTTTAATTTTGCTTGAAACGTAAATCTGGCCTTCTAAATTTGCAGCTCAGATGATTATGAAAACCTTTTTTATATGTGATGAGAAACTCCTTTTCTCTTTCCCAGAAAAGGGAAATTTGGCCACTTTCATTGCAGCTCGTCTCACTCATTTTGTATCTTTTTAAATGTGTGTAGAATATTCCACTTTGGCCTTAGAAGTCCAAAAACTGGTGTTTTTTCTGTCTTTTAACAGTGACTCAATCAGTGATCTTAATCTAATCCCTTAGAACTCAGAGCTGCAAAAGACAAACCCGCATTTCTTATTTGAATAGGACTTAACATTTAGCAACCACTTGAGTATTTTGCATTCTGTTGGTCTGCGCCTCCCATCTGTGTAAAGAAAAAGAGAATGTTTATACCTTCTCTTCTTCCCTCACAGATGTTGCAAGATTTAATCAGTTTGAAGAAAGATGGGGTTTTAATTGCATTGCAGGGAATTGAATGCTTATGATACGTGAGAAAAGATACAGTCTGACCAGCAGCAAGACTCACAGAGAAAAGGTTGGGTTGAGGAATTTAAAGCACATCTTTCAAAGACTAGTGAGCATAAAAGAAAAGGCAGTGCTGCTTGCAGGCTTCCATTTCAACTATTTTTAAAAATTATTATTTGGTGAAAAGTTTCCTTACTTTGTTCCATATTTGTTTTGAAACTTATTTAAGACAAAGGAAGTAGTTAAATATCAGTATTCCCTAAAGATATCCCCGCTGCTGGTTTTTTTTCCCTCAATAAGCTTCAGAGTTAAGGAATGCCATTAGTATTAGTATTCACAAACAAGGGGGCTGTAAAGATGAGATATGCATAAAATAGAGTTTCTTTCGTCAGATAAAGTTCCCAGGGCTACTGGCATTCAGAGAAATAATCTTTCTTTTCTTCCTGATGAATTATAAAAAGTAAAAATATTAATAATTAAAGGCAACCCCCCCCAACTCCAAACCACAAAATCCAACAAGCCAGCCATAAACAAAGGAAAGAAGCTGTAAGAGTCATTTGGGACTGATTTGGAAATGCTTCCTGATATTTTTAAATGCTAAATCTTTTGTGCATATGTATACATAACACTGATGCCTTGGGGAACTCAGCTGTTGGGATAAGTTTTAATGATCTATTTTGGATATTCAGGGAAGCATTTTTCAGTCTTCCTGCTTCCATCTTGCAGAAACTTGTATGCCAAGAGGGGTCACGGGTGTCCTTGCAGATGTGACATTCTAGATATGACCTTTCAGAAGAAGAACAATAGAATTAAATATCTGGAGCAGATGACAGGAAATATTAAGTTTCTTCTGTACAATGTAATTAAAATCCCATATTTCTTCAAAATGAAAAACACCATTGTTTATGACCTATATGTTGATCTCATTCACCATTCATAAAATAAAAGTGAACTCCTGAGACAGATTATCTGGGAGCTTTTATTGAAAGTATTAATGAAAGACATGTTTTTAAAAACGAAAGATGTGGGAAAATGGGTGACTGTAGGTAAAGTCTGTATAGATGATGCAGTCCACAGATAAAAACAATACAAAAGGTCAGAAACTGTAACATATACAGACTCACAGTGGTTTTAACAGTTTGTTCTTAAGGGAACTATGAAAGACTTCCAAAGTTATCAGATTTTACATCTGAAAATTACATTGTCTTTCCAGTAGCAACCCTTGGTACTAAGGAGGAGAACTTGTGAAACCTGCGTGTGCTCTTACTGTGTGATCACAGATCTGTTAAATTCTGTCTTGCTGCTTAAGCTAAATAGAGACTAGACCCAAAATAAAGAATTCTTTATTCTTGCATTATGAATGTTTAGGTCAGCGTTCTAGAGGATTTCACAAAGATAAATCTTATTTCATGGTGCTTGGATTATCATGGTACTATGGCTCTGTTTATGTAGTTCATGCAAAATTTTAGTGTCTGTTCCTAAGAGTAAATAAAGAGGCTTATTTTAAACCTTCAGTTTGTTCAAGATACCATTGTCTTTTTCACACTGAAAATAATTTAATATAATGGGTACAATACTTTTTTTACTCTGAGGTGGCATACAGAACAGAGAAAGATATGCTATTTCAAATGTGTTTCTTAAATGAAAAATAGTAGTAAAAATAATCCCAAATCACACTCTTCATCTCTTTTCAGCAGGGATTTGACCTTGTCAGCATTTGTTCAAGAAACACAATGATGTGGGTTCTTACCACTTTTCCATTACAGTTCAGGAATTAAGGCATGCAGGAGACCTGTATTTAATAGTCTGTATATCCTCATGGGCATTGCCTCACCTGATTCAGCTCAAGTTGTAGGTTTGCCACCTTCTTAAGCAAAAAAGGCCAAATGACTGCACAGCAGATATGCAACAGATGTTGAGCACTGGGTACAGGCACCTTTGAGATTGGAGATCTAGAGTGTGTGTCTCAGGGATCCACACCCTAAAATGTCTCCAGAACTTTTATTTTCTATCTTCCAGATGCCCTGCTCCAGCAATGCCCCAATAGGGCTGGCTTCCAGCTCCCAGCATCCCTACCCTGCCTGGCCATGGGTTCCTAGTCCTGGCCCAGTCTTGTCCTGTGCCCATCCCCATGGCAGAGCCTGATATCTGGTGCTGCTCCAGTGCCCCCAGCTGCCCTGCTCATGGCTGGATGGTTGGATCCAGGTTCAATCCCCATGGCATCACCCTAGCAGTCACCCTGCTCTGCAGTCTCTCAAAACCTTCCACAGATTTTGCTTTCAAAACTAAGTTTCATTAGTTACCACAGCAACTTTGAGTACTCACAGCATCCTCTAGATGCAAGTTCTGACTCAAATGTCTGTTTTGGATCCAGCTTCAACTAACTTGAGTTTTTTTACCCATTTGTTCTTATACTGGTGGGGAAATGAGCCCTTAGAACCTTTTTATCTTTTCCGTAAGACCCAGGATTATATATATATTTATTACACCTCCCTTCCCTATATGTTGCAAATTAAAGAGGTTTCCCCCCACTCCGTATATTTGATAATTTTTTATTTATTTCTGAAATTTTCAGAGTCTTTTTAAGTTCTCCTGGGATTGAAACCCAAAAAAATACAGAGTACTTAAGATGTCAACAACAGGTTGAAATAGTGACATAATTATGTTGTCATCTTAATTCCCGATTCCAGTTTCACTATTTCCTAACAGGTAATTTTTGGTTTTGTTTTAATTTTTAACAATATTGAGCAATGACCTCTTGAAATAGGTCATAATCCCAACATTCTGAGGGACTACAGTCAACTTCTGCTCAGTATTTTCCTAACATTTAGAAACTGTGCCACCCAAACTGCTTAGTTTGAGAACAACTCAAATTTGGGAGCATCAAATTCTTTATGAAGTGAGTTGAAATATGAAAACTGAAGGACATTGGATGCCAACAAATATGCAGTTGCAAAAAGTCACCCTTTTATAATTTGACTAAAGAAAAAATTTAATCTATTAAGAAATTTTTCCAGTAAAATTAAGCTTTACCACAAAACATGTCTTCATTGTACCTAAAATATTTCTCTTTAAAGGTCTTGAAATCAAGGAATTTCAGTGAAATCAAGTACAGGACTCTGATGAAAATCTGACAGAATTCTCATGACAATTCAAGGCTCTAAACAGTATTTTAGATGTGATGTGTTTTCCTCCTGTGTGTGACCTCTCATTATCCATGGTGCCAGGGCAGTTTGCTTTGGGAAGGTTTTCAGACTCTTACCCCAGTTGCTGAGCTCCACCTCTAAACAGGGGTCAACATTTGGCTCTGTGGTCAGAGCTTAGCAGTCTAAAAAGTTTTTTACTCAAGTCTGGGCTCTTGGGTTTTCCAGATTTTTTGGCATGGAGAGGTTGAAATGGACGGTTGTGACAATTTCACATGGCTAACAGCAGCAGCTGACCTGACAAGAATGTTAATTCCGGTGTAGCAGCTGCTGGAGATCAATGGCATATGACCATAAGAAGCCCCACAGAGCAGATTGGCTTTGGCCAACGATTGTAAGATGTCCCGGCTCCTGAGCCAACTCATTCCCCAGCCTTTTGATCCCCACAAGAATGTGATGTTCTCTTAGCAGGTGCAGGTCCAAGCTCATTTATTCCACTCCATGGGAACAGAGGGAGGTAGGGGAAAATGCCTTTTGTTCTTCTTCAGGATTTCTCTTCATGCAAAATTTAACAAATTTGGTTTCCGAATGATTTGGTTCAAAACCAAATGTAGAAATACCATTATGTAGGTTTTATTAAACAAAATAGAGTATCTGAATTTTGGCCAGTTGCTGTTCCAACCATTCCCATCTTCCCTGAAACAGGCATGTAGAAGAAGCAGGCTCTGAGGACAAAAGTAAGAGAGTGTCTGGTGTCCAGGGTAAATCAACCATTAGGGAATTTTAAAAAGAGAAGCAAACAAACAGCAAACAAACCTGCCAACACACTACCCCCCCACAAAAAAAAAAAAAAAAAACAAAAACCCCAAACCAAACAAAAAAAAAACACAAAAAAACCTCTAAAAAGCTTTCAAACTAGACTTTGACATGGATTCTTTTTGTATTCTTTTTATTAAAAATAAAGAGAAAAGATCTTTGATTGAAAAGCTGTATCCAGAACAATAGCAAGAAAGCAATATAGTTGTTTCACACAACCATCTGGTCTTCCCAGGGCTTCAGCAGCTAGACCCTGTTAACCCTGATCTAGGTTTATTTCTTTTTTTATTTAACTTTCTGTTGGTGGAGAGTGCTTACACATGCAGTATCAAGCCATTTTGTACAAATCTGTACTAATACTCTTAAAACCACACAGCACTCAGAATCCAGGATTAAGGCTTTAAAGCAGATGAAATATATATTGGGATTCCAAACAAGTTTTGTTTCTTTTTATAATGCAAATGTGTTAATGCTCTGACCTCAAATCTGAGAGACCAAAGCCTAGATAACCATCAAGAATCTGGCAAAGCACTGTTCATCCTGCACAGGCACTCCAAAAAACAGGACTCCCCCCTTCTAAATAACAACAAAGTGAGATATCAAGGACTTATATCTCAATAACATTATTTTGCTCCTCTTCTAATCATAATTTGAGATAAGACTATTGCAATATGTTCAGCTTACTGTCTGTTAAAACAAATTTTAATTTCATAAAGTACAGTATTTTTTAAATATGTAGGTTCTTGAATGAAAATATTTTAATAATTGAATACAAAATACTGAAGAATGCCGAGACACTTTTCCAGACTGCAAGAACTTCATAATAAATAAATAATAAATAGTAACAATAGTTAAACAATAGCTTCTATTTTTGTGATTTTTAAGCACATATCTTATGTCTCATGAATGTATAACTTTTAGTATTTATTTCATTAATGTAAGAATCCAGATTTTAAAAAATCATGTTATATAATCAAAACCAGCACCACAATGCCACATACAGTTCTATGATTAAATAAAATCCACCTTCTTTTATATTAGACATTCCAGATGCTTAGAAAGTGCTCTTCAAATAAAGAACAATATTGATCTTGTTACTTTTTTTCATGTTTTCTGTTGTTTTCAAAGCCCCTCAAAAAAGGAAAAAAACAGATGCCATATATACCTCTAAGTGAAATAAATATCCCACATTTGTTTATGGACAGGAAAGAATAAAGGCAATACAGAAGTTGTGAAAGGTGCCCTAATTTGATGACTTTTTTTTCTTACTTGCAGCAAAAGTAGCTGCAATCTTTTATATGCATTACAGTATGATGCCTTAGAACAAACACACAGTCTCACCCTACTTTCCCTTCTGAAGGTTTCTCAAATGTTTGATCATCAAGTCGTGTCAAACCTGTAGAACTGGCATCTTTGGTCTATGGTGCAGCCTCTTCTCTTTGGGGTTGTTATATTCTACCAGAAGGCTGGTAACAGGAAGAGTTCTGCGTGAGTCTATGCTCCAATCTGTCAGCATCTTTATCTGTGGCCTGCAGGAGATGAAAGAGTGAGTTCTCATAGAGTTTGCAGATATCACCAAATCGTGGCATGCTGAGGGGTAGTGCTGCTGTAGTGCTGCTGTAGAGGGGCACAAGGCACAGGCTGCAGGAATGGACCAACCTTATGAAAATCAGTAAGGACAATTGCAAACTCCTGCTCCTAGAAGGAAGAACTGATTCCACATCAGGGACTGACCAGCTGGGAGTAGCTCTTAAGAAAAGGACACAGAGACCTCAGTGGACCATGTGCTCAGTGTGGACCAACAGTTTTCTTGGAAAATGGCCAGTAGTCCATGAGAAGTGATTGTTCCCCTCTACGTATTACCTGTTAGACCACATGGAGAACACTGAGGCCAGCTTGTCACTGCAATCTCCCCTTACCCCTGTCAACGACAAGGAAAACCTCAATGAAGAGAGTTCAATTTCTTCAGCAAGAAGGTTCTTCACAGTGGTGCAGTGTGGGAGGACAAAAAACAATGGACATAAATAAAGTAGAAGACATAATTTGAATATGACATGCTGGTTCTGTGGAGAAAATTTTTACAGTGAAGACAATAAAGAGCTGGGACAGTTTCCCAGAGAGACTGCAGTTTTTAACCTTGGAGTTTTTCAAGACCCAACTGGATAAAGACTCGAATAACTTGATCTGGCCTCATACCTAAAGCAGGTTTGATGTTGAACTAGAGACTGCCTGAAGCACCACCTAGCCCATAGTGTTCTGTGATTCTGTGACACTACTATTTTCTATATATTTTTAAAAGCTCCTTACTAGTCAGACTAACTGTCCACTTTTTCCAGTATCCCCTGTTTCTGACAGGAATCAATGGTGGCTACCTACAGAGAAGTGGAAGAACATGGCAGTTGTAGTGGTGGGGCAGTTCCAAGCAAGAATTCATGATCAGACTTTGTGCCAGAACTATATTTTGGTTAACACTGCACCCATCTGATTCACCCTACCGCCCTAAAACTTCCCTGTTCCTTTGCAGTATCAAATGGTCAAGGATGGCCTCAAGTTAAAGGCAGGACAGTATATGAGGGTCTGGTTAATGATACTTTCCCTATGTATCCACCACAAATCATTTACAGCAAAGTGGTACTTGTCTAAAAAGGCACTCAGTCTTATGCACTTCTGTGTGCATAAGGGAGTATCCGTATTTGAAGACAGCTATCAGCTTTCATATTTGTAGAAATTTTAGATTCTCAATACCACCAAAGCAATCAAAACTTAATCAAGACAATGTCTTAAAACCATGTGCACATGCATTCATCCCTTAGGTGGGAAAGAAATTATTTTCTTAAGGCAAAAATGAGATTCAAAGTTAAATGTTGACTAAGTAAAGTGGAAATCCCAAAACTATAGATTAATAGTGATAAAACAGGTAGCCAGGCTTCGCCCTTTAGCCAGATGCACATCTATAAAGATCCAGCCAATTTTTTTCTTGCAATCTTGCCAGGGAAGGGAAAAAACCACGTTACCAGAATTTAGCATGCTATATGATTTTGTGAATAACCCTTCAAGCTGTCAGTCTAGGTGCCAAGACTACTGTGCGACAACATTAAGCAACAGGAGCATGGACTCATTTCAAGCCCAGGTGCTGAGCGATTTTAAATGCATGAGCTCCTTGTTGTGAAACAATCATTCCCTCTGAGGCTGTGTCCTCATCACTCCATGAACTGTGCTCGCGGTGAATGTGCATTTACTTGTCTTGTAGCTAGTGTTCACATGCAAATATCCAAGAAAACAGAACCATCTCCTCCTTTCTTTACAGGATGCTGGCTTTGTAAGAAATAGACACGGTAAAAACAGTTGAAATGGAGGGTTCAGCACTTAGGGCGAGAGTAATAAAAGAAAGTTAGAGAGCAGATATCCTCTGATCACAGCCCACGTACTTGTATCAGGTAATGGAAGAAAAAACCCTTCACATTCAGAAAGAAACTAAAACACTGACAGCCATACAAGGCTTAGGAACTTACAGTAATTTATGACCCATGCAAATATGGTTTCCAGCACTCAAATGTTTTAATTATTGTGGGATTTTTAATAGATGTTAGAAGTCAATTTCAGAATGAATTAAGGACGAGTAAGCAGTATATCAACTGTTTCTATAGCAAAGCTCAGATTAATTTTCAGTTCTTAAAGCTACATTCATGCATCATATAGTTCATCTTGTCACGCTTCACTTGTCTAAAAGTTACTCGTTTAAGTTAAAGCTGGATCCCTTTTTACCACTGAGGCAAAATAGATACCTCAAGATGGGGTAAATCACCTTACAGGGATGCTTATTTCTTTCTTTTGACTATAAAGTGGGAACTAAAACAATGAGCTAAAAATTAGACACTTAATCTCTGAAATCTGAAGTATGTAGTTGGCAATTTGTTGACTTAGACAGTTTTTCCACACATTTGCTTTTATGTTTCTGTAAACCATAGGATTAAAGAGTGCAGTACCGATTGGGGCAGAAAAAAAAACATATGGGTCTGCAGGGACAAGGAATACTTTCAGGTAATGTTGCCAGCAAATAAGGGTTTTTTTCTAACTTTTAGATATACCCATTAGATGAGCTAAAAGCATTCACAGCACCTCACTTAAATGAAGTTGAAAATGTTGCACGTATTTACTTCAGGATTGAAATTTCATTATCTATTCAAAACATCTGTTTTCTATTGTTATGTGAAAATTACCATATAGTGGATTGTGAGAAAGCTTTAACAAGATCTGACAGCAGATCTGTGCCAGAGCTGGATGCCCATCAGTGAGTTGTGCTTGCTCTGGGCAGCACAGAGTAACTACAGTTAGTCCATCCTCAAGGCACAGTTCAGTGTCATGTTGAGAGAGGAGTCCAGCAAGGGGGTTTTTGCAACCTGTGGTCTGGCTGAGTTCATTTTCCCACAGCAGCCCTTGCAGTGCTGTGCTCTGCGCTGGTAGACAGAAGGATGTTGATAACACACCAGCTGCTGCTGCTGAGCAGCGCTGGCACAGCCTCAGCGCTGTCTCTCCAACATTCCCCCAGCATTAGGCTGTGGGTGGGCAAGATCCTGGGACGGACTCATCTAGGACAGCTGACCCATATTAACCAAAGGGATATCTGTCAAAGACTGAAAATAGTTTATGCCTCAAACATTGATATAAAGTTTTAAAGAAGCTACAGCCACAGAAACCTCCTTGAAGAACTTTGGACTGTAAGTCGAACTGCTGATTAGATTAAAGGAAACCCATTGTTCAACCACCTCAGGCTGAGAAAAGGTATGCATCCATAATAGACCAAAGCCTCCAGCTGAATTTGGGGTGGGGGGAAGAGCACAGCTCACAGAAGCCAGGTTTACACAGACTCCCCCCAAACGAGGAGGGAGGAGGAGGTTTTTGGGTGCATTGTGTAACCTCTGGTGAGAGGCAATAAACACCCATCCTCCCATTACACAAACTGGCCCAGCTGTGGAACCCCCAGCCCCACGGGACATCCACGTGAGAGGCTTTGCCCCACAGGACTGCAGTGATGCACAGACCCAGAGACTGCTGTGAGAGGCTGCTCCCTCCCCCAGGGGGACATGCCCGGACATGCCTGCCCAGCCTGAGCACATATACCCATCGGATTCCATGCTTTCCCTGGGGGGACCTTCACCACCAAGAAGACCAGCTGGAGAGGATCAACAGAACATCGTTGGGATCCACAGAGTGGTGACATTTTCCTTATCCTGTCCCTGTCACTATCTTTCTGTCCCCTCCACCTATTTTCTACTTCTTTCTTTCCCTCTCTCTCTCTTTCTTTCTCTCTCTCTTTCTCTCTCTCTCTCTCTCTCTCATATCTACCATCAGTAAAACCCATATTATTGTGGGTCTGGCATATACTGGCATATGGTCTCGTTTGCACCTTAATTTGGGCAGTGGAATTTCTAAAGAACCTTAATAATAGTAATAATTGGATCATAACAATATCCCATACCATAAGACGTCTGCTCAGATATAAAAGCTGAGAGGAAGGGGTAGAATTCATTATTTACAGTGTTTGCTTTCTGGAGCAACCACTACATGTGCTGCAGCCCTGCTTCCCTGGAAGCGGCCAGACATTGCTTGCTGATGGGAAATAGAGAAAAAAAATTCTCTTTTTTTTTCTCTTTGCTTGTGTGCACACAAACATTCACTTTTGCTTTAATAAACCACCTTATCTCAACCTAGGAGTTGTTTTCCATCTTATTTTCCCTCCCCTGTCCAGCTGAGGAGGCAAGTGTTAGAGCAGCATGGTGGGCACCTAGTGTCCAGCCAAGGTCAACCGAATACATCGACACAGAAACAGGGCAGAGAAATACAGCAGAGTGAATTAGTATGTCATGTACACCATCATAGGGTTCTAAAAATAGAAAACAGATGTATTTATAAGAAGTAGGTAATATTTTTATTAGACCAACTGGTAGAAAAATGGCAAGCTTTTGGGCATGCTAGTACTCTGCATGAGTCCTCTATTTTTCCAAATATATAAATTTTTATATATATGCAATATGTATCCATTATTCTTAGCTGTGCTAACATACCTTCCGAGGAAGAAAAGAATAATAGTGTCGTAAAAACTCAAGTCTTCCCATTACTCATAACAAATACTATCTTATTACTTAAAAGCATGCAACTTTTATAAATAACAACTCTTTCCTTGAGCTAGGGCTGTAAGTTGTGTCATTAATGTCCTACAAACTATACATCAGGCATTGGTAAAACACAGATGAGTGAAAACCTTATCTTATTATTTGTTGCTAATTCATGGGAGGAATAACCTCCCCCCCAAAAAACCAACCAACAAACAACCAACCAACAAACAAACAAACAACAAAATCCCAAAACCAAAACCAAAACAACAAAAAACCCCAAAAACCAACTTAGCGTCTGTTCTATTACTGTTAGCTAATTATCTGAGTAGTTCCTCTGGATAACTGTGTTGGGAGTAAATGACAACACTTTGGCAGGGGGAGGGTGCAGAGGTGGCCTTTGTGAGGAGGGACTGTTTCCAGCCAACTCCAGGAGATCCACTGCAGGAGGCAACTGAGCCCCACTGTCAAGATTGTGGCACCACTAGAAAAATATGAGGAGGGAGGAAGAAAGTGTGAGAAAATAGCCCTGTAGACAGCAAGGTGAGAGAAGGAGGAGGCGGAGGAGGTGCTCCAGGCACAGGAGCGGAGGTTTTCCTGCATGGGGGATCATGGAGGACCATGGTGGAGCAGATACTGAGCTGCAGCCCATGATGGACCCCACACCAGAGCAGCTAAATGGAGCTACCTAAATGGAGACCCCAGTCTGGAGCAGAGGAAAGGTGTGAGGGGGGAGGAGCAGCAGCATAGAGGAACTCTTACAGACTGACCCCAATCACCATTCCCCTTCCCATTGTGCAGTTCATGGAGCTTCAGGTGGAAGAGGCTTAGAGGAGAGAGAACTTGGGAGCAAAAGACTGAAGTTCAGCTTTGAAGTGGGAGAGGAGGAAGCATTGTTTAAATGTTTGCATTTGTTTTCTCATCACACAACTCTACTTTTAATTGGCAATGAATTAAATCAGTTTTCCCCAAGCAGAGTCTGTTCTGCCCATGACAGTAATTGGTGAATGATTTCCCTTTTCTGACCTGACCCACAAACTCTGTCATTCCTATTATCTCCCCCTGTTCTGTGAGGAAGGGGAGCGAGTGAGCAGATGGGTGGTGTTTCTGGCTGAGGCTAACCCACCACAATAACTTATAGCAGATGAAGGTAACATTTAAAAAGCTTCACCCAAATTTCCAGATACTGATGTATATTACTAATCTTACTGCAGAGCAATAGACAAGACTCACTAAGACATTTTAGAACACAGCTTGTCCCAAAATTAACAATACAGGAAATTTATAAATTGCCATTATAACAGAATGAATTATTCATCTGTCTGTAACTAGACAAACAGAGCTGGTGCAAATAGGTTAGGTGAGATACATTAGAAGTCTCAGAGGATATTTTGCCTAGAATTTACTTGTGCTCCACTTTCTTTATCCAACTACTTTTTCCATTTGTAATGATAAACATCTGTAGTTCCAGTTCCTAGGAGAAGCAAGATTTGTTTTTTCACATTATCTATCACAAATTCTGAAATCTCATACACAAAAAACATATATGTGTTTCTCAGTAATTTTTAAAAAGAACCATATTAGTTAAACTAACACTTAGCATTGTGCTAACTCAAATCCATTTCCTGGTTCTCAGTAAATCCTCTGTGAGCCTCTTTCTAAGGCTGTCTCTACTGCTCTTCAGAAATCTCATCAAAGGACTTTTCTCTCTCTTTTGACTAGGCAAAGGTATTTAAGGTGTTTAAGTCTCTAAATGCTTTAAAAAAAACTTGGTCACAGGTGTATTCTTAGAAATAGAGATATTAGCAAGCAGGGTAAAAGGAAAACTGTACTATACTGAGACTTCTATATGAAAGTCCAGAGGGGAATCACAAGTTCCATTAAGGGTGTTTTCAAAGTGCATTATTTTTAAGAGGCACTATAAAGCTACAGTCACTGATACTGTTGTATTTGGTATTTGGTACACTACTGACTCCTCTAAGCTACTGTTTATATTTTTAACAGTGTGTGTAAATCCTTTTCTAAAGTTATTGGTGCTCTACAAACATATTTTTTCAATTTTTGTTCATATTTTAAAATTTCTTCATTAAGAGAAGAGAAATTTTATATGTATTAGCTATTAACATTTCAGTATCAGCAAGTTACACCAGAAAACTGTGAAAGAGGAGCCAGCCACGTGTGAGTTGTGCTGATGTAATGTATTGTTACAGAGGACAATTTTATCTTCAGTCCACTACCTCAGTTCCTCAGAACCCTTATTTTACAGTAAGAGGCCTTAGCTCTGAAAAAAAAAGTATTGCTAAAAAAATTATTTGGTTTTGGTGTCAAAAGGTAGACTGGTCTAATTACTGTGCCAATTAGATTAGATCAGTCATAACACCATGTGATAGATCTGTTACTAAATGACACCTCTGGAGAGTCCTTTTTTTTTTTTGCTTTTTGAGTGATTTCTAGTCATTGTGTCCAGCACACTGTACCATGCTTCCATGGCACTGAAAGAAGCAAAAAAATTACTGTAAAGTATACTGAAAAACTGCACCTACCTATCTTCACTGCATACCCATAAGAAATAATGATCAAACACAAATATTCATGTAGTGTCAGGAGACATAGAAGGAAATTCTGAAAGGGATTGTGATGACAATGACTGTAGCTTGAAGCATTCAAAATACAAATGTAAACTATTAATCACAATAGAAAGGAAGACATAAAAAGCAGGTTGTTAGTGAGACTCTGCCAAAAGACTAAATAAAGAATTTCAGGCTGAATGTTCCTTCCACGCAGTATATTGGAAACTATAAAATATCAAACATAATATGACAAAAAGCATCTTTCACTACAAAAGCCAAGATGTAATCTTCAAAATGGAAAAGTGGATGAATAATCACCCTTTCAGTCTTGATTGAAAAAATGTGTGTTCTTAGTGGTTACATATACTACTCTGCATTTCATGATTAACTTCACTTAGAGCCGTAAGAGCTCATCAACTCTAAGATCAAAGCACAAGGGTTTCAGCTTTGGCATATCAGGATGGAGACATGTAAAATTATGATGCAGCAGCTTCCCCATCTCTAAATATGGGCTACAACCCCTTTTCTCCTCACAAGAGGTTTGGCAGCAGTTAAATCATTATTGGCTTTAATAATATCTATCATACATGGATATTTCTATTTCCATTCTCAAGTTACTGAGTAAGCATTGTTTTATACTTGAGTCATCCTTTCATTGAAAGTGCCATTGTACCATTTCAATTATCTGTGGGTTTACTATTAATGTTCTCATTGTCATGAAGATGTTCTTTGATAATAGGTATGGTTTGCTGTGTTACTTATTTGACTGACTAAATATTTACAGAGGCAATAAAAACTAATAAAAAATTAAGAATTAATAACTAGAAAAATGCTTTAAATTAGTGGAAATGAGAGCTATATGCAGATGCTAAATGAAGTATTTGGGCTAGAAATGGATCCAGTATTACATGTATTGTTTTTAGAAAAGATCAATGGCTATGTAATATGTCTTTAGTACAAATAAACATGATTCCTGTGGTTTTGACCTTCTTACTGGATAAAAACTTCTATACAAACCTTTGTGTCATAATTTTTTTAACTCGTTACCTTGATAGACCCAAAAAGCCACAGACAATTCTGTTATCAATCAATATTTCTAGCACAGCTGAGCATCTTAAATCTTATAAAATTAGTCAGATTTAGTTGCATGTAAATACCATAAATTCCATTTATATCAATTTATTTGTACACTGCAAATGGATAATACATTATCTTTACTGTGTCTGCTGATGATTTCCTAGAAATAAAGTTGCATAGGTTTGGTGTTACCACACCTAATAGTATTAACTATTGGTGGCCTCTTTGTAAGAACTTGGATTTGAAAGATTTACACTTTGTTTAATCCCATCTTTGTTTTTAGAGATAGTCATTAAAAATATCGACACCAATGAGTTCAGTTGTGTTGTCACGTAAAACTAAGTGTGAGTAAGAGGAAACAAGGAGGGGGCATCTGCATTTCTCTATAACTATAATGTGCCTATCACTGCATAATTTATTTTTAAGCATGTAAAAAAAATTCTTATCACTATGGAAGCAGAAAAAAAAGTGTGTTTCTGCACGAGGGTATTTATGTATGTACAAGCATGCAAGTAACTCAATGGGACATGTTCTTAGTGCTTTAGAACCTATTGCTCTGAAATGATATTCAGATTTTTCTAAGAGAATAATTTCATGTAAATATAAATAAACAGGACCATCAGGCAGTTCTTCCTCATGAGCTAAGATTCCCGGATAATTTTTTCAGAGATTTTTAGACAATAAAAGACACTGATGTGATGTGAACTTCCTCTGAATATTGGTCATCCATCTTCCTCTGGAAGCAGGAAAAGAAATGAAAATTAGGGTCCTAAGTTAATAATAGAAGCACATATTGTAGCCTGCTGACACATTTCTCCCCTAGAGGCTGGTGAGATGATCAAACTGGTTCATCTCTCTCTTTGTCAGTTATTGTTTCAGAGTCCACTTTGAGCATAAGGAAATATCGAACTTGACGCCAGATGAGATTCTGTTCCTTCATATCATATTTCCCTGTGTGATAAGTCCTGACAAAGAAATGGGAACTAGTATCAGAGGTGGCTGTTTCCCAGATATCTATTACTTACCTCCAGAAGGATCTCAGAGAACTGTGTTTCATAACCAATGATTCTGCTAATAACAACTTACACATATGGTGCAGGATATTTCAATCTCATTTTTCATGTTTAGAGACATGAACAGAAATCTTAAAAAAAAAAATCCCTTTTTTTAAAAAAAAGTTTAAGGTCTCCAAGTATAATTTTAATTCCATGCTGAAACAAACTTAAGACTTTTAACCAGTTTACCAAAGGGACCTCTCTTCTGAGGTAGAGACAAATATATCCGAGACAGACTTGCCACCAGTTCTGTGTTCAGATGTTGGAGAAAGAAACAGAGGGGAGAAGTTAAACCACATAAGAATATGTATCTTCTGTGTGTCTTTCACAGCCCATTCAAATGGTCAAAGTTTAGAGTTATATAATTCATCTTTTCCAGATTCTTTCTGGCATGCTACCCCAGTTCAGAACCTAAAATATAGATTCATAAAAATTGTACCTTTTACTTGATTTTGAAAGAAAGACCAGAAAGTACCCTTTCAAATAATTTTCAACTCTAAATAATGATTGCTCACAGCTCAACTTCTCTGAAGTTTCACATTTTTTTTCACATGAAAAGCCCTCTTAATGAAATTTTATTTAGACTAATGAATATTGCTGGGCAAAAGAACCGAAAATGCTGTCAAGTAAACAACAATTGTCTCTCCCAGTGAGCATCTGTGTGCAACTTTGAGGCAAATCATAGAAGATTGAGCATTACATATGATATCAGCCATCTTGGGCTTATTCAGGTCCAAGTTTTCATTCAAGGTAGATTCCAGAGCTTCAATGCATTCATGATATAGGAACCAGAGCATGATCTGAGTGAAAGCAAACTAAATGTGATTTACTGACAAAACACTTGCTGAGGTAAGACACCTCTTGTTTGAAGGTGTGTTGGCACACATGTATCATTGAGTAGTGCGCATTCAGCTTTAGATCATTTGCTACAGAGGTCTTACTGCTACTCCTGACAGCCTTGAATTTTCAGATAGGAGATAAGGTTCAAATGGTTCTTAAGAGACTTAAATGTAGCAGCTGCTCCTATTCAGTCTACATGTGAAGGCTGAAAAATTTAATGTCAACAGTTACATGTTTCCTCAGCACAAAGAATAAACACATGCAAATAGTAGTGATGTGTAAACCTCTGCATTGTCTCCATGGCACCTACTATGTGCAGATCAGTGTACTTCTGACTCGAGCAAATCAGAAGCATAACAGGCCTATGCAAAAGGATTAAAAAGAGACTGAAATCATTTTCAGGAAGAACAAGACAAAAAGTAGGAAGTTCACTGGATCGTTTATGCTACTGTTAGTACTCTAATCTGTCAACATATCCAAAAAAGCTTTTAACTAATTTGGAAGCTGTAACAGGTAAACATATCAGCAGAGAGTTCAGGCTCAGCAAAAGAATCCTACTTCTCAGTTATAGGAGTTTCCCAGTAATGCCTTGCATTTCACTTTCCAGAGCTTGGCGGATAAACTCTGAACAACATCTGTTTCACCTCAGTGTGCTGTATACAGGATTTGGGTGGTTAGTCTTTTGGTCAGTCTTTTTGTTTGATGATTTGGTTGAATTTGCTGAAGAGTTCTTTGTTTATGGGGAAAGATTACTTATGTTCTTATGTTTATGGGGAAAGATTACTATGAGTATGTAGAAGTAATTTTTCACTTAGTAGTTATTGTTGATATTCAGAATGTTAATTTCATCAGTGACTAGTGTTTTATACACCTCTTTAACAAAAGCACTGCTTATGCTATCAGCTGAGATTCCCAAAGAAAATTTATCTTATATATGCAGAGTTTTATATATAAATTATAGTAGAATATGTTATTAAAATATAATGATATTACTGCAAGAAATGTACTACTATAAGCTGTAATTATAAGTCATGATTTATTGCATATAACAATCTTATTTACTTTATATTGTATATTTATATTGTGTATTTAAAAATTATTGTTACTCTCATTTATATTCATTTGACAGAAAAAGGTGTTCCCCAAACTGTATTTCTATTAGAAATTTTAGTTTGACTTGCTAAAACTTTTTTCAAGACTCTGAATTAGTCTGGGTCTGCTGTGCGTTTATATGCTGATTGCTGGATCTAAGATAATAACAATAATTCTCATTTTGTGTGAAGATAACCTTGCACAGAAGCTGGAATATTGACTTAAGTACACAACTATCACCACTCCCTGCTGGTCTGGTTATTGAGCCACAGGTCTTATTTAGAATGCTGTCATTATGGGGCAAACATTTAAGAAAAGAATATAGTCAAAAAGCTAGTCTACATTATGGATTTTTTCTACAGGTATTTTTGCACCAATATACGGTATATTTACTTGCTTTAAAACACGATCCTCACCCAAAAGGCTTTGTCTTGGTTTTTAACTGTACTGAACACTAAAACAGTAGAAATTCATGTTTCGCTAAAGAAGACTTCACTAAGAGACTGAAGTTTTATTCAGGGACCTTCACATCCTTTTTTAATTGTGGGTCCTAGAACTGCACACAGAATTTGTGCTGAGGCTGCACCAATGCTGAGCACAGTGAGATAACTCTTTTGACAGTCTGGTGATGCTGTATCTGGTTTTCCGTCTTGACAGACTTGGCTGACTCATATTGAGTGTACTGTTGACCAGCACCTCCAGACCCTTTTCTGCAGGGCTGCTTTCAAGCAACTCCTTTTCCTTGCACTTGTGCCCAGCATTACTCCATTTTAGGTGCAGAATCTGGCACTTCATCTTGTTAAATTTCATCCCATTATTTATAGGCCAATGCTCCAATCTGCAACCCACTGCAAGATCTGTTGCTCTCCATGAGAATCAAGAGCAACTCCCATTTGGTATCATCAGCAAACCTGCCAGTAGTGCACTCAACTTTGCATCCAGACTGTTGGTAAATATACTGAACAGGACAGGCCCTAGAGTTGAGCCCTGAGGAACACCACTGATGATCAGTCTCCAGACAGATGTAGCCCCAGTCTCTACAACCCTTTGAGCTCTGCCCTTCAGCCGGTTCTTCACTCAGCGCATCATGAACCTGCCCATCCCACAGCTGGGCAACTTGTGTGGAAGAATGCTGTGAGGGACAGTTTTAAAAGCCTTACTAAAATCCAGTAAAACTATATCCACTGCTTTCCCTTCATCCACCTGATTGGGGACCTTATCACAGAAGGAAAAGAAGTTCATAAAGACTGTATCCTGTGAGAGGGACCCCAAGGTGGAGCAGGGCAAGAGCATGAGGAGGAAGGAGAAGCAGAAACAAAGACTTATGGACTGACCACAAACACCATTCCCCATTCTGTGCTGCGGCAGCTGAGCCAGCAGCTGTGATGGCCAAGGGGCCAAAGAGCTCCAGTGCAGGAGAGGCCCACTGGTGGGCTAGCTCCAAAGTTTAAGATCACCCCCTGACTCAGGGAGAAAAGCCTCCCGCATCAGGTTTTGTGATTCTATGCAGCTTTGGTCTGTCTGGTTGGCCAGTTGGCCATATGCCCTTTTTACCCCTTAAAAGGTTGTTGTTATATTACCCTGCCTTCCCTCTGCCCCTGTACCCTCAGACCACTGGTTACTGGTGCTCTGCCCACCTCCTTTCTGTGCCCCTATATAAGTTTGTCACGGCCCTCAGGTCAGGTTCGTCGTCCATGGATCCCTTTGTTGCAGTTTCACAATAAACCCTTTGGAACTCTATACAAAGAGCTGCCTCCTGACTCTTTGCCTCTGGTAACGTGTGAGCTATCCAGCTTAGTGTGAGTGTGTGCTTTCGTGCCTGCACTGGCATGGGTGTGAAAGTCGGCCTGCTAGCGTGCTAAGCGGCACCGCTGGAGCGATCTCTTGCCAGGGACACTTGGGATAACGCAGTGACCTCTCCACCGACCACCTGCACAGCGTTAATTCTGCATTGTCCAGAGGGAGAAGGTAGAAGAGTCATGAGTGAAGATGAGCCTGGGATAGAAGGGAGATAGGCGGGGAAATATTTTTAGACTCATTTTTGTTTCTTATTATCCTCCTTCGTTTAATTGGAAACAAATTAAATTCATTTTCCCAAGTTGTTCCTGTTTTTGCTGTGACAGTAAATGCTGAGTGGTCTTCCTGTTCTTATCTAAACCCGTGAGCTCTTCATCTGTCATGCTGATGGAGGGGAAGTGGTAGATTGGTTTGATGGCATCTGGAGACCAGCCAAGGTCAAACCACCACAATATTCAAAAAAAAAGAGGGAAAAAAGGAAGAGTTTTCTGATTATCTAGAATATACTGTAGTACATCTCTGGACTGTAGTTAAACTTTCCTCACAGACCTCAAGCAAAGTTAATGTATCAATCATATCTGCATGGTTTCTTGAACTTCCTGTTGAGTATCTTGGTACTCATGTAAAAAAGTGGTAGTTTTTCAGCACTACGTCCTATTTAGTATGTAAGGTCTTTTCTGTTTTCCTAAACTAATCTGTTTTCATCTAGATAGCTGAAATTCTGAAAATAGTGTGTCTGCATTTTCTACACAAGGACTGAGATATATTTCCTGTGGCAGGTATTTGCTAGGAATCTAGGCTAAATTCTTCAGTGAGTCATTCGTCACACTCATTTTAGGTCCCTAATTTATGGGTGTTCCTCTGAATTGTTTTTTTGAGGTACTACTCTCTGTTCATTCCATAGAGAGAATATTTAGACAAGAGTTTCAAATTACAGGCGTAGTTTTCAGAAAGGAAGATAAGGCAATGGTAACTTTTCTTACAAAATATAGGGAAGATAATTGAGATCAAGATAAAGAAGCATGAGAACATTGAGTGAGAGTAAAGTTTTTCCTTTGTGTTTTTGCACTTTGACATTAGGAAAAATGAAAGACAACATAAAAACCCCTCAACTTTCTTGAAGGTTGTTGAAGCCTGTGTAAGTGAAGTTAATTCTATCTTTAAGGGAAAATTTGAATACCACATCTGTCCCTTGTGTATGCTAATGATTTTGACACTTATAAATAAAATGAATAGTGCAGTGCAGAATAATTGCTTATTTCCAAAAACTTCATAAAGATTTTTATTATGTATAGTTACCCTATGTGCTTGGATGAGTGCTTTAAAGTCTCCCTCAGCAGGCATTGATACAGTAGACCATAGCAGCACTAAAAAAAAACCATTATAGCCTATTATGTCAATGAACTGTGCATGAGGAATTTCCTTGGTAGTATTTATTGGTGCAATACACCATGACAACCGTAGAATGTATGATTATGCATTTGATGGAGGAATCATAACAGTTATATTAAGATCTCATGGAAATTAAGTAGCACTGTCCCATGCACTTCAACCAAAATCATAATAGCGCTAAAGTGTCTCCTGTGATCACCATGGAGGAAATTGAGAATAATTGTTACTGTGGCAGACCTGATCTTTGAGTATGAGGTTTTCCATTATACATTTTTTTCAGCAAATGCTAAAAAACCTGTTAAAATGTGCAACAAGTTTTTGTTTAAAACTCCAAAAGCCATGAGACTCAGACTGGTTTTTCTCTCCATATTTAACTAATTACATTGGACCTTGAAGTATTTTAGGGGTCTAAAAAGACTGTGTGATCTTATTGACTATGTGTGCCATAATCCTCCCTAAATACAAAAGCTGTGTAAAAATAATCCAACAAAAGCCAGGAACTACAGAGCTAAGGCTTCTTATTCCATCCCTAATACATTCTACATGTCTGGGGGTTGCATTTGATTTTCTTTGGTTATGGGCACACTGGCTAGTAAAATACCGAGCTGATTCCGGACGAGACGTTGTTATGACTCTCCTTTTTACCCTCTTCCTGAGAAGGTGGAGGATTGTGCAGTTTTCACGAAGGTGTTGCTATTTAGTGCAAAGTGTAGACTTAGCATAGGTTTCCAACAAAAACTCCTTCAATATAATCTATTTTTACAAGAATTAAGACCCAGTGTTCTATGTCTCCACAAATGCCTTATATGGAGTTCCTAAAAAGAAATTAGGTTTCCCAAATCTCTAGTCACTTCTGAATCTTTCTGAAATCTGTACTGCTGTAGGAAAAAGTGAACAAATATAAAAAGGTTATATGGTTCTTCCTCATAGCCAGAGCAAGAGCCATTAGAGATGTTATTCTTTATAACAACTCTTAGAGAAGACTGCTGTAAAGGACAAATTCTGCAGTGAGATTGAAATCTCAGGGTGCTACATGAAGTCCCTCAAGTATACAGAAACAGCACATAAAAAAATTCTTTCCATATTGGAGGAAACACCAGTGATTTTGTCAAAGTGAACATTTCCTTTCAGAGAATGGAAAAAAAAATCAACAAACACTAATTGACATTTTTATTCTACTCATATAATCCTTTATGTGAAAAGGTAAAATCATTCTTCACCCTTTCCTTGCTTTTTTTTTTTTTAATTATTTTTTTATTTTGTTCAGGTTGATACTTTTTTTGCATAAACAGCTTGTCTTTTTTTTTGTTTGGTTGGTTTTTTTCCTTCTCAATGGAAAGGATATTTCACAGTGAGATCTAGCTTTTCTTCTGCTCTAAACTAATTTACATATGTGCAAAGTGGGTGAAAAATAATTTCATCGCTTGGTTGGTTAAAATTTTTGAGTAGTCTGTGCATGAGTAACCAAATTCTGAGACAGTGGATAATCAGGGTGAAAATACATTTTAAAAAATAACAATTCACTAACTTTTTAAAATTATTAATTATACATTAGATAATGGGAAAAAGCTATGAAGCAGCTAAGTGTGTACAACACATTTTGCAAAATTCACTTCTGCATTCATGTTACTAAAGTTAATCTGGGAATAAATTTATTCCCCAAATTGATACAACAGCTTCCTTTGATACAGCAAAAGGTTTCTGTATGGAAACCACTGCTGAAAGCCTCTGTTTGTTAACTACAAGACAGTGCCTTGGGAATACAGTGATATGCTTTTTCAATCGGAAGTTGAGAGCTCCCTATAGCCAGGCTTGTAGAAGTTCAGCCTCTTTTTAACAGTGGAGTTTAGAAAGGAAGCAGTGAAGGAACAGAAGCGTTTTTGTAATATGGTCCTTTTAAAAAACATGCTCTTTCAGAAGTTGTCAAAAAGTAATTGAAGCTACCTCTGTAGCTTGATAAAAGAAATAATTTGTTTTGCTATTAATATCTGTTTTGATAACAAAAATTCTGAACCAAAATTATCCAATCTTTTAAATTAGTTCCTATATTATTCAAAATAGCATCCAGCATTTGAAGGGGGTAAATACAATCCAAAAACTAAAATGAAAATGAAGTTGTTCTTTCAAGGATGGAAATATAGGCCCTAAATGGACTTTTTAAAGAATGACAATAGTCCTATGTAGCCCCTTTTGCAGAACATTAAATAGGATCAAAATATTATCCTAAAGATTGCAAAAGAAAGTAGCAATTACAGTTTAATCATCCCAGTTGCAGAGCTTCTACTTGCTTGTTTCCACATCCTGCACTTATTGCCTAGCACACCACTGTTTCCTACACCGTCGTAATAAAAATAAATATAAAACATATGCAACTGGCACTTGGACTTGGTTTTCAAAAACTTACAGCTTTCATGTTGTTCACCAAAGATGTAGGGGAGAAAACGGTTCTGTGCTGTTTGTGACTCCCTAAAGGGTCCTTGTAGAAAATTTAATGCAAATGTTATTCTATTTTTATTTCACATACTGTGCTCATAATAACTGAACAAATTATTGATTTTCAGTAGGGAGATTATTTAAAACACTTATTCTATGCTTTCTGGATACTAACCATAAGCATGAAGAGCACTCATTTAAAATGTGTAACTTATTATGTCACTGGAGAAACTGCTGAGTTTACAATAACATGCTACTGAGTTTTGACATCACTGCCCTGGTCCCTATATTTAAAACAATTGAAATATTTATAAGATTTCTACATATAATTTTACAATAGTTTAGTTTAAAATTACTATATATTTCAGGTTATTAAGTGCTTCACCCGTGGGACTCATGGCTGCAAAAATTAAAATCATATTACCATCAGAAATGTCAATAACTCATTCTTGGGGAAAAAAAGGAAGAAGGGAAGAAAGGAAGAAAGAGAGAAAGAAAGAAAGAAAGAAAGAAAGAAAGAGAAAGAAAGAAAGAAAGAAAGAAAGAAAGAAAGAAAGAAAGAAAGAAAGAAAGAAAGAAAGAAAATAAAAGGCCTAGATAGAAAACAAATCTGTACTTTCTAGATTGGGTAAGGTATTTACAATATTACTAATGAATACAATGTCAATAAGATAGAACTTCACAGACATAAATTTATGCTATGCATGTGGCTTCAGAAACATTAATACATCAGAAAATAGAAAAGGAAGACCTAAGTTCTGGCAGTCATCTAAATGTCAGCAAATAGTGATATATAGGGTATACTTAGCTCTGTAGTAGTAAATTAACTAAATAACCTAACTGTGTTCAAGAGTAAAGGGGCAGAGAAATTTACCAGCATGCTTTGGAAGAGCCATTATTGAGTAGCAGAGCAGGAAAAAGAACTTTTGCCTTTTTTCCGTATTTCCATTTAGAAATCTTTTTCCTTGGAATGAAGTTCAGTAAGGAAGGAGTAGCGAGGAAACTGTAGAACTTGCAATGGAGAGGAGTAGCAACTTTGAGAGGTACAAACGTGACTGGAGGCTTAGTGATGGGGGAGACCATTGTTGCTGTGAAACAGAATAAAGTGCTTGCAAAAGCAGATCTGCACTTGCAAACATTATCAGATATACCTTTTCAGTAATGTTAAGCTTTTTGTTAGCTGAACATAAGGAGGATAGAGTGCCTCTGAAAACACATATGGCACTCTGGAGACAGGTGGGACAAGGATGATGCAACAAACTCCCTGGTTATCAGCTTGCATGGAAGAGCAGAAAGAGGGGCATATTTCTCAAGATATAGAGGCTCTGAAGTCCCAAAACACAGAGGATGGTGAAGCTTACAAATGCCATCCCCTCCTGCATTTCGTTTGCCTTGATACCCAGTTTTCCAGCCACATTCACAGACTGACACCTTCCCTTGTTTTAGGCCCATGCACTCAGCTCCACCTCACCTGCACCTCTGTCTCTACATCCTCCTGATAAAGAAAATTCTCATGGCCTGGTCACCCACTGCAAACATATTAACTATGTTTGCTGCTGACTCACAGTATACATTAGTTAAATAACTGCTATGCAAGGTGAGCAGTTTGCACAACTATTGCAAAGCTCAGGACACTTGTCAGAATAATGATTTTGCTGGTCTGTAGTAGTCACACCCCAAATTAACGCCAGACAGAATTATTTTGGACTGAAAGATCAGAAACATTTCTTAGAAATTTTACAGCAGAAGTGTGTTATGATGCATGAGTGGCACAATCAGAATGACATAGAAGACACACCTGTTATATGAATGAGGACTGATCACTTCTACTTGTGGTCTTTCCTGCCATTTAATATAAGGACACATTAATGTACATCTAAATGTTACAGGGAATTTCCTATTGCGAGGAAGTCTGTCTCTAAGTCTAGCTAACAAAAAAGAAATGCTAGCAAGGGCAATCCTCTGTTAATTCACTCTGCAACAGGTGGGACCTCTTTTATTTTTATTGACAAACCCTCTACCACCGAACCAGAATTTCTGTGCATAAAAGTATTTTGAAACCATATCATGTGTCTCAAATTAGATTGTAGATGTTGAAATGTATGTTGAAATATAACATAATACAATTCCTCACTCTCCAGATTTTCTTTCCTTGTGTTTCAATGAAAGGACAGACTCAAATTAACACCAGTGAAGGTCATGAGTCACCTATTTCATGTAGTAGTATCTGTCAAGAGAGAAATTTTTCAGATAATTCAGTCTATGTGCGTGAAATGTAATCTGTGTAATTTCTGACCACTGAAGTTGAAATTATGTTGAGAGGTAATTTTTTTAATGCAGACATTAATATTGCTTCCTATTAATTCTGTTAAGTGATGTGGTAAGAGAGACTCTCCAAAGATTGCTTTGAACCTTTATGTGATCAACACAAAAATGTTAGTAGAATATTTCAGCTTTTTACCTTATGACTCTATTATTCATTTGCACCTAACTACAAAAGTGCCACATCCAAACTTATCTATTGAAATATGCCATTGTGTGATATATTTGGTCCCTTTATTTCTCTTGTAAAAAACCAAATTGCCCATCCTCAGGCTTCCAGTTGACTGCTGGAATGTAGCTGCAACTACATTTTTTTCTTTGCAATAAATGGCACCAAGTCTGAACACATTTATAAAAATCTGTATTTGAATGATATCAAAAGCCAGACCCTCATGGCTTTTGATAGTTGTCACTCGTGGTTTTAACTTATTCTCTTTCAATATGATATTATCTTTATTAAAAGGAAGTAATGGATTATTAAAATAGGCATATAAATAAAGGGAGGATATAAGTGTTTGGTAGAGAGGGAGTAGCAGCTTTATTCTGTTTTATTCCCACTGAAAACTTATCATTTGTTCCCGAGACAAGGGATTTCTCTAATTACTATTAATAAAATGAAAGGAATAAGAGAGGTTCGCATCTACATTTTTAAGTAAATTTTTTTCAGCCTACAAATGAAAACCATCACCAAAATTAAACCTAACTTTTGTACCCTACTACAACAGTCACTAGTTCACAATCTGTAGTGAAGAAGGCATAATGAAATTTTCCTGAATGTATTGAAATTTCTGATAATGATTGAATTATCATTTGTATTTCATGTCTTAAAAAATAATTTTTGTTCTTTGTTGAGCGCTCAATGTCATCTTTCCTTTTGTTAGAAAGTAAATTAAATAACTCAAAGAAGCTTTGTGCAGAAATGTTTGCTCCTTTGTTCAGTCCCAGAATGTTGGGAATACAGATAGCCTCCTTTCTTTGTAACAGCAAGTTTAATAGCTTTGACAAGAACATGAGAAGGATAGTTGTGAGCAAAGACAAAATGCAAATACTATGGCTAAGGGCCCGGTTAAGGAACAGCTAGTGTGAGTTCTTATTACCATGTCAAGCTTTGCTGAAGTCATTTCAAGCTCCAAAATATTTATTTTGAAATTGATTTGAAAAAAAAACTGAAAAATAAAATAAATTTGGTCTACTTGCCACTACTTTGCTGATAATATGACATACAAACCAGCTTTTTCCTGAGTTCAGAAGGGATAGGCTTCAGCTGCTTTTCAGCAGAAATTACGAAATGAGTGCTTCCTCTAACTGGGCAAGACACTAATATCTTATAATGTACAAATAGCAAAATCTTTATGAAATCATTTTGACTTTTCTTTGTTCTCCTTTGAAATCACACAACAACAATTAAGTATAAAAATCTATAGGAGTTTGGCACATAAGCTGCCAGATCCACAAACTGTAGGACTTCAGGGGATTTAGTTCAGACTATTCATAATTTGCATAATTCTTATCAGTTATTGTCCAATTTGGAGGTGCCTAAACTGTCTAGATTATTTTTTTTGTCAGGCTTCTAATGTTGCAGAAAATATTGAGTCCTTAGATCACAGTGGAACTCACACAGTCCAGAGAAACTTGCTAGGCTGATTGAATGGATATGATCTGAAAATTCATGTTGGACCAAGAAGAGCACTAGTTCCACATCCAGTGACCCAGAATTTAGAGCAGCTTAGAACGTTCCTCAACTTAGAACGTTCCTCAAAAGATTATGACTTTAACACATCTTCCCTGAAACTCTTGGTCAATGAGGATATTGGGCTTTTATGTCAAATTTTTTATTTAATTGCAGGACACTCATTTCATGAAGGAATGCTCAGCATCCTTCCTTCTTGAGTTGTGTTAAGCCTAATAGGGCAGTTGGTCTTTTCTTTCTGTGTATCAATCACAGCAGGCTCTGTTGGAAGCAAAATGATTTAACATGACACTGGCCTGCCGGAGGACTCCAGTATGAACTTCAGCTCAGAATGACTCAGTAATGTCAAGACTTGGCTAGTTGATTCCCACAGCTTTAGCATAAACTAGAATGTGCACTGAGTGTTATCATGAGAAAGCTAGGCAAGCTAGGCAACAAAATATTTCAGTTTTCCCACACTTATAGGTGAACAGTAGTATTGTGGAAAGAAATTTGAAGGTATTCAAGTAGCAGTGAAATGCCTTAGTTTTTAGAAAGTTTTGTATTATTACTTTTTATGTTCTACTTAAAGAAATCCAACAATAAGACACCACTCTAAAGATCTGCAATATCTATGGGGCCCCTCTCCATACTAAGAGAGGGCCTTTGTCCAGACAAGCAAGTTTAGATCTTCATTGTCAAGAAAGTATCTAACTGTTATTAAACTTCAGTGAAATATTTCTGACTTAATTGAGCAATGGAAGATGGCTAAAACAAGTCATTAAGGTCTAGAACCTTCTGATTATCTAGGCATCTCAATGTCATTGGTCTCAGTAGTACAGAGTCATGTGTCAGATGTGCTGAAGGATCTGCAATATGTCAGAACCACCTTTGAAAAATGACAGTAACGTCTGAAACCTTCACAGAGGGGATCTGCGTATTAGGGTTACATAAATGTGACTACACTCCTTATCTTTCCAAAGCTGTTCAAAAGTCAAGTAGGAAGGCCAAAAGAAATGAAATTTCACAAAGTGTTTCCATTTCAAGCGTATATCCCATCCAGAAAAAAAAAAGGCAAAGCCAAAAACCAACAAGGCCTGTTTATTTTTCCTCTTGTATTATCTTGAGGTAGAGATGCTGCCTGATGGTTGGCCTGGAGCATATCACAATGAATAAGTACAATGATCAAGACTTTTTTTACTTGAACCTAGCTCATAGTTCAGCTGCCAGTCCCTCTAGCCAGTCCCAGGGCTTTATGGACCTGCAAAATTTGCTTAGGCAGCAATTTCACTAAGAAGGAAAGGAAAAAGAAAAATACAGGAAGCTAACGGTGTTTTGTTTAAAATAGGAGCACAGATCACATTCTAGCAGCACCTAAACCTACAATGCTGATAACACTGTCAGTACGGAAACAAATAATCATTTTAGAGAAATGTGATTTAATTTTCCTTTCCTAAACAGCTCCAAAAGAATAAGCATGGAGAATAGCTTAGGTACCTTCTTCCTCTTTATCTCTTGCGACAGAAAGCTTTATGGGTTTGTAAGCCGTTCCTACTGTCCCCCAGACTTTGTCACTATTGGTGAGACAGCAGAGGTGGAAGGTACACAGAAGAGTGTTGACAGCTCTGCTTGGCTGTGTTATTTTTCTCCACGTGTAATACCTGTGATGTCGCATTGATATAACTTTCTTTTCGCGGCACTCCTCCATTTCCTGAGTTATACTGACTGCCCTTCAAAATCACAGCCTGGAGGTAAATCAGCAGTGTCTACTGTGCCTATTTTAAACAAAACTACCAGAAAGATGCCTCATGAAAGCATTCTGTATGGTAACACCCTGCCAAAAATGGGCCATCATACTCAAGAAGCAAGCTTAGTCAAGTCTGACTACGTTTCAGGAATGTAGAATTTTGATATTGCCCTCCTTGGTGGCAAATCCTGCTTCTCGCAATCATCGCTTGGTGAGGTGTTCCACATTCTGTGATCCAACAGCTCAGAACTAATACTGCTTTATATTAAACTGTAATCTAAATTATAACTGCTTCAGGGATCACTTCAGACTATGATTACAGGTTGCACTACCAAAAATCAGTGATACAGGTGTTAAATTATCATGATAATGGTCTCCTGGTGCAGAGAAACAACCCAGAATATATTTCAGCTCCATTTTCATAACACTTCGGAAGATCCTTTTGCATGGAAGAGGGCGAATTCTTCCTGTTTCGAGAAGCATAAACAGCTGGTGACCTCCTCTCTCTCTGCGTTATCATACAGCATTTTAACTTTAGTGGAGATTGCAAATAATTATCATAATAATTATATTTATTACAGCACTGCAGAGCTGATTTGGAACTCATCAGGTAATATGAATTACTTTTTAAAATAAAGACTTAGGATAAACCAACAGAAAAGAAGCTGTGAAAGCCATCTAACCAATGTTTAGTTAGATGCATTGTACATCTACTGAACTAGTCATATCTAGGTCTTTTATATATATCAAGAGGAAAAAAGAGAATTTAATGAGCACTATGCTCCTGACTTATTTTAGAGAATTACTTTACTAGGAGACAAACTGCACCCAAGACTTTCTATTTCCTTCTTGTAACTACAAGTGAAGTTGAAGGTGCCTGCTCTGGATCCAGACATATTCATAAGATGAATCTCATCCACACTGTCAACCTAGCAATACTTCTAAATGGTAGGCTTCACTGCAGGGTCAATCCAGTCCAGCTGTGGACAAAGAAGCACTGTTGTGAAACAGCTAAACCCCCACAAAATCAGAAGTATTTACTCTGCACTGGATGGTTTTAGTGGGAAGGGAAGGAGAGAGATAAAGGCCATTAGTCTGATAAATCCATGTTCATTGTTAGCTGGCTCCACAGTGTTTCAACTGAACTGCTTTCAACACCTGAACAAGCACCATTGCCTGCACAGAGCACAGCCATCACCATTCTACGTGTTCTAATACACCTCTGCTCTATCCACACTGATAAGTTAAATGTCTCTGTGTCTGTTTTCCAGCACTGAGGCAACTGGTGTGGGACAGCCGTAGTTTTTATGCTGTTGTCCACATAACAACAGTGTTGCTTTCTAAACATGCAAACAACCTGCAACCCTTGCTTGCTCAAATTCCTGAGCCTGGTGAAATAAAAGGGAATGCTGTCAAGTGGCCAAAATTATTCCTGAGACTTTCCATCAATTTAGCAACAGAGAGAGCCAGGGTCTTGGGGTCACTTGCAGGTCTTACTCTCCATGCCCAGACTCCCTCAGGGATTCCACCTACCCTGCCCACAACTTCTGTTTCAACCCCAGTTGAACTGGCAGAAGCTTTTTACAGTTGCTGCTAGACCTTCTGCTGAGCAAGAACCTGACAACACATTCTTTGCACCAAATCTCTTATGAGAATAAATTCCTTCATTGAATTAAGACTAATGTATATAGTTGCAGCTACTATTTGGTGGAGCAAAAATGGAATGTAATCCTGTGTCTTATTTTCTTTCAGGAATTCTTTCAAGAATTTTTAAATCTGTTAGCAGCACAAAGATGTTTAGAGATAAGTCTGTTACTTGATGAAGTCTCTGTCTCTAACACTGATGATGGACACTAGGCTGCCTGGAACCTTGCTTTGAAAGACCACAACTAGGGGGATGATAAACTCCCACATGAATCTGAACTTGTCTGAAGACTTGCTGTGCCACCTGGATGCATGTGAGGCTTCATGGGAATCATCGCAAGGTACTGAAAGAGCTTGGTGATGTTAGTGCAGGACCTCTCTGCTATCTTACAATGCTCTTCAGAGTCTGCATGTTCCCCTGGAATGAAGGTTGGCAAATGTTGTTACAGTCTTCAGGAAGGGTAAGAAGGAAGACCCTGGTAATTACAGGCCTGTCAATCTCCCTTCAGTGGTAAAATTATGCAGTTACTGACATTTACTGAAAAGCACTTGAGAGAAAACATGGTTATATTATAGCCAACACAGGTTCATGAGGAGAAAGTCCTGCTTAACAAGCTTAATTTCCTTTCGTGACAAGGTGACCCATCTAGTTGATCAAGGGAAGCCACAAGTGTTGTTTTATTTTAGCAAAGCTTTTGATACTGTCTCTTGTAGCATTTTTCTGGACAAGAGGTCTATTCAGCTTAAAGAAGAGAACGGGTGACCTCATCACAGTCAAAAACTTCCTCAAGGTGGGCTGTAGGAGGGAGCTGCTGATCTGCTCTCTCTGGTGACCAACAATAGGATTCGAGGAAATGGAATGAAGCTGCACCAGGGGAAGTTCAGCTTGGACATTAGGAGAAGGCTCTTCACTGAGAGGGTGGTCAGTCACTGGAACAGGGTCCCCAGGGAAGTTTTCATGGTCCCAAGCCTAGTAGAATTCATAGAGTGCCTGGATGCTCTTAGCCATATGATTTAGTTTTAGGTAGCCCTGCGAGGAGCAGGGAGTTGAAATCAACATTCCTTGTGGATCCCCTCCAGTATGAGATATTCTGAGTCTATGCCTCAAAAACCAATATGGAAACTACACTGATGTTCCAAGACTCAGGTTTTAAAAAGCCTCAAATGTAAAAATGGGTTCATGCTAACAATTATTATAAGCCATTTACTCCTAATGTTCTTTTGCCAATATGAATTTCTAACAATATAATACTGTTTTGTAATACTAGTACATTTGCATACTTGCTGTGAAGGTGTTCCACTTGCTTGTATTTGGCAGTGAAATTTTAAGTCCCTGTATTATCCATGAACAAGGTGATGTAGTAATACCAATTTAATTCTTCAGAAGACGGACACAAAATTGAGTGTGTTGCTGTCTGTGGAAGTGTTTATCCAATTTAAGCTTATTCTCACTGAGGTCATTTCAGTCTATTGAATAGCTCATAATGCACAAAGCAAGACAGACTTAACAAGGGAAAGAAAGAAGATTAAACAGAAAGAGAAGGATTACTTAAAGAAGATGTGCTGTGGTGAGGAGGAAGCTTTGAGCCTTGTAAACTGCAAGATTTGACTTACAACTCATCATGCTGCACTTATGTGTCACATATGTACATGTACAAATATCGGCAGCACTGAGCTAGTGGCCATCAATACGTTCTGACTTCACAGAACACTCAATAGTAGAATTTATAATTCAGCTATTTTCAGAATTATATTTAAAGAACTGTAATCTTTACTTAAAGAACTTCAAAGCACATATTTTCTTCTAATAGGCAGCACCTGCAACACATGAAAATGATTTGTTGGAATTACTACATTTTTCTAATGTTACAGGGACAATTGGCTGTACCCATATGCACACTTAATGCGTCTTTCAATGAACAAATACATAGAATTTTCAAGGTGATTCATTCATGAAAAAAGAGGGTAAATGTTCAGTAGTGCATTATAAACATAGTTAATGATCTCAGAAGAGATCTACAACAGTGCTGGACAAGATAAAGATAACAGACTTAATAGCTTTGGCCTTCAGAATATTTAACATAAAACCATTTGGTAAAAATTACCTCAGTGACATATCTATATGATACTTTATCTTGAGCTGAATACCACAAAATTTTCCATTTCTATGAGTATATGGGTATGCCACAGAATGCTAAATTTTTTCATCCAATTTCTCACAACTGCACAAATAAAATACTGTATTCACCATTCTTATTCTGTTATAAAGAAAACAGTTGGGTGTAGTCCAGATTTCTAGACCTAAATCTGTCCAGTGACAACATAAATTATAGCACTTGGAAACAACTGTTGCAGTATATCTCCTCAGACTGCATTCAATGTAAGGACCTGGTTACTATTAAGGATAATTCACATTTGTAAGACTTTGAAAGCAGAGGAACTCCCATGACAGAGAAGACAAATGAGAACAATGGTGTGTGGTGACTTACATACCATTTACCATCCTATGCACCTAAGGGCCATTAAAATTCACGTTAAACCTTACAAAAAGTTTCTATGAAGTAAATAGTTTTATTACTCCTACTTTACAAATGAGGAAACTGAGGCCCAAAAGGAACAATCAGTGTTCTTAATGACACACACAAATTAATGCAGTGAATCACTACAGACCTATAGTTTGAGCTGATAAGTTTCAATCTCAGTTCAACACTTTGAGAAATAAATACCACATGCTTCCTTTCATTAAATTACACCTTGTATTATTGTTGTTGTTTTTGTTGTGATTAGAAGGAAAGTTTATTAGTGAGAAAGTAAGGTTTTCGCAATTGAAAAATTCTCAAAAATGAAAAATTCTCCAGAGAATCAACAGTGATAAAACTGAAGTCTTGACACAGGACTGAAACCCCTGAAGCTATTTCCAAACCTTCAGGAAATTCTAGCATACTACTTGCTGTATTTCCATCCTGTAATAAATTACGAGCATGACACACAGTGATAAAAGCCACAGTTTATAACTTAATTTCCATTTTTCCAAATATTCTTGCAGGTCATCCAGCAAATGATTGAAAGCTAAGTTAACAATTCCTGTAGGTCAGTACAGTTTAGCAAGGAGAGGAAAAGACAGAAGTGGAACAAGTAAAACTTTCGCAATCACCAATTTCTCACCTTCAGGGAAGGATGCTAGTGGTCAGAAACACTGCTCAGAGAAAAAGTGATCTGCTACACAATATCCTCTGCACCCTTCTTGTGCACTCTTTGTTTGCAGTGAGTGGGAAAGATCAGAAATTGATCCTATAAATCAACAACTGTGACTCAGAAGTTGCAGCAACTCTGCAGCCTGATGCTTTCTAGGATCCAGTAGTTCCCTCCTCCAAGAATAGGCATTGGAATTTTGATGAAATGTTAGATAAATTCCTGTTTTCTGTAGAAAGACCATCACAAACTAAAGACAGACAGAAGGTGAACAAGCACTGTGCAAATTCCCAGTGCAAACTTATCAATATGGCTTATTTCTGATTAGCAAAAGTTTGCATTCTCTCTCTTCTCATCAATGTAAATTGCTAGATATCCTCTGTTACTCCAAAGAAAAGCAATATTTAATATATGAACTGTATTTGCATTCTTTCTGGTCATCTCCAGATGTCCCATCAAAGTCTTAGTACTGATGTTAAACAAATCCTCACATGGAATCACATGCAAGTCAGTTGATTGTAATAAATATGTTCTAAGTTGGGTTGTATTTGAAAGACAAAGGTACAACTTTTTCTTTTGAGGGCCTTCTGTGGTCTCTGAATGCAACAGCACACAGCAAAGAGGATGTTCTTCACTTGATAAAATAAATATTTAAATATCCAATGTATTTAAGAGAATACCAATCATCTAAAGTGTCTGAACAAGAACTTTTAACTTTACAAGAGAATGTTGTGGCTTTTTTTCTTTTCCTGGTGCAAAACCTAGTGAGGTTATTGGCCGTTTCTGGCATGACCTGTTATAAAAATTGCAGATGAATTTAATGGGTTTATATGCATTCATGTGAAAGGAAGCTTTATTAGAATTTAGGTATTTCAATCTTTCAACACCAAAGTTATTGTGATATTTTATTGTCTAATGAATTAGTCAGAATTTTGTCTGCTCTTTTGAAAAAAAGATTCATCTTACACATTTTTTTCACTGACTCATTCTTGCTGAGTGCTCTACTTTCATCCTTGTCTAGATGGCTATCTGTGTGCGGTTACTAATTGTTTCTTATGACTTCATTGGTGTACTTCAGCTGAGAAAGCAGTTCAGTACTTTTTGTGATTGACACATTCTATAGATTTATTTACCCCATATTTTCTGTTCTTTTCCTAATAAATGTTTTTAGCACAGTCACTGCTGACCTAAATGCTTATTGCTTTTGTTCTGCCCCATTTCTTTTATCAATGTGCCCACTCCATCCATTCACCGTATTTCATAAGGGTGTTTTTATAATAGTTTTTTATCCTTTTTTGCATTTTTAAAAAATTTCTTTTTTATTACTTTTATGCAGATGTACCGTGGTAAGGTCACATTTTATGAAAACTACTTGTATTATCAATGATTGCTTACATTATTGCCACTATTATGTATATAACTTGCTACAGATATTTATTAAAAAGGCACTGATACTTTCTGCCATACATGGGAAGATTAAATTTTTATATAATATATATTTTATATTATATATATAATTTTTACATATTATGTTTATAATAAATTATATTTTATATACTTTATATTTTTATATATTTTACAATATTTATAAAAATATGTGAAAAAAAATTCTGGTTTATGTTCATCTGTGCTTCGTATTTCTCAACCAGTTTGCACAGTTTTCCTGTATGTGAAAATATGGATGATATCTGGCATGATATCTGGCTTACCACCTCCAAGAAAAACACATTGCACATCAAATAGTCTGCAACAAAAATATAGCAGTTTACAACTCGTGTCAACAAATAATGCCTTCCTTGGGGCATGAACATCAGAGCTAGAGCATAGGCAGTTTTTTATTCTGTAAAGCAAACGTTTTTAAGCATGTCTTGCATCCATTTCAATATAATTAAGAGAAACTAAGCAACACAAGATCATGAACATTATTAAATGCTAATTGAAAGTAATAGACACAAGATCAGCAATTCAAGACCATTTTTGTGCTTTGAACTAGTTGGTTTTGTCCCTCTAATTAATACCATGTCATGTTTTTGTGCTCCATGTATCCGATTGCTGTGCCAAGGAGTCTTCATCCATTCAACCATTTCCTTCAGGGGTTAACAATTTTAGTCTCAGTGTATTTTGAATGATAGTGTTCATATTCTAAATTCAAAGTGCATTTTCTTCTTGCTTTGAGTTCTACATGAGCTAGCTGCCGGGTTTTTTTTAACAAGATAAAAGGATACCTGTGGTTTTCCTGAAATTATATAAATTCCTGAAATCTTATTTTGCTAAATCATTGAGCTAATTTTATTCACATACTAGCAAGTGCTTTGGTCAGAGACACAAATATTTGCAGGCATACATGCAAAGCTTTTCTAACAGTGTTTCATTAGCTAGCAAAATATTTCCTTTCTTACACAGAAAACATAAACATTCTAATTTTACATAAAGTGATGAAATCTTTGTCTGTCCATGAACCTGCATAAGAAGTGCTCAAGATTTTATGCACTCAATGAGATAAAAATGTAACAATATGAAACATCGCAAGATGATAAAAATAGGAATTTAAGCAGACAAGTTACAGAGGGCAATGAGGAAATAAGATCATATTGTTATAGTATAAAATTGAATGTAATCTCAATAAGAGCATATGAATACAATGCCCACCAGAAGAGAAAATTCTGATCCTCATACTCTTGCAAGGAAGGGAAAGCATGTTCAGTGTGATATTTTCCCATGGGCGGGCAGGTGTTCAGCCATGCCCTGGAAAGCAGGGCTCCATTACATGTAAAGGTGACTTGGGAAGACAAATGTCATCACTTTGGAAGTTCCTCTCCTTCTTCCCCCAGCTTATATGCTGAACATGATGCCATATGGTCTGGGATATCCCTTTGGACAGCTGGGGATAGCTGTCCTAATTAAGGCCCCTTCCCAGTTCTTGCACACCTCCAATCTACTCACTGGTGGGGTGGGGTAAGATGCAGAAAAGGCCTTGACTCTGTGTAAGCACAGCAGTAACAAAATCATCCCTGTGTTATTAACACTGTTTCCAGCACAAATTCAAAATACAGTCCCATACCGGCCACTATGAAGAAAATTATTTCAGTTATCCTAAATTATCAGGGTATGATTCAACAGTGGAAAGGGAGTGCATATTATAGAGAGCAATATCCAGCTGAATAGGAACACGTTCTGTTGTCCTTTAGACAGCTCAAAATAAAAGAAAAAGGCACCTGGAGGAAGGGGACAGGTAGATGTTCAAGAGGAGGAAAGACAGATGAGGGGAAAGAATCAGTCGAACTAGGACACCCAGAGGGAGAGTCTGGTCCACACAATTCTAGGCATCACACCAATGAGAAGTATCAAAGTAGACTTCCCTTTATACCCTACTGCAGCAAGTCATCCAGTATTCCTGGCTTTTAAGGTGGCACTGTCAGACTGGAAAAATGTTAGGATGTATATGTCACTGTATACTCTACTCCATGAATCTGTGTGAATATATATAAAAATATCTCTTTAATACATATCTGTATATATATATTTATACAACTGTGTATGAATAATCAGTTTTCTCTCAGCTTCTGTACAGAACAATTCCCATTATTAAAGGCATCTAAGGTTAGAAAGGCACCTCTCTCTCCCCATTAACTGTGGTGAGGGTAGATGACTAGTTTTAACTAGATACCTAACAATTTCAGAGTTCAAATTAATTGTAAGCATATAAACTGAGTTCCGACTCTTAACTAGGCAAATTTGTACATCTGTATTTTTACTTAAATAGTTGTGAAATAACAGTTCTAAATTTCTGCTCAGTAGCCAGGAATAATTGTTTAGGATTAATGAATTTGCACTGGTGTAAAAAAAGAACCAGACTCAGAAGCATAAGATATCATTTCTGTTCTTCTACTGCTGTTCACAAATAGATTTCTTCTGTTTCATTAAAGCTGTTTTTGTATAAAAGAGTAAAAAATCAGCTATAGTGTTTTTTGTAATTATTCAGTGGAAATGAGATTAATTTCTTGTATAGATATTTTTTCCACTTATATGTCTTTGTAATAAAACTTCACTGTTTTTTCTTTCTTTTCTATTTCTGAATATAATGCAGAAATCTAAGTGCATATCTGCTATAATACACATTGGGAAATCAACCTGTGAAGAAGTCATCATAACGTGGAAGTACAGGCTATAGCTAAAACTGGACCATGATAATACTGCAATCAACCCTTCTATACAATTCATGAAATTTTGTGATGATAACTGTATTAGAAATCAGTTGTCCACTGCTGTAGATTTTCCAACGAGTACATGTATATATCACAGTTAAAAAGAAAAACTAAATGGAAACTGAGCAGAAATAACAAGATAAAACTTACTGCTTGAACGGATCATTGCTACTACCACTTTAAAAAAATAAATGGCTGATAGCAGGGATTCTGCCTCCTGTTCTTACACCTTCATATGGGAGCTCTACAGAGAGATGTGCCGTTTTCTGAGCACTGAGAAGGATAAGGAAAGGAAAAGTTTTTACTGGCTTGACACAGACAACCTCAAAGAATGAAGGAAAAAACCCCAACAAATAATGCACATGCAGCGCCTAAAGGGCTCTCCCAAAGGCTTTGGAAAGACTTAAAATTCACAGATGCTTTACCTTGATGCTTAACAGACAATGCTATCCAACTGTTGATGGCATAATGCAATAGGGAGAGAGTGTATTTGTATTTAAGATTCACACATGTGCATTAGAGGGAAAACTTTGTACTACTGTACTACATCTGCATCAGTATCTGGCATATGCAACTGAGTGCAGTGCAGATAATTCCTAAACAGTTTCCAGAGTGTCCAGTAGTCCCCATAGTGCAGAGTTGCAGCTGACAGCAATGCCAAATTGGGTCCCTAAAGCAAAAGAGTGCTCTATCTGCAGTAATCATTCTGGCCTCCTATAACTCATATATAACACCAGAAATGTGCTAGATTAAATATGGAGCTTAAAAATTTTAGTTTTTTAACAAAAGAATACAAATATTTTATCTGAAAATTATAAAATGCTTGGTAGATTGATGTACTTCATTCAAAGATGTTTTAAATTGAACCAGAGTTTTGAGCCAATGAAATAATTCCATTTTGTCTTGGCTCTACTGCCCTATTGTATTCCCATCACCACTTTATCATATATAGATACAGTAGCAAAAGCTGAAGATCAGACGAAGCTAAACTGAAGATGCAATAAAAACAGGAGTGAATGAAGGGTTGAAATCCCTGCAGTTCAGCTGGTGGTAGCTTGTCAGAAAAGCGAATGCCACACCCTGACACAAACAAAGTTTTTCTTTAGATTTGGTTGTAATGCTTTTATGTTAGTTTATTTTTTAATAGCTTGCCATAAAAACCCAAGCTAAAATAAATGTGTTATGCAAAGCCACAGAGACATCAAAACAAAATGGAAGCTGTTTATAGAACAACTGCAGCAAAATTGAGAATGCATGTTGAGTCAAATGTACCAGAGCAGGAGACAATTCTTTTGTGTGTTCAGAGAGGCTTGAAAAATTTTTTGAGTTAAATGTTCAAGTATTTGCACAACAACAAATCATTCTAGATCTTAGAAATGTCTGAAGCTATTATTCTCAGTTCTGCCCCTCAAATTACCCCAAATTTTCTGTTTCATGTATGCGCATCAGTGCCCTGCACACTGATAGGGACAAAAATAGCTTCATTCCCTACTATTTTTTTAGTCTTTACTTTTTCCAGCCTCATCACAACCGGATGGCCAGAAGTTAAATACAATGGAAACCACAAGCAGAAGTTTCTGCAGAAACTCTATGACCCTTCATGCCTATTAACTGGGTTTTCTCTTACCTGGTAGCAAACTCTTAGACAACTAGAAATCAATTTTGAGGACTTGGGTGTATGCTCATTTTTACACATTGTCATAATCACCACTAACTTCTGCAATTTTTTTCTCAATACCTTAGCTTTCTGTAGGCTGAGAAACAGTCTAGTGGAGTCAATACTGCATTGAAAGTCACCATGGCTTAGGTAGAAGATCACTGATAGAACTTGCAAATACTTATTTGACAAATGGGGATTCACTATATAACAGGAGACGAATGTGACCTGTAGAAAATTCCTTGTATATACTGACTTTCAACAGACAAATTGTCATGAGAACTTCCCAAAAAGATACAAAGATACAGACCTGAAAATGCTTTTCTTAACCCTCACCCTCTCTTTTCATTTAAAGCTACTTTTACCTAGAGTTTTATTTGTATTCTACGTTAAAAAATTCCTAGGAAGAGATTTCATCCCATCAGCACTCCTTACATACTGGTAATTTGACCAGCAATAAAAGGAAATCAGTCATCTAGTCACACCAGCAAACATTTTAAAAGCAGAAAAGAGATGATTCTGACAAGGATAAAAATAATAAGTCTTCATAGAAATAAAATATAAAAACCAAAATATCATCATGTGGAATGAGGTGTTAAATTCAGTTGGGTTGCTTGACCTTTGTTTTTGATGGTAGACTTGCCAGTCCATGGCCCCACTGTGAACTCCTTCTCAGTGGTACGGATTAGAAGGTTACCAGGAGCCTACTTCTCATGTCAAAGTGATCCCTTAACTCAAAAAGAGACTCACCAATTTTCCTCCATCTGATTCTGAAATTTTCTTTTTCCTTCATATAAGAGCCGCAGATGATAGAGAGTCTGTATTTCTAGTAAGAATTTATGCACTGTAAACCCTACTGTTTTCTTTAATCTAATTTGCTTTTTAAACAGCTTGGAAATTTTTATATTTTAGTCAATATATTTGGTCTTAAGCTTAATCTTGCAGACATCTAGCATATACACACACTTCCTTCTCATCTCTCCAAGGAAAGATCCTGGCAAATTCACATCCTAACTATATAACTCCAACAAATTCTTTACCATTGAAATAAGGGTATTCACAATGAACCACCTAAGTATAAAAAGGTTATGACTTCTGACAGATAAACTAAACCTGTAGATCTATTGATTGGGAAAGGATGGAGGTGCTGAGAAGACTGTGATAGAGAAAAAATGCAACTTGCCCATCCTTGTGATAGACTGATCTTGTGGGCATCCCATCTCCAGCACAACCATCTGTGCTTCTTTTTATTAACAGCTATTTCCTTTTTGGTCACTGTAGTGGAGTTTCCAAGTGCATTATTTTATCACTAGAAAAGGTCTTCAACCTTTCAACCTTTTCCATTATGTGGACCATATTTTCAGAAAGTGATTGTCTACTGGATACTTTCCTTAGCTGTGATCAATTACAACCTTAGGACAACAAGTCTCTTACAGGGATAAAGAGGTGAACCAAGCACATATGCAATTGAGGTATACATGTTTTGTACTTACAGAACCAGTTAGCCACACTGTCTGGTTCTGTTCATTGTTTAATCTCGTGCTCCTATCTGCTCTACTTCCTTCTCTTTCCTTGCTCCCCATGTCCTGAATCTGCACATCTCTGTCTCCCCTTCATTCCTAGGGTCTTTTGTTTTTTCTCTTCAGCTGCAGAATTGGAATAAAAATAACTTTTTTTTTTCTCCCTTCTATATTTCATCTGTGTTATGCCAAAGCTTCTGATAAATAAACTACCTGAATACATGGAGGAAAAAAGGCTTAAAGGAGGCCTTCTCACTGTGCAGTTCTCTGGATAAATAAGCTTTAGAACACTTTTTTCCTGAGTGTTTATTTAAAGGTAATTTATTATGTTATTAAGGAAACAAAGCCATCAAACCTGTGTTTTCATTAATCCCTGTGATTTTTTCAGAGTCTAGAGACTATAGGTAAGTACTATGGAACTCCAAGTATATAACTAAGTAATTCAAGGTAAATATAGTAATGATTCTCTCACAGTTTAAAATGAGATTCTCCTGAGTTCAAATCAGAGCAGGAGTCTATCTCAGCTGCTTTGGAGGAACTAATCTCTCCTCACTGGTAACTCTGGGGAGCCATGTCAGAGTAGCTCTCTACTAGTCACTAGGTTCACAGAACAGGTTCTGCCCAAGGCATGAACGAGCTCATGGGTCAGGCCCTGGAGCTATAGGTTTTGCAAGTATGAAAGCAAAAGTATGACAGCAGAGGAACGCACAGCATGTTAGTTCTTCCATCCTAAGGAAAGGGTTATCATATAGACTCACAGACTATTAAAATGAGGTGAGCACAAAGGATTTCATAAAGCAGTACAGAGCTGTGCTTCAGAAAAACTCCCCAATGGTTTTGCTATGGATTTTTCAGAGGGTGCTCATGGAAAAAAAAAGATCTAAACCAAGCAGAAAAGGTATCTGGCAAACCCGTCACAGAGGATTACTAAGCAACAGACAGAGCACCAAAACAATTGTGGTGAGAATGATGTAGAATTCCTTGATGCATGCCCAACCCAGCTGTGTGATACCTGTAGAGAGGGCCTGATGTGTTTTCATCACTACATCCTCTTCACACAGGCTCTGCAAACTCAAGCCTCAGGGCCTGTCCCTTCCACCTCAAGCATTGAGCCGCACCCAGTCTGTGAACAAAAAGACTCAAAAAACTGAAAAGAAAGTGTCAAGTATATCTCATGGACAATAAAAGATTCTGAAATTAAAATACGTTAAAACAGTTATTATGTATAGATTGATATTTACAGAATCCTTTTATTGAATAATTACGCTGCAGTTGTGACTACAGATGTGTTTGTAACAACAAACCTCTATTAAAATATTATATTTTTGTATAAAATCATGCTTTTTCATCTAATTTGATTGTATGCGAGTAGACAAGGAACAATAAATTGTTGACAACTTTAATTCAAAGAAAAGTACTTTTCCGTAGCCACTGCATGCCAGCTCATTTGTAACCCTTCCCACTCATTTGTAACACAGTATGATACTGTGTTCTGGGAATTAGTTATACACAACATGATACAGCAGAATATATTCCAAAACAGTATTGGACAGAAATTTGTCCTCACCAATTCAGTCATGGGTAAATAAGAGAATAATTTCATCTGGTCTATTTGTCATTGTGATCAATGTCATTATTAATCACATCTAGAGCATTATATTTAATTTGGCTTCTGTCCTAAAGGGCTTTCCTTTCCCTTTTCCTTTTGTTAGTTCTGTGGTTGCAGGTCACAAAGTGTTCCTACTTCTTGCTGTCTTTTCTTTGTGTGGAAGCAAAGGCTCTGAGGAGGCTCTGAAATCTGCTGCATGCATTGTGATTGTGTCCAACAGAGGACTCCACAGACTTGTCCATCGAGCACGTGCTGCAGTATCTAGAAAGGCATCCTAATTAAAAACCCATTATAGGTACACCCCTTGATGTACAGGTGTGTAAGACAAGAAAATTAATATCTATAATTTCCCACTGAAACAATACTTTGTATAATACCAGAAACTTTAAAAATTTACTATATAAAGAGGAGAGAATGTGTAGAAAGTGTGACTTAGAACTGCATAATCACAGAATCATTTTGGTTGAAAAAGACCCTTAAGGTCATCAAGTCCAACCACTAATGCTTTCAAGTCCTAAGCACCATGTCTATACATCTTTTTAAGAGATCCTGTATTGCAGGATTGGCAATTCAACCTTCCCTGGAAAGCGTGTTCCAAGGATTGACAACCCGTTCAGTGAAGAAATTTTTCCTAATAGCTAATCTAAACCACCCCTGGCACAAAGTTGAGTATATTTTTTCCTGTCCCATCATTTCTTACTTGTGAGAAGAGAGAGACACTCACCTCATGTCAACCTCCTTTCAGGTAGTTGCAGAGAGAGAGATAAGGTCTCCTGTCAGCCTCCATTTCTCCAGACTAATTTACAGACTGTCATAAACCAGGAGAATTTTGTCTAGAAGAATATTTAGCTTCTCATCCTTATGCAACACACAGAATTTAATATATTTATTATTGTACACGTAAAAAAGATTACGTTTGTCTAGTCTGTCTTTTTCAGAAAGGGATTGGGTTTTTTGATCCAGAACAAAAAGAGTTGGAGATCTCACCTTTTGAATTTATTCTGTGTGAGCCTCTTCAAAAGCAGTCACTTAACAAGCCTTGAAGAATTATTTACAGGGGTAAGAGCCGTTCAGAACTCTCTGAGAACTCCAGGAAGACAGAGGTGTTCCTATGGAAAGTCTGTCAACATCTTTTGACAAGGGAGGGAAACTAAGCTATGCTAGGCCATATTTACCTAAATGTTGTACAATGCTTTGCAGTTTGGGACACTTTGGTCAAAACATCCATCGTGAAATGCTGGAGTGGTGTTCTTTCTCAGAATACGGTGACCCATGTCATTACAGCATCTATAGATGAGGAAGAGCAAAGATAAGATATACCTCCATTCAGGAACACAGGCGTAAAGCTTTAGTGATATGGACTCAGTTCTGGTCCCATATATTGTGATTCTTCTCTCAGGTGTACTTTGGAAACTTCTTTCCCATAAACACAGGAATGGAAGTACTGTGTGTTGCAGTGCAGTAGTTACAAGAAATAGTGTTGAAAAATATGATTTGGTTACTTGATCAAGAATGAATGCAGCATGAACGCAGTTATGACAATGAATACTTGAGAGAAAACAAAAAAACCCAAGAGCCTAGACCAGGCCCTACATCAACATCATCTACATAAAACATTAGATCTCTTCATAAGTCCACAGATGCTTCCTTTCCTAGGAGAGGGAGCGGAACCTCTGGGTGGTACTCTCATAGAGAGAGTAGATAAGCACACATAATAGCTGAACAATATCCTCATGACCTAGATCCTCAAGAGAGAAAGAGATCTCACCAGCAGGAAAGATCAGCAATGGAGTATCTTCTTCTCACCACATAATGGGCAAGATAGATCACAGGTGATAACTTTTATTAATTTCTATTAATATTTTATAAATTTGTTTTTATTTTACTATATGACACTTTCTTCCCATAAAAGGTTAGGGTTTTTGAATGGGTAAAGAAATATTTTCCCTCTTGGAAAAACAAACAAAGCAAAACAATACAAAAACCAACCAACCAACCAACCAGCCAACAGATGCTAAAAAAACCCCCACAAAATCCCAAACCAAACAAAACAAACGACCTCCCTCCCCCCTCCCCCATACAAATAAGGGCTACTCTACCTTCTTACTTCTCCTGGTGAGAACAGAGGCTTCTATTACTGAAATTTTTCTATTACAGACTCCCTGAAAGGGGCTTTTTTAGAATTGAAAAACCTCTGTTGCAATTGTCAAAAAGATTAGATTTTAATTTTTTTTCCATTATTTTGTGTAGCATTACCTTCAGGCTTTGGATCTGGTTAAGAATTTCTCTTCTTGTCTAAAGAACCCCTTGAAATTTCATACTGTCTATTTGTGCAAGAATTTATAAAGAAGGATGCCACTGCTCTTAAGCAGCAATACATCCATTTCCAAGATGAACTTCCAGGTTGGCAGGCTGAGATTTTATGTTCACTTTAAACTTAAACTACACGGAAAGCTGTTACAGAATCAACGTGCGATAATTAGATGAGCAATCTTGAGGCTGCCACACAGATCTGTGTCCTGTTCCACATACATTTGCTGCTGTCATAAAGATGGACTTAAGATTTCCCCACTTCCAGCAGCTTGTTCCTGTTTTCTCACTGCTATTTGCAATTCTTTTAGTAAAATCAGTATCAGCTTTTGTGGTACTGAAATATATAATATTGGAACCATTTTAGTAACCTTTTGTCCTGGGTTACAGTGTATTCTATTACCATTAGCTTTGAGACCAGGTGTAGCAATGTTCCTTGCCTCCTCCCTCCGGACTATCTCCTGTTAATGGGGCCAACAATGCCTTGCCTCATGACTCACCATCCCATTGTGAGATGCTCCGCCCAGGGGGAAAGAGCCAAGCATTCCCACCTGGATAAAATCTGGGGCCTGGAACAGCAAAAGCAGCCTTACCTACTGGGATCCCAGAGGACAAGAGCTACACCACTGGACTTTCTGAGGAAGACCAGACCCTCCTACAACACTGCTGGACCTTCAGAGGAAGATCAGACCCTTCAACAGAACCATCACTCCAGGAGGATTGGAGTCACCATTTAACTGGGCTGTTACCAACCCCCTGATTGTCAGGGGGTCAGGTTTGTGCTCTGACTTTGTCAGTGGGTTGTTCTTTTCTGTACTATTGCATTTATTTTATTTTTCCTATTAAATTGCATTTCTGACTTGGAGTCTCTCACTAGTTTGCTTTCAAACTAGTACACCTTTGTGAAAAAAAAACCCAAACCAGAAATTAGCACAAATATAAAATAAGTAACTGGGAGGAGTTGGATCTCATGAACTAAGCCAAATTCCAAAAACAATATTATATTGGGTGACATCCCAAGATGTAGATTCATGTTCCAGCAGCACTGAAGATTCCAGGGTCACATAGTCACCGCAACTACTCAAATTTTCCGGTGATACATATTTAACAATGAAAGTGCAAAAAAGAAAAAAAAGTACATTATTGCAGACTCTACATTATCCTGTTGTGGTGGACTGACATGGTTTGCCCTTTCTTAAATGTGCTTCCCCCAAAGGGGCACCACGTTGGCTGAGGGGCTTAGCCATGCCCTGTGGTAGCTCTGCTGGTCTTGGCTGGACTTGCCTGTGTCTGGCACCAGAAAGCCCCGGTCTGTTTTCACAGAGGCCACCCCTGGAGCCCCCTTGCTGCCAATATTTTGTCACCAACAGATAATACAGTTACCCATAAGCTAGTGGGAGAAAAAAAATAAACAAAAAGGAATAAAAGAAAAGACAAATAGATGAAAAATTGGTTGGGAGGGATTTTCTTTGTTATTGCAAATTGATGCTTAGCACTATACTGTCAAAAATAGTTAAAATAGTGAACTGAGTATAAAGATCTGACAGGTCCAGAGGTTTGGAGTTATTTCATGTATTTTTTCACTCCATCTTGTTAGTAATGCCATTTCTTTTGTCTCTTGTGCAGTGCTAATAACCCATTGATTCCTCATAAAAAGGATTCCTTTCCTCATTACAAGTTTTAATGGGCTTTAGGCAGAATTTTGCTCCCTGTCCTATGTAATTCTGGCTTGTGTTAGCTGGTGGGTATGGGTCCCAGAGAGCTACTGCATGGTCTGTGCTCTAACAGTCATCAGCAACTCATCAGCAAGAATAGTAAATTTTGTCTTTTTTAAGTAAATTCTGCCTCCTGATTGCAATAGGCACTGTTATTTTAATGCAATCATGAGACCAGAGGAATAAGTATTAGGACAGTTTCTCTGGACCGTGTAAGACACATTGCATATTAATTATTTACAGCAGTATAGAATTAACCTCTTTCACTTACTAAACTCCACATATTGTAACTCTTCAAATCACCTGGGGTAAGTTGAAGAATTTATCTAAGGGAAAAGGCCTTATAAAGGCCAGGCTGGATGGGGCTTTGAGCAGCCTGGTCCAGTGGTCATATCATTGCCCATGGCAGGGGTGTTGGAACTAGATGATCTTTAAGGTCCCTTCCAGCCCAAATCATTCTATGATTATATGACTCAATGACAGCAGCAAAGTGTCTGCCACCTATCATTTTGATTTGTTTTTCTAATTTTCTAGACTTTAAATATCAGCCTTAGCTTTGCAAAAACATCTTCCTCCTCCTTTTAATGTGTATTGCATTTCCAATTCCTTTTACCATAAAAATATATTTTGCATTACACAGCTTTTCTTTTCACCTTTATGGATCAATTAGGTTATGTCTCTTCTGCACTCCCAGACAAGTGCCAGTGAAGCAATTTCCAAGCAAACACAGTAGTTAAGTATGCTTGGCATTTTCCCCAAGTATTGCTAAAAAGATAGATACAGAGGACCTTAAGAAAGATGAAGCTGGGTTAATCTGCCTACAATGAAATATTTTGAAGATGATGAGGGGAGAAAACTGGTGTTAGAAATTTACTATTCATTATAATTACTATTCAGGATGAATTAAGTAAAAAAGGATAAAAATACAAAGACTTCCTGTACTCTAGAACAAATCAAGTAATCAGAAAAATCCCAGAGCTGAAACAAAGATAATAACTGATTCCAATCTACACCAGTATTCTCCAGAATCAACAAAAAAAAAAAGAGGCTTTGGCCTGGCCAGTGTTAACATTTGAACTGCAAGAGTTGGCCAATTTAATACACTTAAGGCTATTTATTAAAGCTTTATGGAATTTTTCAGTGAAAATTCAGAAATATCTGTATTGCCCAAACTGTAGTTCCGTTCCAATAATTATTTAATTATCCATACAAAAAAGAACAAGTTGGTATAAAGGAAGAGAAGATACTTACAGCCACAGTTATTAAAAATCTGGCTATAATGTTCACTGAGCTATGGAAAAAAATGCAGGAAAAAAAATGTCTTTAACTTTTATTTCTCATATTGTAGATAAATAATCAGATCCTTTGATTACTGGAAATGTCAAGGTGAATTTCTCTTTCACCATAAAATCCAGCCTGCACTAGAAGAGTTTCATGAATTTACATTTCCTAATGGAAGCCTTTGTCACTGTGAAACTGATAGTGTATTTTAGTTCAGAGCATTAAGCAAGAACATGTGACTTGCAGCATCAAGGACTATTCATAAAGAATACATCAGTTGTTTGTGGAATACCTCAGCATTTACAGCAATAGCTTGGGTTTTGGATTCCTACTCTACTTCATATATTATCAGCCCTGAGTTTCTCAGAAAAGCTCTTAAGAAGTATTTATGTGCTTGACTCCTAAATCCAACATTTCTGTATCCACTTGCTGTACTATTCAGAGCGTCTCAGGGCAACTTCAAGAGCAAAATAACCTCATGTTTTACCTTGTCAGTGCCAGAGTGCCATCCAGCCTAGTTTGAGTTAATTCTCTCTGGAAGGTCTCACTTAGCTGGTACCCCTGAGACCATGTTCCCTATAACCCAATCCCTCTGGATTTACTGGAGATTGACAATACTTGCCAGACTTTCAGAAATTACGTACTAATAAATGTTTTGAACTCATTCGCTTCTTAGTGTGTACTAGTGATCTATACCTCCCATATTCAGCAGGTGGATTTATCTCCAATATAGAAAAGAACCAGTGTAAAAGAGCTTCTTTCAGAGCAGTTTCAGAGCATCAAGGGGGTAGAAACAGCCTGAATGCAATCACAGGGAGTGCATGGAGCAGGCTGAGTTTGACAAGAGTTGTAGCAGCTGTTGCAAGTCAGGAGTTTGGAAGGATTGCATCAGGTGGATCGTCCTCAGTTTTGGGGGTATTGTAAGACTGCCTGGGGGAAAGTGTGGCCTGGAATGATTATGCTTAATGCTAAGCCAGAGAAATCCTCTCTTCACGCCACCGCACTGGAGTGTCCTTAGGGGCTGCACTAAGAACTGACTGTGCCTGAGTAATTTATAGATGTAGTTTGGTGTGACCTTAATACCAACAGAGAACTAGAATACGCAATCTAATTTAATTTTGAGTCTTGTACAGACTTCACTGTAGACAAAGAAGTGTAGTATTTAGCTGGCAAATGAGGCCTAAACCTGTAGAAAATCAAGTCAGTGAATTTCTTAAGGACGTTTTCCACTTCCCCAGCGACCTTTATCTGATGGTCTAAAAGCATTTCATAAAAACATAACACTTCTTACAACCAAAATTAGTTGGAAGGTTATGTTATTTTGTTTCTTTCCCCATGGAAAATGTTGGCTTCTCTCTGAAAAATTAAAAGCTCAAAAACCTCCTGACTAAAAACTTTTGACTTGAAACAAAAACTCTAGGTTCAAAGATGTTGTTGTAGATTTTTGGTGAAGTCATATCTGCAATCCCTCATTCTCCAGTTCTCTTGTGTGGACTGTGCTTGGTGTTAAAACTGTATCTTCTGTTGTGCTCCAAGTTCTCCACTTCCTCAGAATAAAGCTCTAGGAGGCTCTTGGGCATCTCTGGCTATGCTGCATAAGAACAGAAGTGATAAATCATGTGTGGAGCCACTATTTCATACTCAGAACCACTTTTCACTTTCTCACGAGCACAGCTTCCACATAGTTATTTAAGTTATTAGAAAAACTCCTTATAATTTTCTAGTTGGATACCAGTGGTAGTAGTCAACAGGATTATAGTGACTCACCCTAAATACCTCCAGAGCATCCTTGAGAAAAGTGAGGCAGTTTCATAAAACATGCTATGTATGTTTTTTGGCTGATTATTACAGCACTTAATCCTTCGGCTCCGAGGGAATGAGGTGCAATGACTGCCATGAACTATCATTTCATGTGACAAAGGTCTGCCAGCCCAATCTCTCATTTTTACCACTCTGCCACTTATGGATGTATAGTCTGGCTTATGTCTAGCCTGTGTGATTTTTGTCCAAGATCACTGCAACTCAGAGGTGAAGACAGAAATAGCCTCACTACACTTATCAGATACACACATTCCACCATGCACATTTTAAGATTGCTTGTGTGTTTTGTGTAATCAAATGAAATAAACAATAAATAAAACCCAACAATGCAGAATTGGAAAATGCTGATGAATAAATTATAGAATTGAATGGGACTTCTCAGTCAGAAGGAACGTACAACAATCATCTAGTCCAACTGACTGACCAATTCAGGGCTGACCAAAAGTTAAAGTATGTTATTAAAGTATGTTATTGTCCAAACGCCTCTTGAACACTTGCCTGTCTTGGGGCATTGACCACCTCTCTAGGATCCCTGTTCCAGTGTCTGACTACCCTCTTGGTGAAGAAATGCTTCCTAATGTTCAGTCTGAACCTCTCTTAATGCAGCTTTGAACCACTCCCATGTATTCTATCACTGGATATCAGGGAGAAAGAATCAGCTCTTCTTCCTCTCTACTTCCCCTCCTCAGAAAGCTGTAGAGAGCGAGGAGTTTACCCTCAGCCTGCTTTTCTCCAAACTACACAAGCTCAAAGTTTTCAGCTCCTCCTCACAGAATATTCCTTCCAGTCCTTTCACTCACCTTGTTGCCCTCCTCTGGACACATTCAAGGACCTTCACATCCTTCTTAAATTGTGGGACCCAGAACTGCACACGGTACTGAAACTGTGTGCTCTGACATTACCAGAATTATCTAGTATCTGAGAAAAACCCCAACAATAAAATTGAAGGAATCAGTACAAAAGTTATTCAAAGACGGCGAACAGGCTGATGAAAGGTATTAAAAGAATGAGCATAACTGAAGAGGTGACATAACACGGTAGAAAACACAGCAATCTGCTAGGAATAGCAAAGATGTGAAATGAAAGGAAAATTGCGTAAGAGGTTAAGATAAATAACAAAGGGGGTTTTTTTTCTTCAAGAACATATTGAACAAGAGGTCATTGGAAGAATTCTAAGAGGCAGCCTGGGTAATTCACTGACTGAAGAGACAGACATAACTAAAGCACAATCAAATGAATTCTTTGCCTCTGTGTTCACACATAAGGTTTGGGGATGGATGTCAGAAACAGACATAAATTTCCCAGGAGAGCAAGAAAAAATATTGAAGAAGGTAAGATTCAGCTAGAACAGGTGATCAAGGAATTAGAACATCTGAAGCATAACAGATCTCCAAGACCTGGAAATATCCCCTAGACATTTCTAAAGACAGTTGCAAAATAATGGAAGAAACATTTCCAGACAGAGCTGAAACCTTTTTGAAAACAAGGACAACATGACTAGACTATATGAACAAATACAATTTGGACTAAATAACGACAAAACCTGCTTCATTCTGCTCCAGTGAGTGTGGAAAGTGCAATCACAGCTGAATCAGCATGGTATTCCCACAGCATAAACTCTGTGAAACCACAGTGGAAAGGAATTTACTCACTCGGAATACAAAAAGCATTTGAATTTTTTTAGGGTTTTTTATTTCTTTGTGTTTAGGAGGAGTCATACATTCCAAATCAGTAAGGCTTACTGAGCATAGGATTCAACTGACCAAAGGGAGATTTCTTCACCTGTGCTAGTTTCTTACTTCTCAGTAAATCTTTTGTTCAAACATGAAGGCAGAGAGTGTTAATCAGACTGTGCTTTAGCTGTATCTGTCTCTTCAATCAGTAAATTGCATCTTAGCTTGCTGCTGTATCTGAAACAGTCTACCTTATAGTCAGTGAAAAAAAAGGCAAGCACTTTTAGGGCTTGAGTCCAGTCAACCTGGAGCAGACAACTAAAACTGGCCAGTTGAAGCACACCTGAAGACTGTGTCTAGTTCTCTCATTTGTCACTGACTAAATTTGCAGATAGTAGCTCACATGTACATATTCACATTATAGATGCCTGAAGGTGGGCAAGATAATTCCTGCTGCAAAAATTTCGAACCTATAAAGTGTTTCATGGGCAAATGTTAATTCAGCCAAAAGCTATTCCTCTATTCTTAGATCTTGCTGATGTGGTTCCTCACCTATTCTATCTAGGCTGTGAAAAATCACAAATTTCATACTTAAAAATGATACTGGCATGTAAGAAAATATTATTCTAGGGACTTCTCATCACAGATCGGAACTGTTAGAATGGGAATCAGTGACAATGTCTATTCAAGCCATTTTGAGCCCATCTGGTAACATGTTTGGGTGCTGGTCATCATTATCTGTGGTACTAAATTTTAGAACATTCTCTGGCATGAGTCTGGTCTTCTCCACCTAGCAGTTTTTTTGAACAATTCACAATTGATTTACCTGCAGTGTCTATGAATGCCCCTGAACTAGTGAGTACAGATAGCCAGAAAAATCAGACTACAGGTTACACTATGGAAAATTACACTTAAACAAACAGTGGCAATATTATTTCATTTGGATAGAGACATTGGTACAGACTATGTTTGGTTCTCATTTTATGTGAACCAGCTTGAGCAGTGTCTTTGGAATGCAACAATGAGAACATCCCCTCTCATTATGCAGCACAAGCTGGTGTCTGCTGTGCTTGCGAACTCCAGAAGGGTCACTGTTACTGGGTCACTCCAAAGGGCATATTCAATGTCAACAACAAAGGCAAGATCCAGATTATAGTGGACAAAGTTGGGAGAGTGAAGACAAAGCAGTGGGAGTCAGCAGCCAGTGTCTCTTTTTTTTGCCCCCCTCCTGCACTTTCCTTTCTTATATCTTCTGAGCACTGTATTCACCCTGATGGTTTTTCACCTCAGCCACTCGATTAAAATGTTCTCCATTGTTCATCTTCTGTATGGAAGTGAGTGGAAAAGGATTTCCATGCTGTACAGCTCACACTGCATCACTTCTGTGAGTGCCCCAGACAAAGATCAATGTACCACAGAATCTGCATAATTATGTCCTCTTTGACAGTAGGTTAGGGCGAAAAGGCAAGCTTTCCTTGTCTCAGAGGAGCAGCTTGAATGCAGCACACCACAAGCATGGAAACAACTGCAGGTTGTGTATATATTTTCCATGTACACACAATAAAATATGCAAATTAGATTTTACCTGATGTGCCACCAAAGGAAAAATAAAAAACTCCAGAGACAAACAAACAAAATATCACAGTCACATTTTTCGTAAAATCATATACCCCCACAACATTCTATGTTGTTTCAGAAATTTAAGAAAACAAAACTGTAGTTTTTATTTTTTTGAAAGCTGTTCTCTTTCTTTTCTGTATTTAAAACTTTCTCTATCAGATTCACAATTAGGAGGCAAAGATACATAGAGGAACCTTTTTTTTTTCAGTACCTCTTTTCAAAAATATAAATGAAGGATTTCACTCTATACTGGCACAATAAAATGCTACAAAAACTCAGAAACAGGATATCCATACTGATAGAAAGGGTACTACAGCCAAGGAGTACACCTCCATAGAATCCTGAAACTACAATTTCAATGTTGTTGCTAGCATTTACCCCCAAAATAAATTTTTAAAAATAAAAGTAGGTTTGTTGAATTGCCTTCAAAGAGAAGCTGAAAGGTAAATACTTACCCTGAGTATAGTCAGTCTTGTAAGACAGAAAAATGATGCAATAAATGAGGGTTTAAAATACTCAGATTCCTTCAAGATATTTGTTCAAGTACTTGCAGTGTAAATTCATCTATTATCCCTCTCAAGTATAGCTGAGTTTCATGTAGCATGGGGCTACAGAACTATGACATGAAACCCTAACATCTCCTGTCTTCTCTGCCCAAACACTGGGGACACAAGGGATATTTCATAAGGAGATTTTCAGTTTGCTAAAATTTGCTATCCTGCCCATCGTCTCTCACAGACTGGATGTCGTTTCCTGTTTAGTTAGGAACCAGTCTTCATCCTTTGCATGTGGAGATAAATTTTGTTGATTCTACAACTGCAGAGAGTTCAAATAAAATGTAACTGAAAGCCTGCCTCCTCATCCTTTTTCCTCCATCTCTCCTTATGAAGCAAAAGTATCCTATCTTCACCTAAGTCAACTATAAAAGTCCTTTTTGACATTACAGGGGTTGTTGCCCTTTGAAAATACAAAGTGCATGAAAATCACTTTACATTTCTACTATTCATCTCTCGTTATATAAAAATAGATGCTAATAAATATTTCTTAATATTGACTTGAAGAATAATTTCATGTCACCTTTTGCAGGCTTTAGTTGGTAGCACTAGAGTGTTGATCTTTTTCCAGCTGTTGCAGCTATTCACGATTTTGGGTACTGGAAATCAAAAAGGAAATGTTTCTGGTAAATGTAATAAATAAAGGTAATGGTGCAAAGCTGTGAGAGGGTGCTAACATTAGTCTTGAGGAATGCACACCAGCAAAAAAACACTTGAAAAATCAATAGAAAGGTCTCACCTTTCTTCAGACATCTATGTGAGCAATACTTTGAAGGGAAAGAACATAATTTGGAAAAGTCACTGTGATGGTCCTGCGGCCCTTTCAAGGAGGGATTTAAAGTAATATACCTTATTCTGAGCAAATTTTTCAAAATGCAAAGTCCTTTTCCTGTTTTCTGCTGCTTGCAGAGTCATGTTGAAGCACTTACAGCAAATGTCTGATGGATTTTGCAGTCAGAGTCTGCCATCAGTTCATATATTTTAGCAAAGTACACTGGTGATAGCAAACTGTGCATAAACTATTACAAAGGAATTTCTTGCTCTCTGCGAGTGACTCTGCTGTCTTTTACCTCACAATTTTGGGGTTTTGTTCTGGCTTTAACTGTAACAACAGTAATGCAAGAAGTTTACACAGCAATTTAGCCTAATATAATAAATAATTTTATTTAGTTTTTTTTATCATTTTGGTTGTAATCGATTTTTATCTGTCCTCAAATTTACACATTTGTTTAAACATGTTTGTGAGACTGGGACTGATACTACACCGCTGAGCAAACAGGTGAATTGAGACAACTCACAGTGAATCTTAGCTTCAGTGGGAAAATGTTATGCAAAACATTTTACAAATGCAAGTTCGGAACATCTCAGTTTTGAATCTTTAGCCACTTATGGTAGAAAAAACTAATTAAAAGTGTTTAGGCATCTGATTTCCTAAGAAATCAAGTGGAATGGAAAGATTGGTGTTGAAATACCCCTAATTCTTTGTGCAGAAGATTTTAAGAAAAATCAATGAACAAGAGGACCATAAAAAGCCAATAATAATATTTTTTAGATGCTTTATCTCCCAGTTAATTTGTCTTGTTTGTTCCATCTTCTGGGTTTTTTCCCCATTTTTTTCATAATGTGTCTTAAAATCTTCAACATCTTGTGTCAAACTTAAAGTATTCATTAGGGATCCTACCAAAGAGACTTCTGTAGGATTTGAGGAGACACAATCTTTAAATTATTTTCTCTCACAGCCTTCTGTTGTGGAAGAAAGATATATTTCGCATTTCACACATGGAAAAACTAAAGCATTGAGAATCTAATGATATTGTGGGAGGAGTGGGAGCTTCAGACAAGCCTTGCCTTAGCCTCGGATTTTGGCAACAGTTTAAATTTAAAAAAATCACCCTGGCCTGCAAGTTCTTATGATGGCAAATCAGGACTATTTATAAAAAGGAATTTTTACTAAACAGTCAAGAGATAACAGATGAAAGACCTTAATCAGAATTACTCACTATGCAGTATAAAACTAAAAGGAACTACTAGTAGATTAAAGCACAACATGAAATAGTGCATGATATTGAGGTACCTATATTAAAGACAGGAAAAGAAATAGTATTGATTAGGAGTCAAACGTAACTTACCACTGAAACCACAATAATGTACGAAGAGTCCTTTCACTTAAACCCTGGGTGCGGTAACCACAAAGCAGGTATCCCTACCCACAGGAGAAACTCCACACATTTCCAGGGAAAGTGTAGAAGATTTCTGCTTTATGGAAGTTTGGTGTTGCTTCTATAGTCATAAAGTAAGGTGTCTATTGGTCAGAAATCAGCTTATCTTCCCAGATCTCACTTTAGCAGTGAGATGTTTATTGGCATTTGGGAGATGCCAGACCAGTGTTAACCCATGGCACCAAAATAACTCAGTATAAGACATCTTGTCCTGTCTGAGTTATCTCACCAGTTAACAAGCAACAGATAAGCTCTTGGCGGGGACTGAGATGCTCTGCTACAAATTAATAGACCAAAAACATAATTCAGGCATCTAACATCAAATATACATGCAGTTTAGAAATCATCATCCCCACGTCGTTTTCCTTAAAACTCACAGTCAGAATATCTTAGAAATTCCCATGTTTCAATGATTCTTTACTTTGTGACCTTTAAAAAAATCTTCCTAGGTAACTGAAGCTGAATTGTAACACGTGTACTTTAGACACTCTTAACATTTTTGAGCAACACAGCACCTAGACATTAAATAAAGCTATTTAGAGACACCAGCCATTCTTTCCCTTAAATTCCATGGGGAATTTGACCCTACAGACGCTCTAGAGGCAAGACAAATGTGCGTATTAAAATTTTAGCGCAGAGGACAGAACTTGAAAACAAACATAGCTGGAAGACCAAACATTAATTTTAACACTGATATGGTCAGTTTTGTGATTGGGTTTGTTTGAGGTTTTTTAGAGCTGGCTCTCAGATCTTGTTTTCTCACCTTATTAGTTCATCTAGTTGGGGAATAAATAAATTCAAATTATGAAGTGCTCAGTTAGGCTCATGAGGTTTAAGCACTTACATTTACCAGACCTTTTGTCAGTTAGAGCAAGGTGCATCTCAATATATTTCCAGTTAATTTTTCTTAACTGCGGTTTTAATCAGCTCACAATAACTTTTATTACTTTAAAGGAATGTCTCATGAGGTAGGAGTGAATGGTGGGGGTAGAGGGACAACATAATAGTGGAAGATCAATGGGATATCAGAAGGCTTTCTCCTCAGTGAGGTGGCATCTATGTATTATTTTCCTAGTTTTCTCTCTCTCTCTTCCTCTCTCCCCCTCTCTCTCTTTCTCAGATGTTCCTAAAGTCCCACATGCTATTACACATTAATTCCCACTTTGACAATTATGCCTTCAGAATGTGAACATGCTGTTCTGAGAAGTTCATTGGGTTTTTTCCTAGTAATATTAATTTACAATTACATAAGAAATAATAATGTTTCTTAAAGTCTTCCATGCTTTACATATTTTAACAGCTTTTCTGAGTTAGTAAGGCTGCACACTTATATCTCATAAAATCTGAATCAGAGCTAAAGTATGTGCCTGCTTTTGCTTTACTGAAATTTGCAGCTTTTCTGCTGGTTTCCACAAGAAAAGAGTTTGAGGCCTAGCTGTGGATAAAAGAAATCATTCTTTAGCCAGTACATCTCAACCAGTCCATAATAACCTGTTGGGGTGAGAAAAGTTCAAGCCAAAAGCTGTTGATTTCCCTAGAGCCAATCAAAATGATAGATGTAGTGGTGGAAGATCACAGCTGACTGGGTTTAGTCCTCTCATCACTAGCTGCAGATGGCATGCAATTTAGGGATGCCCATTTGGTAAAATCTACCAGTTTCTCATGAGATCACACATATGGGTTTGCATTTAAAAAACAATTGTATCAGGAATAGCATTTTAAACAACAGATGTAAGTATTGACAGTGAAAGAATGCCCAAAAAGCAGAATATATCCACACCAGAGAATGGAAAGAACTTGTGTTATGCTTTACAGAAATCCATTTGACATATTAACTTTAAAAAAAAAGGACAGAAAATGACCATAAATATCAATGAATACAACACTTGCCAAGCTTTGTAAATTAGATATAAGCTTTTTTCTTTACAGCTTATGGCCTTTGGGCATTTGACATAATTTTTTTTTCCAACTTTATATTTCAAAACCACAATCTCAAATCCTCACATAGGAAAGAACTGGCTTCAAAAGAATTATGAGTTGGACTGATGTCTTTGCTTGCTTTGAATTCTAGATTTAGCTAAAAGGAAACACGCAAACAGATTGTTTACCGTAATCTTTCCTTAATTCAGAGCAGATCTTTTTCTAGTGTTTAGACTTTGACCAAATGACTGGTGAAGAATTTCAGTCAGTTGCGTGACTAAAATAAAATAAAATACGTTCATAATGAATCCTGCAAAATTATCTTATCAGTAAAACAGCTGTAAGGGTAGATCATAACACTGAACTAAGACAGTTAAAGAAACAGTTATGTCCACAGTAAAAATCCACCAAAAAAATCCTCAGTATATATAACTCAGCATCAAAATCATTTTCGCAAGTAATCTGACTTCCATTCTTCTGTTTAAGTGCAGTTATGGACATTTCCTGATGAGAAACAGCTATGTCTTCAACAGTGTAGGCCATTAAGTCTCTCCACTCTAACACGACAAATGAGAAGATAACATAACTAAGAGGTTAGGTTTGAACATGTACCTTTCACAGTGATTAGTCCTTTATTGGACACAACTGTATATATTCTTCTTCTCAGTCTCCCGATTTAAAAAACCTGGGCTACAACAAAACATGTTAATTATGACATCAGAAAGCAATATTCATCAGTGACATAACTTTAAAAAATGGTAGGGTTTGGTTTGGTTTTATTTGTGAGGTAGAAAGATGGGAAATGAATGTTCTGCTACAGATTCAGTGAATGTGAAATTGGTTTTTACAAAGGAGAAAACAAAATTATCTCTGTGATGAAATATTTATAGCATCATTATGAAAAGAAAACCATGAACAAGCAGCAATAGGACCTTTAATATTCCATAATATGTAGGCAAATCAGTTGCTGCCATCCACTTCTGCTATGTTGTTATATTTCTACCTAAAGTATTTTCACCTGAACTTATTGCACTGATAAACTGCTAACAACTTTTGAGCATGCTCAAGTCCTGCAAGGAGTCTTCACGTTCCTAGGCAGAGACAAAAGCACTTCTGTGGCAAAAAAAAGAGAAATGTGTGAAAATCTAAGGACATTAAAAAATACTACTTATGACTTTTACTGTTTTTGTTGGATCAAAGCAAAAAGAAGTGTTAGAAGAGATTATGGCTCCAGTGTCAAAAACATATGGGCTTCTTAACCTAATAAAAAACAGATTCTGAGGACCTTTAAAGGTACTACAATATAATCTGTACAATCAAGTTTAAAAAAGATAATGTTTTGAGAGAACAATAAAATTAATTTAATTTTAGATTCCAGTTAGCTTCTTTTGTTGATACTAAATAAATAAGATTAGATCATACTATGTTGTTCGTTTCTCTTTTTTCTTTCAGGTTTGGATGTTTTTTTCCCTTCTTAAATACCTTCAGCCAGGTATGCACCTGGCAAGGACTGGAGAAGACAACACAAGCAGTCTTCAGAGCCTGAGGCTGGGTCACAACATGAAGTGACTGTCAGACTGAAATAAAACCAAGTGTGTAAGGCTATGCATAAGTCAGGGGTAAGAAAGACAAATAGTGACACACATTACAGTTAGTCAAAACTGTTAATAAATAAAGACTGCACATTTGAATTTACATAAAAATAATAGCATTTCATGAGTTCTAGAACTTTGTAATATAGACAGACTCATAATGATTAATCTAAACTATTATTGTTTTTTTAATAAGATGCATAGGATATTTTGCAAAATATGAAAAGAATTGATATGCCAGTGAACTTCTGAGCCTTTTGTTAATGAAGAATGATATAATCAAAGGAAACAAACTCATTGTCTTGAAGGCACCAAGAAGTCTGGGAGTACCTCATAGGTCACAACAAATGGGGCATACCACAGCCAAGGAGGGAGGACTCCTGGGCTTTAGAATCTTGCTAAAAATGCCTTTTAAGGCTTGTTAGAAATGTATTCAGTTATGTCCTGAAATACATAATTTCCATGTCAGAAAGGGAGGTCATTTGCAAATCAATTTTGGAGGGAGACCTTGCAGGATAATTGAAGGAGATGAAGGAAAGGAAGCAGAAGAACCGTGAGAGCCTCTTTAAGCATCCCTCACTACATCAAGGTCAACATGAAAACTAAATTTGCCTGTCTATATCTAGGATGTTTTTGGTACACAGCTCTTTATGAAGGGAATAGCTTGAGCTTTTATTCGCTAAAAGAACTGGGATTACCTCCTTTATCCACTACAGTTGTAGCCATTAACTTCAGTTTAGGTTTTATTCTACACTCTCAACTGGTCATATCCAAATGAGAACCTAAGTGCTTGAAGTGGGATGTCAAAAAAGTTTAGATACTAAAAATACAACCACAGTTCAGCTTGTGTCTGATTTCAGAGGTGACCCAACTTCCACAGATACTCCACTGTTAGATGATCAGCTCTCCTCTTTGTCTAGGGACAGGTTCATCCTGCCTACATTGACATGAAAATTAGGCACCTAATCACCTTAGGTCTCCTCTTTAAAAATTGATGACATATAGATACCCACAGAAAACAAGTCAGAATCCTAAGCTTCAAATTCTTTGCACTAGAACAGATCAGTGTTAATGTGGCTGGAAAATTCATCACGCCTCAGAGCTGGTATTCAGATGTTAGATGTCTTTCCTATTATGTTCCAAAAATGGTTCAGTTCAGAAGCTTTCTACAGAACATGTGTAACACATCCCATTAGGACTGTTTTCATCCCAAAAGGCAGAGTCAGAGATTCATCCTTAGTTTATAATGGGCTAAATAGTAGTATTTGTCCTTTCCCTAAAAAGTAGGACATGGGAGATGCAATTCTTTCAAATCTGGTAACTTTCTATCACAATTCTTTCATGACCGAACCCAAGGTCCTTAACTAATGGGATATAGTCTTTCTGATATATTGGTACAGACATTCTTGCTGTTGACACTGATCAGGAAGAAATTCAAGATTCATTGGCACAGACAGTATTTATTATATGTCACTTACACTTACACCACCTCTATTCATACAAGCTTTTCCAACACGAGGCACCAGTAATATGAGGCTGCTTAGCATCTTTTCATGGATTAGATCAATATCAGCATCTAGACTATTGTAGCTGTCTCTGTTAAACCAGATGAAAGATGTTTTAAAGAGAAAAAAAGAACAACTTGGAAAACTGTTGGTGATAGGTGTAGCACAAATTGTTTTTAATATTAAAGATAGACTAAGGGAGATAAAACTGACAGAATTGGTTAAGAAATAGAAAATGTGAGGATTAAAAAAATGCCAGCACATTAACAAAGAGGTGCTCCAAGGTTTCACATTAAATTCCATGCTTTTTAATACATTTTATTAATGATCTGAAAGAGAAGATTGTGCAGTGAGGTAGAAAGATGACACAAAGTTGTCACTCAAGACCAGAAGACCGAAAAACATTAGCAAAGGAAAACCACCTGCTATCCAGTTTTGCGCTTCCTGGTTTCACAGATGATAACTGCTCCAAAACTACTTAAATCAATAGCCAATTTTTTTTGACATTTATGCACCCCTACAGGCCTCAGATAACATGATGGAAAGGGATGGGAAGACAGAGGCTGCACTGGCAGAAGTAGAAAGAATGTGCTGCAATGCATTCTCTATGGCTTGGGATCTGTTTGTGTCCCAGATGGAACATAGGAACTCTTCAGACCTGGGAAAGTCTGTAAATAAGTCAATGAAATACTTGCATCAAAAATGTCACCAAGCTATTGAAGGAATAGCGTGATAATAATTAATGTGGTAAAAGCTATGAAGTCTTTTCATAAATCAGTAGCATAGTCTCAACTCTTGCAAGTGCTGTACAAATTAGCACCCATCAGAAAGATTATCTGGGAATTAAAGGAAGTAGAAGAAAGGCAGCAATAACCAGAATTCAGAAAAAAATCTGAAAAAAAAAGGTAAGTTTGGCAGAGGGAGGGCAATACTGAAAACCAGCAGAGAATTATTTTGCATATTAAATTCGTGTCATGGGTGCACTAATAGGTTTTAATGTCCTGGAGCAGTCTCATGTGGCTGCTCCACTGCCACCTTAACCACAAGCCCAAGAGCCAAAATTCAGCTCAGCCGTGGGTCTCCAAACACTGCCTGGGCTAGGGGTTCCTGTCTCCAGCCCTGCCAGCCTGGATTGACCTCATTCTTGTCTTACGGGTAGCTTGCCTCATGGATCCCTTAGCTGTACTCTTATCTTGCCTCAGAGCCCATCTCTGTCCCGTGTCTTGCTGCCCCTGATGGGACCCTGTGGATGTATTCTGGAGCTGATGGATTGTTTGCCCTGCTGGGAGCTGATGATGGATGTGGCTATCAGCCCCCAGCTCCACCCACTGTGCTCAGACCCTGTAGGACTGCATCCCATAGTGAGAGCACTACCTGCTCTAGGGTCACCATGGCTCCCTGCTGGTGTTACTTCAGGAAGCAGCCTGCTGCTGCCATTCCTTATTCATCAAGTGAATTTTTAGGTGTCTATCTTTAAAACAGCAAAATTAGCCTGAGAGCCCTTGTTTAGTCTACAAAATAGCCTTATTCACATTAGTCCTATTATGGAGAACATCTGGAACTGCCATTGTCTTGGTTGACCTGAGCATCTAGGTGTTGCTGTGTATCCTATGGTTACGGAGGTCCCAGAAGCCATTAAGTGGTACAATGATGTCACCCCAGAAGCCTCCGCCCCTAACGTGGCGACATTCTCCTCCCCCTAAGTGTCAGTTAAAGTTTGGTACCCTCCCATTGTCAGTTAAACGTTCAGTTCTAGAGAGTTCTGTAAACCCTGTTATTTCATTGGACCCTTTGTACCCTTTTCCCCATTGGTTGGCTTCCCCCAATCCCGTTCTTGCTCCTCCCTCATACCCTTCTCCTACTGGCCCTTTTCTGATCCCTCTCTTCGCTAGAAAAGCCTCTGCCAGCTGCTATTTTGTGGCTTTCTGTCTCTGGCTTCCTTCGAGGTAATAAACCTTGGAACTGCCATATGGAGGGTCCCTCTCGCCTCTTTGCTCCTCGCGCCTCCTCGACGCCATCCGTCAGCGCTCTAACACCTGCACTCTGTGCTCCGGAGCGCTGCTGCATTTCAGGACACTCCCGTGGTGACACGGTGGTTGCCTCTGCTCCACTGCTCCCTGACGAGAAGCCACCACGTCATCTAGGTACTGCTCGTATAAACCCATATTCTCTGCTGGACTTCACCTGTAAAATAGCGCCGTGGTAACACAGGCTGACAGGGGTGAAGACTTGTTGGTTGGTTAGTGTTTGAGGCTCTAGAGAAGAAAGAGTCTCTGGTAGAATGAATAACTCAGTGTTCAGAGCAGGGTATGAAAAGTCTGCACTCAACAAGGCTTTACATCACTTATTTTAAATAATGACAATAGTAAATGAGTATCATGCCCACCTTTGTGTTAAATGAGTGACACGGCTGATTATGTCAATGAAGACAGTGCCACAGGAGGCGTTCCAGTTGTTGTAAATGATAGATACAGCTTGTGCCTTAGCTTTGGGTGTTCAGAATTCTGTTCTCTTGAAATGAGTGTTTTTTAAATGGATAAATTGAGTGTCCTTGAGAACATTCAGGGAAAGATTGGTTCCACCTATATGTAGACATTTAAACATAAAACTGATTTAAAGCAACCTCATTACTGTCATTTTGCAACTTTGTATTGTTTGATTTTTGCATCCTTTATGATTATCTTTCAGATTAATTTTTTTTCCTACAACATATTCAATATGCAGACGAAACATTATTTGTTAACATCCTGAATTGTATTCTAAAATGTGAAATGGATTTCTTCTTACTGTTATTATACAGTAAGGAAGAATCCCAGCCATTGCTAATATCCATCACATAATGCATTATACACTCTTTTCTTTTCTGGCTTCCTATGCTTATCTCTTGATGAAATGTAACACTTCTTGTAAATATGATCCTTCATGGTTGCTTTTTCTGAATTGCTTACATTTATAGCAAAACATTAAGGTCATATGAGGAGTTACAGTGTAGAAAACAATTCATATCTTGTTTACTCCTGGCTTTTTCTTTTACTTTCAGGCAACTTTATGTATGACACTCTACAACTTGTTTATTTTGCAACTCCATCGCGTCTTTCATAGCTGTCTCTGTGGAAATCTTAATTGCAGATTTTAAGGTCAAGTTCCTGCTTTTAAAAGCTGCATCTTTGAGTGCTCATTACCATGCAGAGTGGGCAACGAATCTCTTTGGGTATCACTCCCAAAGAGAGTATCAACAGACTGGCAGGATTCAACCACTCACCTTAGCTTTACTATGCTGATTACAGTACACTCACTTTTTGACTGAAAATAGTTGGGAAAAACAATAAGGCATTATGAACAACATGCTTTAACTCATAAAGACAAACTATTTTCTTTCTTGTTCCTTCAAAAATCTTGCATTTATTTTAAACTTTTTCTGAATGTCTGAATCAGTTTACCTTATCCAAAAACTCAAATGTGGTTTGGGCAAAACCCTCTCTCATAATGTAGCACAGATAATACTGAACTAGTCAGAGTTCCTGTCTCAGTCCTTCAAAATCTCACCAATCCCAACATCTCAAAATGAACCTACTCACCACAGGCATATTCTCAGATTCACTGGCACACTGGAGGCAGCGCTCCACACACACCCCTGGAGCCCCAACCCAGCCCCAGAGTGGCCACCAGAGAGGAAGTCCCGCCCTAGGGGAAGGACCCAGGGCTGCCAAAGGCTACTTAAACTAAACCACGAGGCAAGCACAGGTCTTGACTCTGCCTTGTCTTGGAGTTTATGTCAGCTGACCACCGCTGGAACCAGGAGCGGTAGCTGTCTTTGCTCTTTCTATATATTTTCTGTCTTTCTTTCTTTCTCCTTCTCCTAATTCCATCTTCTTGGAGTTTTGAGTAACTTAAAATTGGATGGGTTTGGAGTTTGCTAAGTTGAATGGGCCAGGCTAATGCTTTCAGAAGTGTTTTATGTTGATTGAATGCTGCTCTAAGCTTTTGCCAAAGTGGTCTGATTTTCTGAAGTTGCCAGTAAAAATTTTTTTGTTGGTTTGATCCCTTGAGAATATCTTCTTGGTATTTCTTCCATGAAGCTAACTCAGAGTACATAGAAAACACACAAGCCCTTCTAAGAGGTTTTTTGAGTGATTTTTTTGGGAGCCTTACATAGGGATATGGCAAATAATATGTAGAAGGGACTAACTCTGAACAGTTTGGACACAAGTCACTGTACGTGGCCCTGGAGAACATTACTCCCTTGCAATGCATATCTACTGCTGTCTTAATATCATCTGGGTTAGGCTAATAGTAATCACATTAAGTCAAATTTAATGCATTATGTTAAGTGAAAGAAAGACAGAAACGTTCATTGCGTTCAGCTTAGGATACAACAATGATTGAGTTTTATGTAGAAAGAAGTATGCATCATAAAAGTAAATCTATATAGACTTATTTACATAAAACCAGCATCTTATCCATCAGAAAAGTTAAGATAGTTTTTATTCAAGCAATTTACATGAGCACTGTGGGAGAGTACATAGCTTATTAGATTATATTTTCTGAATGAATGAATCCATCTCAAGTGGGAGATAATTAGGTTCAGTACTGAATTCAGTCTATAAGGTGGCATATGTGAAAATCCTACAGGTCTCCCAAGAACATTAGTGTCCCCATAGCAAAAGACAACAGATGACTTATTTAGACCAACATCCCGCAGGCTGCAGCGAATGTTTAGAGAAAGAAGATGAGCAAGACAAGGATAAGTGACATTTTCTTTGGTCTTGCTTTCCTCTTCCAGGCATCAACTGTCTGGGGCTTCTTGAATTGGAAGTTTCATCCAGACGTCTGTCTTTAGTAAGTACAGAAAGAACTTCACTTTCTGAACATTTTTGGCACTTTATGAGATTTATCAAGTTCCTACGAAAATAAAATTCACTTTTTAATTACACACTGTAAAAAACTATTTCTTTTTGACCTTTATAAGGCTACTGTTTCTTTATCTGCTGAGGTGTTCATTAGATCTTCAGTTATGAACAATTACAAATAAAATATTGATTTACTATATATTTTTTTTATTTCAGCATATCTTTGTGTATGTGTGTTTGATTGTCTTCATTTCCTAAATCAGCTTTTCTGGATACTCATTAATTTACAATTGCTGTTGATGAAATTTTCCCTACTGTCTTTTAGAGGGGCAATTATAGAACTTAAATTTCAAAATCTGAGGGAGATATCCTACAACAGGTATCTACAGGAGCTGAACTTTGATCTGATCTGAAGCTGCTTGCTATCTTGAGACAGCATAGTGTAAGAGCCAGAGGAACTCAGAGGATCAGTTTCCCATCACTTTTCTGACCCTGAAAAGTTTGGGCACTGGTTCTCTTTTCAGATTACCACACACACTCTCCAGGCTGCAGTTCTCTTTTCAAGGCTTTCTTCTGAGACTCAGTAAATGCAGCTTGCAGCTCCCACAGATTCTGTGGTTTCAGAGTTTTTCCCAGAGTCTTCAGTATCCTGAAATACAGTTTACCCCTTCAAGGACTTTGTGCTGTTAAAGGAAAAGATAAATGTTTTACAGAAATGAACTTTTAAAAATAGAAATAGTTATCTATACTTCCTCCATCATTAAAGGAAAGAAATGATGGTCAGGTTTCTTGTGAACCCATGTCCATAATCACTAATGAGCACTTTTAGCAGACAGATCAAAGACTTCCATAAGGTAGGGATGGAGAATGCATTCTCTCAAATCTCCAGAAAAGAACCCCATTGATAAGTTTTGTCATGGCTGGTCAAGGCAAGGAGAAACATTTGCTGTCAGTATTGCTTAAGAAGAATAACCTGGCTGACAGCATGACCACAGCATTAGACATAAGACTATTCACAAGGTATAATAGAGCACGGTAGCTTGAAAGGGTATAGTACAATCCTTAACAAACACACCTTTGAAACACTAAAGGTGTTTGTTCTATAAATTGTGTTCCTTCTGGTTTCTGTGAACTATCTTGTCCTCATCATCCTCTTACTCCTTATCAGCCTGGATTCAAAAAACCTGTTCTTTAACTTCCAGCATAGGGTATCCACTAAACATATTACTTCAAGCATTCTCTGTTAGGCTCCTCCCCCCCCATTCATAGGCAAAAACAAGTTAGCAATACTGTGGGATCCAGAGGGCATCACACAGATTGTATAGGAGACCTGGGGCTGGGGGATTTGTGTCCCATGAGACCAGTATATTCTTGAAGGAACGTAGCTAGCTACGAAAAATATGAATGTGAACCAACCTGCGCCTTAGGGTGCAGGGCTGGACTCAGTCCTATTTTATTTAGCAGTGTAGACATAAGCTACGTGATGTGGGTTAGGGAAATAGAGACATGAATTTAGGGAGGAACAAGTTTTCTGCTGTATTAGATGGCAATAGCCTCAAATGGAATCCCTTAGCCACTGTATGATGCTATGCCCTGCCACATCATGAAAGATGATTTTTTTAAGGTAATTTTTGAAACATCAGAATGGAAAAAACCGAAATACAAAACGCCCACAAAATGCCTAAACATTTTCTTTGACATCTGTGTGTTTATGTACTCCTTGTACAGGCTTAAACTGCTGGTGATAACAGACGTTCAAAACCTAAATGATACAAAGTGAAGGGTACTATAAAAACCATAGCAACTGCAAAAAAAAAATCCCTGAGGATTAGTTTAAATAATGATGTATTTGTGTTGCATAAGCAAATATAGTAGTCAAATATTTATGAACAGAGTAAATGAGCCCATCCAGAATCTTTGTTTAAAACAAAAAAAAGTGTCAAGAAGCTTTCCATGTAGCTCTCTGATTATATGAATCTGGGAGCCTACTGACTTTCTGGATCAGAGCAGAAGTCTGTTCAACATGATGTTCTATTCTGACATGTCCAGTGCCTAATATTTCAGTGGAAGTAGCAGTAGTTCCCTAGAGTGAAAAGTTACAAAATAAGCTGCTCATTAAAGAGTTTTCCTCTTGCCCGCTATAATTTGGAAATAGCAGCATGTTCCGAGGTATGAGGGTATCATAGATTCATCAATGCTGAGGCTGGAAAGCATTATTGTAAAGCATCTAGTTTGACCTTCTGCATATAGTCTTTCTATCAAGTCAATAAATAGCATAACCAAATCACCAGATTCGTGTATTTTTGATCCTATTTAGTAGAAAGGAAAAATGTTCTTTATCTAAGTAATTGAGTTAAACTCTTTTGTTGGAGTTGACTATAGTTTCTTTTTATTATTATTATTTTTGTTTTTAAGGAACATTGATTGGTACGGTTGAATAATCATGTTGTTATTATTTTAAATTATAATTTCAGTGTTGTCTACTTAATGTTCACTGATTGTTCCCACTGAATGCACTTTATGAAGAAAAATTTTCAAAAGTGACTGATTATTTTGCAAGACTGTTTATTTAGGGAAATCTCTGTCATTTACATTTCTGCACAGAAAATTTCCAGAAGCTAACCCATCTTCCCAAAATTATTTTAAAAGGCTGTATTCCTGCAGTCCACAATGCCATCTGCCAGAAATAAAGATTCCTTCCTGAAATAAGGTGAAAACTTCCTGTATGACTCTAAGACTTCTGTCAGAAGTCCGAAAGGAAAGGCCAAAAGGCAGTCTGTTTCTGGTAAAGGCAGTGCTGAAAAATTGTTCTTCATTTGCAGAAAGGATAGGCTCTGAAAACTTTATATGAAATGAAAATGCACCTTATGTTGTTGAGTAATAAATTAATTTTGTTCACAGCCCATTTCTATCTGTAGCACAATGTTAAAGGAAATAAGTGTTTAGTTCATCCCATGTGGCATGTTAGGCCCCATATTTGTTCCATACAAAGGATGTATTTGCATCAGAATCAAATATTACCCAGCAAAAACCTCTGACATGCATTTTAGCCATATTCTAGATCTAGTATTAGCCTGGAAATAACTTAGTATGCAGGAAAGGGACTAAAGGAAGAAAGAAGTGAACACTATTTCATAGCAGCTGCTTCCTTTTATGGCTAAAAAGCAAACCACAGGAGCATGGAAGAAGAGGAAGGAAAAAATTGATAAAACATCTGAAAGTTTGATAAAAAGTTGTGAAGCTTTTTCACAGTTTTTGTTTACAGAAGAAAGAAATTTGGTGTAGTGAGTAAGGCAGAGAGCAGTTGTCAAATTCCTAAGCACTTGAACCCCTTCTCTGAGCGCTAGATGGAAATGTAATTGCATGACTAAAGAGGACCTTCTACACAAATAATACAAATAACAAATATCCTTTGCGCTTTCTCTTTTTTTTTTAAGAAATTGCTTATTCCCAGGGATAAAAAATGTTCTCCTTCTGGAGTATCTTTCTCACCTTAATGTTAGCACATCTTTTGGACAGTTCATTAAAGTTTCAAGAAGAAGTCATGCAGATTAGCGTAAATATCTTATTTTACCTTGCCACTCTATTCCTGTTAAAATAGACCATTACATTCCCCCATCATCATGTGGCTGTGAAGTTCCAGGATTCCAAAAATAGTAAACACTTGTGGAATCTACAATAATTGAGAGCAACAATAAATTACATTTTAAGTGCTCATCAAGGTGAGAACAAGGCACTTCATGGCTCTTCATACATCCTTGTTAGGAATATTGCCAAGCTGGAAGAATGCACAAGTTCATAAAGAAGTTGCTATGAGTGCATTTCTGCTGGGGAAACCCAGTGATTTTTTTAGAGACACCTCACCTACATTTTTTTAAACAAACAAACAGAAATGTAAAGTAAAAGTAGATTTCCTTGGATGGAGATTTGTGCTAAAACCTCTAATATATAATGCATTTGTATTCCAATTTGGTAATTTAAAAGGTAGCTTGGATAGCTGCTTCATTTCCTTTAGGGTTCAGGCAGGATGAAGTGCTGCATTTAGCTGTAGCTTCCTACAAGAAAAATTCCCTCAGCAAGACACTGCATCAATATCTTAACACTGAATATTGCAAATAAAGCATCTGTTGCTTAATTTGTCAACATACGTATATCTGACAGAGCTGGTAGAAACAACATCGTAGAACAACTGTCTGCTTTTGAAGTTTCACTTTTTTCACAGTTCTGTCATTACGTAATGCAATTCAAGGAGCTGAAAAAGTTTACCTTTGGCTCTAACAGGCCACATTAGCAAGACACAATTTTTGCAGTATCCTCTAGCTGGAAATGCCATCCCTTGTTCTTGAGAAATTCAGTTATCATTCCATTTGTAAAACCTACTTGATCTCCTCTTGCCATATAAAGATATCAGCCTAATCACATGCTAAATTAATTGTGTGTTTCTCCTTTGTGTTAGCTTTGCTGGTATTCCGCTAGGTCTGGAACCAGATGATTTTGGCCAGCAAAGTCCCAAGGGATCAAAGGTGCATCTTACCTGTTTGTTAGTGTAGTAACCAAGATGGGAAGGATGTGATCTCTCCTGCCAGGAGATAACAACAGGAGACCCAGAACATGGCAGGGCCTCATTTTTGCTTTCCCACCCTCGCCCCTTCATCTACTTCCCACAGGTTTGGGCAAATCCAGTGCCTCAGGCAGCACTGCCCACAGCAGCTTGTCTTCCTCAAGGGCCCTTTGGGCACGTGCGGGTTCAGGTCAGTCTAAGGGTGAGAGGGACAAAAGACTGCCACCACCCTTCATCCTCCTTGCAGACCTTGGAGGCCATGAAGAGCCTCCAGTTCCTTCTTTATTGCCCATGGAATGTTAAGAATGAAAAGGATATATCCTGTTTCTAAAAGCTCTTGTTCTTACAGAAAGTTTTTGGGGTGTTTTTTTTTGTCTTCTGATGGTTCTTCCATCTAACTATACTGCTGTAGGTGGCTCCAGCTGAGTGGGCTAAGAAGCAGATAGTAATAATTATTGAAAGCCATCATACAGGAAGCATCTAGAAAAAGCACATGCATTAAAATAAAATGATTTTTTAAAAATGTGTATGGAACTTTGCTACACTGAATGCAAATTGCATTTCTAAGATGCAGAGGTCCTTGTTGAGTGTGGTCATATATTATCAGGTGACTTAGATAAACCTTGAGAAAACATAATAGACACAGAGATCCACTTTGAGATATTCTGAGTGGAAATTGCTTCCCCTTTTATTCTCTCAGCAAAGAAGACAAACGGCTTTAGAAAAATTTTTGAAAGGTTTTGTCCTATAAAGATAAAAATCCAAGGCCTCCCACATATCTTGTTTTTTCTCTTTGCAGCTGACATGGTAAATTATTAAGTTGGCTGAATTCTGAGGCTATTGAAACAAAGTATCAGGCAGAAATATTACCACAAGAAGTTTTTGGGAAGGGAAATCTGGTATTGTCTCTCCCTGGAACTTCCCGTCACTCTTCCTATTGTCTTAAAAAACTGATGGACATCATGTTGTGAGAAAAAACTGACAGAAAAAAAGGTAACCATGAAATGATGGTACAGGGCATCTGAGATAGTTCTGGATACTTGTGTGTATTTAATTAAATCCACAGGTTTCTAGACGTTAACTGCATTCTGTGAGACCTATTAGCAGAAATCGGAGTGTACACTCAGAGTTCCAACTTAACGAAGTCACCTTTGATGTCCTGAAAAATACAACTATGTGAGGAAAAAAATTTAGTTCAGACATGCTAAGCATATACTTGGTCTAATGAATAAATCCTTGAAAGTGTTGACTGAATGTAAAACAGAAATTGTTTGTTTAGTCATTTCAGGTTTAGAATAAATCTTTGTCTAATATTTGTCTGAGTTTGATTTTGGTGAGGAATTGGAAAGATCAGGAAGTTTCTGCTATCAGTTATACTCTATTTTTCCTTGTTGACAGTGAGACTTAAATACTGTTGTGCCCAGTTCTGGTGGTTTGATCTGGCTAAATGGCAAGTGTTCAAGAAAGCTGCTCTACCACTCCTCTCCTCAACTGGACAGGGGAGAGAAAACATTGAAAGGCTTCTGGGTCGAGATAAGGACAGGGAGACATCACTCACAGTTACCATCAGGGTTAAAACAGACCTGACTCTGAGAAATTAATTGAATTTATTACCAATCAAAATCAGTGTAGGATAATGAGAAGTAAAACAGGACTTAAAAGCACCTTCCCAGGATTAGCTTTATTCCTGACTCTCTATCTCCTCCCCCTCAGCTTCCCTCAGTGGGTGCCCCTGAGACGGGCAGTGGGGTTGCAGTCAGTTCACATGCTGTTTCTGCTGCTGCTTTGTCCTCAGGGAGAAGAGTCCTTCCCCCTTCTCAAGCGTGGGATTCCTCTCATGGGAGACAGTCCTCCACAAACTTCTCTAATGGGAATTCTTCCCATGGGCTATATAGCTCACCCCTCCATTAGATCCTCTACAATTTCTTTTTATCACTCTTAAACTGACTAGTCCTAAACTGGATGTAATATTTTATATGCAAGCTCACTGGTGCTAAGTAGAACGGAAGAGCAACTTCTCTTGATCTTGTGGCCAGTTTCTTATCAGTATGTACAGTGTATAACAGCTGCATACTCAGTATGTAATTTGTCTTACTCAGAAAGAAAGAGCACTGTGGAATTGTCTCCAACCTCATGTACACCATAACCCTCAAGCTCTCTTCAGCAGGGCTTTAACTCACCCAGTCCCTTCCTAACCTTTGTTAATGTGTGGTATCATTTCTCCCTTGGTTCAGATCATTTCGCTTGTTATTATGGAACCTCAAGAGCTTTCTTTTGCTCTAGTGCTAAAGTTTATTGCAGTCTCTTTGGGTAGAGTTACGACATTTGTCATGGTCACAGTTATTTCCAGTTTATTTCATCTGCAAATGTTTATTTCGCTAGCAAATATTCTAAGTGCAGTTTTTGCTGTTATCAAGGTCACTGAAAATTTTGAACATTACAGGTCCCACCGTGAAATTCTATGGTCCTGAAATTCTCACTGATGTCCAGAAAGACATTTAACCACTGGTCATTGCTGTGGCTGAGTTCAGTTAATATTCAACCCTCAAAACAAATCCACCTTTTTTCTCAGCACATACTTTGTCAACTGTGGAGAATGACAAAAAATCTCACTAAAGTCAAGGAAAATTTCATACACCATTTTGTCTTGTCATATATCCAGTCATTAAATTGCACACTGATAAAAGATTTTTTTATGCATGCTTTACTCCTGAAAAAATGCATGTGGAGTATTCCTGATTACTCTTCTTCTCTTTCACTTGGATGTGGATGTGAATTCCAAGAGTTTCTTGGAATGTGTTTCTTGATCTTCCCAGGGACTGAGACCAGCCAAAGTTTCTTTGATTCTATGATTAACTCCTGAGTCGTCCTTAGGCTCTCTTAAAAAATCACCTAGCTTTCCTCGACATCCTTCTCCTTCACGGCAGCTACCCAAAGACTTCCCAAGCAACATCCTGAATTAGAAGAAATAGGCAGTTGTAAAGTTCAGAATCCAAAATTTGCTCCCATTCACCTCCAGGTCCTTAACTTAATCATTTTGGAGACACTGCAATTCAAGCCACATCCACGACTGCCAGCAGGTCTTCCCTGTTTATGAGTAGAGCACTATTCCTGGTCATTCCAGCCAACACTCGCATTAGGAGATACGCTAGAAGTATAATTACACCATTCCTGGAGAGCTTTAACTTTTCCCCTAGGATATGAAATCTTTCCCTGGCTAGTATAATTACATTGCATGTAATAAGAATGCATGGTTAATGAGAGACAAAATTTTACATGGTTATAAACTACTGTTACTCTCTATTACCAGAGTTCCAAGAGATACATTTCATGGGCAAATACAAGGAAGTTTTTTTACCTACCAATTACATCTCACACAGGGCAGTGCGTGCATTACAGCTTTTTTGTGTGTTTGCTTTCTAATATTCCGTAAATAATTTTCATTCACACAGTAACTGTACAAATATTAGTTAAAATGAAACTACCTGCATGAACAGAAACAGTAATTTTCCTGAAGAGCTTCAACTTATTCCTGAAGATAGGAAATCTTTCTTTGGCTAATATAATAATTCAAATTGAAATCTGGCCCAAAAATCCACAGAAGTAAATATAGTTTATCTACAAAAACTGCCTTTGAGCCATTAATAATCAATGACATGTTGTTTTACTTCCAATTCAAAAAGCAACAGCTCAAGGCAAGACAAGCTCTCCATTCTTCCCCAAACCAGGGTGGCAGCAGGAATGTGGCTTTGGATGAACCCACTTGGAGCAGCAGTTACAGTTTCTTCTACTTCTGGCAGCCACATAATAGATGCTCAAGGCTGTGGAATACCACAGTTAACAGAACGTTTGGAAAGAGTCCACATAAACTTAGAACATAATTTTCAATTTTTCTTAGTATAGGAAGGGGGAGAATGAGGGCTTCCACTATAAAGTCTGAAGAGGCAGAGAACTTATCAGGTGAAATAGTTTTGACTAATATTGATTAGTTTAATGTTGTCATAGAAGAAAAGGACAGTATCACCTTGTAAACAATCTAGTTTACTTAGTAGAGCTCTCTGTTTTCCTTGGAGATGTCCCAAGAACTGGTTAGGGTGAGCTCCACTTAGTTGACTGGATCTGGCACAAATATATCCTATAGTAAAATATTTTTTATGTACACTGAAAGTTCAGACTGTAGCTAAGCTTTAAATCTTTCACGGTCATATATACTTTGCAAAATCTCAGTGTTTGTCATCAAAGAAATTATAGTGCCTTAAAATAAGAAATAAAAATACAATGTGTGAGAAAAATTTACAAAATAATTTTGATTAGTAATTTTAGTGGACAAAAACAAATAGTTCTGTTATGCTGAAGAGCTGATTATAATCCAGACATTTTATTGTGTTACGATAAGGGCATTTCAAGTATTTATCTAGATTTTAAAAACATTTCTTCAATGTGCAAATATAAGCAAAAAAAATTCACAGGGAAATAAATAATGTCTAAATGTTGTTTTAATAATTGTAATTTAATGGATGCTCCAAATGTGAGTACAGATGGGCAGATGATAATGAAAAACTTTTGATTAGCTAACCATGTAGTAGTATAGAATTTGTCCTTTGTTATAAGTGAATACATCTATGAAAAAGGTTTGGCTCAGAATGCAGTTTGGCTGAATGTGTGCAACTTGGTTTTAAATCTTTAACTTTCATGTGCTTCTTCTCCTTATGTGGGTGTGTGTTGCTAGGTTGTAAATTTTGATTTTCACATTCCATTAAAAGATTGGCACCTTTTTCATGATGCCAGTTTCCTTACTTAATTAGAAAGCCAGAAGAGAGCATATTTTCTAATATTATTTAAAACAACTTAAAAACCTTGGCTCCTATAGGGATTTTACTGTCACAGTCATTCACGTTTTATTGTGAATGTCGGGTGCTAGTTTTGGTATGCAGCTTGAGATAGAAATCAAGCATAATCAAATGGCTTTTATACAGATTTTTGCGTGCAACAAAATTATAAATGATCTTGAATATTATAGACAGAGAGGTCAATTAATTATCTTAAATCAAGACTAGTAGTTACAGTGATATACTACCTATTTATCTAAAATTCTATTAAAACAATATTCTGCCTGCCAGAAAATTTGACTTTGAAAAATCCATAGTTTAAGTAACTATCTGAATCATATAACGAGACTCAATTACACCAGGTGGTATTGACTGATATATTTGGTAATGTAATATAGATGCCAACCCTGACAAAATTTGTTAGTTTGAAAATAGGGCAAAATGCCATTTTATTGCAAAGCTAATGAAAAATATTGCTTACAGAATGATGAGACCCATCAAGTAGATTTATAGTGTACGACATTTGTAAGATCTCTAATATATCAAAGAGATTGGAAGGCTTATGCAAGGGCAATATGACTATTGTCTACTCAGTACAATGAACTAAAGAAAAAGGAGTTCTGACATTGAGACTTGCGTGGTAGAGAGCTAGAAACTTTCTGAATAGTAGAACTGTTAAAGAGAACAGGCTGTTTCTTGAGCTTATGCAGATGCTGTTTCTTGAGCTTACGCAGACGCTGTCATGGCTGGACCACCACCTGGATGTTTTGTCAGCTCCACAATTCAAAGAGATACTGCTTGGGGGGATTAAAGACTATGAGTCGGATTCAGTGAACCCAAATCCCAGCAGAAGTTTGGCAGAGGAATGAGTCAGTTCCTGGGATGCCAGCATTAGTGGCTGAGGTCCAGACACTAATCTCAGATGCACGGCACATGTCGCCTCCTATCTCGATTAAGCCACGTCTGCGGCTTGCACACACAGCGCATAACAGCAGATTTTCTAAGGCGTATGCTGCTTCCAGTGCCATACGTTTTAGTTTAAAATCTGGTCCATAAGGTATGAGTATTTTGGTGGGTTTTTCTTTCCTTCAGTTGTTTGATGAAGAAATAAAAACAAAAGAAAAAGAAAGCAAAAATTTATTAACAGCACTCACCCTATTTTACCCCTCTGGCTTCTTCATCTTCTATTCCTCTCCTTCAAAAGATTCAATCAGAACCACACCAAAGATGCAAAGAAATTAAAGTAATAATAGAAGCAGCATAGGAAGATTATTTCCCTTCATTTGTTCTTCGGTATATGTGAGACATGACAGGATTCGATAAACTCACAAGTATTTACTCTTTAAGCTAATTCTGCTGTGTTGTAAAACATGCAAACTGCAGGCTAGAGAGAAATAAGAGAGTCAGCATAGCAAAACTCGATTAGAAAGTTTGATTTGATTATCTGTTCCTTATTTGCATCACACTGCTGTTTCACTCCAAGCTACCTGACTGGAATATTTTCACTGAAATCTGAGTGTGGAAACCGGAGCTATCAGCAGAATAACAGGCTGCAGGAAGCACAGTGTTTTATGCTGGAACATTCCAGCACACTAATTGCTGCTTTGAAAATCATACTCCAAACATTTTCTTGCTTCATTTCATCTCTTGGTTTCAGTGGATAATGTCCAGAAACAATGCAGTTGAGCTTGAAGATGAGAAATGGGAGACCGAGTGGCTGAAAGGTACCATATGAGGGGATAGATGCAGTGCCGTAATGTACTGGCCTTGAACTGTATGAACTTCATGGTGAATTCAGCCAGATTAAGGAGAATGAGACTCAATCAGTTTCAAATGGCTCTAAAAGCTGCAATAAAAGGGAGATGGTGGTCTATTCATTGTCTAAAACCTACACGGAAGACCCTCTTGTGTAACAGTAATTAAAAAGTCTCAACTAGAGAGGTTAGTTTGAAAAACAAGGAAGAACACCACCTGACCCTTCTGTTCTTAAAAGAAAGCCCATTAGGTAAATGATTGATTTGTGCTTAAATTTTTTTTTCCTTTTTTTTTTCTTTTTTTCTCAGCAAGTATTGATCTCATTCTCTGTATTACATGAAACACCCCAAAGTATTATCAATTGCATACTTAGCCCAGATTGGGAGGGCTAAGAGTGAGACTCATTAAATAAAGTCCAGTCATATCAAATTTTACTTTTGGATAAGCTATTTTCAACCTTTCACATTAGAGCATGACAAGCACCAGAAAACAAGTTACTTTTGGCTATTTTTAAAAAAACCAGTCTGTATAGGTTATGTGTCAATTTTTAAAACCATGTCCCTGTTTTGCTCATGTATAACCACCAAAAAAGAAATACTGAAAGGAAAATGACACTACTCTGCTTCTGAGGTGATGTAACAAAGAATGTTTTTTACTGTCACTGTCCCTGATTTTGCATAAGCTTCTCTCATGCACACTGGAATCATATATAATGTAGATGAGATTGGTAGGGCCAGAAATCTTAATTTATTTATTGTATAAGCATAATGCCAGCCACCTCCTGTTTTCATTATACCAATCTAATGCCAGCCATTTCCTGTTTTCATTAGACCATTGTAATGCTAGACTCCTACTGTTCTCATTAGTGCAGGACTGTGTAATGGCAACCACCTCATGTTTTCATTATAACAAAACTGTATGGTGCCAGCTGCCACTTATTTTACTTTACAGAAGAGCATTTGAATAGTCCATACTTTTTTCAAGAGGATATATACAGAGATGTCAAGGACCCTAGGAGTCTAAGGCCCCTAAGAAAATGGTGGGAAAAAACCCTTTGTGATAATTTTGTTGCTGGAACAACAACACAGAGAAGAGGCTAAAGGCTGGGGTTAAACTGTTGTGGAATATGGCTAAATTCTAGGAACTGCCTTTCTGATCCATAACCTGTCTGATCTTCCTGAAAAAGGTAAAAAGGTGGTTGCAGTAGTTCAAGGTATGGATTAGAATTTTAGGGAAATTCAAGTTAAATTCTTGGCTCCAGTACACATGGTCTGTGCAGACCAAAACCTATAAATTCTGTCATATTACTCCAGCTGTGACTGGTCTGCAGATAGTAAGATTTTCTCTGTGCGAAATATTGTTTTGTTTTGCTTTGGTTTTGTAATACCTTTTCAATATGAAACGTTTCACTGCTTATCAGTAGTGCTTAAATAGAAGCTGTGACTGCTTCCCTAGGGTCTTCAAATGCTATTGTAATGATATTAAATAGTACTAAGAACTGCCTCATGACACAAATTTCTTCCATTGAGACATCTTAAAAATACAGTTTGAAAGCTGCAAGGGTTCTGTTACTAAGGTACAGTTAAGTTCTTGTTACATTGCAAAACATTAGGGCTATTTTTACATTTTGTAGTAGGTATCAGAATAAAAATTCCTCTAATTAAAAAAAAAATATAAAACACTGTAGAAATATTTTTTTTCTGAAAAAGTTTTCTTTTTTTATAAAAAGTTTTTGTTTAGATGCTCAGGTTTCTGCTCATATTGAACATTATATAGATCTCAAAAAAACCCCTCCAAAACATCCCATTGTCATTGCTATGTAAAGGCTATGTAATTTCTCTGTGGATGACCTGTAATATCACTGCAAAACAATACCTGGTTTCCATAAGGGGACTGCAGCCTCAGTTCTATAATGAATGAATGAGCTGCATATTAGCCATGAGGTAAAGCTACCACGTCTACTGGTACCAACACATCTGCTGCCTCTATTCTGAAGCCTTGGGAGCTTCAAGTGCTTGCTATCAGGACCAGAAAAAGCACCGCAGTGAAGGCCCTTACTCTGTACCTGACCAAAATTATCAGTTCTGCACAATGACTTTGGTTTTAATTATTTGTGTGATGCCAGCTTGTCTTGTTTTATCGGTTGTATGTTTTAATGATTTATAGCTTCACTGTAGCTCAGAAGTGCAAAAGAAAAGCTCTGTGGACATGTATTATGAAAATAAAATTTTACTCTTATTATAAATGCTGGTTGTGGTTGGTTGACCTTGGCTGGACTCCAGGTGCCCACCGAACTCCCCTAACAGTCCCCTCCACAGGAGCTCAGGAGAGGGAGAAAATAAGATGCTAAAAACCCTCATGGGAAAAGATAAGGGCAGTTTGATACAGCAAAAGCAAGACCATGTGCAGAAGCAAGGGAAAACAGAAGATTTATTTTCTACTTCCCATCAGCAGGTGATGTCCAGTCCTTTTCTGGGAAGTAGAACTTCTGTACATGTAGCAGTTATCCCAGAAGACAAATGTCCTAAACAATTAACCCCTCCCATCTCCTTCTTTCTCTTAGCTTTTATGTCTGAAAAGATATCATATAGACTACTTTGGTCATCTGTCCTGACTGTGTCCTGTGCCAAGGTCTTTCCCATCCCCAGGGTACTGTTGGGGGTGGGAGTGAGGGTGGAATGTTGGGAAGACAGCGCTGAGGCTGTGCCAGAGCTACTCAGCAGTAGCCAAACACTGGTGTGTTACCAACACCTTTCCAGCTACCAGTGCAGAGCACAGCACTCTGAGGGCTGCTGTGGGGAAAATGAGCTCCATCTCAGCCAGACCAACTGCCCTGGCACTTACACGTATTTGACTGGGAGAAAAGAGCTCTTCAAAAGTGTTTTTGCTCTCTGTTTCCAATCTTGAAGGAAAAGTTGTGTTTTCAAGATAAAAAGAGTTTTCTTTGTCATTCTCAGATTGCTGTATTATTAACAGCACTGAATAGAGTAATTGACAGATGTGTGTAAGTTTTGCTAAAATGATTAAAAGCTGTGGAAATCATAACCTGTCAGTGTTCCCTGGGAAACAAAGACCTTTCCATCTGTTAGGGGACTCTGTAAAGGAATGTAATGAGTCACCTTTAAAATGACAGCTATCACCCTTAGGATCTGAGCCTCGAAGGAAGTGCAAAAATATAATGAAATCCATATAAACTGTCAATCAAAAATATCCTTAATTTGTTATTATTTTGATCACCTCACTCTGGGCAGGGTGTGATAATTTGTAAATTGTCTATGATCTCTAGTGTCTGGATTAGGTCCAAGTCAGTAGGAAGACAGTTATGTTTAGCAATGTTATAGTTTGATAAAGCACTATATCCCTGCATATGTCTTTGCACATTTTCTGTCACAGTCTTCACAATGAATAAAATTTTAAAAGGATAGTGGTATGTGATAGCAGCACATTTGAAAATTACTTCTGAGTTGTGGAAACCCAATAAAATGGAAATTGAGTGATGGAACTGAAGGATGTAAGGGAGGTTGGTACACTTTTAGTTCACTTCCAAAGATGGTATACTCTATATGTACCTGTCCCCTTTTATACTTAAGTTGTTTCAGTAAATATAAGTGATTTGTCATTTCTTTGCTTGTACCATTTTTTCCTGTTTCTGATACACTTTCTGAACTAAGGCAGGTGGAGTCATAACATTTTCTGTGAAATAAAATGCAAATTCTCTTATGTTAATGGACCACTAAGAACTGAATTAGATTAAGCAGTGGTGGTAAATCAGCAATTATAGTGTTTTTTTTTTTGTTAATAGCAAGATTCTAGCAGAAATAAAATTCAGTGCCAGTCACCACTAGAGGAGAAAGCCTAGGGCTGCTGATGTGCTTTACTGAATTTAGTATACATTTTACCACCACTCAGATGCAGTCTTTAAAACCAAGGATGCTGAGCAAAGTGCTTTGAGTCAGCTGGTAACACAGTATATTAATTACAGCTCATAATAACTTCCATTTTTACATAATTGTTGCATGGTTGTACATGTTATGCCAAATAAAATCCTCAGTCTTGACTGGTGATTGTGGTTAATATTTATGCTGCTGTTAAAAATGAGCATGCTTTTAGCTTCACTGATGCTGAAGATTTTCTGGATTATTTATAAAATGCAAGAAAAATAATAACTAAAGAAATTCCCAAACTGAGCAAACAGGTGGTTCTTCAAAGAGAGTTCTGATTTTTATCCGGCTGCAAGAAAGCATTCTGTGCTAACAAACACAGGCATTGAAGCAGGATTGGTCTTTCTCCAGACCACCCTTCAAGGCTTGGAAGTGTCAACTAGCATTTGCTAGTATGCCTTATAAACAGTCAGGATGAAGGAAATACAGTGAATGAGGGGAGCTGGCATCCACTTACAAGAAGCTATGGGATTCAGGATTTGGCAGCTGCACCTGGTGGCTCCTTGCAGTTGCGTGTTGTCATTGCCCATAGAAGCTTAAAATTTTTCCAGGCAGGAGGTGATGTGAACACCACCTTAGACTACAGGAATTACTGGTTATCAGCACAGCTGTCTCAGGTTTACATTCTTGATCCCACAGTAAGCTTGGCAAATCTCCATGAAAGCTTTTTGAACAAGAGTGCTTGATTCAGATGTCCTCCAATTGTTTGTACTTCTCCTACTGTTGCCATAATATGATGTGCCCCTGACATTTCACCTCTGCTAAACGGATAAGATGTAACAGGAGGTGGAAGTCTGCCTAAGGTGTAGTATTCCTTTTCTTTCTCTGTCTTGATTTCTACTGCCAGCCACATTAACACTGTAGCTGCAATGGTTTTATGATTTAGCAGTGCACAGAAGGTTATTAATAAGTGCAGAAGTAGGAATCTTTTAAAAAAGATGATTTATTTGGAAATTAAAGGACTGACTGTGCTTGCTATCATTATACAGGCTTTACCTAGGTTTCTAAAACTTCTATTACCCTCTACTGTTTTAGTCCACTGGAACAGGTGTATTTAGAAAGAATGGTGGTAGATTTATACTCATCAACAATGTTACTCAACTACTCAACTCCATTGTGGAGGGTAAAGTGTCTACAAGCAAGGCTATATTTACTATTTTTCCTAGGTGTTTTTTTTTTTGGGGGGGGGGGGGGTCGAGTTCTGGAGACTACTTTTGAAAAAACTGTGACTTTTTCAAAAAGTGTGTGTACTTTTCCTTTCAAAGGATTGCTGTGCCTTACTTTAGCATGTCCAAAAAGATGTACCAACAAAATGCACCTTCTGTCCATATTGGTTACCTAAACGAGTCACCTAAACAGACTCTGCTAAGGTAACATTGGAGTACTGAGTGGCAGTGAGCTAGTATATACCAGGGAGCTTGGTTCACTTACACTGGCTGATGGAGGTGCAAAGATTATTATGGAAGCATAATTACCAGCCTCTGGAATCTCTTTCAGAAGAAGACAGCACAAAAGAAACCTAGAGTCTGAACAGGACCTCTCTGGTGCTCTCCACTAGCACTACAGCCCTTAAACTGAGGCAAAGCCACAGTGCTTTTAAGAAGCTTATCTTGTGGTCAAAGATAAAGGCTTATTAACAGTTGCTAATCTCTGTTCTAAATCTCTTATAATACAATGGTACTGTAATGTTGTTAAAATAGTTTCACATGTATTCTTCTCTGCTGTATTTACTATACTCACATGGTATTATACAAATCCTTATTAAATGATATAGCAGTCTTACATTAATTTTGTTCTCAATTTAAAATGAGGCACAAGGGAATATAGAATCATTTCTATAGCCAATACATCTTCATGCATAGAAACTCAAAGAGTATTCAGAGTAAATACAAGTTCTCATCTGGTCTAAGACAATCCCTAAACATATAATGAAATATCACGACTTTAAACTGCATTATAGTTAGATGATATTAAATGTATTAGTTATCCAGAATACACAGATTATATTTTTCCTCATAATTTCAGTACAAAAAATCCAAAAAGAAATAATTTTCACTGAAGATGAAATGGCTTAGTTACCAAGAAAAAGTTCTTATTTTGAGCTGACTAGTTTATTGCAATATTCCTAATAATTCGGTTCCACTGAACTCAAAATAGTGAATGAAGAATTTGTTCACAAAAATATAAGTATTTTAATTGGAAAATAAAAATATTGTTTTAATATAATTCAGCAGCTTTAATCAAATTTTAAACCAAAGAATTTTAAGAGATGGATTGAGGTCTTATCTACAAATATTATGATGTATATTTTTTATTATATGGTAAGAAGTGTGAAGTATCTTTGAAGACAAATAAGAAATCTACTCTAAATTCTTTACATTAGATAAATTTTCAGTGTAAAGAATTTTAAATTGACATATAAACAGAAAGGAGTGGTGACTAATAGGGACACTTGTAGAAATCATTACAGCATGCAGCATCATAATTGATGCCTGTTGTAAAAGGCTTAAAAAATATATCCATGGAACATTTTCCTATAGACAGTAACAACAGAAATAGATAAATGTCATTTTCTGATGGTCAGACAAGTATGGTGTTTTTATTTCAATGCTGATGCCAGCCTAGAGATCCATTTTTATCACTCTCAAATCAAACCATTGAAAAGACTTTTGTGTGTGATTGCCCTTAAAAAGATGGAAAATGTACACATATTACAAAATTTAATTGCAGATTTGTTAAGGAGTATTTCTTCTTGCAAACATTTCTGTACCACAACAGCAATCCATTGATTTCCAGATACAACTTCAGTGTTGTTTTTAACTTGGAAAACATTGAGGACTACGAGCTAACTGCCCCCCTAGTTCCTTGGTAGCAGTTCAGTTCACTCTAATAAAATATCCATAGATTTAGTGTTCAAAGTATTAAATAAAATGGGTTTTCAGAAATGGAATTTTCAGTATTCCATTCCTCAGTAGGTCAAAATATGAATCTGCTGTCCAATCATCTATGTTTCAAGCTACTCCTAGACTACTAACTCTTACCAAGATAAATATCAGAATTTTTACAGGACGTTTTGGAGTCTTGCCCAAATCAAAAGTATTATCTCTAGCCTAAAGAACCTAAATGGGGGAACCATGTCAGAACACCATTTTCAAAAAGTAACAAAGGGCCCAACATTTGACCAGTATGTATTTAGGAAAAAAAAATCTTCTTAAAAATATTAAAAATAATTTGTCTGCCAGACAAAGAAAAATGTTTCCCCCAAATTTGAGCTAAATATTTTTGTGAGCCAGGCATTACTGGGAACAATCAACAATAAATAAACCAAGATGCTGTGCTCTTTTCCCTGAATCATAACATATGCATTATGGAACATACATCTCACAAAATTCTTAGATGGCTCATTAATTCCCTGATCCATTTCTTCATGCACTACTGAAACTAAGGTGACCTTTCACAAATCAAACTATGCACACAGCAGACAGTTGTCCTTTCTACTGGAGAAATTTCATTTTTAGGGAAACATTACTGACTGAAGAAAAAAGCTTTCAGCTGCATTCATGTCTCAGATTAGTAAAGAGTAAGGATAGGGTATTTATGCCATGAGTGAACACCCTGAAGCAGTAATACATGGTTGGCTTAAAGGAGATCTAAGAATCTCTGTTTGACAGACTGGCCACTTTCCAAATGAGAAATCAATGACTCTGTATTCTGGGTAAAGAAAAGCCAGGATGGTTTATGACTTGTTCTGCATATACTGTGGATCCACCCAAGCTCTGAATCACACACAGCTGAAGACAGTAAAAGTAACATCCCATGTCCAGTGAGGTCATCAGCAGCATAAGGTACATTCTGTCAGGACTCTGCAGACAGTGGCTTGCTAGATTTTGGAAATTAGCCCGTAGAAAGACAAATACACGTAGCAGGAAAAAGGGGAGATAACATTGGGTTTCAGAGGCTAGGATGGGCAGCTAACTAGATGCAGGCTGGTTTTGTTTCTGGCAAGGAGACTTGCAGAAAAAATGCAGTGGGTAAAAGGTAATTCTGTCTGCAGGAACAGCACACAGCTTTGTGATACCTGTAGTATTCTGAACAAAGTGAAATTCTATTTAGCTGTCAAAACCAATGCCTATATACTTAATTACTTTTTAAAAACCCCAAACAAACAAACAAAAGTAAAAAACCCTAAAAAATCTGGTGTACAGGCTTTACAGTATTTGGTATGTCTTTGCTACAATCACACAGGAGCAGACAGAGAGGGCCACATATTCTGAGGGATTGATCATAATGCTCAAAGACATCAAAACCCAACCAAATAAAAGAAGTTAATTAAAGTGTTAAATTATAACAACAAACTCAAAAAAACAGACATAGGACTTAGTAATATTTTTCCCAGCAATTTGTCACATTGTTTACAGCAACATAAATAAAATTACTCACACTCTTAAGATTAAAAAAAAAAAAAAAGCGAAAACCAATCCTTTGCATCCTCCAGGTTGTCCTTCTCCATTTGTTTACTCTCCTGTTGGGCTGACAGTTTTTGAGAACTTACAGCCCCACCCTGTTTATAATGTTTTTGGTGAACTCACACCAGTGTACTAAACCAAAATATCCTTTATTCAGCTCCATGTTTCTATGAACAAATAACAGCCCGTAGGGATTCAGTGCATCAGCTGCTTAAAAGATAAACCTACCCAGCTTGATGAAAACTCTTCGCCACTTTCCTGTTGAGAGAAAACGGTTACACATTTCTAATAAATGAAGCAGGAACTGTCATTTTTTTGGCAAACTGATAACTAGCTGTAACAGCCGCATTGCCACAAGTTGCTTTTCCAAAGTAATTACCATCAGGCTCCCTGTGGTATGCAGTGTTTAACACATTTCTTCTGTGTTAATGAATGCAAAAGCAGGCAACACCACTATTAGTAATCGCTTTTTATTCGTAGTCCTCATTTTCCAGATAGGTCACATTAAACACAGCCATTAAACAATAGCGGTTGAGAAAATCCATACAATGTATGCTGCTTTTGTTTGGTTTTTCTGTGTCATTCACCAGTCATTGGTGCAACTTTGAGCCATATGGGGAGACAGGGGCTGATAAATGAGAATGCCAACCTGTATCACAATTGGGCCAGAGAAGTCAAAACCATAATCAGATTTCATTCAATTACACTTCAAGTCAACAAATCTTGATAGCCAAAACTCCCATTTAAATTAATGCAATAATAATTGCTGCCTGATGTCAAAAGAAAGCAATTAAACAATGATGAGTGGGTGTATGTTATGCTAGGCTTCAGACTCCTCCCTAACCTCAGCAATTTCCCTTCCATCTGACAGCGAGCAACATAATGTTTGAATGGTGTATCCTGCTCCACTATGAACAAAGTTTGACTGCTAGGGGTAACTTGGATTGGGAAACCTCTATTCTTAAGTGGCAAATTACAGTTCAGGAGAATCTGTTTCCTCATAAATATGCCAATTAAAAAAAAAAGGAAAAGAAAGGTCTGATTTTGAGTTCTGATTTGATTGGCCAATCGTATAAGGAACTCCCAGTTGCTGACTTTTGTTAATTAAAAAAAGATACAGAATGCCTTATTTGCTATTCACAGTGTACAGTACAAATTTATTAGTTACTTAACTTGCCTCCCTCAACTCCAACTTTCCTTTTATGATCTTGTGGCAGATATTTACTTTCAGTCTTATAAAGTATGTGTGTAAAAAATGAGAGAGAGAAACTTTATCTTTCATCACTGCCTCTTTCTCCAATAGTGATAGTAGAGATACCATGGAGAAAAAACACTTTAAATTCTTTTGTGTGCAGTACATCCTTCACACACAATCATGTTAATTTTGACTGACCAGCAAAACTTACATTGTATAAGCTCTGCTGGTTTATTCGTTCATTATGTATCCATTCTAAATTGTGAAATAAATTTTTTAACCTGGGATATTCTTACACTGGGAAGGAGTATGCTAGAGTTCTACAAAACAAGGCAGTTGAAAGACAAATTAAAGAAAAGCAAGATTTCCTAAAGTCTTCTATAAAGCTGTGAGTCATGAATTCTGAATTACCTCAGAGTGGTAAATAAATAATCACTACTAAATACAGATAATGTGTTAAACAGCTAAAGCTAGTAAATCACTAGTGACAGAGAGCCTTAAGGTAAATTCCTCTTACATTGGCACAGCCCTTTATCAGAATATTGTGGTTTTATGTCTTCAGAAACATACAACTAATTGTACAATTGGTTACTCAGTGTTAAAATCATTTATAAAATACACAAATCTCCATCACTTGACTGCATTTACATACTGGCTTAGATTTTGCTGAATAATAGATCTCACTGGCAGAGCTAAAGACTTGGTGCACAGACACTGAAGTGATGGGCACCACGGAAATACGTAGAAAAGACTGATCAAACAATAAGAAATCCTCTCCACTATGGAATTTCAAGCTATCAAGCTATCAAGCAAAACCAATCTCGGGTCTCCTGGCCAAAAAAAAAAAATTATATAACACAGACAACACCACATTTTAGATACATAAATTGTCCAAAACATGAAGAGTAGCTTGATAAGACATGTACAAGATCCTTCCTTTTGCATGTAATTTTAGACTTTTTTTTAACAGGAGCTAAAAGCAAACTGTCAGAATTGGTGTCTCCCAAAGACAATTCATTGTAGGACTGACTAGCTAAAATCACCATTTAAATGCAATCCCAAAACCAAAATAGGCTGCTGGGTCAACTTTTTTTTCTTGAACTGATAAAAAACTATGGCTTGTGGTATTTCAGATTGCCGACCCCTTTTACAAATGTTTCTGTAGTAAAGATTAAATTTAAGAAACCAAATACATATTTTTTAAACAATGTGCCGTAGTGGTATTTCCAGCAGAGTATCTGAAATATATAAGGGACAAATCCTGAGCTAAATATTTTATTCTTCTGTGTTTTCTTGTACTGTGGAAGTTCACTTGTTCTTTTCTAAGTTTCCTCTGAAAGTAATTTTTAATTTTTCAAATGCAATAAAAACACTCCTAGGAAACAATAATAAAGTAGAAACTATATCCCAAGTTATTCTAAGTTATTCTGAAAATATTCAGATCAAGTGAAAACCTGACTAAAAACACCCCCTAGAATAAGCAGTATTTATCTAGAACTGCAGTAAGCAATTGAACATTCTAAAGAATCAGATAAAATACTGCTCGTGCCACATTGGCATTGACATATTTTTCAGCTCTATAAATTTAATACCAAAACTTTGAAAATGGTGGCATCTCTGAAGAAGTCAATCAAATATCCTACATTGAACAGGCTGGCTGCATGTGTTGGGACAAAAAACCCAAGGAGGTTCCAGATGTTGGTTCGAGTGTAATTTTTGTTATTAAACATGTGTTTGCACTAGAAGCTTCTACAAGGACTTGCACATAACCGTGACTGATGGATGTATTTGTAAGCTGTTGGGTTAGCTCCATCAGCTCACTCAAACACATTTTGAACAGATTATGTACTGCAGTACTTCGTAGACCATACATTAAACAAGAGACTTTGCTCTGAGGCGCTGCTTCCCATATTCCATGGGGAAAAGGAAGCAGGAAAAAACAAAACTCATAGAGTTCGACAGCTACCGAGGCAACACTTGCCATTTACAATATAAGCCCAAATATTTTTGCAACACAACTATATATTAATTTAATAAAATACACAATATAGCTCTTATACACTCAACAATTTGGCTCATATGCACTGAATCTGCAATAAATCAATAAAAATATGTCATTTGATGTAAACACACTGAATCTTCTTACATTTGCACATTTAAATGACCATGTGATTTTTGTGGATGTCTGACATTTTCACTTTCCTGAGCTATTTTAGTGTCCACAAATGAATAAAAAAGTGTTAATAATGTTAATTTCTTTTCTGTATTACCCTTAAGGTAACTCTTTTTTTCCCAAACTTTATTTTACTTCCTTTTCTTTTTTTTAAAAACTTACCACTAACTATTTATAGCTTTGTTGGACACTAAAACGCTAAATAGATATTAAAACCTTTTTTTTTTTGTTTTATCAAGTGAATTAGTTTATGTGTGTGCAGGACAAGATGGACTATATCATTTTACATTTAACCTTAATATGATATGTAGTGTTTCATTAATGATGAGGATATGTTTTCTTGAATAATGATCTGGAATGGTTCTTTTTGTTTTATTATTCTTTTTTTTTTTTTTTCATATTTGTGGTAGATAACTTTGTACATAAATGTTTACCACAAATGAATGTTAATGTTTGGCGTCGCTTGGACTACTACAAGAACTCTTTATAGGACTTTCAGTAGAAGCCTGTGGTGGCTGCTGGAAATTCACCACAGATCAGCATTATTCAACCCTGTTTTTCTTGGGGTTTATACGTAAACAGTAAAGTCAGCATCAGCTATTGAGGACAGTCTTAAAGTATCAGACGTATTTCCATTCCATCTTTCTCACACCTTCCTATCAGATTGTCAAAATGGCACTGTCTTTCCTTCTTTCATTTTGTTCTTGGTGTACTTGACTCTGTCCTAATGAAAGTTTGGTCAAAATGAAACCAGTGTTATCTGTCAAAAAGAAAGAGCAGTGAAAAGAACATACTTGTGGGCACTTCTGATGTTCACTAAAAGCCTTAAAGCAGCATTGGTCTTCCTTCATTCCTGTAATTCTGTTACAACCAGGGAATTTATTTATTTATTTACTTTCAATCAGCTGAAGAGGAATGCAACTGCCAGCCTGTCCTTATTTTCCCCCTCACTTTCTGATGGCCACAGGGTCACTTCCCCGACAGTCCTGCAAGAGCTTGTCTATTTCTCTCACAACTTCCTCGGCATCCACCGACTCCCTGCCTAGATCCCGGGCTGAACGGTCTAACTGCTCCAGAACAGAGTCCATCTCACTCGAGTCTCGGCTCACTCGGGAATGCACGTCTGCAAAGGCCCTAGCCATCTGATCTGATGCAATGAAGGAAGTGTCCTTTGACTGTTTACTGGGCGATAGATACTGACTGTCAGTTGACAAGTACTGGCTGCTTGGTTCAGCCAAGGCTCCTGATTTCACTTCACAACCATCCAGTGGTCCTTTTGTTGAGGTGCAAGGCTCAATGCATGTCTTGGTTGGGCTGCTCGATGCTGAGGGAACCTCCTGAAGCAGAGGACTCAGGGCACGTTTGGCTTTTAAGTAAGGTTTAACATTGGCAATGAGAATAGTGTGCTCTCTCTTGTCTTTCCCAAATGTACAAAAAGTCTTTTTCCCAGTGGGATTCACAGTTTCATATGTCTCAGTCTCAACATTAGCTTCAACTGTGGGTACAAAGAGATTTGTGCGATAATCTGCATTCTCAGCCTGACTGGCTGCAGGGAACTGTGGCATCCAACACCTGTCAGAATGACCAAGCACTCTGCATTCATCTGTGCAGTTAACACATTCTTCTTGTTCTGCAAAACAAAGGAGAAAGAGAAGAAACTCTAATTATAAGTGGATTTATTTAGACTAATGGATAGACTATGATCATCACATGATGAGCTTACTTGACATCTGTTTTCTTAATTATGGAGAAAAAGAAGAAGCTATAATTAAAATATTTCAGAAAGTTTGCAGAAACCTGTTAGTTGAGACAATAGATTTATTTAACTCTCTTCTCCACATACTAAAGCATTCACACAGCCCAATGGAAGTATAAAGGGGTCATTAGAGAATCATTCTCAGTGGAATTGAACTTCATCTCTAAACTAATCTGCTGTAGAAATCTTTTAGGCTTTGTTCTGTGAAACTCATACTAGAAAAGAGTGAACAGTACTTAGGGAACTCAAAAGGAATTATAAGGATTAATTTTTCAAATCAAATAACTGAGCAGTGACTGCCTTTCTGGAAATACAAACACTTCATAAAAATCAGCAAGTTGTTTTTTTCTTTTTTTGTCACCTCCATTTCATTTGTAATTGTTATGTTGTGTGACAGTCACAAAATAAAAAGGTTTTCTTAAAAAGCCTACTTTTCCTGCTGAGAACAGAAAACTAGAATCTTCCATCAGTATGCATTAAATATAAGCTTGTCAAAAAGTGCATATTGCAATTTTATTAGACATGAGTATGGATCATGTAATCAGTTTTCCCCTTTTTTGTTTTGGTGCAAGTAAGTGAAAATGGATTTGCTCAATACATACAATTTGGAAGAAAGACAAACCGTAACACGCTATTTGAACTGATGATATTTTTAGATAGGGTTTCAATATCCTTATTTCTTTCAAAGAATATAATTAAATGAGATTCCTTTGCTACACTTTTAGAAGATAAGTTTTAATTCTTCCTGTTATAAAATTCAAAAATTTTCTGTTTTAAAAACCTTGGCTTGTGTTTCATTTACGTTTAATAGGTTACATTTGGGCCAATATTTACTGTCTTATAAATGTGCTTACAACTCTAACCAAGTATCAGGGATAAGAAAAATAATAAATAAAATAAATCCTTTTTTATCATCTCTAGGTTCCAGTTAACTATACATTGATCTTTAGGTATTCATAATTTTTCTTTCATGAAATGGGCAGATGGGTTCAATACTCATTTTATTTGAGGAATTTAGTATTTTAAAATTGCCTGGAATTCCAGTTAGACAAAAACTGTTAGTATACCTTTAAACATATGGATGAAACACGCATACAGAGGCATGCAAAACAAGTCTTCAGAAAAGCAGAACAAACGCGTTGACCCAAAGACGGGGAGAATTTAAGCAATCATCATCTTTCTAAATTAGAAAACAAATTCCTACTAATCTTATATCACTACCTGATTAATGGATGATTGTACTACAGAAACATGAGAAAAGAAACACCAAATGGGAATCCAAGAGTGCAAACACTTTTTCACATTTCTATAAAGATATGAATAAATAGAACTTAAATTAAACTAAAATTGTATTATGTCACAGTGATATTAAACTGGGATAATTTGCTCGGAACTGATACTTGTTAATGATACAGTTGTGTGAAAAAGTGTCATTCTGTATATGTGATTCCTTCCTTGAAGACTTTAAAATCTAAGTCTGGTGTAAGCCCTGAAAAAAATACCAAAAGCAAGAGAGAATTAGGTACAGGGACAACAAAACAAAGTGATTGTTGAGGAAAGGATGTAACATAAAGGCTTTAAACATAAAATTCATAGAGGTGAGTCAGCCTCAGCTGTGTACCTGGTAAAATCATGGAACAGATCTTCCTGGAAGATGTATCAAAACATATGGAAGATGTGGAGGTGATTAGACACAGACAACAAAGCTTCACTGAGGACAGATTGTGTCTGACTAATCTGGTGGCTTTCTATGATGGAGTGACTGCATCAGTGGACAAGGCAAAGTATTTTGTTAGGTCTTTGATATGGTCAAATAATGATATGGCCACAATATTCTTGGTGCTAAATTGGAGATTGATGGATTTGATGATGGACTGTCAGATCAATAAGGTACTGGCTGGATGGTCACATGCAAAGAGTTGTAGTCAATGTCCAAGTGGAAACCAATAATGAGAGGTGTCCCTCCAGGGTCCGCACTGGGACCAACATTATTTATTATCTGCATTAATGAGATAGACAATGGAACTGAGTGCACCCTCGGATCAGAACAAGCTGAGTGGTGCATCTGATTTGCTGGAGGGAAGGGATGCCATCCAGAGGGACTGTGACAGGCTTGAGAGGTGGGCACCAAGTGAACATCATGAAGTTCAACAAGTCCAAGTGCAAGGTTCTGCACCTGAGTTGGAGAATTCACCAGTACCAACACAGACGGATTGAGAGCAGACCTGTTGAGAAAGACTGGGGATACTGGTGGATGAAAAGTTGGACATGAACCAGCAGTGTGTTCTCACAGCCCAGACAGCCAATTGTGTCCTGGGCTGCATAAAATGAAAGAAAGCAGATTTAGATTGTACATGAGGTAGAAACTCTTTGATAAGAGAGTAGTGAGAGACTGAAACAGATTTCACAGATAAATTGTGGATGTCTCATCACTGGAAGATTTCAAAGTCAGGTCAGACAGGACCTTGAGCAACCTGATCTAGTGATGGACATTCCTGCCCATGGTAGATAGTTCAAGGTCCTTTCTGACCCAAACCATTCAATGATTCTATAATCTCCAAGTAAAACTAATCCACACGCTGGTTTTAGCATACAATAAAAATTAAAACTAGCATGATGAAACGCAGGAGTAAAAATAAGCCCAACCTTGGGACTGTAATACACTGGCAAAACTGAAAAGAATTTAAAGAAGAAATTTAAGTTTGTTGTGTTTGATTTTACTTCACTTGAATGAGATGGCATTGGTACGCATAACCGCAGAGCCAACATATGTGTGGCAATTGCTTAATGAAATGGGAGCCATACAGATCAAGGACATAGCTACACACCTCATTCCACCCATTAGTTCACCTCCACTAAAGTTCTCTGTATCTAGTTTTCCAGAGCTTCTAAAGCATCAAACAGCTGCTGCTTAAAACAGCCAAGTGAAACTGCTGCTCTCTCTCTCTCTTAAAAAGAAATCCCCAAACAACCAAACAACCTCCTCCTCCTCCAAAGAAACCCACCCAGAAACATAAAACCACAAAACAAAGCAAATCAATATATTTTTAAAAACATCCTCATCTTCCTCTGATCCTTCAGAGTAGATTTGTGGCAAGCTCATCCTCTACTTTTGAAAGTGGACTTACAGAAATAGGAGGAATAGGTGTTTTCTTTAGGATTTTCCCTAATAATATCTAAAGTTATTTTTCTCTTACATGGAATTCATTATGATGCTGAGTAAAAGCTTTCTGGCACTTTTAAAGGTCTACCTAAACAACTAATCAGCTTTCCAACTAACTTTTATGTTGTAAGCTTAACTATGCTTTGTATGGATATTTGTAAATAATTTTGTTCTTCATAAAAAAAGACAAAAATAAAACCCTGCTGCATGTTAGCTACCATAAAAAGCTCAGAACTGCACTATCAATGGACCAGTACGTTTCTCTGCTCCTCTCTTTTCAATTACTCTATCAAAACAAGATCCCTATTTGTTCCTTCCTTTCTCACATAAAAATAACCCAAACATTACAGTCTATTGCATTATACCACAAAAAGGCCATCTCTACAAGGGAAACTCTTTCTGTCTTTCAGGTGGTAGTTCTATGTCATATTATCTTAAAATACATTATATATATATATANTTATATATATTATATATATATATGAAATATGGAACAGGGAAATTCTGTTTTGACACTGACTCTTTTTCTAAAGCTCAAATGAACTATATTTCTTTAAAAAAAATATTCCTTAAACTGAGACTGAAACGAACAAACTCAAGATGAAAGGTAAAGATCAGAGAAGTTCTCAGTCACTGGAAATAAGTATTCTAAACTTATTCAGTAGGTATTCAGTACTGTGCAAAAAACTATGCTTTGAGATTTTCAACACTCATTGGGTTAATTTATTGCAACCAAATTATGTTTGAAGATTTCAATTTTTAACTCTCACACACATGCATACGTATACACTGCTATGAGGAGGGGCGTTACACAGTGTTTAGATTATTCATTACTGCCAACAAAAATACAAATTTTGCTGGCAATCTCTAGGTAAAAGAGATATGTATCATATAGCATATATATGTTATGTATATATTGCATGCTGTATCTTTTTTCTCCTTCTCATTTCCTGTATTTGTTAAAGCAATTTTTATACTTGCATTCCTACTCACTGTATTGACTAACTTTCCATTTCTGCTCCCTGGACATCGTAGCAGCAACTGAATTAAATATGAAACCAAAAAAGAACAAAAAACAGTACTTAATGTCCTTAAATTGAAACCCACCTGCATTGCATGAGCTTTGGTGCTCTAGCCCTGAAAATCTCTGTCTTTTCATTTCTCTCTTTTATGTCACATCCTAGGGAACGGATTTTGAGTATTGATTATCATACATTATAAGCTGTGTGTCTCACCATTAGCCTGTAATTTTGACTGCTATTGCTAACACACAGTGAAGAAAATCGAACAGGGACTTTTGTACTAGTAGCAGAAACTACAAACACGAAGTGAACTATCACCACCAAGGGCCAAATTAGTACACATGAGAAAATAGAATCAATGTCAAGGTAAATACATAAATATATATATGTAAAATAGGTCATATGCTGTGCTGTACAGCAAGATGTGCTGGTAGTGATATGCACCATCGGTCTTTATCTCTGTGCTTGCCTCCCTCTTGTTGAAAATAAACCCTTAACAGTGCATGTGTGTACAATAAACAGAAGCAGTCTAGAGGTTTTACTAACTCTCTGGAGCTTTAAGGGTAAACAGTCAGAAGTGCTTTATGCACTTAGGGGAGAACATACACTAAAATAGAACTGCTAAATTATCAGCCGTAGAAAGAAAAGGAAACAAGATATCTGTAAACAAGAGTCGCCTGGATAGGAAACGCATTCTGGATGGAAATTTAAAGATGGTGTAGGATGAAAGTTATATTGGCAACCTATAAAATGCATTGCAAGGTATGTATTTTGGTGCAGCAGAAGACATATCTAACATATTTTATTCTATTACCAGAGGAGCTATATTTAACATCTGCCTTCCATAGCAAGCTAAAAGAAAAAGATTCTTTTATTGTGGTACCTACAATTTCCTACACTTTCTTTATAAATATTGTGAACAGAATTAATTATGGGTACTGATTTCACCCTAAATATATTGCACTATAAAGTTAATTAATTAATGCTTTAGATAGCTGGCTCCTTTCAATGGTATATATCCAGAAATATCTTATTTTGACTCACTAATTACATGAAATTTGCATAATGATAACAAAGAAAAAGCTCAAGAATTATTATTTTTTTAAGCAGTGACTCGGGGTGGACAAATCAAGTCAATAAATACAATATTTTCTACAATTTAACTGGACCCTAATTATTTAAATTACACATACATAAAAAGCAGAAAAACAAATGTAAGGTAAACATCAGCATGCAAACGTTTCCCAGAAATATTTTATGTACTGTGTTTATAGGATGAAGAACACTGTAATGTGTATTGAAGTACTCCATACAATTTAACACTAAATGTCAAGATTCCCATATTTGGGAAATCAGACCATAAATATATGTATATACACACATACATGTATGCTTTATATATATTTATGTAAATAAATGCATCTAAGTATATTTAAAGTCTGATTTCCCCTATACACAAGCCTGGATATATAACTAGGCATAGGTTTAGACCTACACCTAGACCTATGCCATCCTATTCCTCACAAAACCTGTAAATTATTTTATCAAATTGTATTTGGAGTTAAATAAGGCAGAAAGAATTCAGATCATTATAATTTGTAAGATTTGAACTGATAAGTAGTCATTCAAGTGCATTCTTTTCTAAGAACTTCTTACAAAATATTTAAAAATGTAGCTTTGTATTGCCATTTGTTCATTTATTGTTCATTGATAAAAACTAAATAAGAATATGGCTACATGGTACATGAATAACACTAAAATTTTAAGTCAGTAGCTTTTGTTATTTTTCATTGTCCTAGGAAAGGCTGTCTTTCAGATATCCTTTTTTCTCTTTCAATGGGGGATGCCTAGTTTTTACTGTTGCATAAACACCTTCGTCTAACTGACTATTTTTAAAATTCCTTTCTGTAAATATGGAAGCTAAAAATAAGCATTAATTTTCAGGAATGGTTCACAGGTTGATTCAGTTGACTGGAATGACTATCAGCTAACAGCTTCAAATAAAAAATAAACCAGAGGACCCATTTAAAAATTTATGCCATCTTCTTTTTGAAAACATGCAGTTTCACAATAACTTCACTATTGCAATGCTCTATTCTTCACTGCATTACAGAGAATAGTAAAACATATCTTTGATGACCCTTTTTTCACATGACAAAGAAAAGGATCTGCCTATGAATGCATACATAGAATTCACACTGGCTTGTCTAGATGGAGTCCTTTCACTCTTGATGTTGTGAATTTGTGTTCATTATTGAAAATATTTCCATTTAGAATTTACTCAGTAATGAAAAAAGGTGTAAAATTCTCTGCAGGTTATATTTTTCTGGTCTAACCACACTATTCTTTACTGTGAGGGTGGTGAGGCGCTGGAACAGGCTGTCCCATTCCTGGAAATGTCCAAGGCCAAGCTGGATGGGGCTCTGAGCAACCTGGTTTAGTGGAAGGTGTCCCTGCCCATGACAGGGCAGTTGGAACGAGATGATCTTTAAGATCCCTTCCAACCCAAACTATTCTATGAATCTATGTAAAAAACCTCCACCAACACCAGTATTTGCTTTAGACTAATAAAATAATGTTATGCTTCATATTTTTAATACCTTAAATAGATATGAAGGATCTGTATTTTCTGTACATATGTGTAAGCAGATGGACAATAAATGCCACATAATATCTAACAGAGAATGTAATTAACTCTGCTTTTCAGAACTTCAGTAATTCCTAAAATATGACCAGAAAACCTCACAGAATTTACGTGAAATGATGGCTTATATTTATTTTTTTTTTAATTTGAAACGGGCAATTGCCTTTACTAAAGAACTGGAAAGACTATAAGGAGATATTTATTACACAAGAAAAATAATGTGTGCTTTGGCATGTCCTAAACAGCGGGTCTATATGACATTTCTATTGAGAACAATCAGCTAAAGCACTACTTCTGTGGTTGGATTTCTGTTTAATTACAATTGATTTTGACATAAATGAGCAGAGGTAAACAAATACTTCTATACTTCTCTTGCTGTTATTAAACAGAACTGTCTCCTATCTGAGTATTTATATTGGCTTGTCTGTTTAAAGGCTCCTTTCAGTCAGGCAAAGCAATTATGTAGCTCAGATTAGCAAAATGACTGGCAGTAAAATGAGAGTGGACTGCCACATTTTTAAGCCTCTTGGATCTCATGTTTTTCTCCTGATATATAAATACTCTAAGGTATTTATATACTCTATAATTCTTACCCAGTTTCCCACAGGTGATGTTGGGTTTTTGTTTGGTTGTTTTTGTTTGCTTGTTTTCGGGACACAGGATAAAGACAATATATGTTTTATATTGTTATGACATAAAATGCTTCAAAAGCCATAAAAACAAGATGGCCTATGGATTTAATTCTAGTTCACATTTGTCCCAGACAATAAATATTGGAGGAATATTTCAGGATTACAGGGAGAACTATAGAAAAGTTAAAGCATTTCTGACAGAAGTATGTTTTAATTAAATGCTTACAATTTAATGACAGTCACATATTATAATTTAAAAACAACATAAGAGAAAGAAAATATTTGTGTTACCTGAAAATTTTCCATCCTCACAGCGGGCTGGTCCACAGATCCCAACAATGGGTCTTTGGCCTCTGCCTTGCTGTTCTGGAGGCAAATCAGACCTGTGAGTCACAGACAGGGATAGGCTCTGCTTCCAAAATTCACAACAGTGTCAAAACTTCTGCAGCAGAAAAACGGCTTCTACCTGTGGCCCAGACACAGCTCACAGTCCTTGAATCTTTTCACTATTTTTTTCAGTGGTAAAACCCCACACGTTTATAGTTGGCAGTAAACTGGAAACATCTAACCAGTAAAAAGCATGTCTCATTTCTTCCTAATAGAGGAGAAAGAGAAGGATGGACACCCAGTCTTGATTTCTAGTGGTTGACTGTAAGTTGACTGGCCCTGACTCTAATTTGCAGTGAGAAGACCATACAACAGTCATGAAACAGTCATTTTGGTGTCTTCCCCATCCCACATTAAAAAGTCTTCCTAGCCCAGGGCTGCAGGGAGCAAATATACAAAGGCTAGCTGTGCCAGCCCTGCACTTAGCTGAGAAGCTACTGGGAAACCTTAGCAATATGGCACATTGGTAGTTTTAAACTGTAAATCTTTGTTGTAGAGCCCCAAAGCTGTTTCCTGAGAAAGAAGGAAAACTAAACTGCAGTAATTAACAGTCAAGAACAGCCTCATGGATCTGTTAGAAAGCACATTTTTAATATAGCACAGTTTCAATCTTGATCAAGGCAGTGCCAAAGATATTGTTAATATCTTTGATAATGGGATTGTTTCAGCACTAGCATCTACAAATGCAATGACTCTTAAATCTGAAACCTAACTGAATTTGTGTTATCATTTGCACAATTTGTGTGATATTCACATTCTTTTTACTAACTTTATTGTGAGCTAGTCATAATTACAGTATCAATGGTTTCCATATCTAATTTGCAGCATTTAGTAAATACTGCATATTGTAGTGTGACAGTATTTAGTAATCTAGTCATTAACCAGGACCATTGTGAGCCATCCTATACAAATATTAACAGATTGTACAGTTAAGAGACAAAAGGTAACAAGTGATTATGACAAACAGAAACAATGGATGAGAAGGAAAGACAACATTAATGAAATTATAATCACACTGTTGATGTTTCCTGAAAATACCAGTATAAAATCTCCATAATTTAAAGGAGCTATCCCTGTCTGTCACACCATCAAGCCACCAACGATGAGCTTTATGTTACACCACTGAACCTTCCTTACCGGTTGCCAACTATCTCAGTACACAAATCTTTAATTAGAAGGCACCAAGCTTTTCGCTTTGCAAGCTTGCCTCAAATTTGGATATGACAGCTTGTTTACAGATATTGACTGAGGAGGGTACCACTGAGGAGAGAGACATGACAGGCTTCTGAAGAAATCTTTATGTTCTTTTGATGTTTACATCCTGACTGTAGGTAGACTCTGTTGAATGGAAGTCTGTCAGCTTCTGTGTAGGAGCCTGGTTTTGCCCAAAACAGAATCAATGCAGTAACGCTCTACAAATGCTATCTGTTTTCCTTTGAGAAGTCTCATAAAAATAATTAAAAAGGCTACATGGATGCTGAACCATTCAAAATCTGGCCTCTTTGGTGAGAGTATTTTCCTCCACATTCCTGCCAGTATGCCTGGATTTACATTCAAAATCTCCTTTAACAGCCATAATGAGACCATGACTGTTTTATACTGATAGACGGTATCATCCTCTGCTTCAAAAGGTTGATGTCCTAAGTGGGTCATATACTTTGGACTTCATGGAAGGTACAATGCATCTCACAGAACAGGAGGAAGAACACTTTCCATGATGCTGCTCTCAGAAAAAACTTTAGGTTGTCTAGACATCTTAAGGAGCTCTCACTTGGACATAGAGAAATTATTTAAGAGTTTCATATAGAGTTTTCCCCATGCTAAGTAACATATTCATTATTATATGATTAGATGGTACCTTAGACAATTATTTAGGAGATTGCTGGTGTGTTATTACCACTTTCGAAAGAGGTTTGTGGAATGGGATTACCCTTGTTAAAATTTATGAAGAACCCACATTCTCTTAGCAATTTAAGTTTCATAATGCTATCCTACTTAACTTTCTGCCTAGGTAGTGCTCCAATTAGATCAATCAGAAAGTATAATTAAAGATGCCTTTTTCAAATCTGACTCTCTAAATATAACTAGTTTGGTGAAGAGAATTATACATGTAAACAGATTCAACACTGCATTTTCAGATTCTCCATGAACAGTGAATTAATTTCTGAAAGACACGTACTGAAGATGCCTTCAGAATATTCATATCTTCCTTTTCCCAGACCCTTCATCAAGATCTCTAAGTTACAGATTACCTTCTTATATTTCAAGGATTGAGGAGATTATAGATATTAACACCACTAATACAGAAAAATCTCTCCTACTAGTTACTTTTATGTGCAGCAGTTCAGCTGCTCAACTGAGAGTCACCTTTTTACTTGTCATCTTTTCATTTGTTATAGCTTCAGTTTCTGAACTGATATCAGAATACTTTGATGCGACAAAAGATAGCTTTCAGAAAAGTTGTCAATTTAGGAACTAGTTCTGAAGATGTTGTCACTATGAGTTCTTTGTTTTCACTACTATCTTCACTTTTTAAGCTTGCTAACTATTGGGAGCTATTTTTCTGGTGTCTAGCAACCTCTAATCTGAGCCATGTTCTTATAGAAAGTGTATTTTAGTCTTGGAGATAGACTTAAAAGCTAATTACAAACATCACTGCCAAGTAAGATGAAGCTAGGGTAATTTCTGTTAGTGCCCTCACTTTGCTTATCTGAACACCCTGCAAAGGAAATCAGCAGTGAAGCATTAGATAAGTTAAACACTGTTCTGGTAAAGCAAGTAAAAGATGCAGCTGCTAAAGCTAAAGCTGCAGAAGGATTCAGAATAAGCCAGTTAGTATCAATCTATTGACATACTTTAAGAAAATCTTTATCTGTAGAGGTGATGAAGAAACTACACCCCTAGAAATAGGGAAGACATGCTATAAAACACAGTAAAACCTATTCTAAATATGGATCATTGTCAACTTTCTCAGGGCATTTAAAGCAATCCTTTCATTTACTGGAATTTATCACTATAATATTTACTTGAATTAGGGTTTCATGTATGCTTTCCAGCATCACTTGATTTTAATGGATCCCACTCCTCCCAGGATTATTGTTGTATTGGAAAAAAAAGGCAAGAGACCTGTACAGTTATTATTAGCTTGAATTCTGAGTATCACAGATAATGGAAAGCAGAGAAATCTGAGCCCCAGTATCTACTGCATGGTTCTTCAAAAACAGCCTCTGGGTTTCCTAATAAAAATGTAACTTTGCTTTGTTTTTCTTTAAGAAGAAGAATTGCTTTAATTCCCAAGGAGACAAAAATAAAGCACCATATCTGAAAGTAAGGCTCAGCCTGACCTTGAAAAAATTCTGTAAGGAATTAAGGTAAGAAAAAATTGTCTTATGGGAAAAAGAATCAAACTTTTTGTTGTTTTGTGTCCACCTGTTACACAGGTGCCTGTGCTCAGGCACGGTATGTATACCACTTCTCAGGTACCTAAGAAACAGTCTAGCAGAGCTCTAAACTTATTTGTAAGCTCTCAAGTGACTCTCTGCAGTTCCAGCTGAAGATGGATACAAGGCAGCTAATTTGCTACCACCAAGGGAAAATGTTATAACATAAAAACATTCCCTCCCTCAGCTTCAAAACTGTCGAGTGCCTAGGGAGCCCAACTATTTGTAGAGCTGATACCACGCATATGCTTCCTCTGTAACTGTTACATGCATACATCTGGCATCTGTCTCTGTGTTAAACAGACTTAATTGTCCCTAGTATTACTATGTAGAAACCCTCTAACCTAGATGGGTAATGTGAAAGAAAGAAATGAAAGGATTGACACGATTTTTTTTTTGGTGACATTGGTTTTTGCGTTATTGGCAAGATATGCAATGAGCTCTGTACTATGGCTATAATAAAAATATTTTAGCTGTGCCTTCTGTGTAACTTTAGATAGAGATTATGTTCTTAGCATGACACTGGTACTTTGTAGTCTTTTAATCAAATGGGATTGTTTTAGCTGGAACTCTTTTTTTCCATTTATTCTTATTTTATTTTTTTTCCTTTCTTGATTGTTCAGGACCCCTCTTTTATCCACATCAGACTTCAGGGCTTTTAATCATTTGCTAGGCGTAGCTGAACTGATTCTGAAAATATGTCACTAGGTTTTTTTTCAGTGTTCTTAGGGGGACTCTACATGCTAGTACATTATTCAGCTCACTTGCCAGCAAAGTCAAGACTCAGGCAAAGCACTTGATTTCAGATTTCAATATATTTTTAAAAGATCAAAGAGCATGGAAAATCTTGTTCTTTGGTTAGACAGACCATGCAGAACAGTAATACTCTGAAAGATGGAGGTAGCTGCATAGAACTAATACTAAATTGAAGGCCTTTTGAAGTTACTTTAACCTTTGTGTCAATGTTCATCTCAAAATCTCCCAGCAAAGTTAAAAACATGCTTTTAATTGAGAAAACACAAAGAAATGAGTTCTTCCTGTAAAATAAGAGAAAAAAATATCGTTGCTAGTTCGACATCTGACATTATTCATGATAACAAAGATGAAATATCCTCAAGGTGTTTCTTCTACTAAGATTTATTTCTTTGAGCAAGACTGTATAGCATAGACTTTCTTAATGCAACAGTACCTGCCCAAGTCTACTTAGGACTCAGAGTAAAGCTATTCCTACAGTTGAGATCTTCTGAAGAGCTGACTTCCTCCTGCCATGTGCATTAATTCCTACGGAGTAGGAAGACAGGCCGCAGGTTTTTCACCCCTCTTGTTAAAGCTTTACTATCATGAAACAGGGAAGCAAACCACAGAGATCTTCCATTTAATCTCCTGTTTAAGGGAGAGTTCTTGTCAGTCAAGGGACTGACTAAAAGCCCACAGGATGTAGATTCAGATGCTGAATATTAGTTTAATCAGTGACATAGCAGCAGCTATGAAACGGAATAATTTCATTCAACAGAGAAAGTCACATAATCTAATTTTTGACAATTCAAATTAGGCTAGAATTCTTGTGGCATCTTTGGAGACAATGGAGAGGGATGGATTCAGAGAGCCATTCAGAATGCTATAGAAAGGCTCCAGACCTAAACCACTTCATAGGTAGGTCTATGTATCTTCATATGCATGGAGTTGATGTCCTGAAGTTGTCTACGTCTGTTTTAGGGATACATATCAATTGGTCTGCCTTTTCGTATAAGCTGAGTTAAGCTTTTCAGCACGCAGAAAATTGTCTGCTTTGAGTCTAAGAGCCCAATATTTCCTAAACTAACGTAGGTGGGACTGAGGTGTGTAACTCAGAAACAAGCCCCCTTTTCCACGATGTGCTCCTAATGCATTGTCCTCCCATTAGTAAGAAAATAGTCCCTTTGCAAACTAATAGCTAAATTATACCATGCACATATAACTTCTGGGATATCCACAGAATATTTGTCAGATCAAGTTTCATGGTATTTTTCCACTGAGCTATTTTCAGGAAAATTTCCTTCTTCCCTTATACTGTGCTAGCAATCTTACAACAAGCTACTACTTTTTTTTACAAAATTACGACTTGTGACAAAGTGCTGCACTTTGAATGCCTGAAGGAACATATTGGGATCTGATGGTCTTCATGGAGGAAAATTGTAGCTGATCCAGATCCTTCTTGCAGCTGCAGCCTTGACTCCCAAGTTCATGCCAGAAGCAGAGCAGAGAGTGACTTTGCTGACGTATAGATTCTTCCACAATTACAAAAACAAAATATGGTGTGAAGGAGCATTTTATTTTGTTTTTATTCCAGAAATTTAGCAAGAGAAATCCAGATCAGATGATCAACTCTATTTTGTCTCCAGAGCAAGCCGGCACATTGCCAACTTGACTGGAACCTGAAGGAATCTGAGGGCAGAGCCAACTCTTCTGTCCAGCCATACCTTGCTTTTTGCAGCCCAGGCTCTGCTGGCTCACAGATCTAGCTGAATCCTAAACACAGCACAGTACTGGACACTTTGCAAATTTATTGATATAGAGCAGCATATTTGGAATTCTTACCAGTCACTGATTCCATTCTCAGAAACAATTATAATCTCAAAATTCCTATTTTAAAGGCTGGGTAGGACTGAGCTCTTTCATTCATTAAATCTTTTGCTTTCAAAATCAGTCCAAGTATTTCTTCTTTAAATAAATTCTGAGTGAAAATTTGGCATGTGCTTTTTGATTCAACAATGTTAAACTGGTATTTCTCAGAGAGTCAGACTATGATGATAAACAACTGTCAACAGCTTTGTTCATAAAATATCAGTCACAGTCCTCTGAAAAGCTGATACACGTGTTTAGCAGTTAATTTTTCTTTAAACATAATCCAGTGGAAAACCAGTGGTGGTAATCCTGTGAGTGGATCTGCATTATCAAATGATCTTGCGATATTTTACCAAAGCTACATTTAGAGACTGCAGCCTATTGGTCTACGTGATATACAAATAAATTCCATTCCAGCTTGATGTTACAAACTGTCTTCAACGAGTTCATTTGCAGTTCATTGCACTTAACAGTTACTTCAAGAGTTTTTTCAGGGCTTTTTCTGGACAGAGTAGTAAGGCTAATATTCAAAAGATACATTGGGATAAAATATGCCAGGGTAGATATTTTCAGGTTTAGACCATGCTTTTTTTGGTAGCTAAGGGCTATTAAAAAGAAAACAATCATATTTTTTAAAAAAAGTAAAACTAGTATGGGAAAATAAAGGGCAATTCCTTGTTAGGCTAAACACTCTGTACAAAAAGAAGGTCTTATGTAAGTCTGATCTTCAAGAGAAAAAACAAAAGAAAAGAAATAATATATTAAATTTAAATGTTTACATAAACCATCTTCCCTAAAGTTTCCTATGACTGATTCATTAGAAATTAATTTGTTTGCAATCTTTCTTTGAAAAAATCAAATCTAAAGTAATATATTTATTTCGCTTACTGTGAAAATCTGTTTTATAAAACAATCAGCAAATGTTGTTCTGGAATATAATTGCCTATTAAATTTCAAAGAGGAAATCAAAGAGGGATAAAAATACAGGATAAAACATTTCACACAGAGAGGGATATGTATATTTCAGTCACTTTTTATTTTCTGACTTTGGAGAGGAAAATACAGCATTTTCTATAAGCTTTCAGTGTCCCAGTTAGCCTGCTCAAACTATGATGACAACATGCATCTTTGATGACATGGATGAATACATCTAAAATTCAAGTCTTCCTTCTCACAAAACTGTAATCCAGTACAGAAGGTCAATGACAATCTGCCTTTTAAGGCCAACTGTTTGTGAGTAGCATTTTCTTGTTAGGATTTTTCTCTCTGCTTTGCTATCTGATTTCTGCAGGGACGTGCATCTATTTACCACACTAAATCCTGTTCATCTTTTGCATGTAACATATTCTTTGTTCATTTACTAGAAGTAGACAAACATAACTGGCTTTATTGTCAGCATTCTCCAAAGACACAGTCAATGCAGATCTAGCTAATCCCCTCCTGCTTATTATTCAGCAATCAGTATCTGCCAATAGGATTTGGGAATCCCAAAAGACAGTGTTTAAAGGGAAGGGTTAAATTCAGCTTGTGTAATGCCATTCTCTGTTCCTGGGATAATTCATCATATTTAAGGAATCTGTTCCACAGAGGGACCTAGGGCTGCCAATTAAAATAAATTAAAGTAGATGGACAGCCATCTGAGTGAATGAGATCGCTGCCATGATCTGAAGCAACGTTATTAATGGTGAGAAGCTGTGTTAGTAGAGACAGTTCTTTTAATCTGCTCCAAAGGCCCACATATTCCTTGCAGAAAGTTGCATTTGGGAGGTCTAGAGTTAAGCTCCCTGAGAAGCAATGATATTAAGAGAAACCTGCTGGGGTACTTGATTTAACATTAAAGTGAATTTATCAGCTACTTCCAATTTTTTGAGAGACTAATTGAATTATCAAAGGCTGCAATGGGGAATGTAAAGCCTTCTGAGAACAGATTTGTAATATAGATAAAATCCTTAACTCATGCCATGTGATTATCTTAAAATGTAGAAACAGCCTGGGTGCTAAAACACACCTGAGTTTAAGATTTCTTTTCCCTGTCTAAAGCCTCTCTCTACCCACCAAAATTACAGGAAAAGTACAGTGTTTAGACAGGAAAAAAGACAAAATTATTTTAAAACATCTAGTCCGTGTCCCCTTTCAATGTCTTTAGGTGTGCTGGCTGCTACTAGGGTAAGTTCTGTCAAATTTGTTGCTCAACTGTTTACAGCATAAATTTTAATCTGTCACTTTTTAAAGGCTTCCAGAAAGAATATACAACTTCCCTCATTTTCAGTTCGACCACGCATGACTAAAATCAAAGATGAATGCATCATCTGCATGAACTTGAGCACATAATAGTGATGGAAAAGCTGCTTTTAGCCTAGACAATAATTTCATCTGTGAAAGTTCATCCTTGTCTAAAATTTTGCAAGATACTTATCTGAAAATTTATTTTTATTTTTTAATTCTGTCACTTCCATATACGTATTAGTGTGGAATTGTGGAACAGATCCTGGCAAAAGAGACTAGTGGATTGGGAGTGCATGAGTCTGGAAACGTTATGGACGAAGGCAATTTGTTGTATCCCACTGACGTTTTGCAAGAGATCACTTTCATATACATAAACAGTAATGTTTGCAAGGATGTTGCTGGATTTATATCATGAAGACAAAGCTGTTTCTACACTACATACATTGTCTTATGCTTGTTGATAAATGTATGACAAGTACTTAATTACCCTGCTAACAATTATAAAAATAATTATAAAAGTAGAAAAACAGCCATGTTAAAATTGAAACTATGAGAGTAAAGCTTACAAGGCTTTCGTGGCAGAACAAAAGATATAAGACTAATTTTGCCCCTTTAAACCTCCTATGCTGCAATCAAGTGCAGTGACAACAACCTGGAGGGGTTCACTGCATGAAGAGGTGAAAAGAGGTGATTGTAAGAAGTGTGAATACAATTCTATACCATAATGCATTCATTTCAGAGTGCAAGGACATCTGTTATAATGCTTTCTCATACCAAGCAGCTTTAGAGATATTTGAGAAAAAGCAGGTAAAGAATCACAAATAGGGGATAATTTAGTAAGATTCTATAAGGCATCAAAAGGAACATATAGTGTAATCTTATTCTGTGATGGAAGTATATCCTGTCCCATAAATACAACTGGTGATAACTGTGAGTAATTAGTAATTATACCAAGAACCAACAGCTTATCTCTTATGTACAAAGCAAAATATCTCTAGCATTCTCAACACATGCTGTGTTGTTTGCAGCATCCCTTTGTCTTATGGAGACCTCCTAGAGGAGTGCAGAATCTGTCATTCAGTAAAGTGGACTTGGGAGCAGATCAGGAGAAGCTGAGGTGCTATTAGATATCTCTAATTTATTCCTCTAAATAGAATTTTTCTGTTTTTATGAGAAGGGAAAGAAAGAGGCAACTGCCCCTGCATTCAGTTCATGTATATTCTTTCAATATAATCAAATCAAGTGTCTTTCCAGCCTTCCAAGAGCCTCAGAAGTAAGTTTGCTTGTCCATGATTTTTGGTGAGTCATTTCACTGACAATTAGATTTCGCAGAATATTCTGAGTTGGAAGGGACCCATAAGGATCTTTGAGTCCAACTCTTAAGTGAATGGCCTGTACAGGGATTGAATCCAAAACCTTTGCATTATTAGCACTGTGCTCTGACCAACTGAGCAAAGCTCAATGGCCCACATATTCTGAGTTTCCATCTTTCACCAAAGGAAAATTAAACTTTTTCAAAATTTCGGATATTTTTGCCAGGTTAGGTGGGGCTTTGAGCAACCTAGCCTAGTGCAAAGTTTCTCTGTCCATGGCAGGAGAGTTGAAAGTAGATGGATTTAAGGTCCCTTCCAGCTCAAGCTATTCTATGATTCCTTGACTCTATGATCTTTGTCCCACTAATATTCCTATTAATGACACTTTTGTCCTCCTTGAGCTGCTCCAAGGGGCTGTTAGCCTCCCTGTGCTTGGTTCTGTTCACTAGACCAGTTTCTGTTGCACTGTCTACAAAGATAACATGGTTACAGTAACACATAGTGCCATGAGCAGTGGAACTAATTAAAGCTTTTTTTCCTGAAAATTTTTGTATTGACTAACGTGTCTTGGAAGGCACAGTCTGCTTGAAGCTTTCTAAGTAATTGAGGCATTGTTAATGACTCTTCAGTCAAGAGTCTTCAGCATCTAATAATCTGTGACATCAGTTTACCACTGATACTGAACACTTATGAAGTCCATTACAGCTGTCTATATCCACAAAATTTGTGGAACCTTGCTTTTGAGTCCTGCATCCTTGGATAGATACTGGTTCAAAAGTTATGGGTAATCAGGGAAATGCGCAGACACAGAATGTAATTTCATGGATTTATTACTAAAAAACCCTGAAAATATATCTAGAAAAATCAAGTTATTCTTTCAACTGTTGTTGAAAACTGATTTCCCTACATAGGATTTCTTTTTTTTCTTGAATATCTGGAATGAACTCTAGGAGATCATTAATGCTACTATAAACTACTTACTGGCCAAGTTTTTCAAATATGGCTTTCTAAGCAAATCAGTGTAAAATATGCTTAAATGACTGCTCATGGAGAAGGAGATTATCCTGACTATCCTGAAGAAATTCACTAATTATCAGGTTATCCTGAAACAATTCACTAAAATGTCCAGGTTGACTGTCACTGAACTAACTCAGACACTTCCACTCGATGTGGAGTTCTGCTCTGTGTCGTTCACACGTACACACATTTACACCTCACCAAGGAATGTAAGAGGGACACAGCACCAGATTCTGATCCTTGCATGCCTCTAAGGAAGGCGTCCATGGGTGAGATAGCTGTCCAACTTCCCACTCTAGCATATGGAGTCCTACGTAAGAGAATCAACATCATGTGCATGCTAATATAGATACTTACAGTTGATCTGAATCCCTTTGCTAATTAGGTGTATGAACAGGGATCAAACTTGCACTCCAAATATCTAAATATAGATGTAGGTTACCATCTTTTGGCAGAAATACTTGAAAATACTTGGTTCCCTACCCTAAATACAGTCTTCTGTAACAAGACACTTTGCAAAGAATTTTGTCAGTGATTATGAGCAGAGCTGCAGAAGTGGCATCCAGTTGGTTTCTTTTTGTTTCTGTGTTAGGGAAAGTCCTATTTTGATTAATAACTCTTGCTACAAAAATTTGCTATTTTTTTCACAGCAATTTTCAAGAAAGCTGTCTTGAAATTTTTTGGAAGACACGCTCTAGCTTGTCATGCCCAGCTGTGTTACATCACGTAACAACACACTCAGACATGATTAATGAAAACCATGTAATCCTACACAAGTCAAGAAAGACCTAATTTAATTCACTTAAAACTCCTATCCTTTCCATAAGAAAAAAAGATCTCCTAGTGCTGCCTTGAAAAATCAAGCAGATTAGCTTCTGTACTCACACTTGGAGTAAAGGACAAGAAAGAAAACTCAAGAGATTACAGGACAAAAATTAACCACAAAAGGCCAGTGTATTTATGTCAGATCAAAACATAAATATTAGGGGGGAAAAAACCAAAACCTGAAGAAATAATGCTGCTAAGAACTGTTTCTGTATACCAGAATTGCAATTCCATTCTCCAGTATGAGCTATATTATAGATCTCCAGCCAACAATAAATATCACTTATTTGGATACAGTTTTAATTAAGTAGCATCCCAGATCAGTTCACACAAGGAAGGAAAATTTATTAATAAAAATTTTCAGGTCAATAATCTTTAAATGTAGCATGCTTAAGCATGTCATTTTCTACATGAGTAGAAAACAATCTTTTAAAATGGAGAATTTGTCAATAAGTCACTGTAAAGAATTCAAAGCACAAGCAAAAATTTACAAGTATGTACATATTATGTGTTGGCAAGCATGCAGTAAAGGGAATGTGTGGTATATACCTGCTTTATCTGAAGACAGCATCCTATTAAAACCAAAATAAAATCAAAAAAGAATCTGTGATCATAAAAATGCTATAGTCCACCTTATAAAACATTTTAAACTAAACTTTTAGTTTATTTAAATGGTGTTGGCTAGGCTCAACTGTGTTAGGTATGGCTTTGTTGGATTGTTTTGGGGTTTTTTCCCAACTGATATTAAACAAAACTAGAAAATAAAACATTATTTGTCAAATAAGCTCTACACAAGACTGCATTTCAGCACATTTTAACTTGAAGACTGTTTTACCAGCACTGTTTTATCATAACTATATATAGCAAAATTACACAGCTGTAATCTCTTCCATAATCTAAGAATTAATTCTTCTTGGTGGGCAAAAAAAAATGTGGTGAATTTTAAAAGATGTCCAAAAGTGGACTCTGGCTGAGGCCTAACTGAAGTTGTTCCACACATCCAGCATTTTAGTCAAAAGGAGCTGAGCTGAAATGAATACAGTCTTACCCTATGCACATCTGGAGGATCTCCTTTTAGGAATATATTTGTATAACTGTGGTGATGAACAGGAGAAATAACTTCTGAAAAGTATGTTTGCTTTAATGAAATATAAGATACTGTCAAATATATAAAAGAAATATGTTATTTAATAACTACTTTTATTTATATTTTATTCTTCAGTCTTTTGTTTCTCATCTTGATTTTCTGCCCAAGTTTCTCTTCTTCTGTTCCTTCTGAAAATGTGTAATGTGCTATCAATGCTATTTAAAGAGCTGGCATATGGTTTACTGAAGTCACCACAATTTTTTTTTTTCATTCAAAAAAAAAAATCCAGAACTAAAAATAAACCACAGAATTAATCTCCAAATCTGAACAAAAATCTGAAAAGTTACCACCTTTGGTTATTTTAGTTTGAATATTTTAAAGAATTCTGGTGTTTTCCCTCATGAAGTACAGATAAAATAAACTCATATTGTATACTGATTGCAGATACATGACACCAAGTGAGACATGGAGTCAGTCACATTCACTCACATAAGCAAAAAGCAGGAATATTTTTTCAAGCTTTGTGGTTTTGGTCAGGTATAGAATTTTTCCCAGCACGAACAGGCAGGTTGTAAATGAAAAACTTTCTCACTCTCAGCTGAAATTTGCGTCTTTCAGTAGAGTAGGTAAGATTAAGACAAAATATTTCATGCTTTAGCAAAAACTGCCTTTTCAATAAATTCAGACTAGGTAGTAATGAGCTATATTTTGCAGGATTTAATCTGCTCTTAAAAAAAGTTGGAAGTCATTCTTCTGCTCTGCTCTCAGGTATTAAGTCCGTACATCTTTTATGTTGACAGTTGAGCTTCAGGCTATAAAATAGAAGAACCTGTTCTACATCTACTATTTAAAACAAGAGCAGGAAAACTAAACCTCCATCAATCTGCTGTCTTTGTTTTATGGCTTATCTGTGGCAAAAAATGAATCATAAGAAAGATTTGTTCTGATTCTACAGACAGATCCATCAACCCACCAGTACCCGTGAACCATGCATTCCTGCAGAGATTGGTGCTAATGGTGTAGCTGGGATTTTAAACATAATATAACATTGAACCACTGCTATTCGCTTGCAGTCTGTAATAAGATGTATTTAGAGAAGGTGCAGGCACACAGCACTCCCAAATCAATACAGGTTCACATGGTCTTTTTTACACATCTCTACTTCTTGCAAATAGCGTGCTTTCTTTTAGACCTCTTTCAGGACCAAAACAAAGACAGTGATATAATTTTGAACAGGTTTCTTATGTCCAAATCTCTTAAATGCAAAATTAATACAAATATGCAGTTTCTTCACCAAATTACTTGTAAGGTCTTCAAGAAATAGCTGTCTATCAAGCTCTGATATGTGACTTTTTAAACTGCAGCTTTTCAAAAAACAAACCCTACACATCTTTATAATCTCACATGTAAATTTTGGATCACAAGAGAAGACAGCTAACAGATGAAGTATTTGCTCACCTGAAAGAAGCAGATCAACAGACTGAAGTCTACTTGTGATGGTATGTAGGGTGAGGATAGCAAAGGAAAGCAAAGTCGGGAATGCTTGAAAAATAAAATATTTTAGTTAACAAGAAGAAAATTAAAACTTTGGAGAAAGGATTCATTTCACATCTGAATCCCTCTTCCAAAATGGTCTCTGATTTTATCTTAATCCTGTGTATAGCCACGTCTGAAAAAGTGTGGTAGCAGTTGCAACAAAGCACACAATTCTTTTAGTCAAGGGCCACTGCAGAGTGTATTCAGGAATAACTCTCGCTCAGGTAAATAATCAGGGTAAATCAGAGTGTACAGTGTAGCTGTGATGCAAATGATTTAGTGTAGTGCCTACATGTAGTTTCAGCCCCCTTTTTTAGATAGCTCTATCCAGAAATTTCTTAATGCATTCAGACCCAGTGCCAGAAAATATCAACTAAGTGGAGAAAAAAATTGAGACATTCTTAAGAAATTATATTTCAGTTGGCTTTAAAACATGACACAAGTGTGAGAAATATAGAAAACATACAAGTATAATTTGATGGCATTTATTCTGTAATGATTGTGAAAAATGTATCTTGTATGGATTATTTGGATATTTGAAAAAGATGAAAAAAGCAGCTAATTACATAAGCTATCAACAACTTCCCATGAAAAGAGCTTATAGGGTTTCTGACCTGATATCATATTCATTTAATCTAATTTATGAAACTGCTTGAGGAAACATTCAGCTGCTTTCTTGAAAGACTGACTTGGGGATTATTGGAGCTGTATAATTGTTCAACTGATCAGACTTAAAAAGAAACATTTTGTTTTACATTAATCTTGCAGAAATGGGCAATGAATTTGAGAAATAGATTTCTGTCTAAAAGTCTTGCCAAAAAATGTCTAGCTGTGAGCAACCACAACTAATTTTTTTTCCCTAACAGTCTCATTTTCTTATTTTCAATCTTTATTCAACATCTGTTTTCTCCCCTCCTCTGTAACATAATTATGCAGAAATCCAGCATAAAACAGGTTGAGCAGTTAATAACAGGCAGCTTAAACATTTTTTCCCATTGATGCACTGCAGATGTTTCTTTCTTTTTCTTTTCTTCCTTTGGCTTCTCATCTAATTTGTATACACTTCTACCCTGATCTTGAATATGCTCTCATAACATATGGCAGCACCTGAAAGTAAGTCTGGGAAATGCACATGTTTATAAGGCTTTTATTGCATATGTAGCATATTTAGCCGGAAAGAAGAGTTTGTCCAGATAATGTTGGAGGAATTTGACTGAGGTAAGTAGTCTGCCAAAACAAGAAAGACTTCCAGACCTTTTAAAGATATTCTGTATAAAGGTTTGTAGTCTTTCAGTACATGTCTGTCTATATGTATTCTTTTTCCAAGATAAGTTCACTTTGTTTTTTATTTGACATAAACTTATCTCAAAAGTAGTCACAGCTCCATGATAAATACTCCTCATTTTACAAATACTTCATTTCAGTAATTAGAACTTGACATCTAGCCTAAAAGAGATGGCAAAATGTTATACTGCCAGATATTCAAAACGTCCACTAAAATATAAGCGCTCCTCCATGCAGAAACAGGCACAAGATGCTGTTTACCCCTTGGTTTCCCAAGGGTATTCTCATTACGATAAATAAAGGATTCTAATCCATCTGGAATAAAAAAAAATGTTTAAACAAGTTGAGGCTAACTGTGGAAAAAGAACTAAAATTCTAGGAAATCTTCACATAAGGAAAAAAAAAAGAAGATACAAATTACAAAAGACAGTACTATGCAGAAATAGAATGGATTTAAACAAAACACAGTGAGTATAATTGAACATACAACCTATTGTACTTAGAGGACTCTATCTTCAGGTTCACATAAATACCGTAATTGGAATTATTCCTTGAAAGTTGAATGAGTTTATATGAGATGAAACTTAGCAAGCCTGGTAAGGGTGAATGTTTTCCCTGTGGGTTTAATAATGTGTGAACTTGGTCCTGTTTGAAAACTGGGGACTGGACAACTTGGGGTTTTTATTCATGCTGTCACTGGTTCTATATTCTTGGTAAGTCAGAAAACTATTGCATATTTTCCATATTTGCTGGATGCTTGTGCAAAAATGTTTATTTTAACATTTTTCAGCCTATCTGCTGCATGAATTTTTTAGATTTAGTTCCACTGAGATATTTATTATATTATATAAAATATGGATGAGATACTACCCTTTATTATTGAGACACCACATAAACTGATGGCTGCTGCTGAAGGGAAAATATTATTTGCTTTCATTCTTCTCACAAGAGATGATGAATAGTTAAAAATTAGCACAGAAGATGCATATAATTTCCTAGTTTATCTATGAAACATTTATTCTTTAAGAGGGTCACAAACCTGCAGCTTCTAACCTGCTGTTTTAAAGTAAAAAAGAAATTCTGCCATTGAATAATGGCTTACCTAGTAAAGTAAGTTTGACAAAGATAAATAAAAGGATGTTTCTTAACTAAATATGAACTTTAAAGAAATCTGAAACATTAGTATCTTTTTGAGGGGCAAAATTACATGTAGGAAAATTAAAAATTATGAAATTATTTATTTTTCTTTTGTATCTCAGAAAGATGGCTAGTTTCTCTCCCAGGCAGAAAGTTAACAATCATTTTCAAACTAAAAAGAAAGCCCAAAGAACAAAAGACCAAACCCAGAAAAAAATACCTAACCAAAACCAAACTCCAATTTCAAATTCCCATTTTTCAAAAGGTAAAGAAAAGCATTTGATATTTTTTTAAACAGCTATCTAATGCTAGAAGCTGCTTTAATAATGAAAGATTACATGGATAGCTTTTGTAATGTGCCCAGTCAAGTTAACCATAAATATGTGCATACAAAACAGAAAAATTCTTTTGTAATGCAAAATATTACTTTGCAAAAAAATATTATTTTCATGAAGGAGTTCTTCAGTATACTTGAAAGGCCTATCTTGATAGTTGCACTTTTAAATTATCGAAGTTGCAGAAAACTCCTGTTGTTCCACATTGTCCTCACCTGCCCTCAGCAGAGGAATCAAAGCAGAAGAGGAAGACTGGAAGCAGGCAAGAAAAGCTAAAGAATGTGGGAAGAAACTGAAAGACATCCTGCGTCTGGTATATGCCGAAATTACCCTGGAAATCTGCTTACATCTACCTGCCATGGAGCATGTTGAAATTTACAGTGCCCTCATGTGTGCCTAGAAAATTGGGATTCTTGGAATTAATCCATCCAGACTGCAATTCAATGAAGTTTATTACTGGGGAGGTGGGGAGGGAAGAAAAGTGAGAAAGAGAAAAAAGAAAAAACATGTAGCAGCATCTTCAATACAAACACAAAGAACTCTTTTATATGGGATTGACAAGATTGTGCTATGGTTTATGGTAGAGTTTTCTGCACACCACTATCATACCTGAAGGAGGCCTAAAAGAAAGATGAAGAGAGACTATTTACAAAAGCATGTAATGACAGGACAAGGAGGAATGGCATCAAACTGAAAGAGAGTAGGTGTAGATTAGATGTTAGGAAGAAAATCTTCACTGTGAGCATGGTCAGGCACTGGCACAGGTTACCCAGAGAAGCTGTGGATGCCCCATCCGTGGAAGTGCTCAAGGACATATTGAATGGGGCTCTGGGAAACCTAGTTTAGTGGAAGATGTCCCCGCCCATGGCAAGGGAATTGAAACTAGAAGATTTTTAAGATCCAACCTAAACCATTCTATGATTCTATGAGAAGTGTATTTCACACAGGTTTAATTTGTCTTGTTCTTTTATTTTCCTTCTCTTTCAGTATGTGAAATTCAAGATTTTTTCCTATTATTCACCAACAACAGAGATTTTTTAATTGCTGTTAAGTAATATTTCATGTACAATAGTAAAGATATAATTACTACATATACACAAGATCTACTGCAAGATACTGCAAGGTTCTACCAAGACATGACAGCTCTCAGAAGAAAGCAATGTCTTCCTGTCTCCGTGGAGGGAATTTTTTCTGACTTTAAAATACGCTTTTTACAAAGTTGGCAAGCCTCATCAGTGAGGGTTTGCTGATATTTCATTTAAATTCTTTTCAATTTTCAATATTTATGCTGTTCTATGTATTGTGATAATTGTCTTCCTCGTCATGAGACATGATTTGTTTTCTTACCTCCAGATTTCACCACTTTAGTTTTCTGACCTTGTTGTCAAAGTCCCCAGGAAAAAAGTTATATCTGGTATCTGCTGCATGAACCTCTAGTCTTGTAAATATAGTCCTGCACAACACTGCTTTTACAATTTTAATATTATAAAATACGTATTTATATACAGAATGAGCTCTTCTGGTATGATAATTTAAATTAATAGTGCCTATTTCTGAATCTTTTAATAAAGATTAGGAAAAGAAGTTAATTGATACTTTGTTTATAATCGAATTGTGCAAGCTATGTGTCTACCAAAAGTCTCAAACTTCAATGTAGCTATTCACAGAAAAAAGAAATTCATGCCTAAGAAAATGTTGATGCAAAAATTCTGAATTATGCCCTTTCCAGCTCAGGAAAACAAACAATGTTGACTGGAAGGTGGCTGGTTCCAATCCAAACTAGAACAGACATTCAAATAAGTCATCTCTCTTTTCTTTGCAAAATGAATATTCTAAAAAATTATGAAGTTCACCAACTGCAATAAAACTGACATCCTGTATCCAGTCATCTAAATCCTGAGTAAGCTCAGGAAGATGTTAATTAAAAAAAAAAAACTCTACACAAGTTTAATATTCTTGAAAACTCAGTCTGGACTTCAGTCACGGCCTAGACTTGGCAGTACACTGGATGTTGATCTAAAGAGAAAGATAAGACATTAGTTATTCTTATACTCCTCTACCTTTGTGTTGTTAAATATTGTCAACCGCGAGATCTGTCTAGCTTGTTTGATCTAGGGAGAATGTGCTATACCTTTAGGTCAGAAATGAGCAATAATAGTACCTCCCTAAGACCCACGCTTGTGGTGAACAGCATAATTATCAGTGTACCTTCAGGTCTTATCTAAATATCATCATTAGATCATATATCTTATATATTACCTGATATAATTCACATGATATGGACTGAAAAGCAAACAGCTTGCATTAGCCAACAGCTTTTTCTCTCTTTATCTCAGGAAGATGATTCTACCTTCACCAGGGAGATACTTGGAAAACATCAGCTTATGAGGGAATATTTACTAGTTCAGCAGAGCAAATGGTCCTAGAAGACTCACAAAGGTATTGTGGAACTCACAACAATACTCTAGTCTCCTGGGCTGAAATTCTACCAGTATAAAGAATAAAATAATCTGTGTTCTGGGAGGGCTTCATTGCTTAGATATGTAAATTGAGAAGTTGGCCTTTTTATGCTTCCTACTTAGTCTGTGGAAAAAGAGAGGTTCTATCAGAGGGAATTTCAGTTTAAATTCTTAATATAGAGATTCAAACACTATTTAAGTAAGCTCTCTTTTTTTTTTTTTCCCTTTGGCTACCAAAAGTTAGGAACAAGAATCTTTAATCTCATGAACTTCAAAAAAGCCAAATGTAATACATCAGTACTGGGATGTGCATGGATTCAGAGCAGCCATGCTGAGAAGGACTTGGAGATTCTGGTGGATGAAAAGGTGGACATGACCCAGCCATGTGCACTCACAGCCCAAAAAAAGAAAAAAAAGCAGAAAGCTGCTGGGCTGCAGAAAAAGCAGTGTGGCCAGCAGGGTGAGGGAGGGATTCTGTCCCTCTACCCCTCTCTCATGGGACCACACGTGGAGCGCTGTGTCCAGCTCTGGAATCCTCAGCACAAGAAAGACATGGACCTGTTAGAGAGGGTTTCGAGGTGAGCCAAAAATGTCAGGGGGCTGGGGCACCTCTCCTGTGAGGACAGGCTGAAAGAGTTGGGTCTGTTCAGCCTGGAGAAGAGAAGGCTCCAGTTACACCTTACAGCAGCCTACCAGTATTTATATGGGGGTTTATAAGAGAGATGGAGAAAGGCTTTTTACCAGGGCCTGTGGTGACAGAACAAGGGCCAATGGTTTTAAACTGAAAGGAGGTATGTTCAGGTTAGGAACAAGGAAGAACTTTTTCACAATGAGGGTGTTGAGTCTTGCTTTTGTTAGAGAGGTTAGACTAGATGATCTATAAATGTCCCTTGCTACCCACACCATTCTAAGATACATAAGTCATGTATCTTAACTTTTATGTTCTTTATTAGCATGAAGTTGTCACAAACAACAGCTTGTACAACCTTGGCTACAAAACTGTCTCAGCCAAGGAGAAAGTGGTATGCCCTTGCTCCTGTATTCACTTCTCTGTATGACATGCCATAGTTCACACAGAACTACAAATTTGAACTAGAACTGGAGTCGTTGGGGACACAGGCTACCAAAAATGCATTAATTTAAAGTTGGTGCACTCAGCTGTTTGCTCCTTCCAGAGAGAAAATGAGAGAACTTAAGTCAAGAGCTTAATACACCGCTGGGAGGTACTCAGAGACTGCTGTGATGAGTATCAACAGAATGAACAGAAATATCTAACACCTAATAAGAGCAGTTTAGGAAGAGGTTGACTTTCAGAGAAATACCTGCTCTTTTCATGATAACTTGGCAGTATATGTGCAAGGTGTGAATATACATATATTTATAATCCTTTTTTTCCTACTACACAGTGATTATAGCAATCTCCTCTTTTGTGCTATGCCCATTTGACAAGCATGATTTCTTCAGAAATAGATACATGCCTTTCACTTCCAAATTGAAAATACGGCTGAAAGGCCTGGATGCTTTTAAGTTACTACATTTTGCAAGAACAAGCAAGAATACTAATCATGAGCATGAAATAACTAGCATGAACACAACTACCAACAAACTGTCCTGCTGGATGGCAGCACACTGGAATGACCACAGCATAAAGACAATTATATAAAAGATAAAGAGTGAGGTGGGTCACAGAGTGCAGTAACTATTACACTTTTTCCTTTTTGGGCTCTTGTTTTGAAGACCAAATTTAAGAAGCAATATGAAAAAAACCAGCCCCCAAAACATTAAGAGATGGTGAGGGCAGGAAGGATTTGGGGCCATTAACCTTGACAGAGCTGTCTTTGCCCTAAGCAAAGTCTTTGTGCTTTCATAATGTGAGCCACTGATGTTCATTTGGAGACTGAGATGAAAATACAACTGCATTTCACTTATGGACTAGTACTCATGTTTTGTTAAATGCATCCACTTAGTCACTGACACAGACTTGCTTTCCTGATGAACCTTAAGAGAGAGTGCAATTATTCAAATGTGAAAACTCTAGGTACATATTTTGTTTTTACTCATGTATTCCAGCAACTTAGGCTGTGTCCAGGGTGATCATGTAGTCACCTTCCAGTGTATTGCCCTAATCTATACAGAACTGCCAAGAAGTTGCAAACTTAGACTTCTAAAAAAAGAAAATCACATCGCCGTGAACAAGGACAATACAGTATACAAAATACTTACTGGAAATAAAAAATAAGATTAGAAGCAATGTTCCTGATCAGAGGGGAGTGTCATGGTTTACCCCACATGGCAACTAAGCACCACTCAGCTTTGCTCAGTCACTCCCCACTGCAGCAGGATGAAGGAGAGAATTGGAAAAAAAAAAAAGTGAGAAAACATGTGGGTTGAGATAAGAGCTGTTTAATGGGTCAGAAAAGGAAAATAAATTGATGCAAAATATAACTTCTCACCACTCAATGACCGGTACCCAGCCAATTCCCAAGCAGTGACCCCTGGCCAGCTTTCCCCACAGTTTATATGCTGAGCGTTCCGCTTTATGGTATGGACTATGCCCTTGGCATGTTTGGGTCCTCTGGCCTGGCTGTGCCCCTTCCCAGCTTTTTGTATCCCTCTTCTCTTTTGTGAGAAGCTGAAAAGTCCTTGATTTCGGATAAACACTACTTAGCAAAAACTAAAACATCAGTTATCAACATTATTCTCATACTAGAAACAAAACACAGCATTGAGCCAGCTACTAGGAAGATAATGAACCCTTTCCAAGCCAAAACCGGGATAGGGAGTCAAACTAATGGAATGAGGTTAGCCAGAAAAAAATAATAAGGGAAAACTGTGTAGGGAAAAGTGGTGAAAAGATTAAAAATACATACCTTACGCAAAATCAGACAAGAGGTGATCAAAAGAAAAAATGCTGATTATAAGATCAGAGATAGAAACAACATACCATAATTTAAAGGTAATAAGAGGAAAAGTCAAATAAGATGAAAAACATTATGTGGCTACCAGGAATGATTTAAAATACTAAACAAGAAAGATAGTAAAGGTGATACTGTAAGAAAAAGTTATGCAACACCAAAACACATGAAACAGAGGGAATGCTAAAATGCTGGGGGAGAAATGTAATATAATGATTGGATCAAAGGATTGTGGTAAAAGTCACACAAGTGTGAATAAGAACTATGAAGATAACTGTACTGATTTTTTTTTTAAAATAAAAGTCAGGAACTAAGAATGGTTGTGATGGAAACAAAATAAAAATCACAAAAAGAACGGTTTGATCCACTTGAAAATACGACTAATATCTGTGCAATCTGACTAAATGTATACTTCCTAATACATATTTTAGTGCCCATCAACAGCAGATAAAGTATAATGCAGAAATGCATGCATAATAATAACACAAGCCTAAACTATTCAGCTGTATCACAAATAATAATTATCTGGGACACTAAAAGATCATGGCAAAAGCTAATCTAATAAGTCTTCCATTATCCTTTAATACTTTAAAACTCTGCCGTGAGCTAAACAGTTGTCAAAATTGAGTTCTGTTTACACCGAGCTGAGTATCAGTGAAACAGAGATCACTGCTGAGCTCTAATTACAAAAACAAATTGTTCTCTCTGTGATCGAGCTGCAAAGGTTAGTCTGCTTCTCCTTCTGTGCCCCCAACCCCCCCAACAGACTTTATGCTTATTGGAGGCACAAAGATGGATGAAAGATCATATGTCATTTGTTGAGCAGATAGGAATTTTATGAGAGGGGACATAATACAACCCCACCAGATAACGCTGATTAGCTGCTGCCTTGCAGGGATGAGGTCACAGAGAGCCTGGTGACTACTTTAAACCGGATATTGTATTTCATTTTAACTCAGCTAATGGCATATTCCCTTTTCTCCAAAGCGCTGTCCTTGGCTATTCTGCTTCTGAAGGGAGGTACAGACTGCAGAAGTTATCCAGAGAGGCACAGGGAATCTGTCCTCTGCTCAAGATCACATGGACTTCCATCCTCCATGATGTATATTTAAGCACTGAAGTTGTACACATCCCACCTTATGCAGACGTGAGCTAGCTAAGCATCTGTGGAAAGCTGACTGGTGTGCAAGTCTGCATCAGAGGAATGAGTTCAGATTTCGTATTGTGAAGTCCTGCCCATATGAATGTCCACATGAATGGAAGTAGGACAGCTCACTAATTATCATGTCTTTTAAGTTTTTATTCATTCCTGCTGGGGAGAATTAGGGTTCTGTTTGTTTTTCTGCAATAAAGTCTTACATTCATAGGCAGTTTGATGTCCAGCTCCCCACTTCCCAGCCCTCTCGCCAATAATTTCCTCTGTCACAATCACAGGTTAGATAGTGTCTGGCACCAATACAGATTTTCACGTCTGAATATAAAATGCTGATTGTGTACTAATAGCCATGGCTGCCTGTGCCACCACTTCTCTACAGATATGTAATTCACTTCTTGAAAGAAATGCTATTACAATGCAACTAAATATAACACTGCTCCTCAGCAGGTATCACTGTGGTGAGAATAGCCCATCGAAGTCAGATGGTAAAAATTTGTTTTACACAAGCCAGTCGCTGCTTGTTCGCTGTCAGAGAAAATACATTTTGCACCATCACTTACGTTGTTTTCCTTATCTGGGCTGATAGCTACAATCTATATTTCTCAGCGCTGTGCCCCAAGGACTGAAAGTATCAAAGTAGAAGGAAAGAAAATATGCTAATAAAAATGCAGTACCAACCCATCTCATGAACAGAACCAGAGTCATCTTTGATTTCCAACATGCTCACAGCTCATTCCAAGACAGCTGCTAAATTACTACTTTAAAACACTGAAAGCCAGCATGAGAAAAGCTCTTATTTTATGAATAACAGCTACCTAATACACACAACCTAGCTCAGGGAAGAATACTGTTTCATTATGGCTAGTACTCAGTTTTGCATCTAGAACTCACATCAAAGAAAAGGTTACTGAGAAACTCTATTGTGATGGCAAAGTGTACTATTCCTTTGAATGATGAATTACTAAAACAAAACAAAAACCAAAAAAAAAAAGCGCCAATTAAATCTACTTAATTCTACATTCTACAAAACTCACCAGATCTAAAAATCTAAGGCTCAATTAAAGCAAGTGAAGTAGGTCATTAACAGCTTATTGAAGTTGTCAGTCAACTGGAAATGTAGTAAGAATTTAAACACATGTAAGTATGGGCAGTCCTCATGCCTGATTTTTTTTTTTTTTGTTCTACTAAGGAGAAAATTTCCATCTTGCACCCTATTGGAACTAGAAATTCCTCCTAATGAAGGAGGAATGAAATTCCTCCTAATGAAATTCCTCCTCCTAGATTTGCATTTGTAATTCTTTCAGAATGTATCTTCTCTAATACTAGAGATGTTGAGAAACTTCATGCCTTAGGAGTGGAATGTCTACTTTATCTAGGCTAATTAAATAAAAATAATTTTGAAGTTTGCTATTATGAACTTGGGATTTTTAAGACATATGACTAGGTGCATTGCAATGATATGTGTATTTCATTTGTAAAATATGACTTTTACAGATTGAGGAATCTTTAAAATTCTTTTGAATTTTTTTGCGTGTAGTACAAGTCTGAATTTTCTGCTGGGAAATTAATTCTTTCACAGTAGCCATTTACAGTTTGCAAGAAAAATGCATTATTGCTTGATATCTATCTAATAATTTTAAATGGGAGAATATATTCATTACTCTAAAAAAGAGTACAAACTGAACAGAAATCTGCACTACTTTCTCAGCCCAGAACGATGAAATTATTGAGTATTTACTAGCAAAATGAGACTTGTAATCTGGTTAGGTCTGTAAGACAAACATAAATCACTACATAGGGAATGAGTGTAGTTTCTAACCTCTTATCTGTAAATAAGTTTTATAACTAAAATATGTCCTTTTGAATACAAAGTAGTACAAATGCATTCATATTAAGAGTTTTAGGTCTCATCCTTTACACAGTGATAGTTTCCATCTTGCTGTATATCTGGCTTGGTAACTTGCACATCTAACCTACTGCTTAAACTTCACAGCCTAAGCTTTTTGCATACACAGAATGAGCATTCATTCATTCTGGTTGCCAAAAAAGTAGCTTACATGAAAAAGATACAAAAACCAAAACTGCAGATATTGTAAATAGCTGGAGATTATCTTGCAACATCTTGCCTATGTGTAGCAGAAATTCTTATTCAAAGGGTGTGATTATTTTAGAAGACATAAGGAGACCTTTTTTTTTTTTTGGCCTGTTGCAGCATCTGTGAAAAAATACAAAAAAATCTCTGTGTCAAGATGTGCCTAGTTTCAAAAAGCTGTTTAAACTGCAACAGGCTAAACTGACTGCCCACTTCTTCATTTGCTCAAAAATAATATCTCTACTCAGATGTGGGGAAAAACGCCATGGCATTGCCATCTTTTTGTTTTGCTTTAAGCAGTTTTGCAGCATGGATTCGCCATCTTTTGGGCTAGGAAACATTCCTAGTGAAGACCTACCTTATGACTGAAGCAAGCTTCTCCTTTCATTAGGCTGTGATTCCACAATATGTAAAACTAAGCCAGATCATTCCTGCCTGGCATCTACTTTGTGTTTCTACCCTGTTTCAATTTTACAATGAGTAGGTTCAAGTGCCTAAAAGAACATAGAAGAAAAATCAGTTCACCTTTCTGAACCAGCTTGCTGAAGTATCACCAGTCCTCTGTCCTTTAAAATTCTCATCTAGAGAATGGAGAATGTACTGTATGGTACCAGGACAGTTTAACTGATTTAAACCAGATAAAATTGTGAAAGTAACTTTCTAATGTTGGAGATACTAAGACAGACCCCATCCTTGCTCATCAGGAGCTAATACTTTTGGACAGTCACTTATATTTTTATTGTTCCTTTTAATGTTAAAAGTTTCCTTCTTGTTTTAAACACATTAATGCCTTTCTAGCAATGGTCCTTCCTGGGACCACAAGTTGCAAGCTTGCCAAAGGCATTACAAACACTGTGTAAGCAGAGCTGCTATGGGCCACAAACTGACGGATCCTAGCCTTGCATCTTCTGAACTAATGTTGTCGCAAAACTGTCACAAAATCTAAAGGGTAAAGGATAGCTGATTCAAGGTCAGCCAGCTGAAGAAGGATGTGATGCTGGAGGAAACAAAGAACATTCTGAATATCTGTATGTTAGGAATATTTTCTGTTTCCTTAAATTATATACCCTGTGCTTACTCAATTAGTACAAAGTCTCAAGATCTCATCAGACATACAGAGAAAGGAACTGAAACTCCTGGTTTTTACCTCAATAAGCATTGTCCTTTTTTTTAGTGTCAGATTGGATAGCGATCATCAATGTGATAATCTTATCTTGCTTATACTGTTGTACTTAACATTATGCAGAAATCAGTCAGGACACAAGCCTAATATGCACAGAAAAAAAATTATTTTTTAAGAGAACAAGCCACTTCAACCTGTCATGTCAACAACTCATATTTTCCATTGGTTCTCCTTTCTTTTCAATGCTGGTTCAAGAACCTGGCCGTAATATTTAAGGCTTTGCTGAGCAGAATGCATCCGAGAATAATCTCTGTTCACTTCACAATGAGACAGCTGTGTCCCTCTAGGCCACTCTCATGAGTGTGAGGCTCTCAAGACTAGAAATAAAATGTTCTCAGTTGATGGCTGTCACTTGATGGAAAAGACACATCACAAGAAATAAACAGGGGCTCCAGTCAGATTCTCCTACACTGAGGAAGCAATCAAAGAATAAGAACTAAAATAAACAAAACCAGAAATTTAAATGCAGTAAATAAAAGCAGCCACATCTGTTAGCTACAGTTGGAAAGTCAAGCCTCTCATTAATACCTCCATGGCTACATCAAACTTGCATGGTGTGGATCTGCTGGGATACACCATGCCTCCTGCTCCCCGTCCACATACCTAATTCCCATTCTTCTAACAGAAATCAGGGTGCAATGAGATAAAAATTATTCCAACAGAGTTGTGGGGTCCCATCCAGGACACTGTCCCAGTAAAAAGTTGATCACAGGCAAGTCTTACATCTATATCTAAATGATTGAGGTAGTTGGCTCTCACAGGCTACAATAAGAGGCACCTGGAAATGTGATTAAGGGTTAGGTAACATCTGAATCCTATGGGCTTCAGCATACTGTACTTAACAAAATTAATGTCCTGCACCTTTCTTTGTCTTTTCACAAGAAATATGACTTCAAATTTTTTTAAAATCCTAACGCTTTTCACCAGGAAACAGGATGGATTTTTCTTCCCTTCATATAACACTGCTATCAATTTTTTTTTTTATTATTTGCCCAAACTCACCCCCCTTGCACACTATTCCTATGAAGTACTTGGAAGAGCTTGTTTGGAATCCAACCCATTTCTGCTGGATAGAACAAATGGCAGGATATGCTTGAAGAGTTATGAGGCTGGCAGTCACCGCTGAGAGTAAAGCATATAATGCTAACTCTCAGCATGCATCAGGGTGGAATTCAAGCACAGCTGAACAGAGTTTCAGGTATCCTTGTCTACCTTTGAGCTGTTCAACCTGACAGAGCAATGTACCATAACTTTACATTCAGACGTGTTTTGTTCTTTTCAGTAAGGAAATCCTGAATACAGCACTGATGGCATGGCTCGTTTGAATCAGCAAGCAAGCTATTAACGGGACATGTCTGGGTCAAATATTCCACAAGTTTCAGCTGTTACTATAACCTCTTTTTAAAACTGGAGAGAAGTTATCTTTTCCTAAGGTTCCAGATGAAGGAATTTTAAATAAATATATTGTAATTGAATGAGAATAGGAGAAAAAAATGTTAAGCCCCTTAGATAAACTGAGAGACTCCTATTCTTGTCTGAGAACATGAGTGACACTCTGTGGAGCCCAAAATATTGGTTCCTTTTCTACAGATTCTTTGGCTGAATTTGGCTTAATAAGTGCAAAACTGCCACAGCAGAAAACTGTCTATTAGGTGTGACAGCCCTACCTATAATTTCCATGCAGCTAGAATGATGCTGAGCACACCTTTGTCCTGATCCAGGTCTCATGTTGCAGACATGATTCAGAAGTCAGCGTAGCCAGGATTCACGGCTGTGTGATCCTTCTTCTTAGCATAATGCTCTTCTTGGATTTTACCTTGAACCTTTACAAAAATTCTGTGAAAAGGACCCTTGATGATTACACAAGAAGGTGAGTTTTCTGTGCTGCAGGGTAAAAGAGACTACAAGGGTGCCTGTGGCCAGGCTATTGAGCTCCTTTTCGGAGTCAGAGAACCCCTGACATCAGCGTGCCGTGGTTTATTTGTACAAAGTGGGGTGTTACCTGATAGGATCTGAGGAATGGGTGAATGAAGATGCATTACCAATATGCTTCTTTCATGTATTATAACCCTGTTTTTACCAGACTCAACCAAGAAGCTGCAGCAATCCCCACAAAACAATGGCAGCCTAGTCAGGAGCTACAGCAACCCAAACAGATGCCACTGCAGTCCATAAAAGAGTGTTGGACAGCAGGTGGAAAAGAATCTTGTGGCATTGCTTTGATGAAAGACCTCCATAGTGAACACCAGAGCATGTAAGAGCACACCTACTTCTGTCTGAGGCTACACTGAAACACTCTGAAAAATTAATCCTTATCAGTTAAACAGACAAAGAAGATTTGCTCAGTTGCATCAAATCACTAAGTAGATATTCTTATACTCTTCTTGTTATACTCTTACTCTTTTCATTACTTTTTTTCCTAATTCTTATTCAGATCTAAAATGCCCTGATTCTATTTACTCTTGTTCACTTTGGCACTTTGGATTCACTTTGGATTTAAGTTCAGGCAAAGTGACTGTACTTTAAGCCTAAATAAAGATAAAAATAAATAGCTCTAAAATTATTTGACTAATCCACCTGTAATGTTAATTTGGACAAGTTTTCAGAGCTGCCTCAGTGTAGAAATAGAGAAAAACATTAAGATTTGTGCTATATTGAGGGAAAATGGTAATAATAATGGATGTTTGCATTCCTAAGTGGAGTTCTGCAACAATGGGGTGTGAAAGATCTCTAAAAGTATTTTTTCAAGGGTGAGGAAAGTCAAAATGAAAAGAAGGTAACAGAAAAGCCTAAAATAGGCATTTGGAAAACTGAGTAACAAAGGAACAATAAAAATATCATTGTTGCCGTTGATATGTGATATTACTAGTATACCAAGGAAAAATGCACATTGTCTGTACATGTACTTGAAAAGGTTATTCTTAGTTGCCAAATCTCCCAGGAAGAGTGAGAATAAAAACCAGAAGGAGCTGAAAATAGGAAATTGGTGGCAGTCATCGGAGACAACCAATATAATGTGTGGGTGTTTTTTCCAGTAAAAAGGAAGCACAACATTGAATTTTATTTGAACATTAGTTACAGGTATAACTATCAAGTCTCCCTCTCATAAAAATTCATTATGAAGAAGCAGACTTGAGTCAATTGAATCACAAGCAAAAGATAAAATTCAAGATGAAAATGAGACAGCTAAGGATCTCTCTATAATTGATTTGGAATAAATGTGTCTTCTTTTTTTCTTTTCTTTCTTACTGTAATGGCCTAAGAAAGAACTGAAAACGACATCACAGTTCTGCAGCATTTCCACGTTTCTGCAGAGATTTTGTTTCTACTTTCTAAATTTTAGATGCTAAAGCTCATATACTTTTTTGGGTTGAAAATTGATAACAGGAGGGTATATTTTAATTAGCAACCACGGAAATGTTTGCAATGAATGGAACACATCCAAGAAGACTAGGCATTATGCAAACCAGCACAAGAAAAAGGCTGGTGACATTTGAATTGGCTATGATAATGTTTCTTAGATTGAAGACAAGTGACAGGTATAGAAAAGCATGTAATCTCAGATAACTTGTCAGCTAGAATGAAGTCAAACTGTAAAGTGAAAAAGGAAAGAAAAATGGGGTAGAGCAAAAGTTGATGGTGCTCAGAGAGGGAATAACAAAGAAAAACTTCAGCAAATAAAATCCTAATTGAACAGGGCACATACAAATTGGTGTATGTGCAAGTATTTACTTGATTCTACACTTATTTTTTAAGTCTAAAGGAGAACTCCAGCAGCTGGTTCTAAGACAGGAATGTGATATAACAGATACCTCACAAAGGTAATAGAAAGAAAATAGCCAGTGGAACCCAGTGTAATTATAATTCCAAGATACAAATTATACAGGAATGAGGAAGTACACTGCACTTATAACAACTAGTCAAAGAGTTCACAAGAGGATGAACAGTGCTTACTTGATTTACTTTTTGCAGTCAACAGGCCAGGTGGAAAAAGCATAGAAAGTTACACTGTAATGCTGGCCACTAAGCTCTCAAATTTAATGTCTATAGAAAAGAGAAAGAGAAAAAGGAAAGGAAAAAAACCCAAAAAGGCTACAGTATCATTTAACTTAAAAAAATGGGAACTACCAGAACATGACAAAGCTTTCTGAAAGGAAATTGAAGAGGAAAACCAAAAGACTAAATGCTTGCAGATAGCATGACAGACTGCCTAAAGATACTATATTAGGGGTTCAGAGAAACTGTATACCGCTTATCAAAAATGCTTTTAAAGGACAAAAAACCAGCCAGCATGGTGAAACAGTAGACTAAAGGAGGCCATTAGGAGTAAAAAGATGCTCTTAAAAAAATTGTGAGCAAATTAGGATGAGAAAAATGCATGAAGTCCAAAAAATAAAATGTTACAATATTGTAGGGAAGTATGAAAAAAGTTTTGAAGACTATTTTTTCATGACACAGAAATTAATGAGAGATTTTACCAAAAAATCAGAAAAAAAAAAATTAAAATCTGCCAGAAGATCAGTGGATCAGTGAGGCTGACACAGAATCCGCATATACAGAGTGCTGAAAAAATATAAGGTCACAAGTACCCCCCCTCAAAAAAAATGGGTTTTGGAAAGAAGGAAGCCAGGGAGATTCCTACAATGCAGTTATTCTGGGCATAGAAATGAGTCACTAAAACTGCCTGGAATGAAAAGATTAATAGGGTAAAATGACTCCTAACAAAGCAGACATATGGAATCCAAATATGAAATTGGAGCATTGTAACACTATCACTTAAATTAGCTTTGGTATCAAACAAAATCTGAGACTGTGAAGAGCTGCAGATAGATGTCATGCAATTGAATGACTACGGCACGTGAGATTCAGTGTCAACAAATGAAGGTAGTATACATGATGGAAAACAGTAACAACTCTCAATACACAAGCATGGGCCTCTAAAACGGATCTCTGTATTAGTCTGGACAGTTAAATGAAGATGTCAGCTCATAGTTCATCAAGAGAGCAGTTAGAATAAGAATGTATCTTGGAAAAGAATAGAGATTAAACCACAAAACATTACTCTTTTAATCCATAGCTGCTGTGTCTAGACTTCTGTATTCAGTTCTGCTCATGCCATGTTCAAAAGAATATAATAGAACTGAAAAGACAAAAAAGAGCAGCAAAGATGATCAAAGTTATGAAAAGGCTTTCATAAGAGAAGAGATTAAATAGACTAAGATTTTTCAGCTTGAAGAAACACAACAAAGGGAAAATATGAAAAGTGTTTTGAATCGTGATTGTCACTGAGAAGACTAATAGGAAACAATTATTTACTGTTTCTCCTAAAGGAAGAACTAGACACTGCCAGTGAAATTATCAGGTGGCAGTTTTCAGTCAAAAGCAATGTGCTGTACCCACACCAAAGCTGTAAAGATTGTTGAGCAGGACATTATGGAAGATAAGGGTCTGTAACATCATTACACAAAATCACAGAACAAAAATCCTGACAGGTTTGAGGAAAAAAGTCTTTTTAAATTTTCTTATATCCCTTTCTTTAGACCCTTAATTGCACAGGGCTGTACTTGTCCTGAAGTCTTTGTGCAAACGCTGGAGTAACAGGAAATTCCACAAGGTGACTCAGATGTTGCATTTGTGTGGATGATTGAATTACCTTCAGCTGCTGTAAGTGAAGGGCACACATACAGTACAGTTGTCCTAGACTTCACGATGATTTGGAGTTTGTTACTTCACATGTAACTTCCATGTCTCAACCCTTTCTAGACAGGGTTATTTTCGCGTGCTTTTAAACCTCTACAGATTAATATCTTATGTACCAAAGAAAATGTTTAAATCAGTGTGGTAGTTGCTGAATCAGTGCTTGCACTGCACCTTCCCAGCAATTTTCATTACTCTTGCTTTCATATCCATTATTCTGAATGTCAGGGAGCTCTTTTTAAGTACTAGCTTAGTTCAGTTTAATAAAAGATATTAAATTATCTGCACCAAAAAATTAAAATAATTCCTTATCAAGAATTTAGTTTCATAAAATCAATGCATATGTAGCTACCAGCATGACTGCTCCAGACAAGACACATTTTACAATCTACACTGGAACGGTGAGATAGAAAAAGAAATATGGGACCAGAATTACGCGAAGTCACAGAAAGTATACAGTTAAAAATTTCATATGTCCAATATAAAATTTGCCTAACTTTTCAATGATTTTTTTATATGTCCACTATTATTACTAAGTTACTGCTTTAAGCTCAAAGTCCTTCCTTTTCAAAATCTGTTCTATTTTTCCAGCAATAGAATAATCATAATATTGAGTTCTTATACTTCTCAGAGTGAAATTTTCTGATGGTAGTAAATAGAAACTTAGTTAACTTTCAAAAAGCTGAGGTATCTAAAGCTCAAATCAGAAAGAATATTAAGGGATTAAATTGGCCCATATTAGCTCTATTGATACAAGGCAAGGTATAGAGACCTTAAAACCTGGGTAAGGATGTAAATTGAAGAAATTTTGACACTATTTTCAGCAATAAACACTTTTGCTTTCCTGTTCTGAAAACTAGATGAACTTAGAATATTTTATGAATTACAAATTTGGCTGTGAATAGTAAAGCATAAATTAGTATAATAGGACCTTAATCTAAATTACATTTCCCATAATTTCTGAAATAGCAATCTATAGTCATTGAAAACTGTCTACTTCTATTTTCACAAAAAATCATTATGTCTTTTATTTTAAAATGGGTGGAGTTTGTTTCTTTGTTTTATAAGCTACTTCTCTATTTTTTCTTGCTTTGTAAAAGTAGTTAAATATTAAAGAAAACAAACCAAACAAATATTTTGTTGTGGGTAAGAAAAACGTGAATTAACCATCAGAAAAAAGTACTCAGATTTCCAAAAGTAAAGTTCTCCTTTAGAGAGAGAGAAAAATAATCCAGATAGGACAGTTACTCCACTACTTGTTTTTATGTTAACGAAGCCAAAAGAGCAAACACAAAAGCAGAAGACATTCAAGAAGACAGTCAAAGGTATTTGAGTGATGTACAATATAGTCTGAGATAGTCCTGAGAGGCACTTACAGAGTTAAATCATTGTTATTAGGGTTAATCTGTACATGAGAAGGTGTGTAACATATTCCTGTCAACTGTGTTCAATTTGCCAAAAATGCAGTTCAATCTTTCTCTGTGTGAGCCTCGCAAGAAAGCAGACTATGTTCTCTATCAATAACACTGATGCTGAACAGCAACTTGTGAGACCGGATCTATATTGTGAAGATTTTCTGGCAAAGATATGTCGTCTAGAAGTGTGAAAAAATATGACAACCCCGTTTCTCACAGCTATTTGGCAGAAAACTCTGACATTCATGTAGTTATATGAATGTATATTTGGTTTCATTTATGTCTTTCAGGGACCCAGTGCAGGAAGGTTAGAAGGAGACCTCTCTGTGCCAGCATGTGCAACATCTCCAGCAGCTGGCTCTGGTGATGGAGTTGAGAGGAGAGTGGCAGGTGTATTCATGCAGATAAACCTCACCGTGCCATCATAATGGCACACCCTACAGTGGGTGATAAAACAGGGTAGACTTGAAGTATCTTGAACAAATATTTACTTAGATTTAATAGGATTGCTACTGTATATTTATGAAATGCCAGTTGATTCTTAAATGTATTTACCAGGGATTAACAGCTATTCCAGAATCCATTGCTATTTAGTGAATATACAGGAACTGTATTAGATGTTATGAGAAACTAGGTTTAACAAGTTCATGAATTACTTCCATTCACCAAATGATAAAAATTTACTGAAGATTAACATTATGTAAGGTACAGATATTTTACACAGAGATTAATCCCTAAATTAATATTTTTATTCATCCCTTGATTTTTAATTATCTTAAATTAAAATAGTTCCAGCAGTCAGATAAATATGTTAATTTATTTTGATTTTAAGAAGTCCATATAATTCAAGACCATGTCTTTCTTTTCTTGTGAGTCATTTCAGTAAAGCATTTCAACACATAGGACTTTTTAGAAAGTTGATCTCAGATTCTAATTTTAAACCTCCAACACGCTATACTCCATTGCTTCTGGCACTAGAAACTTGGCCATAAGAATCCAAACCAAAATCCAAGTAGATAAATATTTAAGCAAAGCCTAAAAAATTATGCACCTTACACCCCTAATTTTGTGAGGGAAAAAACAGTTCCCATCTGCAAATACGTGGGAGAAGAAAAGATGGCCACGCAAACAGAAATCATATTTCTGCCACGGAAGAGAGATTCACCACCTCTACAGCAAGACTGACGAAATGGGAAAGATTCGCTGAATAAATTTATGATGACGTCTCTAGAATAAATTTGAGCTGGAACAATTAACATCTATAACACAAATAAGAAACACAGAAACACAAAACTTGTAATAAACAATATTCAGTTTGCAAAAAGCTCATTCCCTCAAAACCTGAGTGGAAATTCTTCTTTCACAGGTTTAGGTATGTACAGTTATTTAACTCTATCTCAGTTAGTCATCTTTCACTGACAGTAAAGAGGATGTGATTCATCTTAAGCAGGTCAGAGGAATCATACTCTAGAAGTACCTCATTCTCCTCAGTAATTCTAGAGAGCTCATCAACTAAGTAAGTATAAAGAATTAGGGTAACTAGCTCAGATTAGGTGAGATAGTAGATGAAATGATGGCGACAAGGTTGCTCAGAACTTGTGGCTGTTTTTTCCTTCAACAGGGTTAAAAATGTAGAGGTTTGTGAAGCTTTCTTTTCCTTTTTTTTAAAACTAACAAACCCTTCAGGTCTTTCCAACTTGTTGTACTTATAGAGGATGAAATCACTAGAAGAAAACCTAAGCTTTAGTTTCAAATCTATTTTGGAAATGTAAAATTCAGTCTAAATGAAGATGCCATTAACTTGAATATCCTATTTCATTAAAATTTTGTAGAGTATTTTTAGCTGTCTTAAACTTATAATTTTATTTTTTTTTCTATTTTCCAGACTATTATATTCACACATCTAAAGTAAAAATATCATCCAAGTTTTGTGAAAACTTTTGTTTTAATACAAAGTCTTATGCACACGAATTTTATTACCTGACATTGGATTAAAAATACAAAGTTATATTTTGTAGATTTATAACAAAACAGAAAAATCTGGCATACTGCATTGATTTAAAATGGGCAAGGTGGTACAACTCTGCTGACCCTGATGAATTTCAAAAAAGCAAGCACCTGTCTGATATGAAATATATTCCAATTTAGAATTATTTAAATGAAGCTTGTCTCTAGGAAAATTACAAACTTTTATCACTTTTGGCAGAGAATTAAATTTAACAAAAGAACACTAACAGCAGGGCAGTTTCTTGTTCCTTAGGAAATCTGAGTGTGTTTTGATTGCTTGTTTGGTTTTTTTCCTCCTGTGTTACCTGTTATCTTCCCACACCTTTAACTTCTAAGTTAATATTTTTCTTTCTTCTTCTTCCTCTCTCTCTCTGTCTTTCCATACTTCTGCATACAGAAAAAGACATTTAATAAGTTTACAATAATCTGCGCTTCTACTGACATCTGAATCCATGCTGTTGAAGAATTTAAAGAAATCTTTAGGTTCTAAGTAACAATGAAGTTCTCAGGCTTTAAATACTAGTTTATTTGCCATACTTATGAAGTTTACACATCTCCTGCAATCACTGTAAAATAATGGTGAATTAGTGATTGGGGCAAGATTTCTCAATAACAAAAGGAAGGTGAGTTCACACTTGTCAGTAATTGTCTAACCTGTGTTTGAGAGGCTCTGCTCTTGTGCCAAAATTTTAGCAACATAAATATTTCTGCTATTCTCCATATACTAAGAAAAAAATGTGAATGCACAGAAAATAAACGTATAAAATTAAAAATAAAGGAACGACAATATACATTAATAATAAAGAAGGAATAGACAGACCCTAAATGTAACAAAAATATGGATATTATGAATGCTTTTGTATAAAGAAAAGGTATCCATAAGAAAAATTCACTGTTTCATATGTCATAGGCTTAAACACCCTGTGGGATTTTATTTTCACAGTTAATATAATGAAGAAAGAAAATTTTGAGAGAAGTTTTATTTTGGAAGTCCAAACTACTTAACTTACTTGTTTACTGCAAACATGAATGCCAAATAAAAAATAAGCTCTTTTTTTTAAAATAATTTTTATGTTCCAGTTCAAGAATATGCCCTGGTTATTCTTGCTCTGGTACCCTTGAGAAGCAAAAAACCAGCAACATAACACTGGCACTTAAGCTGAGTTTAAAGCTTTCCTCACAGCAGTAGCTTCAGCGTTCAGTGTAGCTTTTTTTAATGTACCCTGCTCTGCTCCATGTACTTCCCCTCAAAAAGAAGTAATTCATGTTTAAAATTTATATAAAACTTTTCTTACAACAACAAAATACTGTAGGGATATGGGACAGAATCCTTGCTTCAAGTCAAACTAGCAATATTGAAAAGAAATATCACTTGTTAAAACTAATCACAGACATGAAATTCAGGAATCTTCCATAAAGTGTAGGAATATTCCACAAAGTGTAGGAATATTCATATCAGCAGCACACACAGATCCAATATACACTTCCCTGGGCCATGAAGATTACAGATGTGCTGCAAAAGTCTCTCCACAGGGTTGGAAGAGACACAGTTCCATTTCTGTTGCTGTTTTCTTTTTATGTTTGATTTGGACCTTGAAAGGTTGTTGAGGCTCTGTAGCTGCCTAGAGATCTTGTCCATGTGCAACCTAAACTGCACTTTTTATGTAAGAACTGCATTCATTTGTTCAAATGAAAATTGGGTCAGATAGTGCTATACATTATTAAATAGATATTAAAAAACTTTATTTGTAAAGTACTGCTTTTCAATTATATACTCTATTTAAATCTGACAGATTTTGCCTCAAAATTATTATTCTTTGCAAAACAAGTTTTATGATGAAAATTGAGTGTTTTGTGTAAACGGATTTGTGAATTGTTTTCATAGTTACAATTTTAAAACAAGCAAGCAGAAAATGTTTTAAAGCATTAAAATTTCTATACTGCTAAGATACAGATTTATATAGAATACAATATTAAGTTTTCAGGGATATCAGTTAATGATGTCTTATTTTTAATTTCTGAGTATGCATGTGGACACATATAAACATACACATACTACATATACAATATTAATATCATTGCATTAATAATAATAAAAGATATAATAAAAGACTATGAATTTTTTGCTATGTAATTACATGAACATCCCTGCTAATTTATATCAAGCAATTTATGTATTAAAAAGCTGGAAAAATAGGTTCCTAAATTTAAAAAATACCTATACTTGTCTTAAATAAAGGGGTATTATCTGTGCCACAGTGTGACTTGGTTGTACTGGGCATATGCTCTTCTCCATTTCACACTGGACAGGGAAGCAGATGGAATTAAATATAGCTTGGCATGTAGCACAGGGGCAGCCATGGAGCACTATTTTTTAGTACCATGCAGGCATTACCAGCTCTATATACATTAGAGATGAAACACAAAAAAGGGCATGTCACCTTCAGGAAAAGGTAGCAGTCAGTGAACATCTGTTATACATGCAGTGTTCCCTGTAGAAAGAGCTGAAACATGATGAAATATGCATCAAAAGTTCCCTATGCACTGAGGTACATTAAGTCCCTTTCAAACCATATGAAGCCCACTTGGGGAAGGGAGGTTATTCGAGTGCAGCAGCTGGAATAGGAGAAAGCAGCAGCAGGGAATGGAAACCAGCTGCTCTGCCATTCTGGAGATCAGATTGGGCAGTAGGTGCACAGAGTGATACATGGCATCGTGTATCACTGAAGTACAGAGACTAGACAAAGTTCACTAAGTTTCATTAGTTAATTGTTCTGCAGCTCTGTCTCTGAGCCAAGTCCATGTTAAATGCTACATATTATTATATCAGGGATTATTGTTGGGAAGCACTATATAATCTACAATCCCTGCAATTCTCTAACATGGTGAGTTCTTCAAGATGAAGATGTTCAGAGAGAAGTGGCTGCAGAACAGATAAGAGCAAATATTCTCTTTCAGTATGTTTTACTCAGGATTAGGCAGTACAGTGCATCCCCATATTTAATTTTGGCACCATAAAAAGTAGGACTAGAGTTGATCCTCTGGTCCTGGGTAGTTTAAAATAAATCTAGATTATCACTGACAAATGTGTATTTAACCTTTTTTAAAAATCTCCAAGAAAGGGTATACTTTAACTTACAGGGATAGCCTGCTTCAGTGCCTACACATCTTTATAGCAAAGTTCTCTCTCAGATATAACTTAAATATTTCTCCCAGAAAATTAAACAAAAAGAAAAGAAAAAGCAATCACCATCCTATTTATAACAACTTTATATACACAAAGACTTTTATTAGGCTTCACCCCAGTCCTTGTTCTTTTAAACACACAGGTTCTAAACAAACACTTCTTTCAAACTTCACCTACAGGCAATGTTTCACAAACCTCTATTTTCTGCTGTTATTATATCTCTGTTTTGATTTTGAATTCTTCCCGATCTTTCTCTAAAATATGCCTACAAACTGTGTACTGTGGATGTACCACTAATTAGAGCATGCTGCAACTCCCGCCCAAATTAAAACAAACCACATTTCTCCCTCTGGAAACCACAGCACTGGAGAAAAGTAGTATATAAACAGAAAAAGGGCCATGAAAAGGACAGTCTCTATTAGTGTGCACAGACATTAGGAGATACTCTTTGTTCCAGAAGAACAAAATACAATTAGTAGTATTCCAGCTAAAGCATTGCTGAATGGAATAATTAACTCCTGTCTCTTATTTAAGACACTTCTCTTTTGTCTTCCCCAGCTGGACATAGAACTATTGATACAATACAATAATAAAATTGATAAAATACAATCGCTGAGATTTCCAACTAATACGTATCAGCTTTAAGGTAAGTCCATCTGCAGAACATTGCTTCTTTTTGGTAAAAAGAATATGGCTGGAGTATGCAATGGGATTTTGTTAAATCTTGTCTACCATTGCTGTTTATCATATCGGTATTTTCTGCTGACTCAAAAATAGGAGATACATAAATCATACAATGATGATTTAAAATGAGGCAGAGAGAAGATGTATTTATTTTAATTGTCTCCTCTATATAACTGAATAAACACACACACTCTCATATATATGTTTTTTTAAACTCTAGTTCTGTGTAAGCTTAATTAAAAGAAACCTGTAAGTACACCATTCAAGGACGTTTTCAGACACAGAGTAAGAGGCAGGAATAGACTCTAGTCCTGTAACAATGGTTTCCTTGATATTAAGTATCTATCCAATATATGAATATATGCCCTAAAATATTCATTAACAAAAGTAAGCACAAGTAGAGAACATCCATTTATCACCCAGGGAAATGCATAAAGCCTGAAACTATGAGAACTCTCTATTTTCTGATTTCCTTGTTTCAAAAGTTGTTGATCTTTCTATGCCCCCACTTTTCTTTCAATTTATAAAAAGTATCTGAAAAGAAGAAATGTTAGCTGAAGATAATGATTTTGACATAGAAGGACCTCATCTTACTGAGAACTGCAAATCCTTCTCTTGCTCTTCTGGTGGGAATAAAGTGAAAAGATAGCTTATGGATTCTAAGCCTTCCAAGAACAAACTGCAGTACAATAACTGTGCTCAGCCGCAGGAAAGGCAGTGTCAAAACAGAAAGTACTGAAAGGATGTAATGAGATTTCCACTAGTGACAGGGGAGGGATATTCTGCTTTGTTGCCTCTGAAGTAAAGCAGAAAGAGATGAGCACCAACAGCTACAGCACCCAAATATTAGAATCTCAGATACGAGACTTATGGTAATAGACTTGTGATCTTGAAGTGCACGGTATGAATTAATTTGCAAATAAGCTCATCAAAGAAAACCCTTCTGAAATGTATGAATACTTTTATTGGTGCAGTCAAGAACTTTTCAGATGTTAGTAAGGACATATCTAAGTTGATTCGATAGGGAAGCATCCAATGAAAACAAAACAGGTCAAAAATACATATAATTTTCAACCACTGAATTAATTTTTAGTTATAAAATAAGTATAAATAATGTGGAGGAGAAATGAAATTACCTGAAAAGTGTGGCATAACACACCAAATGGTGCATAGATGAGGATGTGCTGAATGGCTGTAATCCCTTTGAGTCACAGTGACATGTCTGTACCGATGCAGAAAGCTCTTTCTGTACGTTTTGAAAGTCGGTTATAGAAATTTGCCCCCTAATCTTTGCCTAAATGCATTAATTAAATGTGGGATATGCTGTTCACAAAACTTCACAGCTTACCAGACATACGATGGCAATAATCTGCCAAGTGCTGAAATGTGCACCTGATTAAAAACCCGGTTTGGCAAAACACAACTCCGGTTGAATTGCAGGAAAACGGGCAATAACAGGCAGCAATAATAGGCTAAGGTAGTCTGAGGCAAACTGTATTCACTGTCACTTCAGCTGCCAAAATGTTTTCACCGCTTTTCTATTTTGTATCCACAGAGGCAGAGAAATCATGAGGCATTAAGTGAATCTAGCCCTTCTCCATTAGGATAGCACTTCGCTTCCTTTTCTGACTTTTCTGTTCTTTTAGGACAAACATCTGCCTCCTCAAACTTCCCCGTCCTTACCTGGATAGCCTTGCTTGAAAACCAAAGCTGCTCATATACTTGTGAGAAGAGCACACTATGGTGAAGCTGTGTCTGGGAGCCCTCCCATCTCTAACAAGAAAGATCCAAACAAACTGGACTCTGAAGCAGTCACACAGCTTCAATCACAAACCTTAACTCGGTATAAAAATAGATGAACTCTAAAAGATGAACTTAAATTTGCTGGTAGACTAGGAGATTGTCTAAAAATAGAGATATTCAATATAATGCTCTGAGTGAACAAAAGTTGGCAGATATGAGAGTTTTCTCTTTATTTTGTCTAAACCCATCATATAATTTGCTTTATATAGTGAAAGATATGTCGTAGATTACTGGGTATTAACATGAGAAAAGCTGACAATCATCTGTAGGTCAAAGGCAACTGACCTGTATTTTTCTCTCTAGTTCATTAATTTAGGTTAGAAGGCAGAAGATAATTTTGATCTCTCAAAAAAGGGAAGTACAGAATATTTGCATAGTCTAGCTCAGCCCAGGTAATGAAATCTTGCAGAAGTTCTACCTAGATCGTCTTAAAATGCTTGTAATCAAGATACTTAGAACATTTGAAACTTTTATTAGTTTCCTCTGACTAAAAGTGAAATATATCAATTTAAAAGTTTAATACCAACTGAAGTTTGAATATCACCATTCGCAAGGACTTATAAGAAGTATGAGACCAATAATAGTGCTGCTAATTCTCTTAGATTTAGAAGTACTGTTTCACTGAACAAAGTACTCACAGAAAAAGGAAAGAAGTAATGTCAGAGGCCCCAATGTCATATTAAACTCACTATACACGCTGGAGTAGATATCAAAGAATGGTCCTAATCTTCATAAAACTCTTCGATTCTACCTACATTTTTAATCTTAAAGTCTCATTATTAGAATAAGGCCAAAATCAAATATCTCCAGCTTGTTGATAACAAATTTGGTCAATCAGAAACAGTTACAGAATAGTTTGACCTATGCTAGTCCTCATCTAGGAACATACATGTGCTTGCATAAAGTACAGAACCAAAAAAATGATGAAGAGAAAAATATATAGAAAATAACAAACAGAAGCGGAAAACCTGAGACTCAAAATCTTATTTTGTGTGGGCTTCACCTAACCATTTTCAGAATTTTACAGTTCTAGAAATAGATTCTACTACTAAGACATACTAAGAAAAGGAAAGAAACTCTCCATACAGTTAAGTTGCTCTTATAGCTTTCCTGGAAAACAATTCATCAGATGAAATTGAAAAATGGGTACTGCGTGCAAGTAAACAGCAAGTTAGCATCTTACCTGACCATGCTAGAGGTAAGCGAGTTAGAAGGGATGAGAGTGCTGGACATAAAGACTCTTAGGTGGTGTCAGAAAAAGAAGGGCAGTCTGACAGCTATTCTGAGCACTGAGAGAATGTGATAGATGTTCTGTCCAGGGGAAAAAACCTATGGGAGGAAGCATTGTTGAACAAAAGATTTCACAGATTGTGTCAGTTCTTGGGGAATCCCAGCCTCCATCAGTTTCTCAGAAGAGACCATCACCAGTTTTGCAAACTTTGAAAAGAAATATTTCTCCACAATCTTCTTTTTCTATTATCTCGTTAAGCTGGTGTATTCATAAAAGAACTCATCATCCCCAGTGGCATGGAAAGCATTGGTGATGATGTCAGACAGCAGAAATGTGCTTGATGAACTTTCTGCACTTATCAGTCTGGACTGATTCTAACTCAGTTAAACAGAATGGATCTTAATTATCCGACAGACTTGAGCCAGATTATGCCGGGAAAATTAATGGATAGTCCAGAAAAATCTTGGTAAAAAATTTTTGTAATTTCTGCCCTGCTGCGGATGGATAATGCAGGACACTTGATTTCTAGGATCAGTGTTGTTTAGAAATAGAGACTGCAAATGAAGAAGTTACTACAGAATTTTTATGTGAACATGTTCAGTGGGCAAACACAAGGGGTAACAAACAGTATTCATAGAGATTCTCTAGCAGTGAAATAATTTTTACTCTTAAAACTTGATGCAGAACTGCCTCAGTTGTGCTGCAAATGTATTTTCGTTGTGATGAAGAAAACTATTATATTTTCAAGTTACACTTAGTATCACTTTTTTTCATGCAGATACATTAAATTCCTTTTATACTAGTAACTATATCCTAGACTAAAATGGTGCTGTTTTACAGAGAATCCTGATGGGAAATCTTGGTCCTAGAGAAGAAGATGACAACTATGCTGAAGAGTTTCCTTTTACCCTTCCTCCAAGCAGTTCCCTCTGTTTTTTTCTTTATTCTCAGGATCCACACTGCTGTTAATGAGGCAACAGCATATGCAGAAATGGCTCTTCTATGGGATGCAGGTGTGAATGGCAAGAAACTGTGTTGAAAGAAAGATGCAATGCACAATTATGAAGCAAAAACTCAACAAAGCTACTGAATTTGGAGATATTTAATCCCTTGAAGTTTTTTTGACAAAGACATGAAAGTGTAGATTTACACTAAAACAAGAAAACACAGACAGCAAAAAGAACAAAAGAAAAAGAAACTAAAAATTCCTCGAAAAATCTAACAAAGACAATAATTTATGAGTCACTACAGAAAAGTCCATAACTCTGTATTTTTTACTGATTATAAGGTAAGCATATGCAGGATTCACTCAGAAAAGTATAAAATTAGCATTTCACTGTTTTACTGCTCCCTTGCAGATATTATTGTTTATGGTTTATGGGTTATGATATAATTTTCAGCTTTGGATATCTTTTAAAGAAATACAGTTTATTGCTCTTATTCTTAAACCATACCAAACAAAACAATTACTCTGTTATTTAAATGCAGAAAATGAATATTACATATTACTACTCCAAGTGAAATAAACAGGCAGTTTGACAGATGTGTTCAAAACTATTAATTCTTGTAAAACTTCTAAGTAGGGTGATCTCAAACTGTCCAAAGTAGTGATAGGGTTTAAAGTATCAGCAACAGAAGCGGAAAAAAAGACAGGTAAACAAAACAAATTTATCCCAAACCATTCTATTAAGAGAGTAGCAGGCATGTGGAACAAGCTCTTTAGTAAGACAGCTGATTAAGATAGCATAAGTAAGCTTAAGAGACAGCCAGATATTCTTATGCAGAAAGTGGCTTAGATATCACAACAAGAGACTATGAGGCTGAGATAACTAAAGTGGGACGTGCTAATTTTAACACAAGACTTACTATCATGATGACTTTTAAAGTTTGGGGGGTTTTTTCCACTTTCCTTCCGTTAAGGCCATTCCATAAGCATTTCATTAATTATGAAATTAATTATATCTAGTTTGCATTGTCTTTCTCATTTGTGAAAATGTTTAAAATCACTACCAGACAAAACTTGCTATCTGGATATATTTTCCTTGAAATCAGCTATTTCAACAGTAAACTGACAGGCTCTATCATTCACTGTTTACATGAATTTAATGAAAATCATAAAGTAAGCTTGATTGCTTCCCATTCCATGCTGAAATCAGAAGATGTCTCATCTACAAAAGATTTTTCATAAAATTTCCTACTTCTCTGAGAGAAGCACAATTACTGTAGTGCTACCAACACATTTTTTATCTTAGTATGGCCTTTTAGTTTTCGACTACCTAGGCTAGAGTTGCTCAAAACTGACATCAAAATACTGGTACAACTAGCATTCTTCTTACTGCCATGTGTGGAATTGGACACGTGACAATAGTGTTTGGAATTAAATGAAGAATATGTCAAACTTAAACTTAACATATCTTTAAATTAGGATTCTCACGTCAAGATCCTGACTTCACAGTTAATCCAAGTAATTTTTTATTAATGTCAGAAGATTTAAAAATTAGTGTTGTTTTAATAGTAGAAGATAAAGTATTTTAAATATCTTTAAACAACAATAATCAAGCCTAGAACTTGGCTACAAAATAGTGAATTCCCATCCCTGCATACAACCCAGAATGATGACAGAACCACAACTTCTGATATTGTTTCAGGCATTGCTGGAGACAATTGTTTCTAGCAAGCTTTCCATCTCCTTTTCCCAGAAAACAATTTTTCTTTAAAGAAAAATTCAATTCTTTTTCTATCCTAATCACATATATAATATTTCTTACCCTCCTTCAACTTGGCTTATGACTAGAGAAAGCAATTTTATTTATCTTCTTTCAAAAGAGAAAAATTACATTGGGCTAAGAACCCTAATCATACTAAGCTCAATGACAAGTAATCATTGATTTCATTGGGAACACCACATAGCACCACATTTGTTACTGCTATGACCTGAAATCCCATAAGGTGCTTGATGCAGGTTCAGTTTTCATAATAGGACAATGATTTTATTGCAGCACACTTGAGACGGAAGAGTTCATTCAAGTAAACAAATTTATATAATTACCATTTGCAATTATATTTGGGGAGAACAAAAAAATTTAAAAAAAAAAGGAAAAAGTAGTTTATCTCTCTATCCCCATTATTTTTTTTTCCTCAGTAAAGAAATTCACATAAACACCCACTGCTGTAGTTCAGTGGCTGACCATACCTAACATCCACAATTCAATATGTGTTTACTAAGAACATGAGGAATTCATGGGAGCGGTTGGAATAAATTTTCTTGATGAATAGGGCACCTCATCTAGGTATAATGACAAATGTAAATCTGCATATAACACTTTGCATTATAATGAAAACAAACCATGGGAGTGGTTGGCTTAATATGCTTACTAGACTGCATATATTTTGACCAGAATTGGGTTTGATGCTGCTGGACAAACTGCAGTATTATGAACAGTGGCCATACAGTCCTTTTCTAAAAAAGCACACATTTTTAAACTGAGTACTAGATAGTTTCCTAGTGGAACTTTAAAAATTTTAAAGCTCTTTCATGGTTATACTTGGTAGATGGAAATCCAGAATTTTTGTCTTTGTTTCACATGAAACCGAGAGGATAAGACACGTGCTCAAATAGCTTCTTTAAAAAAAATCCTGCACTGCATCTTTATACAGATCAATGTCCAATTATAAGCAGAGAGTTGCTGTGGCAAAAGGTCAGGAAAAAATAATCTTTCCGGCATTTATTACTTGGAAAATAAGGTCACATATGAGGTCAACCTCCAAATGTATACAGAATAAATTATATTGCAGCATTCTAAATATTCTACGCTGCAAAAATTATATTGCAATCTCAACATAATCAGAAAAATGAAGCTGAACATGTATTTCCTGATTGTACTACAGATCAGACTAAGCTAAGAGGTGAAAAACCCAGGTCCAATTAATCAACAACTAATAAAAAGCTTATCATATATTTCTATTTAATTAGAAATATAACTTCTTATTAAGGCTGACTGATTTAATAATTTCTTAACTATCTTTAACACTGAATCACCTTCCCCACAACAAAGTAAAACAATGGGAAACATACAAAACATTTAAAAATAATTCAGTGGTGCACTTCTTTATTGCTTACAGCGTAGAAGCAAAACATAAAGGCAGAGAATGCTAGAGTGCTTTGTCTGTCTGATGCTTTAAAAAAAAAAAGAAGTGTATCTTTTGAAATAAAAGACCTCTTAATTAGATAAAACACATCTGGAAAATAAATTAATTGGACACAGTTTGAGGAAATAAATATGCTTGTTTGTCAGAATGAATGTTGGCAGAGAACATTGTCATTGTCCTGATATAAGTAGTTTTAGCTGTTTCACAGACACTCTTAATCTTTGGTACCTTCACGGGATGTGAATAAAAGTATACTGAAAATCAGGTTGCATTAGTATTTGACACTTCTCACACTATTCTTAATTGTGAAATCAACATTACAAACAAGAAAATGCGTCCATGAAATGAAAACATCTTCTGATTAATTTTTACTCTTTTTCTTTTATTCAAAGCATTTTCTCTTCCTCTTCTCCAAACTACATGAGGAATGTAAATGACTGGCATTCTTTTATCTGTTGCAGTCATGTCTAGTTTGAATTTCCAAATCACGCTTTGACAGAAGGATTGTATATAATATATCACAGGCAATGCCAGCGGAGATAGAGTATATTCTAATCATTTTTAAAAGTACTAATCTTTTTTTTTTAATCTGCTTTAGACACTTGTGGTTTCATTTCATGTTCATTCTGAAAGATACTGTGTTCTTTGCTTTGGGCTAGTGACGAGATTTACTGTTTTCTGTGAGAATATTATAAGTGGGCTATTCCTCCCTGATAACCCACAACTGCAATACTAATAGGTTGATAATGACAGTTTATGTTTTTGTAGGCTTTGTAGGCTTCACTCACCTTGTTCAAGTGGCTGGCTTTTAGTTGAAGTAGTTTTCATCTTGAGTGCCTCCCTAACAGACATGTCACAGCAGGAGCCTTTGTTAGTGTCTTGGTCACTGTCAGCCTGATCACTGTCCCCATGCCCGCTGTCCCTCAAGCTGGCTCTTTCTGGATCCTTGAACGTGGAGCTACTGAAATACATATTAAAAAAAAAAAAGAAAAAGAAAGAAAGAAAGAAAAAAGAGAGAGAGAGAGAGAGTTGTATTTACTTGTTCTAAGTTGAATTGTACTCTCTGGCAAAGCAATTTTGACAAGAATGCAAATGGGGAAGCCAAGAAAGTTATTTAATAGGCCTTACCTTTGAACAAACTGCTGCCTGCTGCCCATGTAATTGGGCTCTGCGGGAAAATTGTCTGTCTGTGAAAGAGAAGGAAAAAAATACGTATAGTTGTACACTGGACAAATCTCCTGCAGAGCAACAAGATTTCCTAGAGGAGAAATGATTAATAATTCAAAAATTCCCTTAATCTTCAGATTTGTACATTTTAATTAAATTGGAAAATGCTGGCATGTAATTATGTGCTCAGAACAATTAAATGATTCCGGTCCACAAATTACCTGCTAAAGTAAACAATGAGGCTCCAATAAGTGGCATTCTCTGTTAGTAACCTGACAGATGACACTGTTTATGTTTTTTCATTAGATAGATATTAAGACTGATGGTTATTAAAAATGAGAGAAAAAATTACTTTTGCATATTAAAAAAGCAAATTATTCAATAATACTAATTTTTAATCATAATTACATCATCTACAAGGATTCTGAAGCTCTTACTGCCATAATGCAGTTCTGTATACTGCTATATTACACTTGAATTGAAAAAAATAAACAAAAAATCAAGAAAATTTATGGCTGATTAGCTGTGGAGTTTCTCAGATGCTACTGGAAAAATGCAAGTATGAAAATATTTAGATTTTCTCTCTTTAATTTTCATCAGTTTTAATAGCTATGTCAGAATAATGAGAACCACACATGCAAACAAGAACATTAAATGATCACTGTTGACAAGTAGTTTTTAAAAGAAGACACTTTCATTAAGCCTGTCATGTGTATATTTTTAGCAGCATGAGCCAAGTAACTGTAGAAGCAGAAGTATTAAAAGGATCCAGACCAACATGGAGTCCTGCCAAAGGGAACTGAATTCCCCTTGTATCATTAGCAGAAGTTCTTTGGGAGAAAGAGAGACTGCATCATTCAGAAAACTCCGCATACTGTACATTCACGCACGTCACTTCTTGCAGCTGACCTAGCGACAGAGCTTCTACTGTTTTCTGCATCACTTCACATCACACCACTATGCTTCGCAGCAGCTCCGGCTTTCGCAGCAGCATCCAGCGGATCAGTATCCGTAACACAGGCAGCACTCAGTTAATGAAGCCGAGGGCCCAAGGTTTAGTGTCACATAGCAAGTGCGTACACAAGTGACTGATCTCTTAGATATTTGGGTTTCCCTGCCACTCCCTGCACCATTTTTTGTCTTTGTTTTGGTTTTATCAGGAGGAGGTAATTAGAAATATTTGCTACTTCTTTCATGGTTGGAATATTTGAGGTTGGAAAAGAGGCAAAAAGTTTTATCCAAAATTTAAGTCACTGCTGTTTGCAACACAAATTAGGCAGACACCTGTTACTCCCAAGGGACTTGTGAAATAGATGTGCTTGCATACCATGGATGTCTTTTTTGTTTTAGAGAAGGGATGGAAAACATAGAACCATCTTCTGTTCAGCATCTATGTCAATGTACACCGTACTTCTAGTTTCTAAATCCTTTAATTCAAAAAATAAGATTTTAACACACATTATGTTCACATCCATCCTAGCTTTATTATATGCAATTAGAGTAAAAGTTCATCTTCACATTTAGTATGTATCAAGTTAGAAAAACAAACACTGAAAACAACAAAAAAAGGAGGTGTAAAGATTAAGTATTTCAGCATTTTTATCTGTATCTCCCCAGTGCAGTACATCATATTTTGGAAGCAGCTATAATTCTACTGTTTCTTTTCTTCTCACTAGTTTTAAGCTATCTCTCTTTTGTGCAGCAAACCTACCTGATATATATACACTCATATGCAATTATCATGACACTTACAGAGCCCAGTACTTATTAACCTAAATAAACATTTACAACTGCAGAACTCATGTCTGTTTTCTGTGTCTAATATCTCAAATAGAGATATCCAGGAAAACTGACCTTATGCTTTTACTTATGTAAGACATCTGTCTCCTCCTAAACACAGCTGCTACCAGAATCAACATTTCCATTTCCACTATAAACTGGACTACTGTAAGAACCAGTCACACTTTTTGTCTCAGCTTTTTCATAGCAAAAAAGCATTTCACACATCCAGAACGAGCCAATACACAGATTTTAAAATAGAAGCTATGACCACATCTTAGCTGCTGAGAAATTCTGTATTTATGGTAATCATTAATGACCTTTAACTAGATAATAATTTGACCAATTACCTTCATACTGTATTTTGCCGCAATACAGTGAGTTGGGTGCCACGTTACAGCAAGTTCATCATTACAAAAGTACAAATGTAAGTACTTGAGGATCATATACAGACACAGAGCTTGGAGTTGAATACTGTTCTTTCTGCCCTAAAAGCATTAGTCCTTCTTCTATGAATTATGAAGGTATGATGCTTGTGTTGAGCTGTAACAGCACTCTGAGATACAGGCAGCAAAAGGAGAACTGTTTCATGTATGAAGATATCTATTAAAAATTTTGATAACTTAAAAAATAATTTAATTTTAAGGCTTGGGAGTTTGGAGGAATCTTAGAAATGTAAACATCTGCTTCACAATGGATGAGAGAGAGAGACGAATGTCTAACACATCTAATTCCCTTAAAACCTTTTTTTTTTGTAATCCCAGTTGAAGTGAGAGGTCATATACTTAAAATTTTTACACTTTAACGTTTATGGAAGTGGTATTACACATTCCAGCTCATGCATTAATCATACCTCTTTACATTGCTGTAACTCTAGGAAATGAATGCTATTTTAAAAATTTGAAAAACCTCTTGTTCTTCTCTGGATATACAGCCCTTTCTAGGACAACAAAATCACCGAGCCACTGGACCTTCATTTTTAAGGTAGGCTGCAGTTCACCTGCAGAAAACCACTCTAAGCTAATCAGCTAAGATCCCTCAATGTGCTTTAGAGAAATACAAAATATCCCATTTGATCATCTAGCATTAGGTACATAATACTCCTGGGGAGTATTATAGCCATAGGGGAATCTAGACAACCAGCAAGATGTGCAGTGCAATTGCTAAAGCTACGTAAGATGCATCATGTCAGAAGTGAATTGCATGGAATTGCAGTCTCTTCATAAATAACCAAAAATTATCCAAACGCCAGCACCATTAACCTCCTGAAGAACAAAATAAAACAAACTTCACCCTCGCTCTCACCCTCCCCCCAAAAAAATCTCCAGGAACAATCCATCTCTAAAAGTCGCGAGAGTTAAACAGTAAAGAAACATTCCCTATCTCTGTGATTCAAGGCTGAGGGCAGGAGTATCAATTAGGTCACCAGCTACCACTGCACAGGTTCTCCAGCAGAGGACAAATGTTACCTAAAATTAAAACAAAACCAGAAATGTCCACTTCCCCAGTTAGATACCAGAGAATTAAAGTCTATGATGTCAACCTAACTGTCCAAAGCTGCCTTAGAGAAGTGGTCCTGATTTTATGGCTCTTTTTCACAGCTTAGTGGAACCAGCTCATTTCCAATGAGAGTATGCTGTTAAACCAGTCAAGAGATATTCTTTTTGGACAGTTGCTATAACAGATTTTAACAAATACTTTCTTCTATCTGTTCTAATATGTGACTCTAGATTAAATATGAAATTTTAGGAACACTTTCTTTAGTGTAATGTTGCAGAAAAGTGTCTGAGGATTCTGTATAAACATTTGATACAGCTTTTTCAGAAGATGAAGCTCATTAAAAAAAGCCATTTAAAAAGAGGTCAGAATGCATAGGAACCTTTCAAAAGCTGCCAAAATTTAAAAAGAAAGGGTTACTACCTTTCAGAAAATATCAGTACAGTTTGATTTTGTTACCTTTTACTTCAGTGAGTTGAGGAGGAGGAAAATAAAAGAAGAGGCAAATTAAACCTCTGCAAAATATACTTTTCATAGAATCATAGAATGGTTTGGGTTGAAAGAAACCTTAAATATCATCTAGTTCCACATGCCCTCCCCCCATCATGGGCAGGGATACCTTCCACTAGCTCAGGTTGCTCAAAGACCCAAACAGCTTGGCTTTGACCGCCTCCAGGTATGGGACACCAACAACTTCTTGGGGCAACATGAGCTGGTTGGATTTACTGGTATGGAGTTTCAAATGCAACAATATAATTGCTAAAGTCTAATAATGGGACTTTGAAAATCATTAACTGGCCAGTGTTTACATGAGAAACATGTAGAATATCTTTCCAAGTGCCATCAACTCTCTACAAAACCATTTATTCTATTGCACCTGTCAGGGCTTGTATATTATGACCACATGAGGACATAGATAAACTAAAATTGTCACTAAGTATAGCTCTCACATGGTGTATTTGGAATATTGAATTTTATAGACTCAGAAATGAAACCATTCAAAAGTTTGAAAGTCAACAGTTAAGTTTCTGCTAATTAATTCTGGAATGGCTATGGTTTCCAAAAGTCTAATTTAGAGAAAGGAAAATGAAAAATTATAGCCAAGAACAGAGTATGAGAAACAAATTCTTCATAGGATCCATTAACCTTAAATAAACTCATAAGAAAAAAGAAGAGTAAAAACCTCATCACTGGAAACAGTTTGAACGAGCCTGGGCCAAGCATTACACAATGAATTATGGAGAATATTTTTAGCAATGGGTTATATTCATCTCACCCTTTTTTTATCTTTTCATAAATTCATGTTCACAAGGTGTAAGTGTTTCTTCTGTTGAAATATTATGCTATTTTTATAAATATAAAGGAGTTCTACTGTGGGTCTGCACACACTATTTTTTTTTAAAATTCAGGATTAAAATTAAAGTGCCATATTAATCAATCAGATTTCAAGAATTCTAGTATTGCTCAGTAAGAGAACAGCAGATGACTTAAAAAGACTTCTGCTTTCAAGAGATCCTGCAAAAAGCAGACTGTTTCTTAAAAATTAGAGGATCCTAGCTATTTTTTCTTTCTTTTTACTTTTTAATAAAAATATTTTTTGTATAACAATTTTGAAGATTTCTAGCCATATTCGGTGTATTCAATACTGTTTGAATAAAATTAGATAATTTTTTTTTTTAAATAGTGTGAAATTCAATAGGTCCATCTAATAAAATTTTTTTAAATCAATGGCTACAAAGAAAAGGAGTAAATGAGAAAAAGAAGATGGGGACAGAGAAAGAAATGCAATATTTAAATATTCTTGATAAATTATCAGTATATAATTGTCATGTAAGGGAAAGTTATACTCTAAAATATGAAAAAAAAGGACTTAGACATTAATCAGATTTATGAATATTAGACGACTAGAATATTCATAATTTTTTCTCAGTATTACAACAAAAAGTATCACATTTTCTGAAATGATTTAATGCAACTCCATTTTATGTAGGTGTTCATACCTGGAACTATAATAAAGCAAAATGTCTTTGCTGACTCTAACTTCTTTTTAATTAAACATTAAATGCAAAAATGAAATGAAACATCTCTCATCTTTATCAGGCTGCACATAATATCTAACTCAAGCATCTTCTGTGTCTTTTCTTGAAAAGCTGAATTCCAAGTATTCGCCCTTCCCCCACGAAACAAAGATCTTATATAATGGCAATCTCTTCTGGAGGCAAAAGAATTATATTCTGCCAAATGGAGTTTTGAAAGAGCAGACAATTGTCTTCATTTTGTTAGGAATGGTGTGGGTTCAACATAGTATAATTTTTCACAAAGACTTCTCAGTATAAGATTGCCAGTGAGTGTGTATACTTAGCCTGAAATAGTAGTTCCACAAGATTTACTTCATTAAGAAAATTCATTATCCCAATAGCAAAACCAAAAAACAACAAAAACAAAAACTGGCCATAAACCTCTCTTAAGTTATTCTACCTTTTTCAAGGACAAAATTAAATAGCCTCTTTTAAAAAATATTATCCTACTATGTGTTCTTCACTCTCATCCATTTGAAAATGTTTTTGAGATATAATTTATATGACATGTACATATTTGGGAAGTTTCACACTTGCTGCAAATGTGTATTTTGGTGTTAAATGTCCTACAGCATGTTTATGTGAATTTCTGACATATGTAGCATTCTTCAAAAGCGCATTGAAAACAGAGGGCAGTAAAAACAGTCAAATGCACAAGGCAATATCGTTCACGAGGCTGCTGTACTCTTATTAAAGAGTGTTGTTGGTGGCTCGTGCTTCCTCTTTCTCTTGAATGAGAAAATCAAAACTGTGACAGGAACAGGTCCTGAGCTCTTCAGTCAATTGCACAGTGACTTCTGAGAAGTGAAGCTCTGAAGACAGACACTACCATCCTTTCCTGTAGACAAAGAAATTAAGATCTCCCTGTATAAATGCCTAATCCATGCACTGTTTTCTCTTACCAAGTACCATATTTGTTACCAAAATAAATTATTGTTGATTTATTGGTTAAGCTGTCATACTAAGGTATTGTACATTATTTCCGTTGTTTGTACTACTGGCTTAATGAAACCAACTACTTAAATTTTTACAAGAGTTTGTTCTGCAGTGCACAAGGCACAAAAGGTGGCAGAAGCCCGGACTGTGGGAATTTAACACAGTGCAAGAATTAGAAATCACAAGGCCCAGACAGGGTTCTTCTCATCTCACTGATGATTGCACCAAGTCGGAAGACTGAGGAAGCTAAAAAGGTCACTACAGAATGACATATTTTCAAGTGATACTGGTAAAAAAAAGTAGACCTGAGTGACATTCAAAAGATGAGGTGAGACCAGACCCTGATCAGATTTTTTTATATGAAATAAAAGATTGAAGCATTTCAGGAACAATGTCTCTTTGTCGGCAGGGAAGTCAGCTCAACAGAAGCCTTCAGCTCCTCTACCAGTGCAGGATCGCTGTTTAAGGTCAGACTTCTCTCTCTAAGAAAGATGTGACGAAGAAAAACTGTGGAAGCTGAACCCAAAAGTTTCTCCTACTGAAAAGGGAATCAAGATTTTCCAGACCAAACTCAAAACTGTTGGATTTTTTACAATGGTTTCAGGTTTCTGAGCCTTATTTTATTTTTCACTGAAGAAACATGATGCGTAATGAAATTAGCATGATCTCAGAAGAAAATGTGGACACTTGTCGAATGTGATTAGGAAAAAGGAATTGTAATATGAGCTCTTAAGTTGAACTACTTTTGGAGGAGATGCAAGATAAGAATGTAGGAAGAGGTGCCAAACATCACACCACATAAAGAACTCAAGCTGAAAGTACAATAGTGCTATCATGGTGTCAATAAATAAACATAATGAAATTCATGACACATTATTGCATTGCTCTGCACTGCTGCTATTCATTTAAAAATGATGAAGACATTTAAAATAATTCACAACTTGTCAAATGCCTGTGAGCAGTGCAGTTAGACTGGTGCCGTAAGAGGCATTAATAAAGGTCTTACAAGAGAGATTCATACAACTTATACCAAAAGTAAAGATGGAAGTATTGGAAGACAAAACAATAACTACACCTGAATCTGCTAATACAGTTGCATCCAATATATTTACACTGCTCACCAATGATATGTACTTACTGAAGCTACTCTGTCAATAAAAACCACATTAAGAACCTTTCGAAAGAGCTTCCCTGTCAATTAGGCTGTAGATACATTCTATCGCTCCAGTTTTCCTGTCAATTTAATATACTGGATCATATTAACAGTACTGGCTTGTCAATAAGGCAAATCCGAATCCTATTAATAGAGTTACAGTGCCAATATAATCGGCTTCCCATTTATCAAGCTTCCCAGTATTTGGGAAAGCTGTGAAATGGGATTATAAGGTTAGGTTACATACATCTGTCTCTATATTACACAAATATTTCAGGAATTGTATCCTGTTGTGTGAAGAAGTAAATGTAATCACTTTTTTCCATTACAAAAACTTCAGATGACAGAAGAGTATAATAGTTTGCCATTGCTGAGAAAACATTAAATTATCCTCATTTATCACATTGTTTCCTGCTTTCACTAAGCAAAACTGCTATTTTATAAGACAGTCTACTTGTGTGCCACACATATAGAGCTGCTAAGAGATGTATGCACTTCACCCCACCAGCATAAGATAATATCTGCTTCAGAAAATAAAAGGAAAGAGATAAAATACATTTTGGAAGCAAAATACAAAGCTCTCCACAGTTTCAATCTGTATTTAGCCCTTGTGCTGTGCTGTATAGTCTTTGTGGAAATTAAACATGTAAGTATAATTCTAGTGTAACAGAAATCCCCAGAAATAATTAATAAGAGGTATTAGTTCATGCATTAAAAAATAGTAGAAGTTCAGCAAACTCTCTATTTAATAGAAGCCTTAATGAAGTTGAACATTAGTTGCTTTTAACCACATTCAATATGAAATAACTACTTTCACTGGATTAGCAGAACATACAACAGACCGTTAAACCTGATTATATTAAAAAAATAAGAAGAAAAAAGTAATTGCATTAAAATATACTGGGTATTCTCTTATCAAATTAACTCTCTAGGTCTGACTTGAAAATATGGATTTAAAAAGCATGGTTCAAAAATGACAGTTAAAGGTCAATGAATCAAGCTGCCCATTATATTTTCTGGTAGCAGATGGGTGCAATGAAACCTAATGATTGAATTTGAAACGCTTTAATGCTCCTTTTATCTTTGGCTCCCACCATGTTGAGTCTACCTTAGTATTCCTAACGGATACTATGTTTACTGCATAACAGACTCAATTACAATTAGCTAACTAGAATGAAATCTGCACTTATTGCAATATCCAGCTTATTCTAATATCATACAATGAACTCAAAATAACAATACACGTAGGAGTGTGTCTTTGATAGCATTTGTAGGTTGGGGGTTTTTTGGATTTTTCATGTTAAATATGAAGTCTAGAAATTAGAGGAAGAATTAAATCAAAATTAAAGGAAAATTTTTTAAAATACTGCCTTGAAATTTAAGGATATGATCAAAATACTTGTTTAGAATTTGAAAGTATTTAGAATCCTTTTTTTCCACATGAAAACAACCGTACCTTTTCTGACCTTTCTTCTTTCTTTCCTTCCTTCTTTTCTTTCTTTCTGACTTTCTTTCTTAGACATTCTGCAGTGCAATTTTGATCTCCTGGCATTTTTTTTTTGAGACACATCCGAAAGCTCTTACTCAGCAGGAATTCCCAGTGAAGCCAGTAAGTGTAGTGAAATTTGTCCTATTCTTACCACTGCTTATTTCCTGTTTCTAAGAGCAACATAACCCAAGTGTTTTCTGAACAGATAAAAGCTTATAAACACTGCAGTACTGGGTGGTGGAGAAGGAGAACAAATTATGGCCTTTTAACACTGTTAATCTGTTTTGTACTTATTATATTTAGTATGGAGAAAGCAGAGACACTGGATATTTAAAATCTGTAAACTTTGTGTTAACATCTCTCCAGTATGTTTACCTTTTTCTGTCCAACCCATACTCCCACTAAAGGCAACAATAAAACTCCCACAAGCCATGACCTGAGGTCCAGTGAAATCAATGGATGTTTTCAAACTGGTTTCAATAGCCCTTGGATCAGTCTGCTTACTTCAATTACCAGCTAAGCGAGTCTTTACATAGCATGCTACATTCCCACAGATACATATGTTGTATGCTGAAGAAAGTTGCATTTAAACAGATTTGTAATGGCAGTGACAGGGAAAGGTGATTAGCTAGGCAGCAAACACTGTATGTGGCACGAAATTCCAGTTCTGTGTTTCTTCCCTACAGAGTGAAAGAAATTAGCAACAAAGATGGAGCAGGATTTGGTTCTGAAGCCGCACTGCCTGCACAGAAAACACACACAAAGAGGAACACTGAAGCTTTCTTCCTAGGTGACGATCAGAAAAAAGGGGTAAATCTAGATCACCTCCTTTCCTTTAAAGCTGCCACCTTATCCCCTTTTTCTTTCTAAAATCCCACACCAGAAAAGCAATGATTCCCTTAAATTCCCTAGGAATTCAGAAGAAAATCACAGATGTTAAAACTTACATTATAACTTTCTGTCTAATTTCTTATTTAGGTCATGCAACTCTTTATTTAAACTTTTTGTTAAAAATACCCAACAAGGTATTCTCTAAACATTTTGTGACAAGATACAAAGCCCTACTTTCACACAAATACCTTTGCATAATTATTTCCTCTAAGCACTAGGAAAAGACACACCACTAAATATGCTGCCAAAATAATGGCTGAATTTATGACAGAATAGTAGATCATCATGCTTTACAGACTCACATGGCCATGCAAGGAGATTTTCCACTGTAAAGTGGTGATGAGTTGATTTATTATTTGTGACATAAGATAAATAATTTAGGCTTGCACAAATTTAGCAAGAGGTTCTGTCCCTAAATATATTTTAAAGTCATAAGAGTCATGTGTCTATGATGAGGTACCTCATAAAATGGAAAGTTTGATAGAATACACCATTACACCACGAGTATAGTGGTCAAGTAGGATTGGACAGAAAAAATAAGGCTTTTCTGATATAGGGCTGTGTTTATGCATCCACAAGTCTGTCACTTCAGTGTTAACCTACTGCAATTTCTTCTGATAGAACTCTACATTAAATTGATTCAGAACAAATAAAACGAAAAATAGCTACCCTTCTTTATAGGAGGACCTCATCTAGGCACAACACCCACTCATCTAAGGATTGCCACAGGTAACCTCTAACTTCACAGGTATTTAAAGGCTGACCTGTAAATTTTTAAGACTGGGACAAAAATGTTCTGGATTGCCCTTCTCATTATGGCTTGCCATATCAAGACTCTGAAATCAGATTTTTCTGTAAAATTAAGAAGATTCACAAAAGATATGGTCTCTCCAAAGATTCCAGGATTAGATAAAATCATCTTTCTGTTCCAAAGCTGTGTTGGTTTGTCAATATCTAGGACACTGCTGCAAGTTTCACCAGGGATAGAGTGACTGAACGTGAATGCTAATATTTGACTGAGGGGGTTGTTAGAACACAGGGATTAAATTATGTACTTCCTCTCTATCTAATTAGCAGGATGCTCACCTGGTATGCAAGCACTTTTTTTGTGGAATGCATTGAACATCAACTGAAGGATGCATATATATTTTACTTTTTAAAATTTGATTTATGACCTCTCAAAGAAAATAGTTAATGAAACCTTCTCTAAATAATATCCACATCACAGAAGTCCCCAAGTTGACATTCAAAAGTATGTATATGTGGAAGCCTCTTTCAAAGTGGGAAAAGAAAAGAAAACACTACTGGGGCAATGCTATAAATTTCAAACAAAAGATCATGCAAAAAGGAAACAAATAACTTAAGATTGTTCATACTACTCTTCCTGAATAGCCAAACCAGATCATGTGTAATACAGACTGATGCTGCTCCCTGCAGGTGGATCATGAGCCCACATGAAGCCACACCAACTTCCAACTTCACTGGAATTCAACATGGAGTTAGGTGCTTAGCTGCAGAGAGTGATCTTCAGGAGCACAGCCTTTGAGTGCAATTCTTTTACTCATATGCCCTCAAAACTTGTTTTCAGGTAGAAAAACCCATTAGAAGATGAATTATTTCCACGGGAATTTGTTCATTTACATAATTTCAGGGCCATCTTAGTTTACTAGTGTTTCATGGCATTGTGCTATTGAGAATAAAACAATAGCTATAAAATACTAAGGAACTACCATATTTTTCAGTTCACATGCAGCTTTATTAATGTCTTGATAAATTCCTAAGAATGATTAAACTTTAGTTTGTTTAGTGTTTTTATTTAAATCTTTTGAGGCATGAAGCAATAAAATACAAAATACCCTTCTAAACTATGCTGAGATCAACAGCAAAATCATTCGCTTTCCATGAAAATAGAATTAGTATCGTGCTCCTAGAATGCTGTGCGTCACACTTCAGCACAGAGACTTTACAAGGCAGTGGTATAGCATCCTATTCCTAAAGGTCTGTAGCATTGTTTCTTTAACCTTAACCACAGGATAATAAACAGCACCAATATAATGATAGTCCAAGCTACCAGTAACCTTAAGAATGTGCAAGGAACAGACTGGCAGGAATTAATCTGCCATTTTCATATATCTGCCCAAGGGAAGTATTGTAATTGCAAAAATTTACTCTTAGACTGCTGAGACTCATAGTAATTATGTTTCTTTTTTAATAGAAATAGCCACAGGTAGTAACAAATTGGGTTTTGAGATGAGGAACTGGGCATGCATTCTAACCCAAATTACTATGTAATTGTCTTTATTATAAAACACTATAGAAAATCCAAAACTTAAATCAGAACAAAAACTTTCCCTTAAAAAAAGTCTTCTCCTCCCATGGCTATTCAACATGTGTGCCTATTTCTTCATTCACAGGTATCAGCAAAACAAGGATGACTGCAAGTAATTTATCTAAATATCTTTGCCATTGCTAACCAAAATTCCTGAAGCTTATATTTAATAGAAACAGCTTCCTCTTGCTTTACAAGTAGATCATAATCTAGAAATCCAGATACTCATTCCTAAGTTTCCTTTGCCAGTATCAGGGGATGAAGAAAAGACTATATGTGGTCTACTTATATTTTAAATGAACCAAAATTAAAGCTTTCTTCAAAATTCTGAAAGCCTGTTTGACATAAATGAGCCCAGGAAAGTACCTAAAATGAGTTATTTCATGCTTGAAGGAATTATTATTTTGTTACCATCACATCGTTGCAATAATGAGAGGTATACTTTTGGGAAAGATCATGTATGTGGTGGCCAATGAATAAATAATAAAATTAATTGATACAGTTGCTTCTGCCCCTTCCATTACTATAGCCTGTTAGACCTGTTAGAAAAGAAGCTACATGTGGTTTAAATAGACAAAATACATGTACAGATTTAGACAAAACGAAGACTGTATATTGAAAGAAATAACAGAAAAATCTTGTTTTCACCTCCTTGTCACCCAACAGCTACAAAGCTGACTGATATATTTCTTGCCTTGGAGCTATGAGATGCAAATTATCGTGTGCTTTTTAATAACTAACGTCGTCCATGGAATCAGTTAAGTGCGGTTTCTTTTCACATGTTGCATGACTTATACCTCCTTTTAATCATCACTCTCAATCCTGAAGTTTGATAGCAGGATTCCATCATGAAGTGGAAAATGAGGTCCTTCCTTACCTATACTCTTGCCTCAGGAAAAAAATGACAACATCATTTGTCTCTAAACTTGATGCTTTCTAGTTTGCAGCAAAAGGTGCAGGTTGGCAGCATCTTCCAAAACACTGCTACACAGCTCTAGTACAGATCATACACAATATAAAAAAAAAAATTAGATGCACATTGCTCATTAATAATGCCTTTTATCCATCTAGATGGTTCTTTTGATTCCATTCTGCTCTCTTTTCTGTTTATATCCACATATGCTTTCATACACACAGTTACATTATCTGGCCTATAGCCTAGAAATATAATAGTTTCTAAGGCTTTTTGGTTGTGATTTTAAAAAGGCTTTTAATTTCATTATTTCCCAAGCACTCTAAGTTCCACTATATTCTTATTGTCATTTGATCCACTGAAACGATGAAGAGATCACAAAAGAACACACTTGGTACTTTACAGCTGTGGCTGGATAATCTGGCTCATGATCATCAAAGCAGGATTGTTTTTATGATCTTCAAATCTGCATATCAAATTACTCAAGTCTCTGTGAGAAAGCAAGACATCAGGACTATCTCAACAGAATACAAGAAAATGTAGTTGGAGGCTAAGTGAAATGAACAGCTTCTGCAGCTTTGCAGTGATCTTAAAGCAAAGGAGAGAAGCAACAGGGAGCAGTTCAGGTAACACAGACTATCAGATTCTGGGCTGAATTCTGCACATGCTTATGCACATCAGCCACCCCACTCCTGTAAATGATCTATTTAATTAGATGGTTCTATTGATCTAAATTAAAATGATCACTGATTAAGCGTTTTAAGGATCCTGCCCTGAAAGAAAGAATATTAATTTTATTATACATATATACGTGTATTTCCACAGGCCTCAAAATTACTTATGCACTGACTAAGGATATGGTTGTTTCTAGATTTGCACAAAAAGAGCATTTTGACTCTGCTGGTAGTCACTCAAGAGCTGAATCTGAGACACATTGTCAAAACAATGTTCTTTTCTTTGTTACCTTTAAAATTTTATAGAATTTAAATATTTTCATTAAGAATTAATGAACATTTGTTTAGCTCACTTCAGCTTACCTTTTTTTTTAAAACTGAGTTGTAGCTAAACAATCATAAGTGGTTGCTTAGCAATCAGCAAGGAGAGAGACAGAAATATAGTAAGTAAAGAAACCGACTGACATATTCTGTGTTTGAGTCATGGTATTCAGTAAAAACAACAGAATAACACCAAGACAAGTTTAAAACAAAATTCTCTTAATAAAAGAATACAAAAAACTGTCTTTAGGAACAAATTATGCGTTTAAAAGCTACAAATTTTGATTCACATGTCTGTTGCTATAAAAAATTCCTGTAGCTATTATTAAAAATACATTAAAATCCTTCAAATGTTCATGAAACCATTATTTATCTTTTGTTTTAATTCAATTGTCAACTGTGCTTCCAATGATTTTAAAAACAGTATATATCTGCAAAGCAAGCATGAGTTTACAGCTTTGAAGACTTGAAATTGATTTTTAATGCACCAGCTTTCAAACACTACAAAGGCTGCTCTCTGCTGATAAAGACAGTAAACAAGAAATTGTCCTTTAAATGTTCCCTTTAATGTTTTTCTTTAATTAAAAATCAATCAAAAAACATTGCCACATAAAAAAATTTAAAATTAAGACATTAAAAAATGCTTTATGTTTTTGACACACAACGCATTCAAACCAGAATAAAAACTTATGATGTTACTTTTGTTTACTTGTATTAGTTTAGACTTTTTTTTGCACCATAAACATTGTTAATCAAAAAATAAAAGCATGTAAAAGTAGTCTATCACTTAAGTCAGCTCTTTTTATAGAGTGGAAATGTTAAAAATATGATGAAATTAAACCAGAAATGATAAAAGTACTAAAGTAAAATACTTTTTCAATACCTTTAGATTATTTTAATATATTCCTATCCTCTAATCAGACCAAAGCTTATTTATGTAGATTAGTTACATCTAGAGCCTCATTTATCTAACCTGTATTTATTCTTTGATCACAAAGCTTGTTAACTTAAATGGTCTTTTATTGTTATGATTCGTTTTCCCATAATTATGTGGTTTAACTGCCTGATTTTTTTTAATAAATATATGCACACGCACCGATCATATTCAACAGTGTTACGCTGGATGCTCAATGAACTGTAAGAGCCATTTCAATACAATAAAACTGTCTGGAAGTGTTCCAGGGCAAGGAGTGGAAATACAAGTAATCACAGTGTCACTAGAACTAGTACAGGCAATACACACATGTCGGACATACATCAGTAGATGATCTGAACCACTCTCTGAAAATAATTCTGCATGACTATCACTGCAAGAACCTACAATGCATCGATTAGAGGTCCCACCCACAGAGTTGAAATTATGCATTTGTATCTCACGACAAGACTTTTCTCTTCCCCTTTGAAGTTCTCCTTTTGCAGGCCATGGAGACTGCAACACAAAGCCACCCAGCAGGGAACAGGATGAGATTAGGAACCTTTCTGTTACGGGTTAAAGCACTTTGGGAATGCAAGAAACTCTGATCTGAATCATATGCCACAAAGCCATTAGAAAGGTCCATGGCTAAAATCAAATATCTTAATTTGAAGGACTTAACATGCCTAGATTGCTCATAGCTTATTAAATTGAAAGTAGACCAGTATGGGACTGATTGTGTTGAGGTCTGGAAAAGGAGATATCCCCTCACTGAAACAAAGTGAGATATAAATTGATCTTTATGCTGTTCCATTGTACAAATAACATTAATAATTGGCTGAAACGATGCAGTTTTATGTAGAAGGACTCCTCAGTTTTGAAGACAAAAAAAAAAAAAAGAGATCTCTTCTCATGTCAAGCAAGTGGATGAATTGATGTGCTATCCTTTCTGCACAGGTAATACCACTACCTAGTGGAAGCAAACCAGTAGGAGAAAGAGATGGTTCTTATGTGACCTTATTAAGAAGGAAATGTATCAGCAGCCTTTGGGATTTAGCTAGAAAATATATGACTGCTCAAGAAGGTTATTTAAAGCACTGTCTAATATTCTAATTAACAGGGACATTTGTAAGAATTTGCTTGTTCTTGAATGTAGTACTTAATACTGAGTATTTTATCTAAAATGCTTAATAATTTACTTTTTCCTTTCTCATAGGATTTACAGTAATTAATCCTGAATCTTCTTCTGTTAAAAAAAAAAAAATGTCTACAGCAAAATGAAAAACAAAAGATTCACTATGACAAATAGATTAGTAGAGCTTAGAATGCGCCCTGGCTAAGACTTGTGGCAGCTGCACATTACTCGACTTCATCTCATCAACAAAAGCAGTGACTAGTTAATATCCTTGATGCCCCCTTAAAAACTTAACAAAGAAAACACTTAAACTCAAGGAACCTTTTTCCCCAGTCATTTTGCCACTCTCTTCCTAGTACCTTTTTCTATTTCTTTGCTTTTTTCTCTTTTTTCTATTAAGGCAAGAGCCTGCAGTCTCCTGAGAGTTTTACTTGTTTCCTGTATTTTTGAACCCTTTAGCATTAATTTTACCACTTCTCTTATAGCTGAAGTAGCCATACAATTGAAAGCATAAAGCTCTCAGGCTATCTGCTGCAAAAATTTGTCCCAACTGCTCTACACTGACTTTTTGGCATCAAAGGATTGCTTCTATATTTTAAAGATAAAAACAGAGCTGTGTTTCTGCTCTGGTCAACAAATCGTTGTTTCAGTTCTCATCACTGATTTTTTTCTTTCTTTTACCTATTGGAAAATGTTAATGCTAGTGTCAAAATGTCTTTTCTTCATACATGCAGGTACTCCTTAGGCTTGAAGAAGCATCTGAAGATCTCTGCCATGCAACACGTTTTCTTCAGAAAAAAAACCAAACCAGCCCCTCAAAAAATCCCGTATACATCTACTTTTTGTCCATAGAATGAGTGCCTTGCATGGCAAACACTAAAACTAATTTAACTTGACATTTTGAACTTCTGTAGAAACAGCAAAAGAAAGAAAAATTAAGCATGATATTTAAAAACATATATGTAATTATTAGCTGGTATTTTAATGCTTCCTGGGGAGGAGGGTAGTGAAGGGAAAGAAAAAAATGCTGGGGAAAAAAGACCAAAAAATACTATTTTTTTTAAACAAAATCCCAACTGGTTTACACCCAGATGTTGTGACTTGGGAGGAATTTTTTTTAATGACACTTCTGTCTTATCAGAGAAATCAGATTGTATCTATGCTTTCTTAATACCAAGTAATATTTGTGAATATCTCACACATACCTATTGATAATTTTGCATGCAACAATATTTGCTGACCTTTAACAATAATGCTGTATTATTCACAGTTTCAAAAATATATGAAAACATGTGGTAACATATGCTCAGCAACTTGTTCAATGGAGTATTTGATTTCTTTTCAGCTGTACATATGATTATGCTGGGTTAACCATCGGACTTGATCATGCTAAATGTATTCCCCAACCTAAACCATTCTATGATTCTGTGTTACAATTCACATCATAGTTACAAAAACATGTTTATTTCAGTCTCCTTAATTGTTTGTAAAGAGGCGTATGAATCAATGAGCTTCTTCAGTACCATAAAAATTAAATCATTTAAACATACATACATACATATATGTATCAAATTTGTAATGTAAGAAAAAAAATCACAAAAACCTCAAACCTCAAAATGAAGGGCCCAATCATACTATTCTTAGCTGAATTCCATAGAGGTCTTAGTCACAATTCACTCTTGAACCACTAAAATCATTGATGAAGTAAAAGTTATGTTGTTGACTGAATTATGAGTAAGAACAGACCTTTTCATCAGCATAGGTAAGGATAATAGAAACCTGACAAAACATGTTGTTGAAAGATAGCTCTTGAAAGGATTTATCAGTCTTTGATAGTGCACGGGTAATCCCAAATTTGTAGGGATCTTCCCATCTAAGTTTAGGTAGTGACAGTGAACACAAAGATGTAGAAAGCTCAGACAACTTTAAGAGCAGTTGAGAGCTGTGACAGTCAATCTTGCGTAACTCGTTTCATGTTTTTATAAAATAGCAAGTTCTACAGAGATATTACTATTCTTAATTTTTTGTTAACAAGAATTTCTGTTCTGGAAAGACTTTTTCATAATATCTATATTCCACTTTAGACCCTTACATTGTTTTTCTCTATTATTTTTATTGTTCTCTATTACAGCACTTCATCTTGGAAAGTTCTTCAGATTTCATATGGTCCCATATATCAAGAATGACCCTTTTTAAATAATAGTGCTATCAATATCACCAGCAAGGAACTCAACATCAAGACCAGAACAGATGTAACACAAAAAAGGAATTAAATTCTGCTTCCTCTGTCTATTTCAGCAGCCAGTGCAGATGCCACAGTGAGCGGTGTGTTGCCAGATCTGATCGTAAAATATATATGTGTTTTGTGTCAAGATGCAGTGCATCTTAAAAAAAAAAATAAATAAATAAAGCTTCATGGAAGCATAGGAAAGGTTTTGTCCTGAATTTTTACATAGCCAACTCTGGGATGGATTTCATCCAGTGAATAAAACTAATGCTGCAAAACAATGTAACACAAAACCAGACTGCACACAAAACTGCAGACTGCATTTACACAATGCAAGCAATCAAAGGAGTTATTTAGCAAGACATCTAGCCTTGTAAAACACTGTTAAAGCTACCGTAATGAAACCTAGGCAGGTAGTTCAAAAGTTTCATCTCGCAATTTAGTGGCTGTAGATACAGCCCTAGAATATGCAGCTGTGAGTCTTAGGAATATATAGAGTACAAACCTGCAAACTTGCAAATGTTTAGAACTGCTCTAGTATCCTCTTGATGCAAAATGTTACCTTGTACTAGTTCTAGTGAGAAGAGAGAATAATATTACTCATTTGAAGTAGGAGATATAAAAAATAAAAAATTTATATCTCTGTTTTCAGATAGGAATTTAAATCACTGAGGATGAGTGCAACTTCTGTGACGAAAGCTGCTTCTCCTTATATGCAGCAGCTGCAGGTTTCTTTTTGCAGTCTTCAAATTTCTGAGCAGAAGTTTCTCAAAGTATGAAATAGTATATTTAAAGAGAGAGCAGCACTAACATGGTTCATGTTTTTTTATTTCCCTTGAAGACTCTATCTTCTTAGGTACTACTAGACACCTGTCAATGAAGCTGCACTGGGACTTGACATTAATCTATTGACACATCATAAACATCAGGTGCCTGAAGTATTAAGAATGATCCGTACTTTATCTTAAAATGCTGGAGGAGTGCGTGGTACAGCAGATACAGCGATTCCTAGCTTGAGAGCTTCTTTCAGCACAGTCATTCATTTTTAGCTGTTTTTTAACGAAAGCTGTGACCACCGCTTTCTTTATTCACACCCACCTTATTCCTGATATATTTACAAAACTCTCCAAGTTGCACCACAACTACAGCAATAAATAATCTCTAGGATGATCAACACTACTTGCATATTGTAGATAGTTTTCTACACTACTGTTATGTCACTTTGAGGAACCTATTTCTGGAACCTACTTGTGTAAAGAAACTATTTGTTTTCCTTTATCCATCCGCTCTTACCTATTGGAAACCTGCAAGAAGAAGCTGTGACTTGTTCACACAGGGAAAGGCAAACTGACTAACTCAGAATTGATAGGAGAGATACACATATGTGTATGTTTGTACTTTTTCCCCCCCCGCTGATGTCTGCACTTCAAAATAAAGCAAAATTTTCTTTCTTTTAGTCAGGTGAGTATGTCACCAGAATGAGACGAACAGAATTTTTCCAGTAGTCTTTAGGTCTAGAGTGAACAGAAATCTTCTTTCAGCCATGTTGAATTTCCATTTTCTCCTGCTTTCCTTCTCCCCAGTAAAAATCAATAGTTTGGACCTTAAGTGATTCAAACGTCACATGGAATTTTGACTGGCAATGAGAATTGTACAGCACTGCCCTATATTTAAATATTTTTAACAGACTTTTGTTTGAAGGCACTGTTCCTAAAGTATGTTTAGAAAATGATTGCTGAAGTTAAGAACAATGAAACATTGTTCTAAAGTGTAGATGTGTAACTTCCCAGTATGTTACTAAACACTGTTCTTAATACACATCAATCTCAGGTGCACCTCAAATAACAAATGATCAATTTTTAGAGACCTTAAGCACTCGCAAGTCTCTTGCACCAATAAAAGCTGAAGATATACAGCATCCTTGTCTGTCCATCCAAAATTTGATACATATATGTATGTATGTATGTTTAAATGATTTAATTTTTATGGTACTGAAGAAGCTCATTGATTCATACGTAAGCAACACATGCAACCATGGTACATAGGTGGATGCTACAAAGTAGTGAGCAAACAGACAAGTTGTCAAACTGTGTGATTAGTGTGCAACAGAAGTCACTTAAAGAGAGGCAAGATTACACCACTCTTACCCATATCAGGAAGTATTTCATTCAACTGCTGGTCCTTTTGGGTCAGTCTGAAACCCTAAGTCACTAAATAACACTTTACTCCACAGATATTTGTTGATGTAAATTGGGCTATCTGTAGAGTAAGATACTATTCATGAGAAATAAGGGAACCATAAGGCCCGCAGACTTCACCAGGTCTTATTAGTAAGCAAAAGGAAAAAAAATATTATTCACTCCTAATAAGAGTGAGAAAATTTGGATCTTACTGAGAAAGAAATTATTTATTTGCTATTAAATATTTATAGAATCAATTGGATGTACTAAGTACTATTATAACATTTAGCATGTATATACATCTCCACAGATATATAGTATGTACATAAATATATATATAAAGTTTTAATAACAGGTTCCTGTTAGAGAATTGTGCCATTAAACAGTTGCCGAGAAAATGAGAACGAAGAAATGCAGTTCCATTGTATGAATTACATAGTATGAGGTTATCATGTTTCAAAAATATATCTGTAAAAACTAATGGGAACATTTGTTAGAGAACCCTTACACAGTTGTTTACCTTCCCCTTACTGAGGTAATGAAGAAAACTGCTTAAGTGGATTGACTAACTAAAAGAGATGACAAAGCAGCTGGATTTTGTTTCTTTTTTCTTGCCATTGCCTACATCTTTGATTCCTAACTGTGTAATTTACATATGAAGACACAGGTTTCTTGGAGTGATTAGGGATATAGTAAATCCAGAGAGAAGGCTGATCCTTTACTATTTCTCCCTAAGTCTGCAGTTTAAATTTTACATGAGGCAGAAGTACAGGACCAGACATAAAGTAGTGCCTACATTCTAAATGCAAATTTTATATAAAATTTACTCCAGGGATGTGGAGATAGAGAATACAAAATGTATTTTAGTAATGCAAAAGTACAGTGAAGAGGATCAATTTTCCCCTCTAGCTACTTTAAATCTGAGCCTTTGCTAAATAGAAACCAACTACACTGTTTCATACTGTGTCTGTTTTGCCAATACAACTACAAAATATAGTATCAATAAGTCTGTTTGAACAGGTTGTTCACTAGGTAAAACTGAATGTTTTCTAGTCTGCTGACTGGACCATCCAAGCATCCAAAACACTCTGTGTAGACACTGAGGGAAAACAAAACCAGTATTAGATATACCAGTATGTGTTACGAGGAGTTTCAGTTAACATTTTCCATAGTTGTCATAATGAAAACTCTTATAGAAACCACAACACACTCTTTTAAGGGAGGAAATTCCTCTTTTAGCTTTATATAGACTTCAGGAAAAAAAATCATGATTGATCTTATACAGTGAACACTGTAAAAAAGAAGGAATCATATTTTCCATAGGGATTTTACACTACAGTCGAAGTTTTACTATTCAGTAGCATCAATACATTAATTAATTGCTTTATATAGACATTACATGGTTGTAGAAAGTATAATTTTCTGTCTTTTAGTAGCTTTTACACTTGTCAGTAGGAAAAAATGTGGAGTGTTTCTTTTTTAGCTTTCTGACAACTCCATTTTACAGTAAAAAAAAAGTTGACATTACTTAAACAAGTGTCATGGAAAGTTATTTGTTTTTTAAAGCATGAATAATAAATCAAATTATCTCTGGTTGTGCCCTAACCTAAACTCTTTCCCAAAGTGTCACTTTTTGTTAAAATCAATTTCAGATTTTAAGTATTGCTCCACTCACCTAATTGATAGCAACACAAATTCATGATAGGCATAAAATGAAATTGTTTCTGTGACACAACTCAATAGTCGCTTGAGGATTAGTTTACAGTGACCTTGTACAGGCAGCCTTTCTTTTCTTCTTTTTTTTTTTCTTTTTTTTTTCCCCAGTTATAAATGTTCCATGGTCATCGGTTACTTGAATTTTGGTTCTTTAAACTGCCAATTACCAACGGCCATTTCTATTCAGTTTAAAATATTAGACACAGCTGGCAACTAGAACGTTCGGTGTTCACAGGTCACAAGGTATGGTAACTCCAAGGTATTACGAATCTTCCTTAGGTACATCAAGTGACTACAGTGCAACTTCGTTCCCACTAGCTGCATACACAAAATGAGTCTGTGTCACTTCTGATACACTCAGCTCATTCCCCTATGACTCAGAACAGCATATTAGGAGAACCACAGGATAAAACAGATATGACATTTGAAATATATTTAATAGTCATTATCCAGAGCCTGCTTTCAATCTGAATGTTAAAAATCACTTTGGAACATACCTGTAGTGTTTGAACATTAAGCTGCATTAATCATGAAGTAATACTTTAAATTAAATCAACTGGAGCCAATTTCTGCCCTCACCTTCACTCTGCAAGTTCACTGCTCTGAAATAAATCTTCTGAGTTTGGACTTTGAACTACCTGCTCAAAATCAAGTCATTCTTTGATTAGTGCCCTGTATCCAATAGTCCAGATTCTGCCATTTCTTACATTCACAAAAGTCAGTAGAGGACAGTGTGGATATAACTGGCAGCAGAATGCAGCCCAGCTCTAATTTCTAAATGAGCTTTGGTAGAAGACAGAGTGTGTAAGTCTTTCACTATAAAGCAATTATCAATGTTGACTCAGGCTACTGGAAATCTGACTAGTTGTTTTTCTAGTTTATGACAGGACGTGAGTTTTGTTAACACTTGGGAGTAGGAGGGAATCACCACATACATCTTCTTTCTATTTGACTAAGCAGAATTTTCAGCACTGAAAGTTTAGTTGTTTATGGGGAGAGGAGGAGGCAATGGGGCCCCAATGATACTGTCAAAAAAATATATTTATGGATATATATTCTAAAGAAGGAAATTAAAATTTTAAAACATATGTCTTGGAAAGATAGCTCATACTTATATACAAGATTGGAGGGCTATAATACACTGTTGCAATAGATGTCCTCAGTGTGCAGTTTCTTCCCTGTCCTGTTAGTTACTGCAGGTGATATGACCGCTTTAGAAATGCCCTCCCTCTTCTCCACCCCAAGCCAAAGAGAAGTGAAACCTGTGGAAGTGCCCACCTCTGTCTGCCAGTCTTCTGGGAAAATACCCCAGCATGCCTCAAATGTACTAAACTCCTGCCCACGCTCTCACATGCACCTCTTTGGCACTGCCATAATTCTGTGTTTCAGTGGGCATTTTCTTTTGAATCGCATCGGAAACATCAAAGTGACAGCAGAACCAGACCCACCAGATGTGGTCTGGTTCCACTTTCATTAAGTCCACCTCTCTTTAGTGACTTGTGTTGGTCCCTTCAGTGATGCCTTACAGCAGATTTCACTGCAGACAAAAGGGAAAGTTAAACCAGTGTCTAAAGTGAGGTCCAGGGTATTCTAAAAGTCTCCTACCTGAATTATGGACATCCGGCTCGGGGGAGCCTCGCTGGCGTTAGTCCCTTGCCCTGTGAAGCTGGTGTGGCAGCCCACATGTGCCTGGGGTACAGTCAGGTTGTTGGAGGCGGGCTTCAGGTACATCACCTCAGACCTGGGAGAGCTGAGGGGCAGGCGGGTCTGGTAGTCAAAGTACATGGGTGAGGTGGCCAGGGATGGGCTGCTCACCACGTTCATGACATTGAGGGGACCCCGGCTGTCCTCGCCCTCACTGGGCACCAGCATAATGTCATTCTTGCTGATCTTCTTCTTCTTGCCCTTGCCCCCTCCACTGCCACTGCCTCCTCCTCCCCCGCCACTGCCTCCCCCTCCTCCCAGCTGAGGGTGGCTATACTCGGCAATGCGACAATTATAGGTGCGGATCTCCTTGTTCTCTCGCTTGCACTTCACAGCAATAGTGATCATGGCAGCCAGCAAGATGATGGAGACAGTGCTCAGTGTCACAATCAGTGGCAGCGACAAGTCCCAGTGTGGCCGCCGATGCTGCTCGCCATTCACCTGTGGCTCGCCAGCCTCGGGCAGGGGCCCCGCCAAGGCCCTGACTATGAGCTTGGCCACTGCGGAGAGGCTGGGCTTGCCATGGTCACTGACTTTTACCACCAGTTCAGCCACAGGGCTGAGCTCCTCCCAGTAGGGGTGCAAGGTACGTATCTCACCACTAGTGGGGTCCATCTCAAAGAGGTGCTCCTCATTGCCTTCCACAATCTCATACGTGAGGCGCCCACTCTCCCCAAAGTCACTGTCCAGGGCGCGGACGGTGCCCACAGGATAGCCCACCCCAGCATTGCGTGGCACCTGCAGCTCAGCAGTGTCATTGATGAGGGCGGGCAGGACGATGAGGGGTGCGTTATCGTTGACGTCGAGCACAGTGACGCGCACTGTGGCATTGCTTTCACGGTGGGGTGAACCCGAGTCTTTGGCCAGCACACGGAACTCAAAGTGCTTTGTCTGCTCATAATTGAAGCTCCTCAGGGCATAGATAGCACCATTTGTGGGGTTGACAGAGACATAGGTGTAGATGGAGACATCTCCCACATGCCCAGGCAGAATGGAGTAAGACACCGTCCCATTTTGGCCCAGGTCAGGGTCCTGGGCCAAGACTGAGCCCAGGTACTCTCCAGGGATGTTGTTCTCAGGCACCTGTAACACATAAAGATTCTTGCTGAAGCGGGGTGGGTTGTCGTTCTCGTCAAGGATCCGGACAGAAAATGACTTTGTGGAGTTAAGTGGAGGATTGCCCCCATCACGTGCCACGATGGTCACATTGTACTCGTCCTGTGCCTCACGGTCCAGGGGTCGGTCGGTGACCACAGTGTAGAAGTTGTCATAGTTCTCCTCCAGGGTGAAAGGAACAGCACCGGGCCCGCTGCCACTGCCCAGCACCCGACACTGGAGCTGCCCGTTCTTGCCTGAGTCACGGTCAGTGACCCGCACCAGGGCAATGACAGTGCCTGGTGGGGCAGCCTCACTCAGAGCTCCCTGGCGAACGGAGACAAAGCCAATGGTGGGAGCATTGTCATTGCGGTCGATGAGGCGGACAGTGACCTTGCAGTGAGCAGGGATGGGATTGGGCCCCAGGTCCCGAGCTTGGACATCAATCTCAATGAGGCCGCTCTCCTCATAGTCCAGGTTGCCCTTGACACGGATGAGGCCGCTCTGTGGGTCGATGCTAAAGAGGTCACGAACGCGCTCAGGTGCGTAGCCACTGAAGGAGTAGAGCACCTCTCCATTGGTACCCTCATCAGCATCAGTGGCATTGAGGTCGATGACAGCCGTGCCTAGTGGTGCGTTCTCTGGCAGCTCTACCACATAGGAGGCCGCCTCAAAGATGGGGCTGTTGTCATTGGAGTCAATGAGGCGCACATTGATCTGCACCGTGCCTGAGCGTGGTGGGTCGCCGCCGTCCAGTGCCGTCAGCACCAGGGTGTGGTGACTCTGCTCCTCACGGTCTAATGGCTTCTGGATGACCAGCTCTGGAAACTTTGTGCCGTCACCACGGGACTTCACATCGAGGGAGAAGAGGCCGTAGTCATCACGAGTGAGCAGGTAGGTGCGCAGACCATTGTCCCCAGCGTCTGGGTCGTGGGCGCTGGTGAGGGGGAAGCGGGTGCCTGGAGCAGCATTTTCAGAGATGTCCATGTCCACTTGGTCAGAGGGGAATGATGGTGCGTTGTCGTTCAGGTCCTGAATCTCCACTTTGATCATGCAGATCTCCTGGTCGTTGGCAAACACCTCGAGGGACAGCTGGCACTTGGCACTGCGCCGGCACAGCGCCTCACGGTCAATGCGCTGCTTGGTGTAGAGCAGCCCGCTCTCCCCGTCCACGTCCAGGAGGTGCGGGGCTGAATTCTCCAGCACCCGGAAGGTGGATTTGGGGCCGCGGCCGCCGCCGGGGCCGCCACCGGGAACGCCACGCTCCCCAGGCAGCATCCCGCCTCCCGTCGCGCCTGCCGCCAGCCGCGCATCGCGCCCGATGTTCCCGATGACCGTGCCCGCTCCCTGCTCCTCCGGCACCGAGTAATTCAGGTTCTTCAGCGACAGGGCGGGAGCCCAGCAGAAGAAGAAGCAACAAATGGAAAGGTACATCCCCGAGCAGGGGTGGGGGCGGCAGGAGCAGCAGCGGCGACCAGGGTTGTCCCCGTCTTCTTTGCCTCCTGCGCTGGGGTTGTTCTTCCTCCTCTGACGGCTCTTTTTTTCCTTCCTTTCTGGTTTTGATTTTTTTTTCCTTCTCTTTCCCCACCCCTATATTTCAAGTTCCTGAACCTGTTGCTCTAAAACATCTGCAGAGACACAGGATGAGAGGCAGCAAATAGACCATGTAGCTCAGAGGGAGGCAGCAATCGGGGGGGTCTGGGGGAGGGGAGGGAGCAGCTTCGGCAGCGTTTCAGCAAGAGCTTGCCGTGCTTGCAGTCCCCTCGCAGTTGACTTCGTCTGTCCAACTTCGGCAGTGGAAGGGTTTCAAAAATCAGAAAATTTGCAAAAGATCTTCTTCTCCGGGCAGGCGATGTGTTCCCGATCCTTGAATCCCCGCAGACGTAAAAAGAATAATAAAAATAATAACAATAATAAAAAAATCGGCGGCAGTGGCTGGTTTTCTAAAAACGATCAAAAATATTTTTTTAAATATGTGTACTTATATATACATAGGAAAAGAGGGTGGTCACAGGTCTGTAGCAGAGGTAAAAAAGCTTATTTGCTACTCATTGCTTGTGATGCGATTGATGGAGTGGAGGGGTAGGAGAGAGACAGAAGGGAAAAAAAGTCTCAGCTTGTTGTTGAAGCCCTCTCCGTGTGCAGTGAGCGGCAGTGAAATGTCTGATTGCACCGCGGGGTTGTTGGTTTTCAGGGAGTGTTTTGCTGCATTTAGAGATCTAATCTTGCATTGCTTGCGGCGGAGAGCTGCATCTCGCTGCCGTCGGTATTTCCCCCCTCTCTGTCTCGTACACCCTGGGTCACTGTTTCCTTCCCGAATCAGAAGGAGAGGGAATGAGGATTGCAGGGTAAGAGGGGAAAACAAAACACATTAAAAAAACCAAAAAACCAAACCACCCCCCCAGCAAAAACTAGTCTCCGGATTTGTAGCTTCCTGTCTCTCCCTCTACTACCAGCCTCCCATTCGTCCTTTTGGGGTGAATAAATTAAGAAACCCACCAGTTGACCTTCATCATTAGCAGTAAATATATATTTTGAGAGAAAGCTCAGACCGTGCTCAATCAGCAGCACACTTGGGTTTCTTTAAGACAGGCCAGTAGCCGCCGCCACCACCACATCCTTTCTCTCTGTGTATCTATGCGTGTGTGCGTATGCGTGTCTGAGGAGCTGCACTTTTCTCGATGCAATTTAATTCCAGTTTGCTTTTCTCTCCAGCCGAGAGGAAAGCAACAGGCAACCCATGGCTGGACGCATAGATTAA